>CM060934.1:523996326-525196326 GCA_030765085.1 Allium cepa | reverse complement strand
GATATTGTCGTCGGTTTATTAAAGACTTCTCCAAGATAGCTGCACCATTAACAGGATTGACGAAGAAGAACCAAGTGTTCAGTTGGGACGCTAAGTGTGAGCAAGCTTTTGGAATCCTGAAGGAGCGACTGACGAGTGCTCCAGTTTTGACTATTCCAAGTGAGAATGATGAGATGGTGGTTTACACCGATGCATGTGGTACTGGACTTGGAGCAGTGCTGATGCAGAAAGATAGAGTTGTTGCGTATGCAAGTCGACAACTGAAGCCGCATGAAAGGAATTATCCGACTCATGATTTGGAGTTAGCGGCAATTGTGTTTGCTCTGAAGATGTGGAGACATTATCTATTGGGGGTTCGATTCGAGTTGTTTACGGATCACAAGTCGTTGAAGTATCTTTTCTCCCAAAAGGATTTGAATCTTCGGCAGCAACGATGGCTAGAGTTTTTGGCATCATATGATTTTGGTATAGCTTATACTCCGGGAAAAGGTAACGCAGTAGCTGATGCGTTGAGTCGAAGACATGCCGGATTGGGAGCCATGTTTTCGGAATGGAAGAGTCTCGAGTATTTGGCTGGATTTGATTTCAGGCCCAGATGTGAATTGGAACCTGAGATGTTGGCAAACTTATCGATAAAGCCTACTCTTGTGGAAAGGATTGGCGAGAGTCAAAAGCGAGATGATAAGCTTGTCAAGATTATCCGTGATTTGGAATTTGGATTGGAACCAGAGAAGGATAAAGGATTTGAAGTCGATCGAGAGGGTTGGCTTCGGAAGCAAGGACGACTGGTTGTTCCCGATATCGATGAATTGAGAGATGAAGTTTTAAGGGAAAGTCATCACTCGAAGTTGACAATTCATCCAGGTGGAAATAAGATGTATCGGGATATGAAGAGAACCTATTACTGGGAAGGTATGAAGAAGGATGTTGGAAATTTTATTTCCAAGTGCATGAACTACCAGTTGGTTAAAGCAGAGCAGAAGAAGCCCAGTGCGTTGCTTCAGCCATTAGAAGTTCCTACATGGAAGTGGGAGCAGATATCGATGGGTTTTATCGATGGTTTACCTAGAACGAGAGCGGGAAATGAAGGGATTTGGGTCATAGTAGATCGTTTGACAAAGAGTGCAAGATTCATTCCTGTTCGATCAACTAGGACTGCATCGAAGTTGGCTGAGTTGTATGTTAAGTGGATAGTTCGATTCCATGGTATTCCGAAGAGTATAGTGAGCGATCGAGACCCATTGTTCACTAGTGGATTTTGGAAGAGCTTTCAGGAAGTTTTGGGAACCGAGTTGTGTTTGAGTACAGCATATCATCCCCAAACAGATGGTCAGACTGAGAGAGTCAACAGAGTTTTGGAAGATCTCCTCAGGGCAGGTGTTTTGGATTTCGGAGGATCATGGGAAGATCATCTTCATCTGGTGGAATTTGCGTATAATAACAGTTACCAGTCAAGCATTGGTATGGCACCGTATGAAGCGCTCTATGGAAGACCGTGTAACTCTCCGACATGTTGGTTGGAAACTGGAGAAAAGCTAATACTTGGGCCAGAGATGATTCGTCAGACTACGGATTGTATAGAGATCATTCGGCAACGAATGAAGGCAGCCCAAGACCGCCAGAAAAGTTATGCTGATAAGCGTCGTAAGGATTTGGAATTCGACGTAGGTAATATGGTTTTAGTGAAGATTTCTCCATGGAAGAATGTTGTCCGATTCAGGAAGAAAGGGAAATTGACTCCGAGATTTGTTGGACCATTCCCGATCATCGAGCGAATTGGAAAGCTCGCTTATAGATTGGAGTTACCGGAAAAGATGGCGGGTGTGCACAATGTTTTTCATGTATCTTATCTACGGAAGTATGTGCACGACTCGAATACAGTAGTTTCTACTGATAGCTATGAAAATTTAGAGGTTGATCCAGTTGTTAGAAGACCTCGTAAACCGCTTCGTGTTGTTGAAACCGACACGAAACAGCTTAGGAGGAAGACGATTACGTTGCTCAAGATACAATGGAGTGATGAGGTTAACGACTGTACATGGGAGGAGGAAGAGAGGATGAAGGAAGCTCATCCTGAACTCTTCGAGGTATGGCCCTAAGGTGTCGTGACATCTCATGAATTTGTAGCTTGTTCTAGTTTTAGAATTCTGCATGCTAGGCTAGTAATTGGATGCATGGTTTGTTGATTGCTATGGATGGTAGGCATGCAGAATAGTTTAGGTTGCTCTTGTTTGCTTGGAATTTCGGGGGCGAAATTCCTAAGGGGGAGAGGATGTAACGACCCGTATTTTACGTGTTGATATATCGTAGAATTATTAGGTCGTTAGTGTTGTTTAGGTCATCCATAGCTTAAGTCGTGGGAAGCTTGGGTCGTGTGACCGAGTTAAGGTGGTGACCGACCTATAGATAAGTCGTAGACGACTTAAGGAGGGTGCACGAGTTAAGGGTTAGCAACCTGGTGGTGTTAAGTGATAGGTCGTGCACGAGTTAAGTGAGAGGTCGTGTACGAGTTACGAGTTAAGAGATGGCCGAGTTTAGTGTTTACGACCTAAGGTAGATAGGTCGGTAGAGCGACCTAAGGTAGATAGGTCGGTTGAGCGACCTAAGATAGTTAGCGACCTAGGGTTAACGACCTAACAGTTACGAGTTATGATTTCTGACCGACCTAAGTATGGACCGACCTAAGGAAGTTAGGTCGTAGACGAGTTATGGCCTAGTAGTTAAGTCGTCATGTTTTAGGTCGTAGCATAGTTAGGTCGGTAGGTTAGTTAGGTCGTTAGACGACCTAAGGAAGGCCGCTATGAGTTGTTAGGTCGTAACTCGTGTTGCTCGATGGGTCGTGACTAGGTTAGGTCGTATAGAGGCTTATGTGTTAGGTCGAAAGCTTTTAAGTCGGCAGCTAGGTAGGTCGTGTAAGTGCATGTGTGCGCTAAGTCGGCCTTGTTTGTTAGGTCGCATAGGAGTTAGGTCATGAGATCTTGTGTGTTTGGATAAGTCGTAGGTCGTATGCCGTGTACCCAGTTAAGCCGTTGTGTCATGAGTCGGCAGGGTCTAGGTCGTAGGTCGTTGGTTCGAGTTAAGGAAGGCGGCTGTGTTTTAGGTTGCATGTACTATTGAGACTTAGGTCGTAAACGACCTAAGTTAGGTCGGGGATCTTTAGGTCGGCAACGACCTAAAACTGGGCGATGACCTAAGGGTGAAATCAGCCTATAAATAGAGGAGTTTGGCTCACTTTTTGGCACCGGATTTTGAAGCGACGAAGTGCTGCCATTTTTAGAGCTCGACTACAACATTTCTTCACTTCATTTCTCCGCTTTGATCAAGTGCTAACATCCATCCATGATCGAAGATCAAGATCGAAGATCAAAGAGCCAAAGTTGAAGATCTTCTTCCGACGAAGCTAGATTTCACCATTTCAAGCGAGATTTCAACAAATCGAGCTTGAAACCTTGCTATCCAGATCTGAAGTGATTAGTTTTTGAAGCGTTTGGGTGATTCGGTGAGTGGTAGTTATCTCTCACACGGATCCAAAGGAGTATATTGGAGTGGTGGTTCGTTTATGTGTTAAAGATAGTGATTTCTCGCATTTCTCTTAAGTCTGCATGTAGATCCATTGTTTATGAAGATGTTTACCTATGCAAGTTCATTTATCGAGTTATAGGAACAAAACCCATGTTTTATATTTAATAGATCAATGCTAGAAATCCATAATTCATGTATGATAGACTTTCACTCATTTATTTACGAAATTGCCATTATAGTTAATATTGCTTATTAGATCTTGTTTGAATGATTGATTGTTTGAATGTATGATTGATTTGATTGTTTCAAGTTAGCTAGTAGTTGATTTGGAACAAGATGGTCGAAGATGATTCAAAAGCTAAGTGGAAAGGCTCTTGAATGGTGAAAGCTGCTTGTGGCATATGAAGTGGATGAGGAAGCTCATATGGATGGATTCGAGGACTTTGCGATGATACGATGAAGCAAAGTATGATGATGATGGACTTTGCCGTGATATGATAAGGCGAAGCATGATATGGACTTTGCTAAGATGCGATGAAGCAAAGTATGATATGAGATAGTCTTGGTCTAGTCCGGGCGGGATCATTCCAAGCATGATGTTAACTCGGTGATATGGTTCGAGTTTTGATGGATAATGGATGGCTCGAGAGGCGCTTGAGCTAGTATGGGAATAGTCGTCGAGGAGGATGACTAGGAGGCTAAGACTTCATCGTTGTTGAAGGTTCTAGCATGCTCAAAGCAAGAGTACGTTGGGCGGCATTGATATCCCAGGCACGGGTCACGATGACGTGCTAGTACTCTGGGCAGCATTGATATCCTAGGCACGGGTCACGATGACGTGCGGAGTTATGTCTAGAACCGGGGTTACCATTAGCCCTTGACTGACGGATGAAAGAATGTGCCGTTCATTCAACTAACGATGAAATCAAGGCAATGATAACAGTGATAGCCAGAGTCATGGATGTTGGTTATATCATCATTCGGTCTCAAGAGCGGTGTTTTCTGGGTGCTTATCTGATCTTGGTTTAGGCCTTGGGGGTTTGTATTTGGAAAACATCGACCTTGACTCGAGTGATTATTGCTTTACTTTAATTATCTGCTTTGCTATGCTTGCTTCTCCTTAGTGTGTCTGGGGGCTATCACTGTAGAAAGAGGTGGAGTGGGATGGTTTGGGTTCCTATTCCTTTTATCCTTTATGCTCTTTTGGTATGTTTGATAGTCGATTTACTGCTCACTAAGACTTTGTCTGACTCAAGGTTTTATGTCTCCTCTTATTACCTTGGGTTGTTCATCCATGTTTGGGATGGGTAGACTAGGTAGCAGGTGACAGGTGCTGTGCTTGGAGGTCTACGCTGATGATGACGAGAACGAGCAGGAGGCTTTTGCATATTGTTTCATATTATATGTACTGGGTGTTCCGCTGCTTGTATATACTTTGAGTGTTATGTAGTGAGGTTTTGATGTATGGATGATTCATGTGTTTGTATAAAACTACTATGATGCTTATATGATGATTTTCTGTTATGGAGCTTCACTATATATTTCTCTATTGTATTTTATCCATGCGCTGTGAGTTATACGATAGATTCTGCAATATTTATTCTACCCTGACCATCGTCCATGGCTGCCTGGCACACTTTTCAGCGCATTATTTCCTTATTTGGTGCGGGAGTCATGGGCGGTCGTCACAGTCATCCATGAATTGCTTCTCGTGGTCGAAAATTTGCTATTTTTTGATCATGACACAATAATAACCAAATTATACTATGTTTCTTGCATTTAAATAGGAATAATATTAACTTAATTGGAGTGGAGTTCATGTCTCCAAGTAGTGTTGTCCCAATCACACATTGTATTCTGTTCATTAGATTAATTCATAATAATATAAACAGAATGAGCAGATGAGAATCCAGAAATACATTGAGATAAATAGATATCAACATTTAGAGACAGATTGTATCATTATGAATTAATGATAAACAAGATTTATATATCCACACAAGTTGAGGTGGAAGCATGTTTAGTTTTTTTCATTACTTTTCTTATATTCAGTCATGAGGAACTATGACTTCTCTCCGATTGATATCGATGATGAGTATGAAAAGTTCATGATCAAAATGAATCCACCAAGGTTTGATTTTGCTAAATCTTAGTTTGAGATTTTGTTAGCATCGTTTATTATCTTCAATCATGTGATAAAATTTGAATTTAGATGAGAAGTTCAAGTGTTTTTCTTTTGTTTTTTCTATTATAGGGTTACTGTGGATAACGATGCATGCAACAATTCTACTTTAGTAAAAGTCAACAGATTTTGATTATTATGAGCACCGTCATGAATTTCTTTTCTAATTAGTAATTTGTTCATTTGTTTTTTTGTATGTAGGTGGATAGTGCTAGTAAGTATGGAAGTTTGCTAGAGGTTGTGCAAGTTTTGCCTGATCAAAATTTTACTATTGAAAGAGCTTATATTTATTCAGATGGTAGCTGGTTTATGGACGGTAATGCAATTCGATTACATTTATTTACCAACTGATTTATATGTAAAACAATTTACTTAATTTACTGAATTTATTTGGTGCTTGGTTTGTAGTTTTTCATGTTATAAATCAAAATGGAAATAGGCTTTATGATGAAGAAGTGCATGTTGTGGATCAGGTTGCAGGTGTGTGAAAGAAGAAGGATACAAAATTGTGGTCTGCTTTTTAATGCAAACAACCAAATATGTACTTGTTTTTTTGTTAAATTTTGCTACTATTTTTTGGGATGTGCTTAAAACATTTGCTACTACGTTTTGATTTATGTGGTTTAAGCTATAAGATATTATGTGTATGAATATTTGATATGTCTAATGTAATGTGTTACATCTCTATATTTATTATCTTTTATGATTCTTGCGTTATTTAAATGATTTTATGTTTAAAATGATTGTTATTGTGCATTTGATATTGGTATTTAATACTGTTGTTTATGAATAGGATGTAGATGCATAACAGAAAAGGCGCTATGGTATTATAAAAAGCTCTATAAAGAAAGGTGAATAATAGGTCAGTAAGCACTATAAAAGAACATGTCATAACGGAATATAAGCGCTATTAAAGCTGAATCTTTATAGCGGCATATTGGTGTTGTGACAAGTCAACATCTATAATAACGTGTCCATATACAGTGCTCATAATTCGTTATTAATACTTTTTACAGCAATTATTAGCGCTGTTAGAAAAAACAAAAAGTATTTTGTGGCAAATAACGAATTTCATAGCCGACAAATAACGCTATTATAGTAATCAATAACACATAATTTTCCGCTACAAAAATGTTTAAAATAGCGGACTATTTGAGCTATTATATTAATACTTTTTATAGCGCTTATTATGCGCTATACATTGTTCACTGTTTTTAATAACATGTTGTTATATAGCATTTATTAAACCGCTATTATAGACTTTAATAGCATTTTTAAACACTATCGTAGAGGATTTTTGTTGTAGTATCGACAACTGGATTTATATTTGATTTACATCGAGGCCCATGATCAAATGCTACTTCACAAAAAATTGTTTCAGGCAGTGTGTCCCAACTCATTGGGACAATAAGGCCCTTGAGAAATAAGAAGGGTAAGTTTAGTATAGTGACCATTAAGTATGATCAATATAAATATATAGAAAAGAAGACGCAAATAATTATTAACCCTCAAGCATTTCAGCCTTGCAAAGTTTTAAATAATATTCCCTGAAAGAAGATAACATGTCTCAAGGCGTTGAACAAGTTTTCGATACTCCATTGAAGTTATCATCCTAAATCTTTATTGTTTGAATAAAAATAGAGTCCTTAATGATATCATTTGTACATATATGAGTTAACCTATGGACCTTGAATTGTTAAATGGCCTTTGAGAAATAAAGGCTTTTACGCTTGGGTTGCCATCCAGAAGCCAACCTCCATATGTATGTAATTATTATCTTTTTGGTCATTGTGTTGTGTACAACAACAAATGACTTTTTGAAATCATTGCTAAAATTAGCGATAACATATTGTTGGTTTAAACCTTCCCAGCATAAAATTAGTGAAAAAAACCAAGGATGAATATTCAATGCAAACCTTCCATTTCGTCCTGTCAAAATGGGCACCTCCTGAATCAAGTAAGTGGTCAAGCTGGTTCATTTCACTTTTCAACTTGATTACAGTACCTGAAAGAAACTTATCTCTAGTAGCTGCAAACAATAAACCATGTTCCTTGGCATCAAGAATAACTTCTTGCCAAATAGAAGAGCTTTTCTCCCCGATTTCTTCATATCCCACTATCCACAGATACTTTCTGCCAAGGAAAAGTAGAAACTGTCAACTGTCAAATAAGAAATGAATCAAAATTTGTTCAAAATTACTATTAAGAAGGAAATATTATAAAGAGTACAAAGAGTGTTTTTATTCTTCTTTACCTAGCCCTTATGAGGCAATATATCATAGTTCGAGTTTTAGAGAGCAATCTTAGGCAGCTGTTATTGTGACTACTGCTTACAATGGATAAAATTAGTATATCTTGTACATTAGAATAAAAATTAATCGATAGACTTTATCCACAACCAAGAACCATTAAGATTAACTTTGTCTTTCAACATTATGCGTATGGTAGAGGCCTGAGCAAGACTTGGGGAAGTCACTCCAATCCCTAAAGTCTTGTCAGCAAAAGAGCAAGCTACATGTAACGACCCAAAAATTTAACCACTTTAAAATATAACCTTTAAAGTGATTTTAAATATAAAATATAACATTTTTTATAATTCAAACAATAATAGAAAGGATTTGAAAATAGAAATATGCATAAAAAATAGTAGCATTCGCTTATATCGACAAAAGTGACAAAATCCTGATTTCAGAAAAGTAGGTTTAAGTGATTTAATAAATTATTTTAATTTATTTACAAGTGTTTTTGTATTTTAAAATAACATTATACAAATTTATTTTTATATTTGGTTTACAAATTTATTTTTAGATTTGGTTTACAAATTTATTTTTAGATTTGGTTTACATAAATAAACGGTTTAAATAAAACATCAAAATATGACCATAAATTTTTTTGGTCAAAAATCAACGTTTTGTGGATTTAAAGTTGCCACAACGTTGTTGCACCTTTATGTATACAATTTAATAAATATGTTAATATATAAAGGTAGTTAATAATTAACTAAACAATGTTACTTTTAATAATTACACTTAGAAATTCTAGAAAGTAATTAGCAAAAGTAAACTAAAAAAGACAAAGCACATGTCATATCAAATATGACATAGAGTAAAGAAATGTGACATGAAGTAAAGTAATCATTCTTATTCTTTACCTAACTTTAAAGTGTTTGAACTTTAAAAGTGTGATGTGATGTGGATGGTAAGTTCTGAATTAAATAAGTTTACTTAATTCTTAAGGAAGGTTATTTAAGTAAAAACACAAATCTATATTTTAATCTCAAATATTTTTTTATAAATACACACCCACTTTCTCACTTCCTTTCACACTTCTTCTTCTTAAAATTTCAAACTTCTCACGCTTTTAATGGCTTCCAACCTTAAAAAGTTATGCCGAAATATTTTCAAAAATAAAACAAAGAAAAATATCGATAAAACTTCGTCCGTACCACTTCAAAACGCCTCCTTCCCTCTCCTATTGCTCACGCCCCCTCTTCCTCCACTTGGTCGAGCACATCTTCTCCTTCTAGCTTGGTCGTAGCCTCCTAAGGCAAGTTTGAGGAAGTTTAGCAAGTTTTAGGAGATTAAGGCAAAGTGTAGCAAAGTTAGAAAAGTTTAAAACTAGATTGAAAGCGACAAAAGGTGAGAACTCTAAATTATTAAGTAGGAAATATTTATATGATGTTTTGCAAGTTGGATGTTAATAATGATGTTTGATAAGTGTTTCAAAAAGAAAGCAACCACTTTTAAGTCATTTGCAAAAATCAGTAAGCAAATATGTACATAAATGACAATCATGCGACATTATGATAAAAAAGTTGTTAAATTGATTTGCAAGTTCATATGACATGTTAGGATATGTTAAAATGGCTACAAATTTTTTTTGGATGTTTATTAGTTGTATATTGAATATATATGTTGAAACAAGTCACAGATTTACACGACGTATAATCACATGGAAATCGCTTTCCAAAAGATATGAAATGTGATATGGAATCAATTATACCTTTGAAAAATATTTGAGTATGCTTTAGAAACATTTCCTAAGTGTTTAAACTTGTCTCGGCAAAGTTTGGATATAAATATCAAAATACGCCTAAAATTTGACGCGTCGTGTAAAGGTAGTTTGTGTTTTCGCGTCAAAAGTTCAAATGAACATACAAAGTGGAATTGTAACGACCCGCCATTCATCTCCACAGAATGACGCATCATTAATAAGAAAGAAAGGGATAGGAAAAGAGAAAGAAAGAGAAGAAAGAAGAAACAA
Organism: Allium cepa; assembly: GCA_030765085.1. Taxonomy (NCBI): domain Eukaryota; kingdom Viridiplantae; phylum Streptophyta; class Magnoliopsida; order Asparagales; family Amaryllidaceae; genus Allium; species Allium cepa. The sequence goes on along the minus strand of CM060934.1, from coordinate 525,186,359 downwards.
CACATCAGAATCTAAACAGCGGAACGAATTAAATTATATTAATAACATAAGTATTACATAGTATACAACCATTATCAGAGTTACACAGATTATACATCACATACTAGACAGTTATAATCACCTGTCTAGTTATTACAACTCAATACAATACAAGGAAACTACTCAGAAAAACAAACACAGCGGAATACTAGATAATTACAACGTAGAAGCCTCCTGCTTCATTGCTCTTCCACAATTCATCAAAGCTAACCTGAATCCCTTGGCTACTCGTAAAAATTTGAGTACCCAAGAGTTTAAGAAAAACAGAATAAACTCTGGGTCAGACATGGGTCTGGTGTGAGTAACAGGTTAAAGTTGCTTAATTTTTTTGAAAAACTTTTTGAAAAGAAAGGTATCACGTAAGACTTCCCACACATAAAAATGAAAAAGTTTTTACCTTACGCTAACCAAAACATTTGATAGGAAATCCGGTGATATTATAATAGGTCTAGGGTTTTCGAGTAAATATGAAATAGCCGAAATTGTTACATTCATTAAATTCCAGCTACTAGCCACAAAAGTGGGTAATACAATCAAAACCGTTGGCGCTTATTGGATTTTGGATTCCATACAATGGCAGGGCTACCGCCCGTCACAGTACGGGGCCTAGATCACCGTACCGAGGATCACTCCCAATCCCCTGCAACACAAAGCCGGAACCATCCCTTACTGGACAATCCAGAACAAGACAACCCCGCAATTGGACGCGACCCAACTGCCCACACAGCCGAATAAAAAGGGACTTCAAGACAGGGGAAAATCTCGTCCTACTTGGGCATGACCCACTTAGCCTTGCTGCACCTCCCCTGTTTTTGCCATTCCCGGTTGATGAGGCTTGAGGCTACGATTACCTTTATAGAACACATCTATCTTAGATTGCTCATCGTCCACCTGACGATGTTCTGAAAGCATTCAATCCATACAAGTTCATTCCGGGTTCGAACGAAACCGAAGGCATTATCTCGTTACACTCATTTTGGAATCACCCTCAGAGTTAACGACGATAACCCTTGCACTATGAATCTTCATCTTCACTTCAGATTCACGACCTATCGTTAATTTGGATTGATGTGGTTTTCGAATATCCAAATATGAAAACCGGATCCCGATCTCACCGAATCCAAAACGTATCTTTTAAGGCCAAGTTGTTTTAGAGTTTAAAACAATTTCAATTCATTATCTATATACACACAGATAGATAATTCATAGATTCACAATAGATAATTAACATTATCATCATAAACAGATAATCCATATCATCAATATAAACAGATAATCCATATTATCATCCCAATGCAACCAAAGCATCCATATTACACAGCATTACTTATCTCATTTCTTAGATTACAAACCATACAAGGCAACCAATATCATCCATTCATACATAAGCAATGATTTAATGATCACACTATCTATAATTAATTTAAAGTGAATTAAATTAATTACTTCATCTTTAATTAATTTAAAATGAATTAAATTAATTACTTTACCTTTAATTAATTTAAAATGAACTAAATTAATTACTTAAATCTTGCTTACTTAATCATTAATTAATTACAAATAAATTAATTAATTACCATCTTATTATTCATTTCAATTAATCATTCCTGATTAACAATTTTCTAATTACAATAAGTAACTAGCCTTTAAATTAATTACACCAGTTAATTATACTTAACCATTTACAATAATTAACTTTTAATTACTTAATCAATTAATTAACTAATCCTCAAATTTATCACCTTAATTAATCACCCTTGATTAATTATCCTTTAATTACATTCCAGTAATTATCTTTAACTAATTTTACAAATTAATTATCCTTAACCAAAAACAGTAATTAACCTTTAATTATAATTAATTATACTAATCCTTAATTAATTACATTAATTAATTACTTTATTAATCACTTACATTGATTAATTAATCTTAATTAATCCTTAATTACATCATTAATTATATTAATTAATGATCCCTAATTACATTTAAATTAATTAACTACATTAAGTAATTAACCATAATTAAACTACAATTATTAATCACTTTCGATTAATCACCTTCAGTAATTAACTACTCTTAATTACTTCATTGAGTAAATTAATTACTCCTAAATTAATTACATTTAATAATTAATTATATTTATTAATCATCCTTGATTTATCTCATTAGTAATTAATTACCCTTAATTAATTACATAACTTAATTATTTTCAAATGACTTAGTCAATCAATGCTTAAAGTAATTACCCTAAGTAATTAATTATTAATTACTTTCACAAAGTAATTATCCTCATATTAATTACACAAGCAATTAACCCCAAAACTCTTCCATATTTCAATAAGTTACATTCAGTAATTACTCCCTTAATTAATTCTCTAAGTAGTTATTCTTCATTGATTACTTATCAACCCATCGAATGATTATTCTAAATTAATTGAACTTAATTAATTAATTTAAACTAATTATTTTAATTAATTATTCACAAAGAGTAATTAATACCTTAATTACTTTCATAAAGTAATCATGCTTAACCAAATTCCATAAATGATTATCTAAATTAATTAATCCAATTAATTATCAAAATTAATCACATTAATTAATTATTAAATAATCTCAAGTTAATGACCTTCATTAACTTATCAGTAATTCCTTAATTACCTTTCTTAAGTAATTAACTTAATTTAATTAATATTAATTACAAATTTAATTAATCTTAATTACTTAACTTAACCTTAATTAATTTATTCAAACCCTTAATTAATTAAATTTATTAAATAAGTAAATAAATAAATAAATTATTTAAATTACCTTATTAATTTAATGAATCACAATTCATTAAATCTTTGATTTACTTTAAAATAAAACATTTCTTATTAATGATTACATTACCATTAACAAAGAAATTTAAAACAATTTACTTTAAAATTTGTTTTCAAATTACATTTTAAATTTTAAATTTAAAATGAAGTCAAACTTAACTTTAGCAAATTTTAAAAACATTTTAAAACCCTTTAAAACTTATGCTAAAGAATTTCTTATTTTATAAAAGAAGTTTAAAGGAATTTAAACCCAAATTTATTTTAAAATAGGAATCATATTTTAAGTTACCTTAAACTTTCAAATTTGTTTTAAAACAATTTAAATTTAAAAACTTTGCTTTTTTTCTAAATTATGATTCAAATCTGAATTTGAATCTAGATTTAAACTTAAGTTAAATCTCTATTTTTATTTTCAAGCTTTACTTTTAAATTAAACTATTTAAACCCTTTTAAAATTGTTTAAAACATTTTAATTTATAATATTTAAATTAAATTTAAAACTAGGATTCAACTCAGTTTGAAATCCATACTTTAAATTTAGGTTTTAAATTCTGTTTTAAAACTTGTTTCAGATTTTAAAAACAAATTGAATCTGGAAACAACAGTTTTTTAAAAGAAAACCGTAAACACTAATATACCTGAAACCCCCTATCATTTACTCCGAGGAAAACCCTACACCACTTCGGGCAATTGCTCGAATTACTCGAGTAAAACTCGAGTCCAAATAAATTGTGCAACCCCAAACCATCATCTGACACAATCATTGCACCGTGCATATGCACGGTGGTTCTGGCTGCCTCCAGTCACCACCAAGACATCGAGCATGTCGACGATCAACTCTGAATCACATCCCGATCATCAAAATCTCACCATACACACGAAATCAAATTCGAGTACTCCCAATTCAAAACCTGGAAACAATACTGGAACATCACCACCATTTAATCCCAAAACCTGGAAATGCGTCGCCAACCAAATTCCGATCATCGTGACCCTTAGAACTCTGGCATCATCTGCCTCTACATGCCTACCTTCATCCACCTGAGTCTCGTCACAGTCGATCAACTTGTGATTCAATGCCAATCGAAAAACCATATCCAACCAAAACTAGGTTTACAAATCAAATCCAACAATCACCATCACCATGGTGATGTTCCACCACCTCCATCATTTTTCCTTAAATCACAGACCACTCCTCTTCCTCCAGAAAGAATTACGACCTCAAAGACCATCGAGTTCAACAGAATTTCATCAAAATCCAAATTCTGGTTAAACCAGAAATGCTCTTAAATCCCATTATTAAAAATTGTAGTTTTTGTTTCAAAAATCAATTATAAGCTTTAGCTTTTGATTCATATACCTGAATCAAAGAATCTTGACAATTTATTATGACAGATTTTTAAGTTTCCTGTTGTTATTTATTTTCCATAGGAAATACAATTTAGTTTAACTTAACCAGTTTTTAAAACTTAAAACTATGATATAATAACCATAATTTGTCCAATACTTAAGTCTAACAAAGGTTGAATTCATAGCAAGTAAATTTTTGATTTGTTCTTGACCCTGGAACAAGTACAACAGCCTACACAAACCACTATACATTTACACAGAAACATGCAGTTGTATATATTCACATAACAGATTCATTTCAGATAAAATCAAGCAACCAGATTCAACTTAATTTTTTTTTTAAAATGTTGTTACTCACCTGAAACAAATGAGAACAGAACTTTTGCTTCTTTGATTTTAAACCGAGTTGCTGTAGTTTGATTTAACTTGTGATGCTGTTGTTTTAGACTTGCATGCAGGCCTGATTCCAGATGCATTTGAATCTTTAAATTTGAATGCTTTAAATTTGAAAAACTTGCAGTTGCATGCTGTGATGGCTCTGAAAGTTTTGATTAAAACTCAGGTTGAAGGAAGTAAACTACAGGTAGGCTTGATCAGATTTGATTTTGAGGAAGGGTTTGCATGTTAGAAATAGTTACAGGTTCTAGATTTATAATTGAGGAGGATGTTGAAAATGAATTTCAGGCAATGGTTTCTTATTTGAGGAGTTGATATTGGAAATGAAATTATAGGCTTCAGATTTTTGGTTTGAGGAGGCATTTTAGATTTTTAATTTGAATTTAATTTTGGTTTTTTTTGAAGAGTTTGTTACTGATTTGTTTTCAAATTTGGTTCAGCTGAAATTTTTGTCTTAGCTTTTGAAAAAAAAATGAAGATTAAAAAGAAAAATGGAGGAATGAAGTATGTGTTTATATAAGATAAAATGATTTATTTTAAAATAAAAGAAAAATTAAAAAAAAGGATGACACATGTATTATTAGTTACTTAATTTAACTAGACTTGTTATCTATTTTAATTAATTATTTAACACATGTTTTAACATGCTTAAAACTTTAACACATGTCATTATACCACTTAATATATTAACATGTGTCTTATAAGTAATTTTTTTTTTATCTAATTTAAAAGTAAATAAAACTCTTTTCTTTATTTCTTAAATGCTTATATATATAAATTATTTTCATATGTAAATGTGTATGTGCATTCCTTATTAAATAAAATGAAATGAAACAAATTATATAAAAATGAAAGCTTACTCACATAATTTAAATATGTTTATTCTTTTAAATTTCAAAATTAATTCAAATTCAAATTCTACTTAAATTTAAAAATCCAATCTAAAGCTAATTTATATCATATACAAATTTAAAATAGAAATTCTAATAACCCATTTTTTTTACATTTATTACTATTTGAAAATAACAAAATTATCAAATTTAAATAATTTATAAAAGAAATTATAAATTACCTGTCTTATTTAAATGCATTAATGTTTAATATATAAATGGTATTTTAAATTTTCATATATAATTTCAAATTATATTTATCCAGCTATATTTAAAAAGGAAATAAAATAAACTATTGTTTATCTTATTTAGAATTTAAACTTATTCTTAAAATACATTTAAAAATTTAAACCATTTTCCTTAAGTATCTTAAAACCATATAGTTACTTATTAAATAGTTTTGAACAGTTATATATTAAATAAAATAATAATTTCCAAATTATCAAAATGAATATTAGAAATTTAAAGCAAGATTTATTTATTAAATTCAAAACTTATCTATTCACAATATATATATAATATATATATACATTATAAATAGGAAAACATTTTATTAGCTTTTAAAAGATAAAATTAATTAATTAAATATTCATTTAATTAGATCATTAAATCAAATCAAATTTTATTAAAAGAATTTATCAAATCAATTTAATTTTAAATATAGATTATTAAATTGATATTGCCAAAATTTCCGGGATATCAGAGGAATACAGTTCAGAATTCTTCGAAGTAAGAATTTTCCGAATCCTTGTATCCATATCTTTCATATAAAAAAATAAAATCAAGATTTCATCTTGTATATTTTGAAATATGAAAAAATCAATTTTCAAGAAAAATCCAGTTTTTGCACTAAATGACCAAATTGAAAATTGATAAAATAATCGTTTTAAAAATATGAAATAAATTCTAAAAATCTTTTTAAATTTTATAAAAGTGATTTAAGTTGAAGAAATGGTTTTCTAAATGTCATAGAAGTTGTTTTGAAGCATATACCTTTTAAATCCCTTTTGTAACACTATTTGCAACGCTTTTCAATAACTTTTGAAATAAAGGTTGAAACTTAACAATTCTTTCCCAAATCTTATGTAAACATTTATAAGTAAATAATAAAGCATTTTAAAAGAAATTTGAACAATTTGACATTATTTCAAAAATGGTTAACAAATAGTTAAGTGATTTAAAAAGGAAAAATGAGTGCGTGGAAATGACTAATACATTTGTCCCGCCTGTGAGATCTAAAAGTGAAAACAAGGTGTGTAACTAAGGTTAGGAATGGAGCAACTAGTGCCCTAAACTTACATGGCCTCAGTTTTCTCTTTTAGGCAAGGGGAGAAACATATCGAAAGTAAAGTCCGGATGCTCAACTTGGATTTTATAGAAATAATGTTCTTATACTCATTATTAAAATCCAAAGAGGGAACTTGTCCTATTCATGGTATTTAAAAGGTGACCTTCACATTATTCTGCCCATAGCACTCATTGAATATGGAAGTTTATTTTGAATAAAAGTAGAATGATTTCTATAATCCTATTTTCTCAAAAGATACTCTTTAAAAATGATTCCATATTCACTAAAAAGGAGATTTTGAAAATATATATATATATATATATATATATATCGAAGATATTTTGGTAAAGAAAAATGAATAAATAAAAAAACACATACCTAATTACATCATTTTTATCGATGATTGGATTTCGAAGGAACCGAGGTCGGATTTGGATGATTCCTATCCGAAAACCACTTCGAACCAATTTACATGTTCGATGATTAAAGGCGATTGAAGACGGAGATATTGAGATGAATAATAACGAGGTACTACTTGTTGACTAATTGGGGATAAACTCCTGATTCACTACATTGTAGACATGGTCTCTTTGTTATGAAAAATCTAAGAACCACAAGGAATTTTCGCCTCGTAATGGCTGAGGAAAGTACCTTCGGTTTCGTTCGGTCCCAAAACAAACTTGTATGGATGATTGTTTGACCTTGCATTCTAAATCACAATGAGTGGTCTCTATAGATGTATATCAATCGGTGGCGGAGAAGGCACCTTCTTTTAGCTTAACACCCTTTTCTGAAACATACGAGCTTAGGAAGTTATACGTTTGTCGAAATCTGTTGTGTGAATGTGGCATGGAAATATGGCATTCAAAGTGAAAAAAGATGTGCTATGTGAAATGGTAATCCTAGCCTCGAGCCTCATCAACCGAAAATGACCGAAACTGGAATAGATGCGGCAAGGCTACGTGGGTCATTCCCAATTAGGGTATGATCATCCCCTTCTAGATATATTTTTTCCCGCTCTGACGTTCGGGATGTAAATTAATGTGGTTTGTATGCTAGAGCGCGCTCGGTTAAAGGTTGGTAATGACCGGGGGATGACATATTTGGTACTGTCTAGTTACAGAGGTAGGCCGGTCTTGTGTTGGTAGAGGAGCTTTGTAATGGTTCCTCGAGACATCCATCTAGAGGTGTGCCCATCTAAAGGTAGTCCCTTCACCTGGTCTTTTATATGGAAATCCATTCTCCAATAAGAACTTGCGGTTTTGTTTGTATTGGCGTAATGAATAGCCTTGAAATGCTATATGGGTAACCATTTCAGCTAAGGTTAATAAGTTTATTTGAAAATGTTTTCAAAGAATGTCCGTAAAAATAATATCCCTAAATTTTTCGTAATAAAGAGTTTTGGTTATCATAAGGTAAAAATATGTTCCGTGTTTATGTGTGGTGTGGTCTTATGAGATACCTTTTTGTTTTCAAAATATCGTGCTTTGAGTTCTCATACTGGTCCCATGACTGACCAGGAGTTTGTTTTTCCCTTTAAACTCTGGGTGTCCTATTTTTCAGGCAGCCATGTAGTCAGGAACCTTAGGAGCATTTTAGAGCATGTTAGGGAGCATTTTGGAGAAGTCTTTTGGAGCTATGAAGTTGAAGTACCTTATGTGGATATCTACCCATTTTCCGCTATGTTATGTAGTATGTATTTCCCGACATATATATATATATATAGACATTTATAACTATCCCACTGGAATTGTATTTGACTCTGATCCTGTATGTATAATTAAAATGTTGAATGCGATGTGAGATTCTTTTATTGTGTTATCTTCTATCTTTATTTTCTTTTACACCCCTGATAATGTGCCTCCTTTGCACTTAGATTTACGGCACATGAATATCGTAGAAGTATTAGTGTCATTTTCTAAGGGTCAAGGAGACGGGTTGTCATCGTGGTATCGGAGCTTAAGGTTAAGCGAGAACCTTGGCTTTATTGGGGTATGACTCATTAGAGATAGAGTTAGTAATGCCTTAGAATGAGTTTAGTCTGAGAAAGCACATAATTAATTTTTTTAACTTGAATAAGTATATTCATACTATATAGCATTTCCTAAGATATCTCGTTTATATATCCTAAAGATCTTTTTCTTACTATATATAGTTAGTTGAAAATGAGTGGAAGAAGAGTACGAAGTAGAGGAGGAAGTAATACCACTGTAACGCCCCGAAAATTTTCGACTTTCGAAAATTCAACATCGATACTCACTTTATCGACTGCCGAGAAATCGAAGGCCGGAAACCCGAAATGTTATGGTTTAAGAAAAAGAAAAGAAGAAAAGAAGATAGAGAGAAAAAGATAGAAAATAGAAAGAAGAAGAAAATAGAAGGGAAAAGAGGGAAAAGAAAAATAGAAAATAACAGAAAGAAAACAACAGAACAGAAAGAAAAAGAACGGAATAGAAAATAACAGAACAACATCAGAATCTCACAATTCGCAGCGGAACGACATATAATAATAAATGAATAATCTTTAAACAAAGAACTATATCAGCTATTACATTTTATACTTTACATTTCATTACATCATATTATCAGAGTGTACAACAACAACAACAAACAGTGCAGCGGAAAAAGAAATACTATACAGTAGTAATAAGCCATGCCATCCATCTTGCCTCCAGCAACTCCAGAATATCCAGAATATCCTGATAAACTTAACTCTTAACTGCCCATGTGGAAATTGGTGGCACCCAGAGTTTAGGAAGGAAAACAATAAACTCCGAGTCAGTCATGTGACTGGTGTGAGAACTCAAAACAGTTTATTTATCTTTAAAAATCAAAAATAGAGGAATATTTTTATTTCAATTCGCAATGCTTTTAAAAATGAGACTACCATAAGACCTCCTGCCACGCACACAATGCAAACGCAGACTTGGAGAAGATTTCTTCTTATGATAGTCAAAGATGCTTGGTACGCATTTAAAATAACATTTGATATTATTATTAGTGTATAGTGTAGGAAAAATTCATTTCGAAAGTAGAATATAAATCTTAGCCAACATACGACCATTATCGTATGCCTACTATAGCTAACTATGTTCAATAGCAGGTTACCGCCACATTCCATAGAAGGTTATACAACTAAAACCGTACAAGTCTCGTATTGTTTCTTTGGATTTCCAACGAATGATCAGGCCAAGGAACTTCCCATTGCCACATAAGAATGCCTCTGGATGGACATCCCCGAGAACCAAACCGGATCTCTACCAACACAAGGCCGGGTTACCCCTAACTGAGTAACAACTGACCGAATATGCCATCCCCCGGTCCTTTGGGACCTTTTCACCGAGCGCTCGCAATCAATTCACACAATCATAACAAAGTGTTTTCAACATGAGTAAGTATCTGGGCTCCATACCATGACACCACCCTTTTACAGAAGGAAATGCACATATCCTAAAGGGCGCTACCCCTCATAACCTTGCTGCTTCTTTCCTGTTTTGACCATTCACGGGGTGTGAGGCTCGACGAAGTCACGTCCACAAAAACATACGTTATACAAAAGCCATGCTTTGGGTCAACAAATGATCATAGAAATGATCACCAAGATAGACGATCAAATAAACGATCCTATCACAAATAATCAACACAATGATCATTTACAGCAACACTCAGCATGTCACATTACCAAATTGGGAATATATCGCTGATAACATTCAACTACATAACCTCTGAGCTCGTACGTCTCAGAGAAGGGTGTTAAGCTAAAAGAATAAATTCTCCGCCACCAACAGAAATATATTTGAAAGAAATCTGCTTTATATCTCAATTTGTAATGTCAGACATACAATCCATACAAGTCTGTTCCGGGCTCGAACAAAACCGAAGGCACTTACAAAGAAGTCCTTGCAATCCGGATATTCTCTAATCACGTCCGGACTTCCCATCACATAGGGAGTCTCTATACCTTAGCTACTCGGTGCAAAGACAATCGACGAGTTGTCCTTTCACTTTCAAAAAGATCCGGTCTTCAACACCGATCTTCAAATGCAATTCACAACGACGTATCACATATTCGGAATGGGTTATACGACCCCATGGTCCTTTCCCGGTTAACCCGAATAGTGAGCGCTTATTCAAAAATAAGTGTGGCATTCAAATTCAAACAAATCACATCAATTACCCATTCAAAGGGAAATATTGATAGTCGGTTATTGAACTATCAATGGATATGCACAACATCACCAGTTTCCAAATAATTTTCCAAATTATTTATTTTCCAAAATATCTTTACTAGATATATAATTTCACACTTCAAAAATAAATCAATATTTATTTTTAAACCAATTCTCCTTTTCATTCATAAATTCCATAGTGAATTTATAATCCAAAATATCTATGAATATTCGATTTCGATTATTCATTTCAATTTATCTTCAAAAAGATAAATTCTCAAAATATTCACTTTATATTGGAAAAACATTTCCATACTTATTTAATAAGTAATTCACAAATTTTATTTATTTTCAACACTTGGAAAATATTCAATATACTTAAATCGAAATTAAGTATATATTTCATTCTTCAAGGAAATCATTCTCTTAAACATATTTATTTGGGCCAAAACGAATGTTGCGTAAAACATCGTTATGACAACCCAAAATCACTAGTATAGGGATTTGAAATTAAAATAGATATATAAATCCCAATACCATACAAAACATTTCCTTTCGGAAATCATTTGCTATAACAACAATGTTATAGTCCACTATTTCCTTTTATTTCTCGAAAACGTCTATTTCAACAATTAATGTTGAAATCTATGGTTTCGAATCTCAACACATTTTAAAACATCGTTAGATCGTTTTAATTCTATTTAAAACATCACATTCTAAACATTTTCTTTAACATATTATTCACTATTCAAAAACGTGAATATACTACGTTAACAATTTCATCCTTTTATTCATTTTATTCCAAAGGATTATTCACAGTCAAAAACGTGAATATAACTCCATAATTAAGCTATAAAAATTAACTTATCAAAATAAGTCGTTTGCGAATTTTATAAAACAACGTTTATAAATTCTATTTCTATTTGTTTTATAACTACTTCCTTTTTATGCATCTCCTTTATTAACCTATTTGATTTATAACTCAATTATAAACCAAAAGTTCACATTATAAGTTAAATATTTATAAAACGATTATTTTACAAAATCGTTCCTTTGAACTTCATAATTATAAATCTCATAACTTATAAGATTCAATTATTCATCCAAATATATTCTTTAATAATTTCACAAAATTTATAAATCTTACTATTTATAAATTTCATTTATAACTTCACCATTTATAATTTTATAAATTCCATTCACTTACAAAATTCATTTTCACTTCATTCAAACACTTATAAAAACTTGTTTTAAAATGTCAATATTTCAATTTATAAATATCCATTTATAAATCTCTTAATATAAATCAATTTATATTATTCTTTTAAAACGTCTTTAATCTCCTTCATTATTTCACCATTTTGATTTATAAAATAATCAAATTTTATAAATCCTATATTTAAACTTTTCACAATAAATTCTAAAATCCCGTTTTAAACTATTTTATAAAATTATTAACCCCATAATTTCAAAAATCAATTTTTAACTATATTTCTCAAAAATCATAATTTTTATAACATTAAAATTATACGTTATTTATTTATAATGGATCGATTCCAAAAATAAAGTATATTTTCAAAAATCACTTTAAAAATCATTTTAAAATCCCAAAATTTGGTTCAATGATGCTACATACCAAATAGTCGATCACGACAACAACGATATCATATATCGGTATGATAATCAATCAAATATCAAAATATCTGAAATCAAATAAAAACTGTTGAGGAATCCAGTTGGATCCCTCCAACCTGTTTTCCTGCATCCACAAACATTAGCACAATACCAATTTCGCTCCAGTACGAAATTATCGCGGTATATGGGATTTAAATATTATCCGCTTAATAACGGCGCAATAGGGTCTCATCCGCTAAACAAATAATGCGGGAAATCAATAACTCCAATATATACATACGCCAATATATATATATATATATATATTGCTATTATATATAATACCAATTTCACTGTTTATGAAATATTCGCGGTATATGTTTTTAATAAATAACATCCGCTTACTAACGGCGCATAATGTCTATTTTAACAATCAATTGATATCAATCATCATTCAAACATGCATTCAAATATTTTAAATCTAACTATTTAAAATAAAATCGAAACTGATTCGATTGAGTGAGAAGTTCTCACCTTGGTTTTAAATTCCGTTTTAGCGATTTATTTCGAATAAAATTAAACGAACGTTTAATTTTACCCAAAATTCTCACTAACACCAAACGACTTCAATCCAATTTCATCGCGTAGTGCTCATCCATACGATTCCAACGCAACTAGTTTCGCGCGTTTTCGACCTCGTATGAAAAAGTTATGAATTTTATAAGTTTCACGAATTTTTATATAAACAATTTACAACTTAATTTAAATTTTATAAACCCACATCCATTTCAGGCCGTTAGATCCAACATTGAAGCATCAGGCCCGTCCATCCCTTTCTCCCTCATCACGTTCAAACTACAGAACGCAAGAACCCACCTCTTAAGAACTAGGGTTCAAGATCTCGGCCACCACGTCCATCGATACTACGATCAGGGAGCGCCAAACGAAGCCCCCTACCCTCCTCCACCTTCGGCCTGCAGGCCATGAAACTCGGCTGCACCCTTACCCTCATGTTGCGTGCGCAACTGACCATGAATGGCCCACCTTAGACGCCACCACGTCACTCCATATTTGATCATAGCCGTTCACATCGAAGCTCTCATCGCCCTCTTCAATACTCTAGTTGAAAGTTTAGCCTAATTGTCGACGGATTTGGAGTAATCGAGGGAGGAAGGTTGCGAATTTCTGGCCATTCGTTTTTGAAGTGGCGGCCTGCATAGAGAATTAGGGTTTTCTTTTTTTTTCTTTTTTTGATTTTAAGGTGTATTTATAGAGAATTTTCGAGCACTATTCATCCCGGAAATCCCGAACTCCGATTTACGCGCCGTAACCAGCGTTTCTAGGGTTTACCCCGCGTTCCGGACACAATGGAACAGGTTTCGAAAGCTAATTCGGACATCTGTGCGAGTTATGGCAACAAACGATCGATTTAAATTAAATCAATTTCTAGGCGTTTTAATTCGTACCGGACAAACGGTAAATCCAATTGACACGAAATTTGAAACCTTACAATAATATCACATTACGGATCCGATGAAACTGGTTTCGTCGAAATCCGAGACTTTTTGAAAAATGGCTATTTTAACTCGCCAAATTAAAATTAAAAATAATTCGATGCGTTTCGAGCTGCCACGCTCAAACGATAACTCCGATTGACACAAAAATTGAAATCCGATAATAACTAACTATTAAGGATCCAATGGAACTGGTTTCTTTCAATTCTGAGACAGTTCAAAAATTGACTATTTTCACTAGTCGATTTTAAATATTAAAATATTCAATTTTCACAATTTAACTCTTAATTCGATTTTAAAAGTTCTAAAATATCTTTCTAACTCCAACATGATAAAATAAAATTTTACAAATCATTTTCAATCATATTTAACGTAATTTTCAATTATTTCCATAATTTAACATATTAAATTATCGATTTAATTATCCAATTAAATCCAATAAATCAAATAAAAATTTATTTAACTTATAAATTCACTTATTAATATTTAAAATTAATTAAATATTCAAATTTTAATAAATTAAAATTCTGGGTCGTTACAATCTTCCCCCCTTAAAAGAATTTCGTCCTCGAAATTAACAAGTAAGAAAAGTTATAGAATTTATTAACTTTCCAAAATCCATAGTTAAACTTCTTACAATAACTTTACTAAGTTTCAAATCATACTTAGTTATCTTTTCAAAAACAACTACTATTGTTTAACTTTCAATTTCAAATCAAAGTTAATTTTCCAAATTTTCTCAAATTTTTTCTAACGCCTTAAATTTTCGGAAAAATTCGCCATAATCTCCTTTGCGCGGCTCGATCCGAAAAAAAAATGACAGTATATATATCACAAATATACATCTCATCAAGTAATGAGGCATCCCGCAGGGAAAAAAGTATAAAAGTACGGTATGTGATCCGAGATATGTACCTTATATTTTATTAGCAAGCATATATGGCTAATATAGCGCGAAAGCGAGCTCCAAATGCGAAGCAAACGCGATCCGCACCTACTAAACACTCAACAAACAACATGAGAACATGCATATATGAAAATAATCTCAATATACAACATATATCTCCATAACAACTATATATGTTAAATATCAAATGTAGTAAAAGCAACAAATGCAAACATCAACCAATTATCATTCATATTCTCATTTATATACAATGAAATGGTTTTCAATTTAATCACATTTGATTCATTAACAGTGGATGTTCTTACTAACATTTATTCTCAATTAGTTTATATTCACTAATTCATATTCAAGTTGGTTCACTTCCAAATCAAATTCAATTCTATTTAAGATTCACTTAACTTCCAATCGAATTTCAATTACTTTAGCTTTCAATTCCCTTAACTCTTAACGAATTATATACAATCAATCAACTAACAACCATATAACAATCAAGGTATATTAATTGCAACCAAATTTCCTTTGCTTATCAATTGGTTTAAATTAAATTGATTTTCATTCTATTATTCAACTTCCAATAACATTAGATTTTAATGAATTAACACTTATATTCATTATTTCATATCAATTTCATTTACATTCAATTGATTAACATTCAATCCATTAATTCAATTCAATTACAAAGTTGAATTTCATTTACATAACTTAAATTCCCACTTGTAAATAAATTCAGATTTCAATTCTAAAGTAATTTCCATTTAACTTTAAATTCACTTTTACTTACAACTCATATTCATAAATATATTCATTAGTTTCACTTCTTATATATATAAGTTTATTTCATAATTGTAAATTACTTTAATTATAATTCAATTCTTATAATTCTTTTGCTTATACAATTATCCCTTTATTAGATTATTCAAACAACTAAACAATCAACTTATATACTTTAATAATTTTGAAAAATTATTTTCTTTACATATAAAATATAATCAATGTAAAATTATTTCATTTACCCAATTTAAAATCAATATTGTGCCGAATTGTTCTATTCAAGT
The DNA here is from genome assembly GCA_030765085.1 of Allium cepa. Taxonomy (NCBI): domain Eukaryota; kingdom Viridiplantae; phylum Streptophyta; class Magnoliopsida; order Asparagales; family Amaryllidaceae; genus Allium; species Allium cepa. The sequence continues at coordinate 525,170,318 of CM060934.1, read as the reverse complement.
GTTTAGAAACCCCTTCGGCATAGTCTTGCGGACCACGCTGACGAAAGTTCATATGCCACTCAATAAACCAATCATCACAATATAAAACAATTTTACATTCACTAACAAATACGCTCTCATATCTATTATTACACTCAAACTCATTCTAGAGTACTACTGACTCTATCTCTAATGAATAATACCCAACAGAACCATGGTTGTCGCTTAACCATAAGCTCTGATACCAAATGTAACGCCCCGAAAATTTTCGACTTTCGAAAATTCAACATCGATACTCACTTTATCGACTGCCGAGAAATCGAAGGCCGGAAACCCGAAATGTTATGGTTTAAGAAAAAGAAAAGAAGAAAAGAAGAGAAGATAGAGAGAAAAAGATAGAAAATAGAAAGAAGAAGAAAATAGAAGGGAAAAGAGGGAAAAGAAAAATAGAAAATAACAGAAAGAAAACAACAGAACAGAAAGAAAAAGAACGGAATAGAAAATAACAGAACAACATCAGAATCTCACAATTCGCAGCGGAACGACATATACTAATAAATGAATAATCTTTAAACAAAGAACTATATCAGCTATTACATTTTATACTTTACATTTCATTACATCATATTATCAGAGTGTACAACAACAACAACAAACAGTGCAGCGGAAAAAGAAATACTATACAGTAGTAATACGCCATGCCATCCATCTTGCCTCCAGCAACTCCAGAATATCCAGAATATCCTGATAAACCTAACTCTTAACTGCCCGTGTGGAAATTGGTGGGCACCCAGAGTTTAGGAAGGAAAACAATAAACTCCGAGTCAGTCATGTGACTGGTGTGAGAACTCAAAACAGTTTATTTATCTTTAAAAATCAAAAATAGAGGAATATTTTTATTTCAATTCGCAATGCTTTTAAAAATGAGACTACCATAAGACCTCCTGCCACACACACAATGCAAACGCAGACTTGGAGAAGATTTCTTCTTATGATAGTCAAAGATGCTTGGTACGCATTTAAAATAACATTTGATATTATTATTAGTGTATAGTGTAGGAAAAATTCATTTCGAAAGTAGAATATAAATCTTAGCCAACATACGACCATTATCGTATGTCTACTATAGCTAACTATGTTCAATAGCAGGTTACCGCCACATTCCATAGCAGGTTATACAACTAAAACCGTACAAGTCTCGTATTGTTTCTTTGGATTTCCAACGAATGATCAGGCCAAGGAACTTCCCATTGCCACATGAGAATGCCTCTGGATGGACATCCCCGAGAACCAAACCGGATCTCTACCAACACAAGGCCGGGTTACCCCTAACTGAGTAACAACTGACCGAATATGCCATCCCCCGGTCCTTTGGGACCTTTTCACCGAGCACTCGCAATCAATTCACACAATCATAACAAAGTGTTTTCAACATGAGTAAGTATCTGGGCTCCATACCATGACACCACCCTTTTCCAGAAGGAAATGCACATATCCTAAAGGGCGCTACCCCTCATAACCTTGCTGCTTCTTTCCTGTTTTGACCATTCACGGGGTGTGAGGCTCGACGAAGTCACGTCCACAAAAACATACTTTATACAAAAGCCATGCTTTGGGTCAACAAATGATCATAGAAATGATCACCAAGATAGACGATCAAATAAACGATCCTATCACAAATAATCAACACAATGATCATTTACAGCAACACTCAGCATGTCACATTACCAAATTGGGAATATATCGCTGATAACATTCAACTACATAACCTCTGAGCTCGTACGTCTCAGAGAAGGGTGTTAAGCTAAAAGAATAAATTCTCCGCCACCAACAGAAATATATTTGAAAGAAATCTGCTTTATATCTCAATTTGTAATGTAAGACATACAATCCATACAAGTCTGTTCCGGGCTCGAACAAAACCGAAGGCACTTACAAAGAAGTCCTTGCAATCCGGATATTCTCCAATCACGTCCGGACTTCCCATCACATAGGGAGTCTCTATACCGTAGCTACTCGGTGCAAAGACAATCGACGAGTTGACCTTTCGCTTTCAAAAAGATCCGATCTTCAACACCGATCTTCAAATGCAATTCACAACGACGTATCACATATTCGGAATAGGTTATACGACCCCATGGTCCTTTCCCGGTTAACCCGAATAGTGAGCGCTTATTCAAAAATAAGTGTGGCATTCAAATTCAAACAAATCACATCAATTACCCATTCAAAGAGAAATATTGATAGTCGGTTATTGAACTATCAATGGATATGCACAACATCACCAGTTTCCAAATAATTTTCCAAATTATTTATTTTCCAAAATATCTTTACTAGATATATAATTTCACACTTCAAAAATAAATCAATATTTATTTTTAAACCAATTCTCCTTTTCATTCATAAATTCCATAGTGAATTTATAATCCAAAATATCTATGAATATTCGATTTCGATTATTCATTTCAATTTATCTTCAAAAAGATAAATTCTCAAAATATTCACTTTATATTGGAAAAACATTTCCATACTTATTTAATAAGTAATTCACAAATTTTATTTATTTTCAACACTTGGAAAATATTCAATATACTTAAATCGAAATTAGGTATATATTTCATTCTTTAAGGAAATCATTCTCTTAAACATATTTATTTGGGCCAAAACGAATGTTGCGTAAAACATCGTTATGACAACCCAAAATCACTAGTATAGAGATTCAAAATTAAAATAGATATATAAATCCCAATACTATACAAACATTTCCTTTCGGAAATCATTTACTATAACAACAATGTTATAGTCCACTATTTCCTTTTATTTCTCGAAAACGTCTATTTCAACAATTAATGTTGAAATCTATGGTTTCGAATCTCAATACATTTTAAAACATCGTTAGATCGTTTTAATTCTATTTAAAACATCACATTCTAAACATTTTCTTTAACATATTATTCACTATTCAAAAACGTGAATATACTACGTTAACAATTTCATCCTTTTATTCATTTTATTCCAAAGGATTATTCACAGTCAAAAACGTGAATATAACTCCATAATTAAGCTATAAAAATTAACTTATCAAAATAAGTCGTTTGCGAATTTTATAAAACAACGTTTATAAATTCTATTTCTATTTGTTTTATAACTACTTCCTTTTTATGCATCTCCTTTATTAACCTATTTGATTTATAACTCAATTATAAACCAAAAGTTCACATTATAAGTTAAATATTTATAAAACGATTATTTTACAAAATCGTTCCTTTGAACTTCATAATTATAAATCTCATAACTTATAAGATTCAATTATTCATCCAAATATATTCTTTAATAATTTCACAAAATTTATAAATCTTACTATTTATAAATTTCATTTATAACTTCACCATTTATAATTTTATAAATTCCATTCACTTACAAAATTCATTTTCACTTCATTCAAACACTTATAAAAACTCGTTTTAAAATGTCAATATTTCAATTTATAAATATCCATTTACAAATCTCTTAATATAAATCAATTTATATTATTCTTCTAAAACGTCTTTAATCTCCTTCATTATTTCACCATTTTGATTTATAAAATAATCAAATTTTATAAATCCTATATTTAAACTTTTCACAATAAATTCTAAAATCCCGTTTTAAACTATTTTATAAAATTATTAACCCCATAATTTCAAAAATCAATTTTTAACTATATTTCTCAAAAATCATAATTTTTATAACATTAAAATTATACGTTATTTATTTATAATGGATCGATTCCAAAAATAAAGTATATTTTCAAAAATCACTTTAAAAATCATTTTAAAATCCCAAAATTTGGTTCAATGATGCTACATACCAAATAGTCAATCACGACAACAACGATATCATATATCGGTATGATAATCAATCAAATATCAAAATATCTGAAATCAAATAAAAACTGTTGAGGAATCCAGTTGGATCCCTCCAACATGTTTTCCTGCATCCACAAACATTAGCACAATACCAATTTCGCTCCAGTACGAAATTATCGCGGTATATGGGATTTAAATATTATCTGCTTAATAACGGCGCAATAGGGTCTCATCCGCTAAACAAATAATGCGGGAAATCAATAACTCCAATATATACATATGCCAATATATATATATATATATATTGCTATTATATATAATACCAATTTCACTGTTTATGAAATATTAGCGGTATATGTTTTTAATAAATAACATCCGCTTACTAACGGCGCATAATGTCTATTTTAACAATCAATTGATATCAATCATCATTCAAACATGCATTCAAATATTTTAAATCTAAGTATTTAAAATAAAATCGAAACTGATTCGATTGAGTGAGAAGTTCTCACCTTGGTTTTAAATTCCGTTTTAGCGATTTATTTCGAATAAAATTAAACGGACGTTTAATTTTACCCAAAATTCTCACTAACTCCAAACGACTCCAATCCAATTTCATCGCGTAGTGCTCGTCCATACGATTCCAACGCAACTGGTTTCGCGCGTTTTCGACCTCGTATGAAAAAGTTATGAATTTTATAGTTTTCACGAATTTTTATATAAACAATTTACAACTTAATTTAAATTTTATAAACCCACATCCATTTCAGGCCGTTAGATCCAACATTGAAGCATCAGGCCCGTCCATCCCCTTCTCCCTCATCACGTTCAAACTACAGAACGCAAGAACCCACCTCTCAAGAACTAGGGTTCAAGATCTCGGCCACCACGTCCATCGATACTACGATCAGGGAGCGCCAAACGAAGCCCCCTACCCTCCTCCACCTTCGGCCTGAAGGCCATGAAACTCGGCTGCACCCTTACCCTCGTGTTGCGTGCGCAACTGACCACGAACGGCCCCCCCTAGACGCCACCACGTCACTCCATATTTGATCATAGCTGTTCACATCGAAGCTCTCATCGCCCTCTTCAATACTCTAGTTGAAAGTTTAGCCTAATTGTCGACGGATTTGGAGTAATCGAGGGAGGAAGGTTGCGAATTTCTGGCCATTCGTTTTTGAAGTGGAGGCCTGCATAGAGAATTAGGGTTTTCTTTTTTTCTTTTTTTTTGATTTTAAGGTGTATTTATAGAGAATTTTCGAGCACTATTCATCCCGGAAATCCCGAACTCCGATTTACGCGCCGTAACCAGCGTTTCTAGGGTTTACCCCGCGTTCCGGACATAATGGAACAAGTTTCGATAGCTAATTCGGACATCTGTGCGAGTTATGGCAACAAACGATCGATTTAAATTAAACCGATTTAAATCGATTTCTAGGCGTTTTAATTCGTACCGGACAAACGGTAAATCCAATTGACATGAAATTTGAAACCTTACAATAATATCACATTACGGATCCGATGAAACTAGTTTCGTCGAAATCCGAGACTTTTTGAAAAATGGCTATTTTAACTCGCCAAATTAAAATTAAAAATAATTCGATGCGTTTCGAGCTGCCACGCTCAAACGATAACTCTGATTGACACAAAAATTGAAATCCGGTAATAACTAACTATTACGGATCCAATGGAACTGGTTTCGTTCAATTCTGAGACTGTTCAAAAATTGACTATTTTCACTAGTCGATTTTAAATATTAAAATATTCAGTTTTCACAATTTAACTCTTAATTCGATTTTAAAAGTTCTAAAATATCTTTCTAACTCCAACATGATAAAATAAAATTTTACAAATCATTTTCAATCATATTTAATGTAATTTTCAATTATTTCCATAATTTAACATATTAAATTATCGATTTAATTATCCAATTAAATCCAATAAATCAAATAAAAATTTATTTAACTTATGAATTCACTTATTAATATTTAAAATTAATTAAATATTCAAATTTTAATAAATTAAAATTCTGGGTCGTTACAACCACAAATGGTCAAAATCCAGCAACTATAGTAGTCGAGGAATCAGTCGTTCCGGTACCGCCCTAAATTAACTTTGCAACTTTATGCAAGAACTATACCAGCCTTGGTGGTAAACCTTTCAAAGGAACAGAAACCATTATTGAAGTACCATCTTAGATCTGTTCTTGCGAAAGAATTTTTGAAGGACTGAATATTGGAGATGAGCAGAAGAGATTCTTAGCTTCTTGGCAACTACAAGATGGAGCTCTAATTTAGTGGGAATCTAGTACTCAGAATGAGTCAAAAGATGACTTCTCATGGGAACGATTCAAAGAAGTTTTGGAGGAGCAGTATATACCAGAAGTAGGAAAATCCATTATTTACCGAAATTTTATGGATTTTAAATAGGAGGAGGATATTTCGTTTGAGGAGTATGCTGACAAGTTTAACGAATTATCTTATTTTGGGCTGGATTGATAGATACGCCCCTAAAAAAGAATGAAAAGTTTATTTCTGGAATGAAGAAGCGATACCATGTCAGAATGACTGTGCATGTGAAAGAACCATTTGTAGACTTCATGGGATACAGATATGAAGCTTTAGATAAGATAGATCCACACATAGTACAAGAAAGCAACAGCAATAGTTGAAAGAAGAGGAAGTTCAATCGAAAGAAGTCGTGGCAAGGAAAACCCAAAGGAGGATCTCAGGATAACCGCTTTAAAAATGTCACTTGCTATAATTGCCAACAAAAGGGCCACTATCAACTCATTGTAGAAAACCCAAAACTCAAGGAACTCAAGGATCAACACAAAGAAGCTGCTTTAATTATCATCAATCAGGACATATGATAAAGGATTGTACCCTAATGAAGAAAGGAGAACATGCCAAAGTTTATGCTATCAAGGATGAGCCTCCAACCTCTAAAGATGTGAAGGGCAAAGGAGTGTTGGAAGGTGATATGTTTATCAAAGATGTTTTAGTTAGAGTATTATCTGGTACAAGAGCTTCTCATAGTTTTATTTCTAAATGACTGTAGAAGAATTAGAACTTGAACCTAATATTGTTGACGACCCTATTTGCGTAACGAAACCTATAGGAGGTTCCACTAATCTTTGTATGCATTGTGAAAAAGTCCCAATTTCCTATCCTCCCCATCACTTTCCTTTTGATCTTTTCGTCTGAGATTTTATTGGATTCGAAATTTTACTTGGTACGGATTGATTAACTAAAAATGAAGCTATTCTAAATTGTTTGAAAAGAACAATTATAGTAAAATAAAGTTAGGGAAATTCATAGAAATACCTTGTGAAGGTCCTAGTCCAAGAAGGGATAGTTTTCTTTTTGCTTTAGATACATCCCAGACAGGATTAGAAACAATACATGTTGTTAAAGAATTTGCAAATGTCTTTGAGGAAGTAAAAAGTTTCCCCCCACATAGAGAAATCAAATTCCGTATCGATTTAGTTCCTGGTGCGATGCCAATTAAACAACAAGATAAAAGGATGGCTCTGAAAGAAAGGGATGAGTTAAATAATCAAACCCAAGAGTTATTAAAGAAAGGATTGATAAGACTCAGCCATTCAAGTTGAGGATCAACCGTAGTTTTTGTTGCTAAGTCAGATGGATCTTTGCGATTGTGTGTACTATCGAGATCTAAACAAGAAAACCATTAAGAACAAGTATTCTCTACCTCGAATAGATGACTTGTTGGACTAGTTACACAAAGCTCGAGTTTTTTCTAAAATGGACCTAGCTACAGGATTCCATCAATTAAGGATCGCAGAAGACTGCATCCATCTAACTGCATTCAAAGGTTCAAATACTTTTTATGAGTGATTGGTTATGCCTTTTGGGCTAACAAATGCACCCACTTATTTTGTTGACCTTATGAATAGAGTATTTAGAGATGCGCTAAACACATTCGTAATAGTCTTTATCGATGATATCCTTATCTACTCAAAGACAAAAGAAGAACATGCAAGACATCAAGAAGCTATGTTGGAGATATTGAGGAATAATGTGCTTAAAGCCAAATTCTCCAAGTGATATTTTTAGGAGAAGGAGGTAAGATTCCTTGGACATATAGTATCAAGAGATGGAATTTCAGTAGATCTAGGGAAAGTTGCAGCTATTCAAGATTGAAAGCAGCCACAAACTCCTAAAGAGCTTCATAGCTTCTTAGGTTTGGCAGGACATTACATAAGATTCGTTCGAGACTTCTCTAAGATTGCCTATCACCTAACGAAGTTGAAAATGAAGGATGCTAAATTTATCCAGACTCCTAAATGTGAAGAAGCATTCTAAGAACTAAAGAAGAGATTGACAACCGCTCCAGTTTTGGCAATTATAAATGGAAATAGTGGATTGACCGTTTATACAGATGCTTGTGGAGAAGGAGTTGGTGCATTTTTAATGCAAGATGGAAAGGTGATTGCTTATGCAAGTAGACAACTGAAGACGCATGGGAAGATTATGTAATACACGACTTAAAATTATTAGCCATTAGGTTCACCCTAAAGATATGGAGACATTATTTTCTGGGTAAGAATCTTTCATAGTTTATTTCGATCAAACTTTAAATTGACCTTAGTAAATAATATTCCATCTTTTAGGTGAAAATTTCAAACTCTTCACGGACCATAAATCTTTGAAGTATCTTTTCACCCAGAAGGAATTGAACATGAGACAGCAACGCTAACTAGAATTTCTCGCATCTTACGATCTAGAAATCTATATACCCAGGAAATCCCATGTAGTAGCTGATGCATTGAGTAGAAAGTTAGCCATTATTTCTTATTTGGTAGTTATTCCAACTCTCCTAGAAAATATCACCAGCAAACAAAAGGAGGATCTATTTCTCAAGGAGATCGTTAGGAATATACATCAAGGATATAATCCAAGATTTAAAATAGATAACCTTGGAGTATTGCGGTAAAATGGAAGAATTTGTGTTTCGGATGTTGGAAACCTTAAGCAAGAAGTATTTGCTAAATTCCACATAGCCAAACTTAGCATTCATCCAGGAATTCATAAGACGTACAAGGACATGAAGCATACATTTTGGTGGAAAATATGAAGAGGGACGTATCTATCTATGTCAACCGGTGTGAAAATTGCCAAAGAATCAAAAGTTACCAACAAATGATGGCGGGATTATTTCAACCTTTGGAGATTCCAGCTTAGAAGTGGGATCAAATAACCATGGATTTCATTGATGGATTACCCTGAATGAAGGCATTTGGGTTATCATAGACCGGTTAACCAAAAGTGCATACTTTATTCCAGTTAAGCCAACAAGAATTGCAGCAAGCCTTTCGGATATATATATATATATGTATATGTATATATGAAAAAGATTGTCCGATTGCATGGAGTTCCGAGCAGTATAGTAAGTGATCGTGATCTAATCTTCACTAGTCAGTTTTGGGAAGCACTATAGACAACTTTAGGACCAAGCTGAGTATAAGCACTGTATATCACCCCCAAACTGATGGACTAACGGAAAGAACCAACCGTGTTTTGGAAGATCTTTTAAGAGCATGTATTCTAGACTTTAAAGGCTCGTGGGAGAATCATTTACATTTAGTAGAGTTATCCTATATTAATAGCTATCAAGCTAGTATTGGCATGGCACCGTATATAGCTTTGTATGGTCGTCCATGTAAATCGCCAGCATGTTGGATAGAATTTGGAGATCGGTTTGTGCTTGGCCTAGAAATGATACGAGAAGCTTCAGAAAAAGTTGATATGATTAGAAAGAAGCTAAAAGAAGCCCAAAGTAGACAGAAGAGTTATGCAGACCGAAGGCATAGAAATCTGGAATTCTCAGTTGGAGATTCAGTCTTTTTGAAAGTCTCTTAAATGAGAGGAGTAGTAAGATTTGAAAGAGCTGGAAAGTTAGCATCTCGATATATTGCACCTTTTCCCATTCTCGAACGAATCGGCCCACTAGCTTATCGAGTACAATTGCCTAAAGGATTGTCTGGTGTACACAATGTTTTTCACGTATCACATTTACGAAAGCATGTATATCACCCAAAACAAATCATAAAAATAGCTGCCCAGGATGACTTCAAACTTAGAGGTTATTAGAAAGACCATTCAAATCGTGGATCAAGTTGAAAAATGATTAAGAAGGAAGGTAGTGTAGGATCGATTTCACCCTAGAGGGGGGGTGAATAGGGTGATGGTGTTAATTATAAAAATTAATCGCGGAAGCTTATAAACTAATATTAACACAGATCACAGAATATTACCAGCACAGAAATAAATAGCAGAATAATAAAATGCAGAACAGAACAACACAGAATTTACCCAGCTTCGGCAAAACCCTGCCTACGTGCTGCCCCCAAGGTTTCTACTAGAAATTAGATAGTCCCTCGCTTACACACGTAAACTCGCTATACCCGCTATTGACTAACCTAACTCTACGCTCAAAACCTTGACCACAACTCAACTACCGAGTTGCAAATTCCCAAACTACACACCGTAGTTTGCACCCTAGTCACACGACTAGAAAATAAACGGTTTAAAAGTAAAATACAAAACAAAAACAAATTAAGTAAAATAAAGCCCTATTTAAAATAATAAACTAAAGCCTTTTAATAAAAGAAAGTCGGCCCCTTGTTCACTTCAACCCGTTTCTCTCTTTTTTTCCTTCGTGAAAAAATGGCCGCTCCTTTTTCAGATCTAGGGCATCGTCCCTTTGATTCAATTAGGGCTTTTGAAGTGCCGATCCTACTTCGATCGATTTTGTGATTGTTCACGTGTTGCCTTGCTCGATCGATTCTCGTTGGTCTCTCTCTGGCTACTTCAAGTTGATGGAGTTCGACTTTGATTTGGTATGTGATTTCTGCTTCGTTACTGTTTGATTTTCGTATTCGAACTTCCATCATTATGCCGATGATGATTTTGGTTTATATAGGATTTGAATTCCTATTATTGCGTTCGTATATGTTTTATTTGAATTTGTCAAATAATTTGTTCTGGCCATTCGATTATACTTGAATGCCCGTGATTTTTCCTTGACTAAATCATACTCGATTGCTTGATTGACACGGCTTTACAAATTGTGATGAGCACGGCTTTAATTTGACTTTGTCATATTCGTATATTTCATGTTGATTTCTTGGTATTTTTTACTTTGACTTGTTCAAACTTGACATGGCGATCTCTGTTGGTTCTTCTCAAAAATTTGCCGTGCCACTTTTCATGATTTTAACTTCTCTGTGAACTTTTGCTTGTTGCCTGCTGAACTTGTTTTGTATCACTGCAAAATTTGTTGTCTGTACATTTCATATACTTGCAACCTTGCTACTGCATATTGTTGTATTTGGACTTGATGTACATCTGAGTCACTGTTGCCTTGTCGCTGTGTCATACTCGATGTGTTTGCACTTTGATATTGTTTCTGGCCTGTGCTCGGTTACTGATGCATATACGAACTGTTGCTCGTATTGTTTCTTCATATACATATGTCTCTGTTCGTCATGTTGGTTCGAATTGCACTTGGTCTTTGTTGTGTTAGTGACAAGTCTTGTTCTCTGGTATCTTGGTTCACTTCATGTTGCCTTCTTCACTGTGTCACTTATGTGCATATGTTTGCACTGTTTTATGTTGTCACTTGATCTGTTATATTTGGTTCATAATTGACTGTTGTCACTTGCATGCATTTAGCTCGATGGTTGTTGCATATTGCAACTTGTACATGATTTTGGTCTTCAATGCATTCTTATATTCTCCTGTATCATGCTTGGCACAGGCTTGCATAGTTGTGGCATGGTCATTTGTGTATGGTTCACTGTTGGTCTTGTTCATCATTGATGCTGCAGCTTGGTCATTTGTCTGCACTTTCACTTGAACTTGTAGATGATGGTTCATTTGACTTGGAATTGGATGTTTGTTCATTCCAGTGAGTTGTCTGGATTTATTCAACATAGTTGTATTTGTACATTGCCTTTGTTGTGGTCTGGAGTGTATGTTGGCAACTTGTTCGGTGCATTTGCTGGCAGTTGGTCTTTATTGCATTCATGTCATATTTGAACATAGTTGCATTATATTGGTCGAGCTTTGATTCTTTGTTGGCACTTGCTTGAACTTGATTTGTTTATCTGCACTGTTGTATATTCGAACTGCACCTGTGTTGAATCCAGTTTTATTTGGATTTGACCTTGTGCTGAAGTCGTGATATATTGCATGTTTCACCTGAGTTGAATCCTGTATTTTTATTTGGGTTTGACCGGTGCTCACCTGTCCCTGTAACTCAATCAAGTGTATATATCGGTGTGCACGGCCTTGTGGCATATACAGTGATACACTGTGTATGTCACAAGTTGTTCGTGTATGATGAATTCAAATTTAAATTATGACGAACAACCCAAATAACTGAGGCAAATCATATTTTTAAAATCATCTTTTAATTTATATTGCAAAAATATTTTCTTTTCAATTTTACTGCGTTAGTTTATATTTTTGCAGATCGCTCAGATGCTGGATTCAAACTGGAATGAAGTTGAAGATAATTACGAGTGTGAGTGATATGTAGTGAGGTGAATTGTAAATGTGAAATGTGATGTAATTGTAATCAAAGTTGTATAGTTATAGTGAGAGCTTGAAATTGTACTATTCAAAGATGTAATAAATATTTGTTTGAATAAAATATTCGTTTGAATTCAAATTTCGTGTTATTTATTTTATTCTGCAAATATTTATTTAATCTGTGAAAAAAAATAAAAATAGTATATTATCAAATACATTTAAACGAATGTATATATGTTTATTATCATCAAACAAAAATCATATAAGCGCATATTCAACAATCTCCCCCTTTTGATGATAACAAACATATATTTAAGATTTTGAATATATTAAATGTATTTGATCATAGTTATATCCTAATTGCTCCCCCTATTTAAATGCTCCTCTCTACACAATACTCCCCCTACATATATGCATACAAATAAAAATGAGCCTAGATGCAAATGGAAAATTATTTGACCTTTGCTTGATTTTATTTGATAAAATCTTAACTTTTCTCTCCCCCTTTTGTTATCAGCAAAAGAATTATAGTGTTAGAGAAAATAGAAATAAAGTGATTGATATTAATTCAACTTTAAAACTCAATTGAATATAAATATTAAATTTCGATAAAAAATAAAACAAAAATCATAAATATTTTGTTAGGCGCATATTCCACTTTTAGAATGATGGAAATGATGTCATCATATAAAACCATACAGTTGTGTCTATTTGTGGTATATTTATATCAGGAATTTGAATATCTACTAACCATGCATAACCGTTAGGACTTTTAAATGAGATTAGTAGTATTCCAATTTTATTTTTAAAAATTGAATTCAAGTATCTTCTAACCACGCATAACCGTGAGGACTTTTAAATGGGATTAGAATCAACGTGTTTATTTTAAAAATCAACTTTTGATATGCGTTCCATACATGCATAACCGTGAGGACTTTTAAATGAGCATGGAAGCACATAACAAATTCCAAGTAATTCACCCATGCATAACCGTGAGGACTTTTAAATGAGAGTGAATACTTTGGTATTTATTTATTCGTTTATTTATTTATTATTATTATTATTATTATTTATTTTTTTTAAAAAAAATGTGAAAATGAAAAACGAACGATTCCTGTTTAAAGTACCACATATCGACAAACTATATAGAATTTTGATGAATGATGGTTGATAGAAATATGATAGACATAGAGATGGTCATGGAATTTGTACCAACAAAAAAGTTTTATAACTCTTGTTTAAATTTCTAAAGAAATTTTCTATTTATACTTTCTCGAGTTATAATATATGATCAATATCAACACTCATCACTTTTTCAATCACTGTTTTTCTTTTCGATAATCATTTGGGAGTCAGATTAGTCATAATAGTCATTTAAAATCAAATTCAAAAATAATTATGAAATTAATTTTTCAAAAATGAATAATCTGAAAATATGGTCAAAAATGATTTTCTCCAGGGGGTTTTAAAAGAAAATTTTCTGCTATTTGAAAATTATTTGAAATGAAGAATATGCAGATATTTTCTTTGAAAAAAAAAACGATGCAGCAAATGAATGTTTCAAAAATTAATCACGTTACACTAATAATTTTTCTATCAACCATATTACCAGTGTAATCTGCATCTGAATTTAAATTTCACTCGTCGAATGTCAAAGACCAGATTGTGAAATTTCAACAAATTATCTCAGAATGAAATTCTCTTGAATTTGAAAATGAAGCCAGTGTTAACAATCAAACATATATCAAAGTGTCAATCTTAGAAGCCATAGACTAAACAGTTATATTCATGAGTATTTAATAGTCAACCAAACATCATTATTTCAAAACAAATGTTTCAAAAGAATTTCTTAAAGTTTCAACAATTTTTAAAATCCTTTTTTTTTCACATGAATTTGAAATCGTGCAAATTTACAAGCAGTGACCAAAATGTCAAAACCAATATATCTACGTGTAGCATGAGTAATCAAATACCATCATTTGACCGAACAAATTTATATGGATTAGTTCAATGTTGAAAATCTGATTGGTCATCATTTAAGCACAAATCAATGTCATAAATAAAAACAAGTCAAAAATTTCTTAAAATCCTTTTTACAATTTTTTAAATAGAATTCATTAGGATTTTAAGTTGAAGCCATGTAAATAGAAGAAACCGTGAATATGGATTTAGCCAAAAATATTATAACAAAAAAAATATTATCATCCAATCAAAACACTATTTTTATCCCAAGCTTATATATCAAGTAATTCTAGAGAATTTTATAGTGTTTTTGGCATAAGAATATAATTGGCCAACAACTTTGAATAAGTCAGAAACAAAATCTTTTCATCATCTCAATATTGGCTGATTTTTAATTCAGAATATGGTGCAGATTATCACATTTTAGTATATCATTCAAATAAATATACCTTTACCTGTTTTTACCTTTACGATATTTTTCATTGTTGTCCATTGTGATTCTGTCACCTTTATACTAGGCTAAGGAACTTAGCTTTGTCTCCCGTTGTGTTTCTGAAACAGCCAAAATCCAGAGAACACTATTGTTGTTCCTTAGCCTGCCACCACACCTACACGGAAAAGGATTTATGTGACCTATTTGTTTTTATAGGTCCATGGTTGTTAGTGGCAGAAAATTTTGAAAAATAATTTTGTGTAGACCCAAAACTATTTATAATTGTTCCCTTTGGCACCCAAATTTGTTTAACTTTGAGAGATTTTATATTTGTGCCTTTTGGAACCCAAATCGGTATAGTTTTCACATGTTTGGGTCTATACCAACAATTATTGTGATCGTGTCCAAATTTTCTACAAATTGTGAACATAGAATTAACTTGATTAATCTTGTTTTCAATAATTTTCGAATTATTAAATCCAAGTCCTTGTCTAACCGTATTAACAGTTTGCTTTCCTAATAGCATATTCAACGATTTTTCACTTTTTGAAAATTTATCTAAAATCGTAGACAATTGTTGGACTTTTGATTTGAGAGATTCATTTTCGTTTAACAACTGTGTGCACTTTTTAATAGAATTCTCTCTCCTAGTATTTTCATTCTCCTTTAAAATCAGAATTTCATTTTCAAGCGATTTTATTTTAATTTTTGATTTTTTAGTTTCCTCATCAAATGTTGGACACTTATCACACTTAGGGATCCTACTTTGATAGGTTTTAACTAATTGATCAAGTTGTTTATTACATTCTATCAAAGTATCTTTTTGAGATTCAAGTTTGGCGTATTTTTCCCTAAGTCGTTCAAAACAACCGTTTACTTCATGAAAATATATAAGCAACTCAGAATGGGTAAGTTTTGATACCTCACTTGGCTCATCATCGTCACTGTCAGTTGTATCACCTCGAAGACACAATTCTGCCTTTTCGCTTTCACTGCCAGTGCTTTGATCATTCTCGTCTATTTCATCCCAAGTGGCTGCAAAACTTTTCTTTTTCTGTTTCTTTCCGTGGCTGGATTTAATTTGTGGACAATCGGGCTTGATATGGCCGGGTTTGTTGCAATTATAACAAATAAACTTTTGTTCTTCTGAGTAGTTTAGTGCTTTGGCTATTCTGCTTTTTGCTTTTTGAATTCGAGCTGAATTTCCATGTTTTTGATTCCATTTTTTGAATTTCCTTATTAACAGCTCCAATTCTGCTGCTCCATCATCTTCATCGTTATCATCATCACTTTCGGTTGTTCCTTTGAGAGCTATTGATTTCTTTTGAGTGTCACCTCCTTCACGCTCTTCTTTGAATTTCATTTCAAGCTCATAAGTGGTGAGATTTCCGATGAGTTCCTCAACTTTAAGTTGTTTTAAATCTTTCGATTCTTGTATGGCAGTTACTTTTGCTTCAAAGCTTCGTGGAAGGACTCTGAGGATTTTTCGGACTATTTCTAATTCGGTGTATGTTTTTCCGAGAGCTTTTGATTTGTATACGATATTGGAGAGTCGTCCGTACATCTCTTTGACATTTTCTTCCTTCACCATTTTGAAGTTCTCGTATTCGCTGCTTAGCATTGCAAGGCGAGATTCTTTGACTTGAGATGTTCCTTCGTGAGTCACTTCTAGTATGTGCCATATTTCCTGCGCAGTTAGACAATGTGAGACACGATTAAATTCAAATTGATCCAATGAACAGATAATAGAATTCATAGCTTTGGCATTAGTATTCTGTAATTTATTTTCTAGTTCTGTCCATTGTTCCTTTGGTTTCTCTATTTCCTGATTATCTACAGTTATAGTTGGTATACTATAACCTGTCTCAACAATATTCCAAGCGTCAATGGTTTTCAGAAAAATTTGCATTCTATTTTTCCAGTAAGCATATTCACCATTGAACATTGGTGGTCTAACTATGGATTGACCTTCTGCAAAAGCATTATTAAAAGAAGCCATTTTTTAAAAAAATTCAAATTTTTAAAACAAAAACTGATTTTTTCAAAAAATCGAATTTTTAAAACAAATGTTGACTTCTAAACCTCGCTCTGATACCACTTGTAGGATCGATTTCACCCTAGAGGGGGGGTGAATAGGGTGATGGTGTTAATTATAAAAATTAATCGCGGAAGCTTATAAACTAATATTAACACAGATCACAGAATATTACCAGCACAGAAATAAATAGCAGAATAATAAAATGCAGAACAGAACAACACAGAATTTACCCAGCTTCGGCAAAACCCTGCCTACGTGCTGCCCCCAAGGTTTCTACTAGAAATTAGATAGTCCCTCGCTTACACACGTAAACTCGCTATACCCGCTATTGACTAACCTAACTCTACGCTCAAAACCTTGACCACAACTCAACTACCGAGTTGCAAATTCCCAAACTACACACCGTAGTTTGCACCCTAGTCACACGACTAGAAAATAAACGGTTTAAAAGTAAAATACAAAACAAAAACAAATTAAGTAAAATAAAGCCCTATTTAAAATAATAAACTAAAGCCTTTTAATAAAAGAAAGTCGGCCCCTTGTTCACTTCAACCCGTTTCTCTCTTTTTTTCCTTCGTGAAAAAATGGCCGCTCCTTTTTCAGATCTAGGGCATCGTCCCTTTGATTCAATTAGGGCTTTTGAAGTGCCGATCCTACTTCGATCGATTTTGTGATTGTTCACGTGTTGCCTTGCTCGATCGATTCTCGTTGGTCTCTCTCTGGCTACTTCAAGTTGATGGAGTTCGACTTTGATTTGGTATGTGATTTCTGCTTCGTTACTGTTTGATTTTCGTATTCGAACTTCCATCATTATGCCGATGATGATTTTGGTTTATATAGGATTTGAATTCCTATTATTGCGTTCGTATATGTTTTATTTGAATTTGTCAAATAATTTGTTCTGGCCATTCGATTATACTTGAATGCCCGTGATTTTTCCTTGACTAAATCATACTCGATTGCTTGATTGACACGGCTTTACAAATTGTGATGAGCACGGCTTTAATTTGACTTTGTCATATTCGTATATTTCATGTTGATTTCTTGGTATTTTTTACTTTGACTTGTTCAAACTTGACATGGCGATCTCTGTTGGTTCTTCTCAAAAATTTGCCGTGCCACTTTTCATGATTTTAACTTCTCTGTGAACTTTTGCTTGTTGCCTGCTGAACTTGTTTTGTATCACTGCAAAATTTGTTGTCTGTACATTTCATATACTTGCAACCTTGCTACTGCATATTGTTGTATTTGGACTTGATGTACATCTGAGTCACTGTTGCCTTGTCGCTGTGTCATACTCGATGTGTTTGCACTTTGATATTGTTTCTGGCCTGTGCTCGGTTACTGATGCATATACGAACTGTTGCTCGTATTGTTTCTTCATATACATATGTCTCTGTTCGTCATGTTGGTTCGAATTGCACTTGGTCTTTGTTGTGTTAGTGACAAGTCTTGTTCTCTGGTATCTTGGTTCACTTCATGTTGCCTTCTTCACTGTGTCACTTATGTGCATATGTTTGCACTGTTTTATGTTGTCACTTGATCTGTTATATTTGGTTCATAATTGACTGTTGTCACTTGCATGCATTTAGCTCGATGGTTGTTGCATATTGCAACTTGTACATGATTTTGGTCTTCAATGCATTCTTATATTCTCCTGTATCATGCTTGGCACAGGCTTGCATAGTTGTGGCATGGTCATTTGTGTATGGTTCACTGTTGGTCTTGTTCATCATTGATGCTGCAGCTTGGTCATTTGTCTGCACTTTCACTTGAACTTGTAGATGATGGTTCATTTGACTTGGAATTGGATGTTTGTTCATTCCAGTGAGTTGTCTGGATTTATTCAACATAGTTGTATTTGTACATTGCCTTTGTTGTGGTCTGGAGTGTATGTTGGCAACTTGTTCGGTGCATTTGCTGGCAGTTGGTCTTTATTGCATTCATGTCATATTTGAACATAGTTGCATTATATTGGTCGAGCTTTGATTCTTTGTTGGCACTTGCTTGAACTTGATTTGTTTATCTGCACTGTTGTATATTCGAACTGCACCTGTGTTGAATCCAGTTTTATTTGGATTTGACCTTGTGCTGAAGTCGTGATATATTGCATGTTTCACCTAAGTTGAATCCTGTATTTTTATTTGGGTTTGACCGGTGCTCACCTGTCCCTGTAACTCAATCAAGTGTATATATCGGTGTGCACGGCCTTGTGGCATATACAGTGATACACTGTGTATGTCACAAGTTGTTCGTGTATGATGAATTCAAATTTAAATTATGACGAACAACCCAAATAACTGAGGCAAATCATATTTTTAAAATCATCTTTTAATTTATATTGCAAAAATATTTTCTTTTCAATTTTACTGCGTTAGTTTATATTTTTGCAGATCGCTCAGATGCTGGATTCAAACTGGAATGAAGTTGAAGATAATTACGAGTGTGAGTGATATGTAGTGAGGTGAATTGTAAATGTGAAATGTGATGTAATTGTAATCAAAGTTGTATAGTTATAGTGAGAGCTTGAAATTGTACTATTCAAAGATGTAATAAATATTTGTTTGAATAAAATATTCGTTTGAATTCAAATTTCGTGTTATTTATTTTATTCTGCAAATATTTATTTAATCTGTGAAAAAAAATAAAAATAGTATATTATCAAATACATTTAAACGAATGTATATATGTTTATTATCATCAAACAAAAATCATATAAGCGCATATTCAACAGGTAGTACGATTGGTCAAACTTCAATGGAGCGGGGATGCTGATGATTGCACATGGGAAACAGAAGATAAAATGAGAAAAGCATATCTCGAGTTTAGGATCGATGTATAGACTTTATCTATCATTCGAGTGTACTCACCGCCTGTGGTGTAGTCACTTATTGTATATATTCCATCTTATTGAATACATATTTTCTTTTGAGCTATTTTCTTCTTATCTAATTTCGAGGACGAAATTCTTTTAAGTAGCGGAGAATGTAACAACCCAAAAATTTAACCACTTCAAAATACAACATTTAAAGTGATTTGAAATATAAAATATAAAAGGTTTTACAATTCAAACAATGTTAGATTGGATTTGAAAACAGAAATATACACAAAAATAGTAACATTCGCTTATATCGACAAGTGACAAAATCCTGATTTCAGAAAAGTTGGTTTAAATGGTTTAATATATTATTTTAATTTATTTATAAGTGTTTATATTTTTAAATAACATTATACAAATTTATTTTTAAATTTGGTTTACATAAATAAATAGTTTAAATAAAACGTGAAAATATGACCGTAGAACATTTTGTAAAAAATAAATGTTTTGTCGATTTAAAGTTGTCACAATGTTGTTCCACCTTTATGTACATAATTTAATAAATATGTTAGTATACAAAGATAGTTAATAATTAAATAAACAAGGTTAAATAAGGTTACTTTTAATAATCACACTTAGAAAATTCTAGAAAGTAATTAGCAAAAGTAAACTAAAAAAGACAAAACACATGTCACATCACATGTGACATAAAGTAAAGAAATATGACATAAAGTAAAATAATCATTCTTGTTCTTTACTTAAATCTTAAGTGTTTGAATTTTAAAAGTATGATGTGATGTGGATGGTAAGTTTTGAATTAAATAAGTTTACTTAATTCTTAAGGAAGGTTATTTAAGTAAAAACAATAATCTATATTTTAATCTCAAATATTTTCTATAAACACACACTCACTTTCTCACTTCCTTCCACTCTTCTTCTTCTCAAAATTTCTAGCTTATTCTAATTCTTTTAATGGCTTCCAACCTTAACAAAGTTATGCCAAAAAGTCCCAAAAAAATCAACAAAACTCCGTCCGAACCACCTCAAAATGCCTCCTTCCATCTCCTATTGCTCACACCCCCTCTTCCTATACTTGGTTGAGCACATCTTTTCCTTCTAGCTTGGTTGTGGGCTCCTAAGGCAAGTTCAAGGAAGTCTAGCAAGTTTTAGAAGCTCAAGGCAAAGTGTGGCAAACTGTTGTAAAGTTAGAAAAGTTTAAAACTAGATTGAAGGCGACAAAAAGGTGAGAACTCTAAATTGTTAAGTAAGAAATGTTTATATGATGTTTTTCAAGTTATAAATGTTGTTTTAATGTTAATAATCTTGTTTGATATGTGTTTGAAAAAGAAAGCAACCACCTTTAAGTCATTTGCAAAAGTCAGTGAGCAAATATGTACATAAATGACAGTCATGTGACATTATGATAAAAAAAAGTTGTTAAATTGATTTGCAAATTCATATGACATGTTAGGATATGTTAAAATGGTTATAAACATTGTTTTGGGTGTTTATTAGTTGTACATTGAATATACATGTTGAAACAAGTCAGGATTTACACGACGTATAATCACATGGAAATCACTTTTCAAAAGATATATAATGTGATATGGAATCATTTATACTTTTTAAAAATATTTTAATATGCTTTAGAAATTATTCCTAAGTGTTTAAACTTGTCTCGACAAAGTTTGGATATGAATATCAAAATACGCCTAAAATTTGACGCGTCGCGTAATGGTAGTTCGTTTTTTCTCGTCAAAAGTTCAAATGAAATATAGTGGAAAATAGTTCAGAATTCTTCAAAGTAAGAATTTTACGAATCCTTATATCAATATCTTTTATATAAAAATAGAAAATCAAGATTTCGTCTTATATATTTTGAAATATGGCAAAATCGATTTTCAAGAAAAATCCAGTTTTTGCACTAAATGACCAAAGTTGGAAATTAATAAAATAACCATTTTAAAAATATGAAATAAATTCTAAAAATCTTTCAAAATGTTTAAAAATTAATTTAAGTTGAAAAGACGATTTTCAAATGATATAGAAGTCGTTTTGAAGAATATAGCTTTTAAAGCACTTTTTGTAACACTATTTGCAACTTTTTTTTGCAATGCTTTTTAATAACTTTTGAAATAAAAGTTGAAACTTAACAATTCTTTCCCAAATCTTATGCAAACTTTTTTAAATAAATAATAAAGCATTTTAAAATAAATTTGAACAATTTAACATTATTTCAAAGATGGTTAAACAAATAGTTAAGTGATTTAAAAAGGGAAAATGAGTATGCGAAAACGACTAGTACATTTGTCCCGCCTGTGAGATCTAAAAGTGAAAACAATGTGTATAACTAAAGTTAGGGATGCAGAAACCAGTGCCTTGAACTTACTTGACTTTAGTTTTCTCTTTTAGGCGAGGGGTGGAACCATCGAAAGGAAAGCCCGGATGCTCAACTTGTATTTTATAGAAATAATCTTCTTATACTCATTATTAAAATCCGAAGAGGGAACTTGTCCTATTCGTGGAATTTAAAAAGTGTTCTCACCTTTATTCCGTCCATAGCACTCATTGAATACGGAAGTTGAATTTGAATAAAAGAAGAATGATTTCTATAATCATATTTTCACAAAAGATACTCGTTAAAAATGATTTGAGAAAAATTCAAAAGAGAGGTTTAAATGATTTCATATTCAATAAATAGAAGATTTTGAAAATATATATCTCTCGAAGATAATTTGGTAAAGGAAAATGAATTAATCAAAAAACAATCACCTAATTGCATCACTTTTATCGGTGATTGGATTTCGAAGGAACTAGGGTCGGTTTTTGGTGATTCCTATCCGGAAACCACTTCGAACCAATTTACATGTTCGAAGATTAAAGATGATTAAAGACGGAGATATTGAGAGGAATAATAACGAGGGACTACTTGTTGATTAATTGAGGATATACTCTCGATTCACTATATTGTAGTGGTGGTCTTTTTGTTATGAAAATTCTCAGAACCACAAGTACTTCTCACCTAGTAATGGCAGAAGAAAGTAGATTCAGTTTCGTTCGGTCCTAAAATGAACTTGTATGAATAAATATTTGGCCTTGCGTACTAAATCACAATGAGTGGTCTCTATAGATGTATATTAGTCGGTGGCGGAGAAGACACCTTCTCTTAGCTTGACACCCTATCTTGAGACATACGAGCTTAGAAAGTTATATGTTTGTCGAAATCAGCCATGTGAATATGGAATGGCAATGTGTCATTCAAAGTGAAAGAAGATGTGCTATGTGAAAAGGTAATCGTAGCCTTGAGCCTTAACAACCGAAAATGACCGAAACATGATTAGATGTAGTAAGGCTAGGTGGGTCATTCCCAATTAGCATATGATCATCCCCTTCTTGATATATTTCTTTCTGCTATGATGTTCAAGATGTAAACTAATGAGGTTTGTATGCTAGAGCGCGCTGGGTTAAAGGTCGATAACGACCGGGGGATAACATATTCGTAACTATCTAGTTACAGAGTTAGGCCAGTCTTGTGTTGGTAGAGGAGCTTTGTAATGGTTCCTTGGGACATCCATCTAGAGGTGTACCCACCAAAAAGTAGTCCCTTCACCTGGTCATTTGTATGGAAATCCATTCTCCAATAAGAACCTGCGTTTTGTTTGTATTGGTGTAATGAATAGCCTCGAAATGCTATATGGGTAACCATTTCGGCTAAAATTAATAAGTTTATTTGAAAATGTTTTTAAAGAATGTCAATAAAAATAATATCCCTAAATTTTGCGTAATAAAGAGTTTTGGTTATCATAAGGTAAAAAATCGTTCGGTTTTTATGTACAGCGTAGTCTTATGGGATACCTTTTTATTTTCAAAACATTGTACTTTGAGTTCTCACATCAGTCCCTAACTAACCCAGAGTTTGTTTATCCCTTTAAACTCTGGGTGCCCTATTTTTCAGGCAGTCATGCAGTCAGCATACCTTAGGAGCATTTTGGAGCATGTTGGGGAGCATTTGGGAGAAGTCTTTTGAAGCTATGAAGCTAAAGTACCTTATGTAGATATCTTCCCATTTTCCACTGTGTTATATAGTATGTATTTTCCAGCATATGTACAGATAGACAGTTATAACTATCCCGCTGGAATTGTATTTGACTCTGATCATGTATGTATAATTAAAATGTTAAATGCGATGTGAGATTCTATTATTGTGTTATCTTCTATCTTTATTTTCTTTTACACCTCTGGTAATCTGCCTCCTCGGCACTTGGATTTATGGCACATGGATACCGTGGATGTATTGGTGTCGTTTTCTAAGGGTCGAGGAGACGGGTAGTCACACTACAGGTTTCATAAAATATTCCAGTTACCGATGGTTCTAGTCATTTTGACAATAAATTGTAAAAACCAACAGAGCGAAAGCTAAATTTATTGACAAACTTCGTAGATAGTTACAAGGAGTACATAAACTAAAAATCACATATTTGAGTACTAATAATATTCAGAACTGACTAAAACAATATACAAATAAAAAGTACATGACATCACTAAGTTATGGTGAATGCTTTGATGCTTATCCAGTAGTTGTTATGAACTGGTTACACAACATCGCTTTTAGTGCTTCGAACATTCTGACTGGTTTCAATATTAGTGAAGTCAGTGCGAAAACCACTTTTTTAATCTGAAAATTGAAACTGTTGGTTACTTACAACTAAAACTGGGAGGTGGAAAAAAGGCAGAAAGAATACAATTTTGAATTCAAATAAAAGCTGGAGCAATTTGTTTGTTATTATGATGCATGCCCTTCTAATATTGTTCATAGTTGGAAATATACTTAAACACTAAGGTATTTTTCGATATACAAAAAGACATGAACATGAAGTAGAGATGTTATAGGATACAAATAGTTAAAAATGTAATTTTCTAACTTTGATGCCATGGTGATATATCGATAAGTTCTATATTCAGCGTGTGTACATATTTGAACGTGTGTATGATGTTGTAGAAAATCAAAATAGTTTTATTATCGATTCAACAATGACAACTTTTTCGATATACAAAAACACAATCTGCAAAAAGATACCATTACCCATACAAATATGTTTTAGATGAGCAAAACATCATCAAAGTATGTCTGAATTGAGATGCATATTGCTTCAGAAGTTGATGCATATTGCTTCAGACAATGCCAACTTTACTTGGTTGTTTAGGAAACTAAGAGAATAAAAAAATCAATTCATTCATAACTATATTGTAATAGTCCAATAAAAACATTCAACTTCAATAGGGAAAACATAAACATAACATTGTACTAAAATCATCGTAGAAATGCAGCTATAGACTCCAATAATTGCTCCTTGCATCACAAATCAAAACCTCATTTTCCAAATCCATCCATCTCTAATCCATTATAGCATTCCCTTTATTACTTCTTATTCTTCTTAGATGCACCATACAGGCCATCCTCCCACCTTCCATTTAGCAAATCCTGAACCGCACGCCAAAACCAGAGCATTTTTAACAACCCGAAATTTAACTTGTAATAATTAATTAATTCGTTAATTAATTAAATAATAAAATAACTTTGAGACATTATAATGATTGAGCCATGGGAGTTGCACCATTTTGTCCGTGGTAATTTTCTGGTTAATTTCCATATATTGAACATCAAAATCTAAGCTAAAATGAATGAGATATGAATTAAACGTGACAACGTGAGAAAAAAGTATGGCCAGGTCGAACGGCCGGTCGACCTGGGCAAGGGGGCGGTCAACCGCCCAGTCGACATGCCTACCCATTTTAGGGAAAACGAACGAACGTTCATTCATTCAATATTTAGCAGACTTTACACTTATTTTGCATTATTTAAATTGATCTGGTCCTTCCATTCATGCATCCGATGGCCACTATTCAGCCTATGGTTGCATCCTATTCAATCCTCAAATCCAACGGTCTAAGATCCACTTCTACCCCTATAAAAGGGTAGAATTATGATTTCAGCCTAATTATAGGATTAGGAATTTAGCCTAATCAAGCAACTATCAATGACAAGTGCATACAATCAAAGTTGACCAATCTTACTAATTGTAATAGTTCAATCGTATTTTCCAGTATCTCTTTCCTATTTCCTTTGTTTTCTTTTATAAATGCTAGAACTATTGAAGAGTCTATTACCTTTACTTTGCATAAAGATTCTAGTAGTTACTATCACTAACCAGACTTTTAGTCGGACCTGCTCCTCTATTTTTTCCCTTTTCCCCCATAGACAATCAAGGGAGAGGGCGGTAGATTGCAGTTGCTCGGAGGTTTCTTGGAGAAGATTCCACTATGTATTTCCCTACTTTTGTTTCTGCTTTTCTTTCTTTATATTGGCACTTGAGAGGGATATTTGTACTCTGCTTTTGATTGAGACTACTAGTTTTTTTTCATGAGACATATTGGGTTTTGAGACATGTATGTTGTATTTGACTTATTTGGTCTATGAAGCAATTATGAAGTTTTTATTTTGAATAAGTTATTATTTTAGTTTTCGCTGTTTTTACCTACTTTTGTCTTGTGAATCTTAGTCTCTGTTAGTTTCATTTATGCCTACAATGACCCATGCCTTTTAATGTGTCCTTTTTGGGTATATTAAGAGGTGTGGGGGTGTTTCACTTGGCATCAGAGCCTAAGGTTACAGGATTCCTAAAAATTTATTTTTAAAAATTAAGTATTTTCCAAAGTAACTTGTTTTAAAAAGTACTTTTAGAAAAGAAATCTTAGAAATGTTTTTAAAAATTAAAGAGTTTTTATAAAAATCCCCTCATAAGTCATGCTCAATCTCCCTTTGACTCTTTCCTAAACTATCTCTTTCTTTTCGTAGAATGACGATGTCTCGAACCTTCCCGAGGGCATTCCAGTACCAGCCTGGTTTCGTAGCTGCTTACGAGCCATCACTCTAGAGATGCATGGGCCAGCATCCAATCCTGCACCGGCGGGTGGGAACCCTATCAACTCACCTGTTGCCATCAATTTCTCTAAGCTTTGTAAGGATTTTACGAGCTTAGGCGGAAAGAATTTTTCTAACAAGGAGACTTTTATGGAGGCGAGAGCTTAGCTTAGGGACAACGAGAGGATATTTGGCTTATTAGGATTGTAGGAGTAGCAGTGGGTTCAACTGGAATCTTGACAGCTGATAGAGGTGTATTCGTATTGGTGGGAGGTCATAAAGTTAGAAGGAAGGGAGATGACTTGGAATGGATTTCAGGAGAAGTTTGATAGGAAGTTTTGTCTCAAGCAGAGGAGAGTGTTCATTTAGAGTGGTTATTAATTTGAAGCAAGGAAGTTCGTCAGTGAACGAATACATTAATCAATTTAATGAATTGTCTCGGTTCGGAGTGGAGTTTGTGAATATGCAGTACAAGAAAGCTGTGAAGTTTGTGATAGGATTGAATCAACACCTTCAGGGATTATTGTTGACTCACGTACCGATGGAAGCTACTTAGGAGTCTCTGGTAGAGATGGCACTTATGTTTGATGCAGTCAAGGAAGGAGAGTCTAAGGAAGTTGTTAAGTCGGAAGCTCCAAAGAAGAAATGGTAGAGGAACAACAAAGAGAAGAAAAAAGACAATGGCCCTCAGAAGCACATTAAGAAAGGATTGAAGTGCAATATTTGTGGAAATATGGATCATATCGCCAAGAATTGCAAAAGGGAAAAGTTGAAGGGAAAGTGCATCAATTGCGGGTAGCCTGGTCATATGATTAGGATTTGTCCCCAGAGAGCTAGTCAGGGTGCGAGTGCACCAGTCGCACAGATTCAGGCGTTAGACGCGGCACCTTCTAGTAGCATCCCGAATAGAGGTAGGAAAGTCACGGTTAAAGGTTTGATTTCTATATCTGATTTTTCCATTTAGACTTTATTCGATTCTGGAGCGTCACACTCTTTTATTTCTAGTTCTCTTGTGGATTGTTCGCACTTAAACATTTCTTTAGTGGTGGACCCCATCATTTTTTCAAACCCCATAGGTAGATCGGCACACTTGTCTAAGGTTTGTAGGGTTTGAAAATTTATATCCTATGTAGAATTTGACTGTGACGCCTATGTTTTGGAATTCTTGGGTATAGGATGATCTTGGGTATGGATTTGCTATCTACATATGGAGCTGTTTTAAACTACAAGAGGAGAGTCATTATATTATCGACTTGCAGTGGTAAGACTCTCGAGGTATCTTGCGGCCTACAAGGGTCAGTCATGTTGAGCTTTCTCTATTCCCTTGATTCATCTTCAGTAGAGTTTGATTCAGTTCCTATCGTTGGATATTTTCTCGATGTCTTTGAGGAGGTTAGGGGACTACCCACTAAGAGAGAAATTGACTTCAGAATTTATTTGACCGAGAATGCTAAGCCAGTGGCATTACCTATGACACACATGGCACCTAGGGAGAGGAAATAGTTGAGAAAACAATTCAGTGAGCTTTTGGAGAAGGCTTTTATAAGAAGGAGCATATTGGAATGGGGAGCACCAGCCAACTTTGCTACTAAGGTGGATGGTTCTCTTCGACTTTGCGTTGATTATAGAGAATTAAACAAGCTCGCCAAGAAAAACCGATATCTACTCCCTAGGATTGACGATATTTTTTGACCAGTTAGTTGGCTCTTCGGCTTTCTCTCGGCTTGATTTAGCCATGTGATTCCATCGGCTTAGGGTCGCCGATGACAGCATGGGAAAGACTGTGTTTAGGACTCCAGATGGACTTTATGAGTGATTGGTTATTCCTTTTAGGCTAACTAATGCCCCTTCCTAATTTGTTGACTTGATGAGCCACGTCTTTAGAGAAGTCCTAAAAAAATTCATAGTGGTATTCATAGATGACATCTTGGTATTTTCTAAGAATATCGAGGAGCATGCTGTTCATTTAGAGGAGGTTCTTCGCACACTTCGAAGTCATCATTTGAGAGCTAAGTTTTCGAAGTGTCGCTGTTGTAGATAGGAGGTACGTTTCTTGGGGCATGTGATTTCGAAAGAAGGTACGGCTGTTGACTCCACAAAGGTGATAGTTGTACAAGATTGGAAGGCCCCCAAGAACATCACTATAGTTAGGAGCTCCTAGGCTTGGCTGGCTACTATAGGAGTTCATTAGAGACTTTGCCAAGATTTCGGAACCACTTGCGTGCTTTACTAAGAAGAATAAAGCTTTCGTGTGGGACGTGGATTGTGAGGATTCCTTCACAAAGCTTAAGAGGGCCCTTACTAGTGCACCAGTGTTAGTACTACTCGATGGAGCTAAGTCTTTTACTATATACACTGATGCATGTGGGACGGGCCTAGGAGAGGGGTTGATGCAAGAAGGAAGGGTGGTATGTTATGGTAGTAGGCAGTTGAGGACGCATAAGAAGAACTACCCTACCTACGATTTGGAGTTAGCCACAGTAGTTTTTACACTCAAGTCTTGGAGGCACTATTTGCTTGGAGAGAGGTTCGAGCTTTTCACCGACCACAAGTCACTGAAGTACCTATTCTCACAGAAGGACTTGAACTTGAGGCAACAAAGATGGATGGAGTTTTTAGCCTCGTATGATTTTGAGATAGCTTATACCCCTGGCAATGGTAATGTGGTTGCAGATGCATTGAGTGGAAAGAAAGAAACCCTTAGTCCTTTATTCGTAGAGTGGAGGAGCTTGGAGTTCACTTCTACTTCTTAGTCCTTTATTCGTAGAGTGGAGGAGCTTGGAGTTCATTTCTACTTTTGATTTTAAGCCCGTTACGTACATTACTCCTAGATTGTTAGCATCATTAGAGGTGAGGCCTACCCTTATGGATCAAATTGGCTCGAGGCAGCAAGAGGATTCAGAGCTTATGGATGTGATGGATAGGATTAGCCAAGGAGAGGTGTCTAGACATCTCCAGCATTATTCCATTAATAGAAAAGGGCAGCTTAGGAGAGTTGGGAGGCTTTGTGTTCCATGCGGTAGAGATTTGTTGAGAGCAGTTTTGGAGGAAGCCCACCATTCCCGTATGACTATTCATCCGGTTGGTGACAAAATGTATCGGGATATGAAAAGGATGTTCTATTGGAATGGCATGAAGAAGGACGTGGCAGAGTTCGTAGCTAAGTGTCTCATATGCCAAAGGGTAAAGGCAGAGCAGCAGAAGCCCGTTGGACTACTTCAGCCATTAGATGTACTAGAATGGAAGCGGGACAGTATTTATATGGATTTGTAGATGGTTTTCCCCATTCTAGGAAGGGAAATACTAGCATTTGAATGATTGTTGATCGGTTGACCAAGAGTGCCCACTTTATCCTAGTTAAGAGTAAGCACATAGCATCATATTTGGCATCCCTATATGTTCAAGAGATAGTCCGACTTCACGGAGTCCATTCTAGTATAGTAAGTGATAGAGATCCTATTTTCACTAGTGAGTTTTAGAGGAACTTACAGGAGGCACTAGGAACTCAACTTAGATTGAGTACGGCCTATCATCCATAGACGATGGCCAAACGGAGAGAGTGAATTGAGTGCGTGAGGATTTGCTACGGATGTGCATTTTGGACTTTGGAGGAACTTGGGAGGAGCATCTTCCATTGGATGAGTTTGCGTACAATAACAGTTACCAAACAAGCATAAGAATGGCTCCATTTGAGGCTTTATATGGGAGACCTTGCAAGTCCCCTTCATGTTGGGTGGAGGCTATCGAGAAGTTGCTACTTAGGCCTGATATGGTGAGGGAGGCATCGAAGTGAGTAGATTTAATTTGGCGAAGGATGAAGACATCCCAAGATAGGTAGAAGTCTTATGCATAAACGGATGAGAGACGTTAAGTTTGAGGTTGGAGACTTAATTTTAATCAAAGTATCCCTGCTAAGAAAAGTGGTAAGGTTCGGATCGAATGGAAAGTTAGCCCCCATATTTTTTGGACCATTTCCTATCATAGAGAGGGTTGGGAAGATGGCTTACCGAGTGAAGTTACTAGATAAGCTCGCAGGAGTGCATGACGTTTTTCATGTTTCGCACTTGCGAAAGTGCTTACATGACTCGACAGAGGTTGTAGAGCCTAGTCAATTAGAGGAGGTGGAGGTATAAAGGGAAGCATCTGTTTGGTGTATCCTCATGAAACTTATTGGAAGAGACATCAAGCGACTAAGGAATAAGGAGGTTCCTCTAGTAAAGGTGCAATATGGAGATGAAATTGCAGACGCCACTTGGGAAGCAGAAGAGAAGATTCGTACTTCCTATCCTCATCTTTTCGATAGCAAATTTTTAGAATTTTCTATTTCCATCTTTAGTTTTGAATAGATTCTTTCCTTTATTATTCTTTGGGAGGGTAGAACTTAAGATTTAACGTATGGATGGTAGGATTTGATGTAAACATGTTATTAGAACAAGTTATGAATGATGTATGTTAGTGAGTGCAAGTGTTTGCTAGTGGATGCTAATGGACACATATAGGAACAATAGGCACTATTATTCTTTAAGGATCGACCTAACTAGGACACTAGAGCATATGCATATGTATGTGTATGCATTTTATTATATTTTCCACGGTTGCTATAAATGGATAATTTTCACATGGTTATTGCATTTGGATGATGCATGTAGCATGCATGTAGAACTATTATTTATCATTAGGAAATTTTCGCATTCATTTGGATACATGCCATGGACATTATTGCATAAAAGGAGGTTAACTGAATCAGTGGATCGCCTAATCTTTTGCATTAGTTAGGAACATTGACACTACACTAATTGCATAAGTATCATAAATTGCATTAGAAAAACTTAAGGACAATGGATGTAATGGGTGATGATTGAGTAGTTAGTTGTAGAACTTGGATGAAAATATTTAGTACGTTCTTTTATCCTTAGAAATTTTGAGGACGAAATCCCTTAAGAGAGAAGAATGTAACAATTCGAAATTTAACCCATAATAGTTAATTAATTCGTTAATTAATTAAATAATAAAATAACTTTGTGAAATTATTAGAATTAAGCCACGGGAGTTACACCATTGTGTCCATTGTAATTTTTTGATCAATTTCCATATATAGAACGTCAGAATCCAAGCTAAACTGAATGAGATATCAATTAAACACGACAATGAGGGGAAAAAAATTATGGCCAGGTCGACCTGGGAAAAGGGGCGGTCGATCCGAACGAACGTTCATTTGAATATTTAGCCAACTTTGCACGTATTTTGCATAGTTTAAACTGGTATGCTCCTTCCATTCATGCATCTGATGGCCTTCATTCAGCCTATGACGTGGTTGCATCCTATTCAATCCCCAAATCTATTGGTCTGAGATTCACTTCTACCCTTATAAATAGAACCCTAGGCCTAACACTTTTTCTCATTCAAAGATTTTCTCCAATTGGGTTCGGAAGGATGTCAAGCGGAATAATTTTCCAAGGAGGAATATTTTAAATAAAAATATTTAACAACCCCCCAGTGGATCCGTGAAGGCCTAAAAGGAAGAGCTAAGGACGAGAGGTTTTAAATTTCTTTAAGTAATTTAAAATAATAGGGTTTTCAATAGTTGTAGTTTTACTACGATTTTTGGAGTAACCTTTTTAGTAATTTATTTACAGTTTTTAGGATTCTTTTCAGTTAGTTTTAGTTTATTTCTAGCTTTTCCATTTATTTATAGTTTATTTATAGTATTTTAGTTTATTTATGCGTTATTTACATCTTCTTCTTATGCCTTGGATTTCCTTCTATTTTCAGTTTTCTTTTATTCCCTCTTCTTCTTTGCGTATGGATTAGAATAGAATTAATGCGAAATTGGATTAAATTATAAGAATAAAAGAAGAAAAGAAGCTTACTTTCACACTTATACCTTTGCTTAAGTAATAAGCATGATTATAACGTAGTTTATAATAAGAAATAGAACATAATAAGACTTATAAGACTTAGGATAAATTAATAGGCACGGATAGTAAGAACAAGAGTAAAGGTTTATTTAAATAATTTATCTAAGTTAATAAGCAAAGAATTAAAGTAGGAACTGTACCAAATAGCATTTTCTTTTTATTTTCTATGGGCACGGTGTTTCACATAAACCTGAAATGATATGATGGGCATGCTTATGCTAGTAATGGTAGTAATTGGTCAATATAGGGATGTCCAAATCACGAGGGATTTAGACAAGGGCGTTATTAGGTATTGTTTGGATGACGGGCCAGTACCAGCA
Source organism: Allium cepa (assembly GCA_030765085.1). Lineage (NCBI taxonomy): Eukaryota > Viridiplantae > Streptophyta > Magnoliopsida > Asparagales > Amaryllidaceae > Allium > Allium cepa. Next base: position 525,137,519 of record CM060934.1, on the reverse strand, counting down.
GCATTCCCCTATATTTTCTATAGACATGGTGTGTTCACATAATCTTGAAGTGAAACGAGCGGCATTCTTATGCTGGGTTGAGGTAATAATACGATCCAATAGGTGGAGCAACATGTAGCATGAGCATGGTGGCAGTTACGCGTGCGACTTCCATTTCGGTGCTCAGTAATTGCTATGAGTTCCGAGCGTTTAGTATGTGTGTCTTTCGTAGACACCATTGCCTTCTATGCAGGAGCTATGTATCGTCTAGTTCACAGTGGGTGCTTTATGTATCTTTCGTAGTTACCATTGGCTGCTATGTAGGGAGTTACATAGTGTCTAGTCCGTAGTAAGATCCATGGAGTAGCATGCCGATCAAAAGGTAGAATTAGGATTTCAGCCTAATTATAAGATTAGGAATTTAGCTATCAAAGATAGGTGCATACAATCAAAGTTGACATATCTTTTCAATTGTAACAGTTTAATCGTATTTTCCTGCTTATCTCTTTCCTATTTCCTTTGTTTTCTTTTATATATGCTAGAACTATTGAAGAGTCTATTAGCTTTACTTTGCTTAAAGATTCTAGTAGTTACTATCACTCATCAAACTTTTAGTATGACCCACTCCTCTATTTTTTTCCTCTTTTCCCCCATAGACAATCAAGGGAGAGGGCGGTAGATTGCAATTGCTCGGAGGTTTCTTGGAGAAGATTTTGCTATGTATTTTCCTACTTTTATTTCCCTTTTTCTTTCTTTGTACTGGCACTTGAGAGGGATATTTATACTCTGATTTTTGTTAAGACTACTAGTTTTTATTTCGTGAGACATATTGGGTTTTGAGACATGTATGTTGTATTTGGAATTTGACTTATTTGGTTATGAAGCAATTATGAAGTTTTTTTTGAACAAATTATTATTTTAGTTCCCGCTGTTTTTACCTACTTTTGACTTGTGAATCTTAGCCTCTGTCAGTTTTAGTTATACCTACAACGCACCATGCCTTTTAATGTGTCTTTTTTGGGTATATTAAGGGGTGCGAGGTGTTTCAGCATGCTTCTATTAATGCATATGATCAAGTCGCAATGAAGAGCCTGTAAACGATGCAAAATAATTAATGCTTGATAACAATATAATTTGGGCTACCTAACCTAACCTCATTGGAATTTTCTAACTACAATAATAATAATAATAATAATAATAATAATAATAACAACAACAACAACAACAACAACAATAATAATAATTCGGGTCAAGGGAAGATATAGAAAAAATAGATATGCTAGGTGGTGTAGCCAGCACAGTAGAGTTTGTACAAAATATGCATATATGATGTCACTTTGTCCAAAATTACAATCCTACTACATTCAATTATTTACTACTTCATATGCTACTTTAAAGGATATTACCCATATTTACGTTTACCATATTACTTCCTTCCTCTGATAAAGTATCATTTTCTTTACATGATATCCGTCACAGATTTATTTTTAACATGTTTTTTTAAGTTCGATATCCATTGCACATTCTTTTAAAACATCAATTTTTATGAATAGAATTATAAACATTCCAAACGTCATTACTTGAGGTACAAAGGTATGAAAATAGAGTTTTGACTTTTGCGTAATAAGGATGCTATATATGGTAAATATTGTTCACGTTTATCTTGAGGATAAATTGTGATCCTATATTTGGCCTGTACACTTTCATGCTGGCATCTTGAAGTTTTTGTCAACATTAACACAGCTTAAACCTGTAACGTCTATTTATTCCGTTTAGCAAACATTCAGAGCTCACATCCAACAGAAATGAATTCTAAAGTACTTGAATGACGTCTTGACCTATATTGTCCACTTCTACCATTCTAATTACTTACTGTACGCAGCCTTTCGGTTGTAAATTAGGATTTGATATCAAGTTAACAAGTTTAGCTATTTATATCTATGAGGCTTTTACACTATCAACGATATGGTTCTTCTCTTTTGCCAACAAAAGCTCAGTGGTACATAACTCAGTCTATAACTCTATGCGGCATCCTATGTGGTTCTTAACTCAATCAGCGGCCAATCAACTCAACAATGCATCTAAACCTGATTCATATGACTTAGCTTAACCCAATAGTCTATTAACATAACTTACCTATCCAAACCTATGCATATAATGTCTTAGCTTATATGTCCACATGCAACAACAATTCTTACTTTCCAGTTCATATAAAATTAGTTTCTCTATATATGTTGTTCATCATGACTCGTATGAAGGATAAATCAAGAAGCAAGATCATGAACAATCCAATATGGTGATGATGTTACTAAGTTTAATAGGGTGGGTTGACAATTTGAGACATATTAAGGACATTCATCTTGACATTTAAATTTTAGAGAAGTAAAATTATAAGTGTTGGTTTGAGACTTTGAATGTTTATAGAAGGGACTAACTGGCAGTTTTATTCAAAATGGTGACCGGCAATGACTTTAAAGGAGTAATTTGGCATTGAATGAAACAATTGTATGGCTATAGTTTAAATTTCAGTTGAGAGCCATGCATTGGTAAGAGAATGCATTTTTTTTATAAGTAGAACACTTAACCTCACTTATAAGCAACAGTTCTCAAGGCCCTTAGAGTCACTACACTATGCTCAGAGTTGTCTAAAAGCAACTACGAGTACATAATGCCCTCCCATCGATCACTCAAACACAACTACTCCTGAAATAATATTAATTTATACTCTTTTTTTATTTTTTTATTTTTTATTTTTTGTGAGTAGGAATCATGGTACAATACATTGAAGTCTTTATACCAACGTTTATATCACAAACTTAATCATGTTCAGATCTATGTTTATTTGTAATAAACCGATTTAATTTAGAAAGAAACTTTATCACAGCATTCATAAAAATTATAGAGAGTTTCACAGTTAAGGTAGATAAATCCTACGATGATAATCTAATACTACTACTGTATGGTTAAAAACTTAAAATAGATTTACATGTCTACCGAACAATAAACAGATGGACAATTCAATCATCGTTGCTTTAAAATTATGTCTCACTAATAGTATACAAATTGATGTAAAGAATACTCACATTCTCCAACAGGCAGTATCCATGATCAATCGAAACAAAGACAAACTCATCTTTCTCCTTACGAATCAAGATATTGCATGCATGATGATAAGCATTTGCGACTCTAAGATCTAAAACAACTATTTTAGTAAAATTTTCAATAATCATTTTCTTCAATAACAATCATTTTTGAACAATGGCATTCCAACAATCAACGGATTCAATAATGGATCAGATGGATATCTAATAATCATTCAAATAATTATTTTCACTAATCATTTCAATAATACACATGACTTGACCAGTTAATTGATTTTTCAACGATCAAAAAATTAATTATGTAGAATATATAATTAGATAATAAATAACTTACATGTTTTAGCAGCAGTTAATAGGGTGATTATTGATAACTAGGTCGAAATTCTGGAGTATGTTAGAAGCAGCACGCCATACTATAGAGCATGTGAGCAGTAGGAAGACGCAATATTCGAGCGACTGGCAATAGAGAAGAATCGGAGACCGGAGACTATGCGACGAGCACTGTGTCGATATTTGAGAATACATTACTATAATTTTCTAATTTTTCGTCTTCTCTTTTCTTTCCATATGCACTAGGCCTAGGAAGGAGGAGAAGAGGACCCAAGGAGGTGAAAAGAAGAGTTGTTACGGGGAGAAAAAAGACGATGCTAAAGAGATTGAGGAGGAACTAGGTTTAGGAGAAAATTATGCTTTCGAAGATAGGGAGAAAATTTTAAAATAATGAGGGCATAACGTTAGTTCTATTTATGGTAGAATCGGTAGGAACACAAATTCAGTAATGTTAGGTTAAAACAATTTAGTAAAATCGAAGAATAAAATGACTATTGTTACACTTAGCTGTCGAACGCGGCCAATAAATGCTATAAAAATAGATTTTCTTGTATTGTTCTTTAAATAGGGGAGCTTGTAACTTCCCTAACTTTAAATAACATTATTCAGGATATTTAATTAGATAAATTAAATAGAATAATATAAATGTTAAGTGATAAGGAGATTGAGATCTGAATAAATATAAATGGTCGTGCTTATAAATTTAATTGGGCTAAAGAATGGTTTATAGACAAATTAAATTATGAAAGGGTATAATGGGATTTAGCTACATCTAACCTTACCTCTATATATGTGTGTGTGTGTGTGTGTGTGTGTGTGTGTTTACTCTCAAGCCATTCACACTCATGTTCATTTTCTCACAAAAGAAAATTGTAAGGAAAAGAAGAGAAAGGCTGGCCATTAATTGGAAGAAAAGAAGAGGAAATTCAAAAGGAAAAAGTTAAAGAATTTAAAAGGGGTAATCAAGCTCATCTCAATCCACTTTCCTTATCAAAGATTAAGGTGAATAATAATTGTTATCTCTATTTGTTGAATATATGTTTTGAATTTAAGTTTGAATTCATACATATAATGTTTGATGATGATATGCTCGAATTATGGTATGTTTAAATTTAAACAAGATTGTTTAAATTATGGTTCATAAGGTTTTACACCAAAACCGTATGCTATTGATGCTTAAATTCCATAGAAAAAATTTATGTTATGAAAAACATGATTTTAGAGTTGGGTTTTAAGTTTTATAATTTTCCGAGCTATGGAAATACTATTATGAATTTTTGAATGAAGATATAGCACATTGTGTTGATAAATTATTTCAAAAAAATATAATAAGAATTTGGATCTGAAATTTTGGTTTGTTAGAAAACATGATCAATGTAAATTTCTGTGATTTTTTGGGATTTTTCTTAAGTGATTTGATATACAAAATAAATTATTTTGGGAAGAGGATCAAAATGATTTACGTTTAAATTAAAAGAAAGGTTTTACCTGCAAAAGTTTAAGTTTGATACTTAGCCAAAATAAAAAGGCGGTTAATTTGAAAAGCATGGGAAAATGTTAGGTAACCAATAAGAAATTTACACGTAGGCAGGTTAGTTTATATAAGTTGCTTAGTTTAGTGTTTAACCCAGAAGAACAGGTTTCGCCTCTATTCAGAATACCTTTTGCCCTTTACCTTCCTCATTCGACTATGTCGAAACCCTATTATGCTAAATTCAGTACACAGGGTATCATCTAGCTAATACGTAGTGGAGTGAAGAAAGGCAAAAGGTATGGTGTCGAAATTATAGCTTCTAATGGGGTCGTTACTTCAATTTGTTTTAAAAAGATAAGAGCCTGTCTTTGTTTTACTAAGATTTTGACTTAGTCGATACGTATGTTTTTGAAAGGATTTTTATAATGACTTTCGAAGGAATTACCATGTTTGTTTTAACAGAAAAAAGGGTTTTGAAAGAGTTCCTTTAATTATAATCAATGTTTTTGAAAGAAGGAGTTCCGACCTAGTCGAAGCTCTGCCGTCGATTCTTTTACCTTTCGAGGGTATCGAAGTCATCAATGATGTCGAAAGGTATTGTTTGTTTCAAAGCCATAGCAAGCCGTTATCTAAATGCTTTCGAAAGGATTATGGGTTTCTAAGGCGATAGTTTCGAAAGGGGTTTCGAAGCTATCTTTCAATATTTTAAATTATGCTTTCAACTCTGTCGAAAGGGATGGTTTCAATGCCATCATAAATTTTCCAATATTTTTATATGATAAAGAATGATTCTGAATGAGATGCTTTCATTTATATATTTTCTTAGACCCAAATGATATTTTTAAAGGTAAACCCAACGATGTCAATAGGAGGACTTTCAATGCTTTATGAAGAGATATTTCCAATGGTTTCGAAGCTATGCTTCTAAAAATTAATAAGTAAAACTTTACTATATTCGAAAGGTTTCAAAAGAAGGATTTTAAAGTGTTTTTGAGGGAAAAATCCTAATGTTTAAAAAAGAGATATATTCTTTTGAAGTAGGCTATTTAGTGAGGTCAAAAGCAAGGTTTCGAAAGTATAGTTTTCAAAATAAATAACCCAATCTCATTTGAAAGCAAAACTATGGCATACTTCTAAAAAAAAGTATTCTGAAATGGAATTATTGAAGAAGTCTTAATGTGTTAAAGGAGTTAACCAAGTTATATTGTTTGCTTCTTCATATATGTATATATTCATATTGTAATAAACCCTTAACGATACCTTGGCGGATGGCAGAATAACCTGCTAGGTTAACCCAGTAGTGATATAAACTAAAGATATTGGCGGGGCCAATAGGTTCATGTTAGCCCATGAAAACTATGTCTGGATAAGAAAATGCAATATTGATAGATAGTCAATAGGTCCCTAGTCAGCCCATCAAAACTAGTGAAAAAGAAAGATATTGAAGTTAGTCAGTAGGTTCCGAATCAGCCCATGAAAACTAGGATAAAAGAAAAGATATTGATATTAATAGTTAGTCAATAGGTTCCTAGTCAGCCCATGAAAATTATGATAAAAGAAATGATGTTGGAGTTCCCAGTAGGTTCATGGTGATCCTATGAAAACTATATAAGTGGATAGAGGGTCCATAAATGTTTAATCGGTTATTAGTCATCCTATGAAAACTATTAGGTTACTAGTAATCCTAAAAACTATATCTACGACAGATTGTCAAAATGAATGGGGATGGATAATCTAGAATTGATTCAATTGTTTTGCATACCATCACATAATAAAATTTTGAATTGATTTAATCATTGTGGATGCAAGACCACAAAAAATGGTTTATAAATGTTTTTAAGATACTAGTGAGAGGAAACCCGTTCCGCTAAGCGGCGTGCTTTCACTAGATATCTAAATGATTTGAGATGGTAGATTATTATTCATACCAGGCTTTATGTCTGACTCTTATTTTATGTTTCCCCTTAAACTCTTGGGTACTCAATTGATTTTGAGTGGTTTGAGATTTGAGGTTTTCACGTACCTTTTAAGACGAATAAGCATCTGGAGTCATGCAGGAGGCATGTAGTTATTTGAGTTCTCTCATATGATTCCGCTGTGTTGTTTTGTTAAGGCAAAGTTGTTTATTGCCTATTATATACTCTGATCACCAAGGAGGCATCTTCATATGTCGCTCTTGAAGTATATTTTAATAATTATATTTTTTTGAACGTGATTAACGTTATGAGATTATGTAAGGAATGTTGAAATGGTTTTTGGAATGGAACATGAATGTTGTTTTGAAATTCAAACTTTTTCCATATCCATGTGTTTCTGGTGTATCTATTTATCTAACATTATCATATTTGGTCGTCGGGGATTAATAACTATGGATGACTGCAACATCTGTAGCTGTTAGTTTTGGACCTCCAAGTGGGGGATGTTACAACGTTTTACCCATGGATCACCCTTCCTAGAACTTTCCCTTTATGGACAAAAATTCTCACAACTCCTTTCAACATCGAGCCAATAGCATTGGAACTTAAATCAATTCATCGTTGAGTTACCATCACCGATGTTCTGAAGCTATCATCATGCTGCTACATCACCATCAAACCGTAAGCCTACAAACAAACAGTATCAACACGACCTATAGGGCCTCTACTTCTCTCACTAGAAGTTTTACCCCAAACTCATCAATTAAAACCTCACGATAGCGATCAGAAGCTTTCGGTATGGAGTTCGCTACTTAGCTAATTTTGGCTAACTTTCTTCACCTTCTTCTAGTGCTCCATCTTCCAAGTGCTTGGACCCCAACCACTCCACCTAAAGCCTTTGGCATCAACTACAAAGCTCCTGGTACTAAGTCCAAAAGCTCTCGTTTCCATGCACACTAAAGCTCTTGGTATAAAGTCCAATAACCAAATTCATGCAGTCATCTTCACCACCCTAAGCCCTAACATGAAGTACCATCACTTACCGACACGATTCCCCATGTACAATAACTCTCGATACCGAGCCGAGCTCTCGGTACCGACTCCCATACTTAGCCCCAAACTTAGTGTGTAGCAACCTACCCCGAAACATGCTTAAATTCCAACCTTAGAAAAAGCCCATCGAAAGTTAAACGTATTCCAAACATGGCTGTTGATTGATAAAAAAACAATACATAGCAATCCTTCTATTCTTTTAGAACTCATAGTAGAAGGAACAAAATATAATAGCACTAAAGCATCCATTTTATTTCAAATCATTTCAAATATCAAAAACATAACATAGTGTCAATAATAACTGTTACATCATCTTGTTCAAAAATACATTTTATAGGTGCAATAGAAAATTACAAGAATGGATAAATACTAACTATCATAAGCTCCATTATCGTTGTCTCCATGCATTATCATCTCCTTCCCTAACCTGGTTTGTAATGAGGAGGGAGTCAGAGCAACAAGTGTCTGGTGAATAAAAAAAATTGAGCCTTACTATTTTAGTACTTGGGCAGTATATTTCAAAATAAGAATATGTCTTACATATTTAAAACCATTTTCAAAACATTTAATACTTCATATAAAGGAAAGAGGTGGATCCTCAAACGATCACTTAGTGCATTCAATTCTCAAAGCTGGTTTTCCAATTCCATAACCCACAATCAACGTTATAAATGTGAAACAATGTGAGAGATAGTATCCAATTACTTAATACCCTTTACTAAAAATAGGTGGACTTTGACCATTTAAGAGCTCAATCGAGGTAGGCCCCCCATCATTTAATACCTATTCCAAAGGTGGATTCCTCTCAGGTGCCTATCTAGTTGACATTGTGTGGAATCTCTTCGAGCCACTTAATACTTCGATGGTGGACCCCACAGCCACTTAATACCTTATCTCGAGGTGGATTCTGTTCGAGATACGACCTGTTATTTCCAACCACTAACCTTTGACCATTCAATAGTTCATTTAAGGGAAAGAGATAGGCCGTCAAACCCTGAAGCAGGAACTTCATATTATAACCCGTAACCATGGAGATGTCTCACATTAGTCTGACTATTCGTAGGTAGTGGTAGGCAGATTAGCTCGGCAGATTTACCCTATAAAATTAGGACTAACCTCGTGTCATCCGTAGCTACTCACCATAATACATGACCCTATGACTTAGTCATATTTACAACACTTTTAACACACACACACACACACACACACACACACACATATATATATATTACCACACATCCCACTGTGTTCATTGTTTAGGCTTTATAAGAGTTCCTTCTTATTTTGCCTTAACAATCATTTACTTCTTAAGGGGGATTTAATGATAATTATAACCTTATTAAGTACACAATTAATACATTATAATTGTAAACTATATACGATATTTAATGTATAAATAAATACGCACTTATTATTTTGTATGCGTGTGGAGATTACACCATAGCTAATGTTAAATGTCAATTTATTTTTAATAACAATAGTAGAAGTCCTTTTCCATATATAAATGATGCCAAAATTACAATATCCATAACAAGAAATTATAATATCCATAACAAAGGATTCAATACTCATATCGAAAAATTGTAATAAATAAACATGTATATAAAAATTTAAACTCAATTTATTAAATCAAACCAATGGAATAACCTTAACAATTGAAACTGCAATTCTAATTTCACCTTCCATTCGACCCTACTTTTACAAAGAAATAAACATTGTAATTCTATTTATTTTTTGTGGAATAAGTGATGCAGACTACGAATAAAATTCATACTTTACACCCTTGTTCTTTAATAAAAATTTCATAATCAAATCAAAGAATAAAGAGGATTGGAATAGAGTTTGAAATTATCAAAAACTGCGAAAACTATGTAATTCCTTTAATCCGACATACACAATTAAGCATTTCCATCTAGAATTGGCATATCGAACTAAAGGACTTTTGGGGTTTTTTTTACAATGTTTTGCTTTTTCTACCGCAAAACCCTAAGGCATATTCAAATCTATCATATACTAATCAATTAATGAACTAAAAATGCTAAGATTTCCACTCACATAGTATCCATAGCTCCAATTTGCAATGCCTTACATCCTCTTCTAGATCTCTCCTTTGATATATACACACACACACACACACACACACAGAGCAAGGGATATGTGTGTGTGTGTGTGTGTATTCGTTAGATTCGGAAAATTTACAGAAGAATAGGTTGCAGGAACTAATAGAAAACTAAATATGATTCTTATCTAAATTTCTAATGGAGTTTCTAAATAAGTTAGAGGGATAAGGTGGCGTAGTTTAGTTAGATTTTCAAAATATTTTATGAATAAGTGGAGAGGGTAAGGTACTACTTATAGAGTTTGAAATGCACCAGAGCCATAGAATGGAAATAGGTTAAAATAGGAAAATTTTGTAATGTTCATCACCTCAAAACCCTAGCCGCCACTCCTAGGTAGCGGTAGACCACCCTTATACATAGGTTGACCGCAAGTTGTCAGCCGGTCGATTATAATGGTCAACCACTACCCTTATATTTCGGAACATTATTTATTTTACCGTTGTTAATTTATTTTATTCCTTGATTACTTTTTAACTTTAACATTAACTTTAATGTTTACTTACCCCCCAAGTTTAATCTCGGTTTATTTTTAAGTATTAAATTTTAAATTCATTTATTCAATTGATTTTGAGTTTGAATTCGATTTAAACTATTGTAAACTTAAAAACATCATATGCTCATTTTTCTTCGTTTGAGCTCCTTTTCAACATATTACATATGAAAATTCATCAGAATTTTGCCACAAGCGCAACAGTATAACTTCATGGACAAATTCCAACTTTTGCAAAATTTCCACTTTTACCTCTATTTTATTTAATATAATTTATTTATTTTATTTATTTATTTACAGTTGATTTTACAAGGTGTTACATTCTTCCCCCTTAAAAAGGATTTCATATTGGGACTTTTCCTACTGGGCAAACAACGCAATGTGCAATAACATCCATGTTATACCACTAAGTAATCCATACGACCATTTATTCAATCAAAGTGCAAATGTGATTATGTACTGCGAACATACCATAAATTTTCTCAATCCTATCATGAGTGTATGATCATGGCATGCAAGTATGTATGAAAATACCCTTAACATGCATAAGATTTCTACATGAATATAAAGTAAGTGTGAAAAAGTGTAGCAACCATCTCCTACCATATAATCTAGCAACCATGATGCAATTAAGATCCTAATTTTAGTGAGAAAATTTTTTCATAGAAAAGCTTAGGATGTGAAGCCCTTATGCTTTCCACCGAATTTTCTCCCCATTGTACTTGGACTAACCTAATTTCTTTATTGTGGAGCTTTCTAGTACCATGCTTCACAATGCATGCGGTAGCACATGACACTATTGGCTCCATCTTAATGTCCTCTAATTGAATAGGATCTACTACAGTTGCTGTGTTATGAAGGTATTTTCTCAAACAAAAAAATCTTAATAACATCATGCACTCATGTCAACTTAACCGGTTACTCTACACAATACACAAGTTTTCTTATTTTTTCCAATATTGCGAAAGGCCCACTAAATCTTTGTGCCAACTTTTTAGACTTTCCAAATTTTATGACCTTCACATGTTACTCAATCAACTCTATCTTTTCAAAGTCTTGTAATTCAAATCTAGTCCGAATAGAATTTTTTCAGTGGTTTCCCACCCACAATTTGGCGATTTGCATAGCCTTCTATAAAATGCTTCAAGGGTGCCATACCAATTGTCTATTTATGAATACTATTATATGTGAATTCTACTAAAGTTAAGTGCTGCTACTGATGTCCTCCAAAGTCCATGATACAAGCTCTTAACAAATATTCCAAGATCCTATTCCTTCTTTAGTTTGTCCGTCGTTCACTGGATGCTAAGGGGCGCAAAGATTCAACAATGTTCCTAAAGCTGCCAGCAAACTACTTTAAAATTTTCAAGAAAATAAAGGGTCCCTATTACTAATGATGTTAACCAAAATTCCATGAAGTCGAACCATCTCCTTGATGTGAATCCATGATAGATACATTGCGGTCCTATTGCCTAAATAGGAATAAAAGGTTTATTTTTAAGCTAAACATGTAATGGTAAATTCTACTACCTTCTCTTTCATCCTTATTCAATATAAAATTCTCTTCACATGCCTATGTACTTTATGTCTTTGGTGAATGGTGATATTCTATGAGTTAAATTTTACTTTTTCCAAAATTCTAAAGTTTTTTGATTGGAACATTCATTTACCTTAGGTTGCTAACCTATTCTCATTAACTTCCTGTTTTACCTATGGTTTATTGCTAGTTGAGTGTGCCCATAAAATTTCCTTATTTATGTTGCTTCTCAATATGTATATATTTATTAAATGGTATAATCACATTCATAAAATGAACATAAGGATATATCTTATACCACATCATACACTTTTCCACTAACCAAGTGAGACAACTAGCGATTTTAACCCAAAAATTCTAAAAGAAAATTTTGCTGGAAGCTACCATTTATCATCAACTGGTATAAATGGTGTTGATTTCTAACACTCCTTACGAAATTAAGATAAGTATTTCTTATGTATCATTCCATTATCACCTATTCTCCTTAATTTTCTTTTTAGTTTCTAATAAGAGTGGCACTTCCAATACTTTCATTAATATACTCATAATAGTTAATTGTTATTGTCAAAATTGGACCATTTTCAATTAATCCTTATTCAATCCCGTTAACCTTTCACAAATTCCAAAATCCATCCATTACTCAAATTCAATTCTTTCATGAATGCCAAACTAAAATTTCTTAATCAATCCCCGTTTAATTCTTTTTTTCCTCTCATTAATTACAATGTTATTGCTCGTTAAATTTGTATTTAATATCCATAAATCCTAATTAATTAATTACTAATTAATATGTATATAGTAATAATTTATTTTATTTATATATTCTTATTTTTAGTCATTAAGCATGGTTATACATATATATTAATTTCTAAACTAGAACACATATTTCCGTATTTTTAATTTATTAGAGCTACCCTTTTAAAAGGATTGCTATTATAATTTCCCATAGACTAACCACAAATGAAATTTTTGCTTCATTTTAATTTACAAAGAATTCTTTCTTTACTTTTATTGAGATAGATAGTGCAGACTACGAAAAAGAATATCCATATCCTACAAATTTATTTCCCTTTCTGGTACATTCTTTGTTAATTCAAATAATGCGCTCATATTTTGGAATATGATAGTTTATGAAAATTACATGGAAACTGCTCCAAATAAATTAAATCGTAGAAATATACATTCCAAATTATCTAGGGCAACCTAATTAACAACCTATTTATATATCTGGAATATCTTTACAATCTTACAATTTCCACAAATAGGGGTTTGGGACTGATTTCAAACTTCTGGATCAGTTTGTACATTCTATTCTTATTTTATTCATATTTTAAAAACTGTAATCTATCCTACCTAGGTAGTGATCCCTATCTACTCCAAAGAAACCTTGGTTTTCATTGTTCTTTATAAAACTAGAATTTCAGCAATATATAAAAAATAATTTTCAACAAATTGTTTCCATACAAACAAAATTAATACATTAAATTAAAAATCGGCATTTATTACCCTATTTCTTGTAAAACTAAAATTTCGAAAACATAAAGTGCCAAATTCAAAATCTTTATCTATAAATTTAGAAACTTTTATCAAGCACCCAAAATTATTTAGTCCAAAAAAGAGCAAAATAATTTTCCTTTTCAAAACTTTCTTCATCAAAGATTAATTACATAAAATATTGGACTTTTAATTCATAACATTCAAAATTTGTTTGGGTTTCAGAAGGAACTATGAAAAAACATCCCTTTTTAATGACTTTCTATAATAAAGACTCGTTTCTTTTAAAAATAGGATTTTTAACCTAAAATATTTAAAAACTCAATTATCATTCCAAGATAATAGATTTTCCTCCATTAAACATTTATTATTTCAAACTTATTCCTAGTTACAAGACAGTTATATCATTCTAAAATGTACATCAACTTCTATTGCTTTATTACTCAATATGCACTATCACTTAGTTAAATACTCTTTATAACTTTGTTCAAAACTTCTATAATCTTTCGTAATACTTTTCTTATTAATTCCAATATATTTCTATTTCATTAGCATTTTAAATTCTAAATTCGAGTAGGAAAACTGTATATATAAAATTCTTATCTTTACAAAAATGCTTTATATACAAAAATATTCCAACTCATTTATTAATTACCATCATTTAACTCCATTCAATTGTCAAAAACATCTTATATAACTTTAAACAATTTAAAAATAGAGTAGACTATGAAAACTTCTATTTATTCCTAGTATTCCTCTCCCATATTATTTATTATTTGATTAAAGTTCTCAATGTTATTACTAACTAGGTTTCAGCTATGATTCTCCGCATTTCCTAATACGGAAATGTTCTTCCTTCTTATCTTATTGGACAATCCTATCCTTCTAGTTTCTATATTCCTATTTCAATCAGGTGTCATTTCCATTTTTGCATCCTTTAAAAAGAATTTTAAAGAAAAGACCAAAATTATAATGTAGGAAAAATCGTATAAGATGTAGAAGAATCCAAAAATGAAGAATCCTAAAGTTGAAACCTTTTAATTGAACAAATTTTAAACTTAGAAGATAACAAATAAAAACATTCTCACTTTTTTTCAAATCTTCAAGTCATTATATTTCCAAAGTTCTTTTAAAAAAATCATCAACCATATTATTTTTAAAATTACATTCTTTTCCCAAATTTTTCACAAAACAAGTGGTATTATATTTGCAAAGCCGTCTAAAATCAAGTTCTTTCAAAATAAATCAACTTATAATACATAAGATCTTCATTAATAATCTTTTGAAAAGCTCTTTCAAATATTTAAGGAGTTTTCAATAAAAAAATTAATCAAATTCTTTCTCATGTGGTAGGATTTAAAAATTGGCTCTAATTGTTCTTTCCTATTCAATCATTTTTCAAAAGTCTGGTTATCTTCTAGTGGTGATTACTGTACACCTTCTTATATAAGCTTGATTCATTCCTTCTTTACATTTTCTTTCAGACGTTTACAAATATTCTACCTTATAATATTTCATTAATACCTAACATTTTTATTTATTATTTCCATAAATGTCGCTTTGTCCGTGCTAAATAGTTGTTGTCCCAATAGACGTTCCTAAAGACATTTATTTACTTATTCAATTTTTTATCTTAATGGTACTATTAATATATTTAATTTCAAGTAACTCCGCACTTATTGCACATTCATTGTCTACTAAATTTTAGAGTTACAACCTTTCAATTTACGTTTTCTATCACTATTACTTATTATGCTTATAGGGTCCAATAAGGATCAAATACTGTTCCGTTTCTGCGCTGCTTCCATATGTCATGGTCACACTCTTCTTAGTCCATTCCTTATGATTCGACCTCTACTCCATGGGTAATTGGAGTAGGAATATAGATTTAATTATATTTATTTTCTAACTCATAGTTGCTTCACCCACCATTTCAAAATATGGCTGCAACTACTTCTATAGTCGGAATTTATAGAGTTAGGTATATGTTCAAAATAAGTATATATTTATATATATTATAGGTTTTTAAAAAAAATTCAAAAATAAAAAATATGCCACTCATAATATACTTTTCCCCATAAATTAGGTGACCTAAACTTCGTACTAAATGTAACAGCCTACCCCAAAACAGGCCAAAATTCCGACCTAGAAAAGGCCATCGAAACTTGGACTAATTTCAAAGCTGGCTCTTGTTGGTAGAAAGAACGTTACAGAGCTATCCATCTATTCTTTCAGAACTCGTAGTAGAAGGAACAAAGTATAATAATAGTAAAGTACCCATTTTATTTCAAATCATTTCAAATATCAGAAAATATAACATAATGTTAAAAATACCCGTTATTCAAAAATACATTTATAGGTACAACAGAAAATAACATGAATAGATAAATAACAACTGCCACAGGCACCACTATCGTCATATCCATGCACCATCATCTCCTTCCATAACTTATGTTGTAATGAGGAGGGAGTCGGAACAACAAGTGTTTGCTGGAAAAAAAATCTCGAGCCTTACTATTTTAGTACTTAGGCAATATATTTCAAAATAAGAATATGTCTTACGTATTTCAAACCATTTTCAAAACCATTTAATACTTTATATAAGGGAAAGTGGTCGGTCCTTAAACAACCACTTGGTGCCTTAAACTCTTGAAGTAGGTTTCCTAATTTCATAACCCATAACCAACGTTATAAATGTCTAATAATGCGAGAGACAGTTACCAAGTCAATTAATACCCTTTACTGAAAATATGTAGACTCTAACTATTTAAAACCTTAATCGAGGTAAGCCTCCATCATTAAATACATATCCCTAAGGCGTACTCCTCTTATGTGCCTATCTGGCTGACATTGCATAGAATCACTTTGAGCCACTTGATACTTCGAAGGCGGACCCTACAACCACTTAATACCTTATCTCGAAGCAGACTCCTTCCGAGATACCATCTACCGTTCCTAATCACTAACCCTTGACCATTTAATACTTCATTCAGGGAAAAGAGGCAAGCCCTTAAACCCCTAAGTAAGTCCTTCGTGTTATGACCATACCCATAGAGGCATTTGGTATTGGACTAACCATTCGTAGGTACTGGTAGCTGGATTAGCTGGGCAGATTTATCCTACAGAATTGAGAGTAATCTCGCATCCTTCGCATTTATTATCGCAGGAGATGTCCCTATGACTTAATCATATTTACAAAACTCTAAATATATATATTATCACACATCTCATAGTGTTCGTTATTTAGGTTGTATAAGAATTCCTTCTTATTTTGCCTTAACAATCGTTTACTTTCTTAAGGTGGATTTAATGATAATTATTACCATATTAACTACGCAATTAATACATTATAATTGTATGTTATTTACAGTAATTAATATATAGATAAATACATAATTATTATTCTCTTTACATGCAAAGATTATGCCCTAACTGACGTTAAATGTTAATTCCTTTTTAGTAACAACATACATGCGGAGATTATGCTCTAACTGATGTTAAATGGAAATTCCTTTTTAACAACAATAGTTCAAGTCCTTTTCCATATTATCAATGATGCCAAAATATCCATAACAAGGGATTCTAATACCCATAACAAAGGATTCAATACTCATATCCAAAAATTGCAATAAATAGACTTGTATATGAAAATATAAACTCAATCTATTATATCAAATCAGTGGAATAATCTTGACAATAGAAATTGCAATTCTAATTTCACCTTTTATTCAACCCCTCTTTTACACAGAAATAAACAAGGGAATTTCTATTTAATTTTTATGGAATAAGTGGTGCAAACTACGAATAATATTCATACTTTACACCCTTAATCAAAATTTCATAATCAAATCAAAGAATAAGGAGGAGTGGAATAGAATTTGAAATTATCAAAAACGGAGAAAACTATGTAATTCCATTAATCTGGCATGAACAATTAAGAGTTTCCATTTAGTATTGACATTTTGAAATAAAGGAGTTTTGAGGAGTTTTATAATGTTTTGTTTTCACAATCCCAGAACTCCTAAGGCATATTCAAATACATCATATACTGATCATTACTAAAATAAAAATACTAAGATTTCCACCGACATAATATCCTTAACTTTGATTTGCAACATTTAACCTCTTTCTGATCTCTACTTTGATACACACACATGCACGCGTGCAAGGGATAGTTACATATATTTATTAGATTCAGAAAATTTGGAGACAAACAGGTTGGAGGAATTAATGTAAAACTGAATTGGATTCTTTTCTAAATTTCTAATGGAGTTTGTGAATATATAGAGAGATAAGGTGGCAGAATTTTGCTAGATTTCCTAAATATTTCATAAATAAAAGTGGAAAGGGTATGGTCCTTTTTATAGAGGTTGAAATGCATCAGAACTGTAGGATGAAAATAGGTTAAAATAGAAAAATCGGGCATTTTCATCATCTCAAAACACAAGCCACCACCCCTCAGTAGCAGTCAACCGCCCATATACACTAGGGACGGCAATGGGGCGGGTCTAGGATTCAAACCCGGTCGACCCGCCCCTGTTTTGGCCCGTCCAGAACCGCCCCACTGGGTCATTGGGGCAGGTAGACCCGTGACCCGTTCTTGAGTGCTCCGGGTCTAGGGTCGGGTTGGGGCTCAGTTGACCCGCCCCAACCCGACCTGCACTACTAACATCTCATGAAACTACTTTATTACTATAATGATTTATTAATCTTCTTAGATATAAGTGATTCTAGCATGGATATTAAAATGTTCCAATAAATAATCTATATTAAAAATTAGAGTATTAAGTTGCGTCATTGATAATTTTACAATAACATATGTATATATTTTCTGAATTGTTATTGTACACATCATTTTTACTAATTTTCCTTAGACACGTTGTTATTTGTATTTCATGTATTATTTGGTGATAACGAGTATAAACAAATAAATATATGTAAGTTGGTACACAATTTTGAATCAATACATGAGACTCTTCAGGTCTTGGGCCGGGTCGGGTTTACCCTGACCCGTACGGGTCCCGGGTATGGGGAAAAATTCCAGACCCGCACCGGTCTACGGGGCGGGTCTGGGGCGAGGTCTAAAAAATCCGGGACGGGTATGGGGCACTAATAATCCTCCCCATTTCCATTCCCAATATACACCGGTCGACCGCTAGGGGTTGATTGGTCGACCGCTTCCTTTATATTTGGGAACGTTATTTATTTTACATTGTTGATTTATTTTATTCCTTAATTACTTTTTAGCATCTACTTGTACCTCAAGTCTAATCTCAGTAAATTTTTAAATCTTAAATATTAAATTTATATATTCATGTAAATTTGAATTCGATTTAAATTACTTTTAACTTGAATACTTTAAATACCCATAACTTCTTCGTTTGAGATCAGATTTCAGCATATTATATATGGAAATTCATCGAAATTTTGCCATGAACACAATGGGATAACTTTCTTGGCCAAATTTCAACTTTTTAAAAAATTTCATTTTTATCCCTATGTTATTTAATTTAATTTATTTATTCTATTTTCTTATTTGCTTATTTCTTTATGGTTGATTTTACGGGGCATTACATGGTGCAAATTAAATCCTGGGCTCTTCTCATCCTCCAAAGCCCCCTTCCAAGTTTCATCCAATTCCGACCATCCATGCCTTCAATTTACAAATTCAACCACTCCTTTTTTGACAATCTAAAAGCACTAGAAAATCATATTAAAACATAACATACAAATATGGAATATCTTACATATTCATCCATTCATACATGCAATACATAAGAACTTGATAATCAAGAAAATCCTAATTTAAATCCAACTATTACCCTAGCATATGAATATGAATAAAAGGAGTTGCAAAACCATTTCAAATCCATTAAAAACCTTTCAAATTCGGCATAAACATATATTAGAATGCAGTAAAAACTAAAAATAATTTAGGATCAAAGTTATATCAAAAACACCAATTTTAACTATATAAACATGAATGCTATAGTGAGAGGTCAAGCACCACTCACCAAATACCCAAAATACCAAATATTCTTATTAGATCTTAAGTGGACAGCAAAGGAGATGAACAGAAATCGGCAAAAATGATAATCTCCAACCCCTAGATGATAATTACCCCATTAATTATGATATATGCTAAGACTAGGAAGGAAAATGTGTGATTTTTTATGAAATTAGGGTTAATGGAGGTTTGGAGCTATTTTGGGGAAGATGTAAACTATGCTGTCAAAGGCGCCTTAGGGCGCTGTTGAGCGCCTTTTAGGCGCTATTTCGCAATTTTAGCACTTAGCTTTTTTTCCCTGGTGCTTTATTCCACCCTTGTCTGAGGCGTCATCTAAACATTAAGTTTTTCTTTGAACGCTAAAAAAATATGCATTTTTAGTATAATTTTATTTATGTTGACTGAATTAAATACGATTACACCAAAAACTATATTATTTTATTTATTTATTGAAGTTCTTCATCTTCTAATAAAATTTAAAATTTATTTACGCTTTATATATTTCATATCATAATATATAGAATATTATTCAACAAATAGTCTTTCTATAATTAAAAACAGACGTGCATTTCATATTTCTCAAAGCTTACTTAATTGATTTTCTATTTTAAAAATGAATATTCAATAATAATTTCTAGTTAACTTTTCACTTCTTCGAAATATAATTTTAGTGGTTCTTCCTTTCGTTTTCTTATTTTATTTGTTTCTAAATTCCATTTTAAATATTTTTGAAATTTAACCCGAAGTATACTATTATAGTTAAATTTTTTAAATTATTCATAATTATTATTGCCTTTTATGAAGTCATGATTATTAGGTACAAAACTATTTAGTTATAGTGATGGGACAAATTTCATTATGTATAAACTTTATTATAATTTTTTTTGTTATCGTAAACTATAATAGGATTTCGTTCCTTTTTCTAATCTACTAACGATAAACTTGAATTGTGTAAATATATCTAATCCACATTATAATCAATAGTAACGATCTAATAAACACAAATTGGGTTTCTTATTATATGTAGTTACATTCCTATTGCTACTTAATGAAAAATAATTTGTATCGAATTATGTGCCGAGCGCTTATTTTCGTCCAAGCTCCGCCTGGACTCCGCTTGGACTCTAAAGACATTCTTAGCGCCCAAGCACTCTACCTCAATAGCGTAGGATGGAAATGACTTAGATCAGTTCCTACTGCATCCCCTAAACACATATTTTGAGATGAATTAGTGGGTCTATGCGTGGGCATAGTTAATTACCTACTTATGAAGGCCAACAACATCCAAACTTAAAACATCTTTCAAATGGTAACTCTGTTTTCTTTTATGACCACTATACGAAATGGGAAACCATCATCCTAAAGTAATGGAAGTAGATGAGACCCTGACTCGGCTCCTATCAAAATTTAAAGTCCAAACAAGGTTTTTCAATGTCAAGTTGTTCGCAAAGAAATTTGAAAAAAAACATAGATGTGGAAAATCCCCCTAGTGTCACTTCTTAAAATTTTTGAGTTATATGATCTCATATAAATAAAATAGAAATATTTTACGATCCTCTAATGTTAAAATACGGATCATTGCACCTGATGGATATTGTGAGGCCTGCCACCAACGTGAATTCCTTCGTATTCATGGTAATGAAATTATGTTGTCTTACTGATAGATCTCGGCGTGGTGTAATAAGAGGTGTTACGTTACCATTAGAGGTGTAGACGGATGCAGCGATGATGAGTCACTTGCCTAGTTGGCATTGTGGGCTCCCCCTCAATGCGTAACTAAGATACATGTAGTCGTAGTTGTGGGAATATATTCCCACGGTGGAAATTGTAAGGAAACGTATGTTGGATTAGTTAGTTTAGTGATAGTTGTGGGAAACATAGTCCCATGATTGGAAATTGTAAGGAAACCTATGTAGAATAGTTCTAGTATCTATTAACTGATCATTTGTTGCCTTGAGGTTCGATTAGTTGTTCGACCCTAAGTATTAGCCTACACAAGTCCTTAGTGTAGGTGTGTATTGAGCTAAACCCCTTTAATTAAGAAACAAGTAATTCTCGAATACTTCTAGGATATCCTAAGCCAAATAGATTATTACTAAATTCAATTGCATGTGATCACCATACACTAATAAAGTACTCATTCACCATACTTCTCTCTAAATCGTCACTTTTCCTTTCTTTTCCCTGCTACAATAGGACGGGGCAGTAGGTGATAGGCTCAGTGGTGGTACTTGGAGAGGCGAGCTTAGCATCAGAGTTGCTTTTTGTTTCATAGTACTCTCCATGTACTGTTCACCGTACATAGTATTTTATCAAACTATTTGATGTATTTTTGTATGCTATAGATTTGACTATGGGCAGTTTTGAGATTGTATTTGGATTTTCTAAGGCGGCTATATTTTAGTATTCATATTTTCTACCTTCTATAGTGAGATCTGAAAGTGCAGTGTGACGACCGGCCCTTCTACTACCAGAAAGGCGCATCATCATTAAGAAAGAAAGGGATAGAAAATAGAAAAGAAAGAGAAAGAAAGAACAACAACATCAGAATCTCACAGCGGAACGGAACAAAATATAATATATCACATAAATATTACATAGTTTTACATATATCAGAGTTATATAATATCAATACATATGAAATATAGTATTTCTTATATTTTATCCTTGTATCTTTAGTCTTTGAAATGTTTAAAAACCTGGGCAACTTGTACTTTTTAGCACTGATGCGAGTTCAAATGTCGCCCTAGACTTTGGATCGATGTGTTGGGAGGTGCAGATTATCACAATCCATATGAACTTCTCGTTTATCTAGTCAACTAGTCAAGGGTGATGCTATATGTGAGAAATTCTTAATGAATCTATGGTAATAGCCAGCCAAACCCAAGAAGCTTCACATCTATTTGACCGTCTCTGGTTTCTTCCAACCATTAGTAGTCTTTATTTTGCTGGATCTAGTGCTAACCCATTCTCTAAAACAACATGCCCAAGAAACTTCACCACCCATTTCCAATAGTGATACTAGGAAAACTTGCCTTCAATTTGTGTTGCCTCTTTGTCTCCAACACCAATCTAAGATGGACTTCATAGTCTCTCTCCTTCTTAGAATAATCCAAAATATCATCATGAAGACCAACACAAATCTATTCAACTGATCGCGAAAGATTTGGTTCATTAGATTTAAAAAATATTGGGGTTTAGCCAGTCTAGAAGGAAAAACTAGCAGTCATATGAACCATATCTTGTTATGAACATTGTCAATGGTACATTATCTTCTACTACTCTCAGTTCATGGAATCCTATTGCTAAATCTAGCAGTGAGAATATTCTAGCTCTATTCAACTGGTAAAACAAGTCATCTATTATGGACAATGGGTAACTATTCTTTACTGTCTACTCATTCAAATTTCGGTAATCGATATACATCCATATAGTTCCATCCCACTTCTTTATGAATAACATGGAAGCTCCCTATGACGAACTACTCGGCCTAATGAAACTTTTATGCACAATTTCCACCAGCTGCTTTTTTAATTCCTTTAACCCCTTGGATGTCATTCTGCTAAGTCGTCTACTTACATATTGTACCTCTGGTATCAAATCTATTCAGAATTCAGTTGCTTTTCTCATCGGTAATCCTGCTATTAGTTCGAAAACATCCACGAACTCCTGAACTACTAGGACTCTACTTATCACATCCTCTAGATCCTCCATCACACACAATGTCAATCCAAAATGTTCATCTAGCAGCTCTAATGCCACCCTGATCCTTTTTCCATCATTTGGATTTCATAGGGTGTTAACTCTATCAGGACAAAAGATCTTAGCGTCATTAGTGCTAACCCGTCTATACCCAAATTAACTTTGTACCCATGAATTCAAACACATATGGGTTACAAAAAAACTTATGAATACATAAATCACACGTAAGGTCAGTGCACCTTAATCAGAGAGTAGCATACCTATCGTCGAATAAGCCATATGTAAGGACATCACTAAATAGGCAGTTTCTAGCTTTAATCTATCCACCACATCTTTAAGAATGAAAGAATGGTTAGCACTAGTATTAAGAACTCTAATGGAAGCACTAGTAATCATACCTCCTAGTACAACTTTTGTCCTCTTCACTTCAACCGTGGGCCCGGTTGACGGCCCCTCTGAAACAAAAACCTTTGGCTGCCTTAACTAAGACAATTATAGAATACTTCATAATAATACCCTAACAATTAT
This sequence comes from Allium cepa, assembly GCA_030765085.1. NCBI lineage: Eukaryota > Viridiplantae > Streptophyta > Magnoliopsida > Asparagales > Amaryllidaceae > Allium > Allium cepa. The sequence continues at coordinate 525,113,788 of CM060934.1, read as the reverse complement.
ATTATAATAATATATTTTTATTATTTTCCATATTTTACATAATTATAGAATACGTCATCATCAATTATAGAATACTTCATAATAGTATTACATTGTGTCATTCATGATCATCAATTCACATAAGTAAAGAGATTTGTTATACATATTTCGCCTAATTTTTGTAGTCTCGTCTTAAATTGCTACATAGGCCTGACTCTTACAAGTTAGATCCCGGTACTTGACACTTAAAGGTTATTCTTAAGTGTCTTACCTCAATTCTATGGTGAACGGGTAATTATGTTGCCATAAAGGCTTATATTGTCGTTCTTGCCTTTTTATTGTGAATAGGCTTATTTCTCATAAATAGAAAATTGGATGCTACACGAGCCTTACTCCATCATTCTCACTTATTTGTCATGAATAGACAGTTAGATGCTACATTAGCCTTACTCCATCGTTCCATTATTATGTCTTGATCATACAAGGGTTTTTCACTAAGGTCTTCATCAAATATAACGTCAAATTTAGACAAGTGAATACCACTAAAGCTTTACATCGCCAATCATCGAGTACGAATTCGTGTTTGGATGTCTCATTACCATAAATGCCTTCCATTTTCATTTACATTTTTACAAATGATTCAACTTATCATTATATGGATTAATCAAGCTTCATCACATTTTCATTCTTTAAATAGTTATTCTTTTTGAACTTATTATTTTACCTGCCATTTCATCATTGGGTTCGATCATCTCCTGTAGTTATTCTTCTATTCTTAACTTTGCTCATTATCTTAACCCAACTTGATAGTGTTATCGCATGTCATACCTCATAAGGCCATCGCATTTTGACATTACACTAGCCAACACATATTTACTATCCCATAGCCATCACACATTGAACAATGCAAATCAATCACGAATTGATAACTATCGAGTGTTGAGCCTAAAAGAGCCTTCCTAAGATATCGCGTGTTGATTCCATGTGGATGTCACATGTTAATAGCTTCCTAGATATCACGAGTTGAATTTTCATATTTCCATCAAGAGTTGAGTTTTATATGGCCATGAGTGTTGAGTTTTTGTATAACATCGAGTGTTGAGTATTCATATAGCCATCGAGTGTTGAGTTCAATAGCGATCGAGTGTTGACTTCTTCCAAGCCATCATATGTTAACACTCCATTGGGCTTTCACATGTTGACTTTCCCAAAGTCATCATGGGTTAATAGCCTAAGTAATATCGCATGTCGATAGTTGTAAATAGCTATTGCCTGTTGTTTATTTAAATAGTCATCGAACGTTGCGATGGCATACTCGTAATTAACTTGAAAACTAATTTATTAACTCACTAAATGATTAATTTACAACAAACCCCATTTGGTGTAAAATTCTTATTGGTTTTTATATTTCACTTAAGTTCTCTTTCAAGAATTTGGCTAATTACATTCTCTAACTATTAATTAATTATGTTTAATTAATTACTTCTTTACTTAACTAATTAATTCATATATTAAAGTTACTATGCTCCTATACCAAATGAAAGTGACAATGCTATAGGATCGTGTAATATGGATGAACTACTTATGCAGAATATAAATTAAGTAAATAATTAAAGCGGTAAAGTAAATGACACCAGAGATTTTTATATTGGTTCGAACTCCCGTTCCAGGTCCAGTCCCAGATTCCTTCTTGATTAAACTAGCAACCCTCACTTAACCTAGAGGAATAGGTTTACACCGCTTGAGCACTGAACATGACTTTTAACGCTTAAGCAACCGAATAGGACTTCCAATATAAATAGAAAAGTTGTTTCTGGTTAAGTATGCGCTTGAATAGCACTAGTAAGTCAATAATGTATAACCTTCCTATAATCTTCTCCTTTATGATATATAGTTTAATGTGCTTGAAAAATGCGGAAGATAGAGTGATCAATGATAAAAAATTGTATGCAATTTGATTGGAAATTGAAAATAGATTGAGAGACAAGAATACAAGAATAATAAAATTAGTTCAATTCGTTGTTTGTTGAAATCGAAACTTATTTATAGAGATTTAAAAGTTACAGTCGTTCATGAAAGATAACATTGAAAAGAAACAGGTGCAACTGTTGATTTGAAGATGTTTCTCTTCGATGAAGAGAATTGTCTTTTCATAAAAAATAGCCATTATAAATATTCAGCCGGCTGAAATAATAATTCAGCCTTCTGAATTTGTTTATTTCAAAAACAGCAAAGAAATAGGCATTTTCAGACCTAATTCAGCCGGCTGAATTAAACCATTCAGCCGATTGAAACTTTATATCAATTTATGAAATGTTTCAGCATTCAGCCATCTGAATGGTATTATTCAGCGATTGAATTCTATTGATAAGTAAAAGATACCATAGCTCATTTGGTTAAAGCACTTGCCTTCTAAACTGGTGACCTGGGTTCGAGCCCTGCTTCATGCAATTTTTGAAAACTTGATTTTTCATTTAAAATATGAATGTTTATGTGTGTATACCATTTTGATAAGATATTAACATTTGTATAATCTAGACATGACACGCTATGGCTAATAAAACTTTGTTTGTCACCTGCGTGTTGTCTCTATCGTGTATATCTCTTCTTGTATCTCCATATACATACTATCATCCTCTTTTGTAATGTGAATCTTCCTTTTGAACGTATTTATTTGTCTCTTTTTAATGCTCATGTGCATGCATATTAGCTTAGAGATTCTTTGGCATAATTGTATAGTCATTGTTATTAAAATCCAACAATAGAGGTTCTAATATTCTCTCCTTTTTTGATGATGACAACTATACAATTTTTTTAAAATATTCATTCTATACATAAAATAATATTAATATGTTTAAAGCTCCCCCTAAGTGTAACATCTCCCCCTAAGTTTAATATCTCCCTCTATCAATATGCATATGAATTTCTCCCCCTTTGACATTATCAAAAAGAATGAGGGAATATAATAAATTTCATAAAATATCTTGCAAATAGCGGGATAAACTTAATATTAATTATGGAGAAAAATAAAATAGGTTTTACCATATTTGCTGAAGTCTATATTTCATTGTAAGCACGTAATTCTATTAAACGTATGGAATATCCTTTAAAATTCCAAAATCTATCCTTTTTCTTTTGTTTCTCTGAGTACCTACAATAAATAATAATCATTTTGGGTATCCGCTGACTATGTTACAGTCCAAAGGTTAATCATAGGATTAAAACCATACCAAAATAGGTGTGGTTGTATCCAAAAAAATAATGAAACAATTTTAAAATAACTACTACTTATAATATAAGGTATCAGACACACAATAGACATTTAAAGCATGTGATACCCAAGTTTCTTATAATTTCCTAATTTTTAGGAAACCATACCCATTTGAGTGTGGTTGAACCTTTATAGATATAGATTTCATTACAAACCACATTCTGATAATAGTTGCTAATATAAAGTTGTTTATCATGATCGATCATATTAGCTGGAATCCATATCTTAATACTATTAGTTATTAGCTTCATGCAATTTTTGAAAACTTGATTTTTCATTTAAAATATGAATGTTTATGCGTGTATACCATTTTGATAAGATATTAACATTTGTAAAATCTAGACATGACACGCTATGGCTAATAAAACTTTGTTTGTCACCTGCGTGTTGTCTCTATCGTGTATATCTCTTCTTGTATCTCCATATACATACTATCATCCTCTTTTGTACTATGAATCTTCCTTTTGAACGTATTTATTTGTCTCTTTTTAATACTCATGTGCGTGCATATTAGCTTAGAGATTCTTTGGCATAATTGTATAGTTATTGTCATTAAAATCCAATAATAGAGGTTCTAATATTCTCTCCTTTTTTGATGATGACAACTATGCAATTTTTTTAAAATATTCATTCTATATATAAAATAATATTAATATGTTTAAAGCTCCTCCTAAGTATAACATCTCCCCCTAAGTTTAATATCTCCCTCTATCAATATGCATATGAATTTCTCCCCCTTTGACATTATCAAAAAGAAAGAGGGAATATAATAAATTTTATAAAATATCTTGTAAATAGCGGGATAAACTTAATATTAATTATGGAGAAAAATAAAATAGGTTTTACCATATTTACTGAAGTCCATATTTCATTGTAAGCACGTAATTTTATTAAACGTATGGAATATCCTTTGAAATTCCAAAATCTATCCTTTTTCTTTTGTTTCTCTGAGTAGCTGCAATAAATAATAATCATTTTTGGTATCCACCTACTATGTTACAGTCCAAAGGTTAATCATAGGATTAAAACCTTACCAAAATAGGTATGGTTGTATCCAAAAAAGTAATGAAACAATTTGAAAATAACTACTACTTATAATCTAAGGTATCAGACAAACAATTGACATTTAATGCATGTGATACCCAAGTTTCTTATAATTTCCTAATTTTTAAGAAACCATACCCATTTGAGTGTGGTTGAACCTTTATAGATATAGATTTCATTACAAACCACATTTTGATAATAGTTGCTAATATAAAGTTGTTTATCATGATCGATCATATTAGATGGAATCCTTATCTTAATACTATTAGTTATTAGCTTAGTACTTGAAGAATAATTTCTACCATTCTAAACAAAGTACTATTATGACTGTAACTAGTTTTAAAACTCTCTTGGTTACTAGTACTAGCACTAAAATTAGTATGCAAGAACGTATATCTAGTACTATTTTTACTTTTAGCTTGTTTATAGCTTAAACCGCCTTTATCATTGCGAGCTTTTGAATTTTTAACCAAGGAAGATAAGATATCTTTACCTTTGTTAAAATTTATGATTTTTGTATTTAATCTTTCAAAATTTGCTTTAGAATTTCAAACTTCTTTTTGAAAAATATTATTATTAACTTGAAAAATCTCACATTCTTTAGATAATTCTAAATTCTTTTAATTAAAGCTTCATTCTTTTTCAAGAGACAAAATTAAAGAACTAGAACTATTTAAAGAATTTTCCAAAAATGTGTTTTATTTTGCAAAACATTGATTTCCTCCAAAAGATCATTGTTTTTATCTTCTAACTCCTGATTTTCTTTTTGTCGGAAATCTTTTTGTAAAACAAGTTCTTCCAAAACATTTAGTTTGTTTTACCAAAAATTTATTTTCCTCTTTTAAATTGGAAATTTCTTGCTCATAATCTTTTAACTTAGCCAAAGCAATTCTATTAACTTTATTCAACGTTTTACAATTTTTTAATAATTCATCATGTGCTAACAGAAGATTTTTATATAAAGTATCTAAGCATACCGATTGTGATCTGATTTTAGCCATGAAGCATTTGTTTGTTTGCTCCTTTTATTTTTCTTTATTTCCTTCCTCTTCTTATTGCCTTGACTAGATCTCTTTATAGCCATTTATTCTAGGATGTATTACAATCTCTAGAATCCAGGCTCTGATACCAAATGAAAGTTACCATGCTCCGATACCAAATGAAAGTGACTGTGCTATAGGATCGTGTAATATGGATAAACTACTTTGAGGAATATAAACTAAGTAAATAATTAAAGCAGTAAAGTAAATGACACCAGAGATTTTTATACTGGTTCGAACTCCCATTCTACGTCCAGTCCCAAACTCCTTCTGAAATTAAACTAGCAACCCTCACTTTACCTGGAGGAATAGGCTTACACCGCCTGAGCAACCGAACAGGGCTTATAACCAAATAGGACTTCTACCGCTTGAGCAACCGAACATGACTTCCAATACAAATAGAAAAGTTGTTTCCGACTGAGTATGCTCTTGAATAGCACTGTTAAGTCAACTATGTATAATCTTCCTATAATCTTCTCCTTTTTGATATATGTTGTAGTGTGCTTGAAGAATGTGGAAGATAGAATGATCAATGATCAGAAATTATATGCAATTTGAGAGCAATTTGAAAATAGATCGAGTGATAAGAATTCAAAAATATTAAAATCAGTTCAGTTCATTGTTTGTTGATTTCTAAACCCTATTTATAGAGATTTAAAAGTTGCAATCATTCATGAAAGATAACATTGAAAAGAAATAGCTGCAACTATTGATTTGAAGATGTTTCTCTTCGATGAAGAGAAGTGCCTTTTCATAAAAAATAATCATTATAAATATTCAGCCGACTGAAAAAATCATTCAGCCTTCTGAATTTGTTAATTTCGAAAACAACAAAGAAATAAGCATTTTCAGGCCTAATTCAGCCGGCTGAATGAAACCATTCAACAGGCTGAAACTTCATATCAATTTATGAAATGTTTCAGCATTCAACCATCTGAATGGTATTATTCAGCCATCTGAATGGTATTATTCAGCTTGCTGAATTTTGTTGGTAAACAAAAGATACCATAGCTCATTTGGTTAGAGCACTTGCCTTATAAACTAGTGACCTGGGTTCGAGTACGGCTTCATGCAATTTTTGAAAAACTTGATTTTTTATTTAAAATACAAATGTTTATGTGCGTATACAATTTTGAGAATATTTTGACATTGTAAACTCTAGACACGACACTCTATGACTAATAATACTTTGTTTGTCACCTTCATCTTGTCACTATCGTGTATATCTCTTCTTGTATCTCCATATACATATTTTCATCCTCTATTGTACTGTGAATCTTTATTTTGAACATATTTGTTTGTCTCTTTTTGATGCTCATATACCAGCAGATTAGCTTAGAGATTCTTTGGCATAATTGTATAGTTGTCATTAAAATCCAACAATAGAGGTTCTAATAATATATAATCAAATATTAATGGAAAAAATCCAAAAAATTCAACAAAAATCCAATTTAACATATATTGCCTCATATGTGAATTTCATGTCAACATAATTATTTTTGTTAATTTTAATAATTAATTTTCTCAAAATTAATCATTTCCTCAACTTAGGAAATCCCTAACAATTCCACATTAATTATGAAAATTATGGAATTAAAACATCATTTTTTATTATAACCATCATATTAAGGTTTTGAAGCCTTTAGCCCAGATTAAATCATGTTTTACCCTAAAACATGAACCAATTCATTTTATTTAAATTCCAAATCGTAACCAAAACAATGTTTAAGCATCCAAACATGTTCATCAACATCAATAATATTCGTTCAATTTTTAACCCAAATGGGTGAGAAAAGTTTTTAAAGAAATTTTTGCTCACCTTGATTATTGATTTAATCTTCCTCTTCTTAAGTTTGAAAACTTAAACTGTTCTTGCTTTGATTTTTTCCTTTCTTCTTTTGGAAATATGGCCAGCCTAAATTTTATTTTCTATCTTTTGTTTAGTGTTAAAAATAAGAGAATGAATGGAAGTAGGGGGATGGTTATACGGGGACGTAGTAATTTGGTCTTTGGGCTAAAATCCATTCTAGCCTATTCTTATTAATTCTCTAACTCTTCGTTTTAATTTAACTCCTTATTAATGTACTTTTCTTGATTTTTCACTTTATAAATTTTTTGATTAATTATTTGTTGGATAAATTTTCCCCCATATTATAGCGCTCTAAATATGGGTGTTACAAAATTTCAGGTATTCAGACGTTCGACTTTCTTTCTCAAATGTCTAAATTTGATTCAAGACATTTAAAAAAAATTCAGATATCTGAATCGAGTAGAGTCACTCTCAGGCTGAGATTTTCTAAAATCTAGTTCTCTAACCCCTTGTTTTGATGTTTGGTTGAACTTATAAGACGTCTAGTTGAATTTTTAGACATTGACTGGTGTCTTACATACTTTATTTTATTTGTTTTTTTTTTCGGTTGTCTTCTTCATAGATTCAAATATGGGCATAAGGTTTATTTTCAACCTAATTTTTCTGTATAGTCTTTTCTTTGTTTACACGAATTTAACTTGCTAATTTCAACAATTATATATGTATATATTAATCCTTCTTATTAAAAACTACATATGTGCTTCCAATGAAAATTCTATGTATATTTCAAGTTACAAAGTCAGTTCCACAGCGAAATATCTAATGGTTGTAATAATCCACCAGACTTCTTCTACTCTGCCTTTGCCCTCTGGCAAGTCACACACTTGGAAACATACTACGCTACATGGCTTTTCATACTAGGCCAATAAAAGACACTCTACATATCATGATAATTTTTTCACTACCTTGATGAATAGTCATCCTTGAACAATGGGACTCTGCTAGTACCATGTCTACTAACTCCTTAACAAGAGGGACATACAACCTTCCATCTCTTTGCAACCATTCTTTCAAATCAATGGACTGCCGATCGAAATGGCTTGAATGCTCTCCTCTATTCATCTTCTCAAAACTTCCAATAAGTCTTTTCCTTACCTTTGACTCGAACTGATACAATTCATAAGTGAAGGTTGAATAGCTAAAGCTACTAAAAATCCCAGAGTGATGAAGGTCGAAAATCAAATATATAAATGAACTCCAAGTGCTTCCATTCTAAGAATATAGGGATCAACATCACATGCTTTCTACTCAAGGCATATGCTACCACATTTCCCTTTTCAAGAGTGTAGTAGATACTGAAATCATATGATGCCAAGAACTTCATCCACCTTTGTTTCCTCAAATTCGAGTTCTTTTGGGAAAATAAATATTTCAAAGACTTATGATTGGTAAACAGCTCAAATCACTCCCCTAAAAGATAAATCCACTATGATTTGTGAAGATAATAGCTGCTAACTCAAGATCATAGGCTGGATATTTTCACTTATGTACCTTTAATTGTCGGCTAGCTAACAAACAATGAACCCTTCTTCATCAACACCGCACCCAATCTTGTACTACAAGCATTGGATACATACCGTGAACACTTTTGTACCATTAATGAGTACTAAAATAGATGCACTAGTCAACAAATCATTTAGCTTAATAAAAGCATCTTTGCATTTTGAGTTCTATGAGAAAACTGAATTTTCTTGATAAGGTGGGTTAACGGTGTGGATATTTTAACAAAGTCCATAAAGAACTTCCTATAATAGCCAGCCAAACCAAGAAAACTTATTGGCTCCATGATCTTTTTTTGTACGTTCCAATAATGTACTGCAGTAACTTTATTAGGATCGGCTTCTAGTCCATATTCAGAGATAACATGTCCGAGAGCAAACCCCTTACGCCAAAATGACATTCAGAAATTTTCTCCTTAAGCGTATGCCTACAGAGAATATTGACCACTTCTTCTAGATGCAACATATGCTCTTTCTTAATTTTCAAGTAGACAAGTATGTCATCAATGGATACCACCATGAACTTATTTAGCAACCTTCTAAAGACTCGACTCATGATTTCGACTAAATAAGTCGATGCATTAGTTAGCCTAAATGGAATGGCTGACAACTCATAAAGTCCGTCAAGTGTTCAAAAAATAGTTTTCTAAATACTAGCCTCAACTATATGCAAATGATGGAATCTCATAGCCAAGTCAAGCTAAGAGAATACCTTTGCTCTAATTAATTGTGCATAGAGATCGTCTATATGGGCAGTGGATAATGATTCGTCTTCGTCGGCTTATTTAATTAACAATGATCGACATAAAGCCTTAATGAGCCATCTACTTTAGTAGAAAAAACAACTAGTGCTCCTTACTACCAAATACTCCTTCGAATGAAGCCCTTCTCTAATAATTCATTTATTTGCTTAATTAGCTCACGTCTTTCTCTAGGAGCAATATCCTAAGAGGTAAGGTAATGGGTCTAGAATTCTCTTTAAGATAAGTTAAAAAATCGATCTCCTCTAGGGGGGAAGACCAAAAACTTCAGAAAAGATATTTGGGTTATCAATAGCTACTGGTACTGAAGATAATTCATCATATGATAGGTCTAAAGAATATATGCAGTCAACATAACTGAACTCCTATGACTGTAGTAAACCTCAAGGCTACGCATACTACAAGTGCCTAACCGAACCACCTTCCTATGAGAATCTTGCACTAATCCATACATAGTCATCCAATCCATTCCCAAAATTTACCCAAACCTAGAGAATCCTAAAAAAAAGCATTATAACCAAATTTAACATCTAAAATATATTACTCCATTCCCTTACAAATCATAGATAACTGAGTCGATCCTTCAGTAAGATTTGAAACTACTATAGGGTCTACGACTATACTAGTTTCTAAGTGTAATATATCTACTAGTCCACTCGAAATAAATTAGTTTGATGCTTCGGTATCAAATAAATTACAAATGAGTAAATCAAAAAAGTTAACACGCCTTCTATGATGAATTTCTTTCCCTTATCCATAGCTGAAGTAACACTCGAGCTAGGATTAACATCAAGTGCATATGTTGGAACCACCTAAGTAGAACTCTTAGGTGCATTTGGATACTCTTTATATGCCCAAATTTGTTGCGGTTATAGCATTTGATCTTTGTAGTGCCTATCTTGCAATTCCTTACCAGATGTCTCTTACCTTGGCACTTCTTACACTTAAACTTTGGCTTCCTTATCTTGCCATGAGCTCCCATTCCACTTGTATAGTGGCCTTGTAGAACTTGATTTACCTTTTCCTTCTTAGATTACTCCATTCCAACTGAATTTAGCAATGTCATCTCAAACAAGCTCTTAAAATTAGCTCCAGTATATACATGGCTCAAAGCAATATCTCTCAAAGACAGGTTCAACCCCTTATCAAACTTCATCGCCTTTTTTGCTGGTGTGTTGATAAGGTCCAAGCCATATTTTCCCAGCTAATTAAACTCATTCACATACTCCTTAACACCACAGTTGCCTTACTCTAAATGAATAAACTTCTCTAACTCTACTTCCCATTCTGCCTCAGAAATGAAATCAATCTCAAAACATCTCTTAAAATTGGTCTGAGCAATACAAGTCTTGTCTATCTTCACTATAACTATCTCTTACCAGTTTAAGACCTCTCCTTGCAAATGCCACAAAGCTAACTATCTCCTCACTACATCCTTCATGCCCTTTGTAGTCAAAATCTTTCATAATTCATCATCCATGCCTATGTCTCTATAAATTATTCAGTCCTATAATAATTCTTTGCATATAGACTCCGAAAATCTTGACATAATTAGGAAAATCCAAAGCAGGTGGACGATTTAGGGATGCAACTTGCACTTGCACTATGGTCCCTCCAACGGAGTTGAGTTCAGTCTAGCCTCTTACCTAAAGATACTGACGGAACCATGTAGTAGTGTTCATGCTCAGAAACCTCGGTTGCCTCACTAGAACTATTCCTAGTTTATTGCTCATTGGGACCTATCTGAAATTAGGAATTATTAGCAACTTTCCTCAGATATTGCTAAGCATTACTGGGATATGAAGGCGTGTTTACGTCATACTCATATATATAATAATAATTTTTGAAAATATGCAAGTATGTTATCTCAATACACACATAATCCCTAAAGAATTTTGAACCTTGCTTCGATGCCAACTATGACAGGCCGCACCTCCATGCACAATAACTCAAAACCTAAAATGACTTTGGAACTCATGTTATGCCAAGAAGTTCAAGTCATTAAGGTTTTTGAACTTTACATGATATGAAGACTAATATAGAATTTAAAATATTATACACTTTTAGGTCTCCAAATTGAAGGAAATAAAATATAAATACTAAAAATAATCCAAATCAGATAATAGCCTCAACAATGTGTAATCTATAAAATGATGTCTCCAAATAACAACAAGATGTCTAACTGATAATATAATATAATAAATAGTATATCGAGTGTACCTGTAAATAATATAACTCCAAGCCCTAGTCTCCTCTTCAACGCCTATGTCTGGACCAAATCACATGATGCATGTCCACCTATATTAGGTATAAAAAGGGAAGACAAGAAGTGGATCGGACAAAGTCTGATGAATGGATTGTATAATTAATGTATGGCGCTCACAAGAAATTAACTTTATTTGTAATTGTTGACACCAAAAATGGGCATCAACACTCGTAGAATCTCATGGATATTAGGAAAGTAATAGAATCTAAAGAACAAAGCATAAAAGTAAATAAACACGAATATGTCATAGTGGTTTGGCAATCTTAGCCTACATCCACTTCATATTTTATTAATATTTCATTCGGTTACAATTAATTGAGCTATTGGATTAGCTATAATCGATTGATACAAGTTTATAAAAAAATAACCATGGCAAAGCTTCTGGAGGAGGAAGAAGGAGAGATGAATAAGTCTCCAAAAAGAGAGAGCCCCCAAAAATGGCCCTCTGTCCCTATATTTATAGATGAAGACATCCTTCAACCTGATTGAAATCTCAAATCCTGGACTCCCTCCATGCCACTTGGGCCCACCATAACGAAAGATCGGCCCAACATATTATGCCAAATCAAACTATCATGCCGACCCAAAGTCATGTGTGTCGATCCGATACTATGTGTGCCGACCCAATGCCATGCCGAACACCCTGTCTCCAGGACCTACACCGACCCGATATTTGGGAACACCTTAATGTGCCGACCCAATACTATGCCTACCAACATCTTACCGACCCGGTATAAACCATACACTATGTCGACCCAATCTATTCCACCTACTTTTCCGAACCAAGCTCCAGTATACCCTTTGCCGACTCGAACGATGCTATGCCTTATGCCGACCTAAGCTATCTCATGTGCTCTGCCGATCCAACCATCACTATATCGATCACTTTAGGTTTCATTGAATTTGCCTAATCATCCACTTCGGTTCCCAATCCAGCCAAACTATATTCCAAGAATTCGACATCCAGTGCTATCCTCTTGTTGATTTTACTTAACCTGGACTGGATATGGCTGTTCAAACATTACACTCTAGTCATGCGGATATTTCCTCGTGATCATCTTTTCCATCAATAGTCAAATATGGTCCTCATAATCACCTTTGTGTAGCCGGGCCAAGATACTGGGTAACACATGCCCCCTAAAGTATGTCTTGTGAATAACATGACATGATTTGAATTAAATCAAGTTAGAGTCTCTAAAAAGAAATCCACCTAGTTTCTTGAAAATTCGTTATCCTTCCATCTTATCCTCCCTAAGCGTTGTATCCATCTTTGATCGTCATGACGCTTGGTCGATTCCCAATAGTTTAAATTCAGGATTGTATTCCATCAGTGGCTATTTGTGTCCAGTGCTATAGGACTAGAAAACTTTGGCGATTTGATCCAGTCTTTTCTTTAATAACTCCAAGTGAAAATTCAATTTTTGTCGATTTCAAGAAGTCAAAATTTTTGAATATTCACATGCATGTTCAGGTACATGTTCTGTTCATTAGCACTCGGATGCATTTTTTATGCTCATGAGTTGTCACCAGTCCTTTCTAGTTTAATTACAACTCGGTTTCAATTCCTATACATATATATTGAAATAGGGGTTGTAATTAGCCACTCGATGAGAGGGTCTTCAAGGTTTATAGGGACGATGGCCTCAGGGCCGTAAGTAAGGGTGAATGGAATATGACTAGTCGTGGACTCATAGGTAGTTCTTTTAGCCCATAATGCTCTTGGGAGTTCATCCATCCATTGACCTCTAGACTTTTCCAAACCACTATTCATTATGATTTTGTTCACAGCTTCAGCCTATCCATTTTCTTAAGGGCGAGCAAATACCGCAAATCTCTTTTCAATATGATGCCAACGGTAGTGGTCTTTAAATTTAGTGATATCAAAGTAGGCTTCATTTTCAGTTATAATGGTTCGTAGAAGGTCAAAATTACAGATGATGTCCTAGATAATGAAGTAGACTTCATCATGATAGTGGTTAAAAGTTTTTCTTCAGCCTATTTTATGAAGTAATCAAGTACTACGATGGCGTACATCGCACCACCTTTAGAATCAACAAGAGGACGATGATGTCAATGCCCCCAAGTGGCAAATGACAATGGACTAGCCACTTGAGTAATTCCCACCAGTGGGGCTCTTGGAATTTTTGCAAACATCTTGCACTCGCCGCATCGTATAGCATGATCGGCTGCATCTTGTTTGACAGTTGGCTACGTATACCTATAGCAGAGTATTTTCTTTGTCAGGGTTTGCCCTCTGGTGTAATCATCGCATTTTTTTCATAAACTTCACTCAAGACTCGTTTGATATCATCATGTGTGATACAACAAAGCATAGGAATGGGTAAGCTCCTTTCTATACATGACTACTTCTTGGATGATTCGGCGTGAAGCTTTACAGAGTCATTCTCCATTCTCTATTCGGGAAGAATTCTTCATTGTAGATGGTCTTTGATAGGAGTCATCTATGACCCTTTTCTGGCTCCATCTCCAAGATCTAGCCGATCTCCATCTGTCAATGCTTAGAATATTAAGTACTTCAACCGAAACAAAGCATGTTCGTTGTGCGTCCTCAAAACTGGCCAACTTGGCCAGTGACTTGGTTTTTTCATTTTGTTTGCTGAGTGTAATGATGTAATATGCAAAGTCTGCTAGTAGCTCTTGGAACCGACCAAGATAAAGAGCAATACGATGCCCCCTAGCAAGATTAACTTTTCTAACTTTTCATACTACTAATCAGGAATCACAAAAGATATTTAAAGTTTCCACTCCAACTTCTCTAGCAAGTTTGAGGCCGGCGATCAAGGCTTCATACTTAGCTTCATTGTTTGTTGCAGGGAAGTGGAGTTTCAGGGCATAAAAGATCGATCGTTCCATAGGAGTCATTAATACAACTCCTGCGCTAGAACACTGATTATTGGATATTCCATCCGTGTATGTTTTTCATCTATTGGTTGGTTCTCCATTGCTCTTCGAGTAGTCCTCTAGTGCGGTGAATTCAGATATGAGGTCTGCTAATTTCTGTCCTTAGATAGCTCTTCAAGGGAAATAAATGATATCGAATTGGCTTAGTTCGATATCCTATTTGAGTAGTCTTCCAAACATCTTAGGTTGTTGTATGACTAGTCGTAATGGCTGGTAGGTAGACGTTAATGGGGTGAGCCTAAAAGTAGGTGCGAAGCTTTTATGATGAAATCAATAAGCATTACGCTGGATTTTGTAGCTTCGAGTAGTCTTCTTTTAGTACCTACCAATCGCTTGGTTACATAATATACCAGCTTTTGGATTCGGTTCTCTTCAGATAACGCTACATCATTTAAGGCATGTACCAGCGTGGTTAAACTGATGTATAAATTCGTATGATCCACCGGCCTTGACAAGATAGGAGGTCTCTTTAACTGGTTCACCAAAGCTTTGGAATGCGTCTTTACAATCCTATGTCTATTCGAAATTCCTTTTCCATCTCTTGATTAGGTCAAAAAAGATAGTACACTTGTCGGCGACCGTAGAGATGAATCGCTTAGGGCGACGACCTCCCATTTAGACTCTATACCTGCTTGATTGTCTTCGATACCTAGACGTCTTTTATTGCCTGAATCTTCTTAGGGTTGGCTTCAATTCATCGGATAGAACTGAACGTGTTCACTAAGTCACCGATGTGATTGTTTGATCGTCATGACTTCACAAGTGTATCATCCAAATATACTTCCGTCTATCGCCTGATCTGGTCTTTGAACATCTTGTTCATCGGTCTTTGGTGAGTAGCTTCAGCATTATTTAGTTCAAATGGCATCACAACATAACGATATAATCCTAGAACGGTAATGAAATTGGTGTGCTCATGGTAGAGGACGTGCACAAGGATCTGGTTGTACTCGGAGTACACATCCATAAACAAAAGTAGTTCGTATCCAACGGTTGAGTCTACCAGCTGGTCGATCCTTGGAAGTGGAAAGTTGTCTTTTGGGTATGCGTTGTTCAGGTCTAAGTAGTTAAAACATGACCGCTACTTTCCATTATCTTTTCTCATAAGAACTGGATTTGATACTCATTTTGGGTAGAGGGTGTCGCGGGTATGCTTGTTGTTTTTGAGTTTATCCACCACCTCTTTAAGTGCAGCGATTCTTTCCTGATATATGCTATGTTGCTTTTATTTCACTGGGACATGCCTCGGGTCGATATTCAATGCATGGCTCACGATAGTCGGTGAAATCACATGCATGTCAAAATGGGTCCAAGCGAGCACATCAAGATTCATTCAAATAAAGCCAGCTAATTCCTTCATCATCGCTACACTTAGCTATGATCCAATCTTCAGTACCCGTAATGGATCGACATAGCTGATTGTAATGTCGACTGTTAGCTTAGCGGGTGCAATCTTGGATTCTTTGAGTTTAAATGTAACTATTTTGTGTAATAATCAATGTGAACCTTAGTTGGGATGATCAATGTTGACTGTTACTCCGGTTGAATCCTATAGTCTTATCATGAGTTGTTAGATCTGACAGTGAAAGGCTTTGAATGCTTTGAGCGATTATCTGCAAATGACCAAAGATCAGGCTTAGAAGCACGTTGAAGAAAATGTCGAGTAAGGGTCAGCCTCGAGTTGTGTGTAGCTGCATAGCTGGCTTTTGTTTTGAGTTTAAATCTACTTGTGTATTCGAGTAATGTGCTTTCCATTCACTGTGCTGGCGAACTGTTTCTCATCGTATAGGTTAGAATGATAGTTAGTTGCCCATGAGCTTGGGTGTCGAATCAATGATTATATCTCTAGGCATCCTTTCGGTCATAGCCTCGATTCGTTGTAAACACTATATATAAGTTTCAACACTGAGCTATTGCAGCTAGTCTTTGGATTATCATGCTTTTACTCCCAGTCTCGGGTCGATAAATGTACTGCATGGACGATCGAGTCTCGTCCTAGCTATGTTTATACTCTCACCTAAGCTCCAAAGACATAGAGTTGAACGTTAAATGATCGGTTCACATTTATCTTGTTTCTCGCTCATGCCCCTATGCCTGGGATATACATCGATAAGTAGGAAGACAAACCATATCCACTTTAGCTTTACACTCTTTCTCATTGAATCGTAGGATCAGGTTGGTCAATGGAAGGCTAAGCCCACGTATCCTAGATTATATTCTAGTTTTTCCTTCCAAGGGGAATACTTCAATGTTTCATCAGATTCCAAGCCCAAGTTGTGTACCGGACTGTTAACCACATCCACTTTGATTCATGTTCTGTAATCAGATCTATGGGTAAAATCGACTTAAGTGTAGTTGGGTCATGCTCATCCAGTTTCACACTCCTCCTGACGGATCGAAGGAGGGTGCGGGAGAATTAATGGTCAAGTCTTTTAGTTTATTCTCTATTCCACACTCTAGTGGTCATAGGTTTTTTAGGGATATCCGAGTCACTTCTATTTGTGTTTGGTGAGGATCGATATTGACCCTCGATCCGATGGTACGATATAGTCGGTCACCCGTAGCTTTGGATGTTGTTTCAATTGGTTTTGTATTGAGGCCTCCTTACAGTCGTTGCCTAAAGTTGTAAATAACACCAAGCCAGAGCTATAATGAGCTGTTGTATTCAGTTTTCAGTAGTTTGTACTCCTGCCCCCAGTCTTGGGTTAGCAGATTTAGTTCGTGGATGGTCGAATTCAATCCATGGTGATTTTATACTCCTTTTTTCGAGTCTAAGTTGGAGTTTATGGAATAGTGATTGGTCGAACCACACTTGTCTATTTGTTTATACTTATTTTCACACTCTAGGTATAAGACTTTGTTGGCGGGTGGTCGAATTGCACCCAATTTGTATCTATACTCCAGTCCGCACTCAGGGGACTTAGAGTTTTCTTGTGGACAGTCGTTTTTCCATCGAATGTTTATTCTTTAGTCCGTATATAGGGATTTAGAGTACTTTAGTCTGCAGTCAGGGACTTACAGATTTTTTTTGAATCGTTTCTACTTTAGTTCGCGCTCTGGGGACTTAGAGTTCTCTAGTCCGCACTCCGAGGACTCGGAGATTTTTATTGAATCGTTTATACTCTAGTCCACACTTCGAGGACTTGGAGTACCATAGTCCACGCTCCGTGGATTTAGAGATTTTTATTGAATCATTTATACTATAGTCCGTTTTAGGGACTTAGAGTACTCTAGACCGCTTCAGGGACATAAAGATTATTGTTAAGTCGTTTATACTCTCGATCGCGCTTTGGGGACTCAGAGTACTCTAGTCCGTACTTCGATGACTTAGAGATTTTTCTCAAATCGTTTATACTCTAGTCCGTGCTCTAGGGACTTAGAGTACTCTAATCTGCACTTTGCAGACATAGAGAGTTTTCTTAAGTCGTTTATACTCTAGTCCGCGCTCTGGGGACTCAGAGTACTCTAGTTCGCACTCCGGGGACTTAGAGATTTTTCCAAGTCCTTTATACTCTAGTCCGCGCTCTGGGGACTCAAAATACTCTAGTCCGCGCTCCGGGGACTTACAAATTTTTCTCAAGTAATTTATACTCTATTCTGCTTCAGGGACTTAGACTACTCTAGTCCGCTTCAGGGGGTTAGAAATTTTTCTTAAGTCGTTTATACTCTAGTCTGCACTCTAGGGACTCAGAGTACTCTAGTCTACACTCTGGGGACAGAGTTCTTAAGTCACTTATACCCTAGTCCACTTTAGGGAATTAGTGTACTCTAGTCCGCTTCAAGGACTTAGAGATTTTTATCAAGTCATTATACTCTAGTCCGCTTCAGGGACTTAGAGTACTCTAGTCCGCTTCAGGGACTTAGAGATTTTTATTGAGAGAAGTCATTTTTCAACCCATTTGATTTGTACTTCATTTACCGTGTTGAGGCGAAAGTTGTTGAATGAACGGTCGAACCACGTTTGCTCATGGAATGGGATTCTACACCAGCATTCAGGATGAAACTTGGAAATCAAATGGTCGATTCTTGTCCACTTTGTGTTATGGACCTTCCCATTAAGTCGAAGAAAAAAGCAGGCGATGACTGATTGGATCACGCCTATGGTGGGGTCGGAAGAACGAGTCTTGCACAATTTGCTTCGTATTTCTTTCTAACAAACGAGGATAATGGATTATTGAGTAGAAAAATTAAGTCGCATACGTTTCAGGATGCAGTCGTGTCCATGTTTTGAGATTGATGGTTGACGAGCAGGTAATCCATCATAGCTACTTCAAGTCGGGCTTTCGAACTGCCTCTTATCTTCAGGGCAGGAGTTGATGTGTAGGTGATCAAATGACGTCTGCTCTGGTTAGATCCTGGCATCACTGAGCTTCGGGAGAGGCATATGTATTTTGTTGAATTTTATTTTATGGCTCAAGGAGTGGATGATTGGGCCACATTCGTTCCAAGCCTTGCTTAGGTCTCCAAGTTGA
The DNA here is from genome assembly GCA_030765085.1 of Allium cepa. Lineage (NCBI taxonomy): Eukaryota > Viridiplantae > Streptophyta > Magnoliopsida > Asparagales > Amaryllidaceae > Allium > Allium cepa. The sequence goes on along the minus strand of CM060934.1, from coordinate 525,094,664 downwards.
ATATGGAGGTTGATGAATGGAAGGTCAGCCATGTCCACTTTGTATTGGGTTTAGACCGTGACGAGCTTTTCAATCTCTAATCCTTGGCCGCAAATCAAAGACACGTGTTGATGATGAGTGGTCGAATCATGCTCATCTTGAAGGAACTCTATTGGTCCGATTACGGTTTGCAGGGATTGGCTGGCGGCCAACTCTGAGTACTTAGTCACTAGCATCGTTTTGGAAGTAGTTTAGTTCAAGTTTGTCGTAGTTCATAGAACAATTGAAATTGAAATTGAAATAATTCAAAAAAGATTGGAGTAAATCTCATTGATAAGTGAAGCAACATGCTCGCTATTCAACTTTTCCCCTGGCTCCTTTCAGCAGGATGTCGACTATCAATGGTCCAACTGATAATCAGAGTTCGTCATTGATAGGCATCGAAAGTTCCCTACTCGCCATTCTATAATGCATGCACATACTGTTGAAGCTTTCCTTTCTGAATTATCTTTCTGATCACGTTGCGTAGGTGTTTGTAATTGCTATGTTAGGACCGTGTGCATCTTGGAATATACAACATTCCCCAAATTTTCTCTAGGCTTCAGTGAACTCTCTCAAGGCTGGTTTTTGGTACTACTCTGAGTCATGAGTCTCCAAGTAGAGGCCATCAATTGAATCGTTTAAAGGAGCTTATGAGTCGAATTTTGAGATTTTGGTTTGTCTACTGGAATCTGAGTCCTTAGCCAACGGACCTATATTGTTCTTTTTCCTAGTATGCACTACCTCCTTCTTGCTCTAGTTTTGATTCACTTTGTAACAAAGATGATCCAAGGTCGTAGGAGACTCTCAAGCTAACTAGCTGCCAAAATCTATTTAGGGGTTGATTCCTTTCATCAACGCCATCAGCATGATATCCTCGCTGGGATTGCTCGCTCTAGTAACGATGATGACCACATTGAATCTCTGTAGGAAGTCTTTGAGTAGCTCAGCTAGCATCTAGAATAAATTAGCTAATGACATCACATCATTGGCATGAGTCTCAAGTACTCTAAGTTACTCGACAAACTTCTGATCTGGTTGACTAAATGCGGAGATGGACTTGCGCGATAATCGCATAAATCGCATGATCGATACACCTTTGACGAATATAGGAATTCATGAGATGTAGTCCAGGGTCAGTTTTCCTTAAGTAAACCGATATGATTAGTACATTGAATCTACGTGGATATATCACATACTGAATGGCTTCAATGAGTAGGCTTTGACTATGGGAGATGCTTCAGTCATCGTCAATTCGGTTAGTTTTTTAGTGACAGCTACTTGTCATGCTTGTGAACGATGTATGCATGCCCGAGATATCAGCAAAGAAAGATGGATAGGTATTGATGGATCAGTGGTAAGTTACTTGGAGTCGGACCCGAGAAAATCTGCTATTTACTTAGAGTTAACAATTGGTTTTCTTAGAGTCACTGAATTCAAAGTGTTGGGTCAATGAAGAATGGTGCTTGGAGTCATCTAAGCGTTCGCTTGGAGAAATCTTGGTTTTATCCAAGTTGGCTTCGGGCCAAAATTTCTTAGGTTTGCTTAGAGTCACATCGCCTATGTTCTCCAACATTTGGGAGAATCTCTTGAGTAGCGGCTGCTTGTCCGTTCCTTCGTTGAAATTCAAAAGTTGTCGCTTGATCCTTTATGCCTTGGTTGGTCATAGGACGTAAGGGAAGTGGGTAGAATGTACTGTCTTTAAGTTGAGTTTCAAATGCAACATGTGGGGTGACTGTGCCGCGGCACGGGTTCAGTCCTATCATCCATGCCCATGTCTCTACAAACGATTCAGTCCAATAATAATTCTTTGCACATAGACTCTGGAAATCTTGACATACTTAGTATAATCCAAAGCAGGTGGAGGAGCTGAGGCTGCAACTTGCACTTGCACTATGGGCCCTCCATTAGAGTTGAGTTCAATCTAGCCTCTTGCCTAAAGATACTAACGGAACCATGTAAGAATGTTCACGCTTAGAACCTCGGTTGCCTCACTAGAACAATTCCCAGTTTGATTGCTCATTGTCACCTATCTGCAATTAGGAATTATTAACAACGTTCCTCAGATAGTGTTAAGCATTACTGTGATATGAGGGCGCGCTTATGTCATACTCATATGTATAATAATAATTTTTGAAAATATACAATTATGTTATCTCAATTCACACCTAGTCCCTAAAGAATCTTGAACCTTGCTTTGATACCAACTATGAAAGGTCGCATCTCCATGCACAATAATTCAAAACCTAAAATGACTTTGGAACTCATGTTGTGCCAAGAAGTTCGAGTCATTAGGGTTTTTGAACTTTACATGATACAAAGTCTAATATAAAATTTAAAACATTCTGTACATTTAGATCTCCAGTTGGAAGGAAATAAAACATAAATAATCCAAATCAGATAATAGTCTCAACAATATGTAATCTATAAAATGATGTATCCAAATAACAACATGATGCCTAACAAATAATATAATATAATAAATAGTATATCGAGTGTAACTATAAATAATATAACTCTGAGTCCTAGTCTCCTCTTTAACGCCTATGTCTGGACCAAATCACCTGACGCATGTCCTCCTACAAGGGGTATAAAAAAGGAAGACAAGAAGTGGATCAGAAAAAGTCTGGTGAATAGATTGTATTATTAGTGTATGGTGTTCAAAAGAAATTCATTTTATCTATAACCGTTGACACCAAAAATGGGCATCAACACCCGTAGAATCTCATGGATATCAAAAAATTAATGTAATCTAAAGTACAAAGCATAAAAGTAAATAAACGCGAAGATTTTATTATGGTTTGGCAATCTTGGCCTACATCCACTTCACATTTTATTAATATTTCACTCGGTTACAATTACATAAGCGGTTGGATTAGCTAAAATCCAATGATACAAGTTTACAAGAAAAATAACCATGGCAGAGCTTTTGGAGGAGGAAGAAGGAGAAGATGAAGAAGTCCCCAAAAAGAGGGATCCCCCAAAAGTGGCCTCCTTCCCGTGTATTTATAGATGAAGGCAGTCTTCAACCTGACTGACATCTCAAAGCCTGGACTCCCCCCTTGCCATTTGGGCCCACCATAAGGAATGCTTGGCCCAACATATTATGCCAAACCAAACTATCATGCTGATCCAAAGTCATGTGTGCCAACCCGATACTATGTGTGCCGACCCAATTCCACGCCGAACACCTTGTCTACAGGCCCTACATCGACCCGATATTTGGGAACACCTCAATATGTTGACCCAATACTATGCCTACCAACATCTCACGACTCGATAAAAACCATACACTATGCTAACACGTTCCATTCCACCTACTTTGCCGACCCAAGCTCTAGTATACCCTTTGCCGACCCGAACAATGTTATGCGCTATGCTGACCCGAGGTATTTCATGTGCTCTACCAATCCAACCACCACTATACCGACCCCTCTAGGTTTCATTGAATTTGCCTAATCATCCACTCCTTTTCCCAATCCAACCAAACTAAATTCCAAGACTTCGACCTCCGGTGTTATCCCCTCATCGATTTTACTTAACCTGGCCTGGATATGATTGTTCAAACATTACACCCTGGTCATGCAGATTTTGCCTCATGATCATCTTTTCCATCATTAGTCAAATCTGGTCCTTATAATCACCTTTGTCTAGCTGGATCAAGATACCGAGTAGTAATAATCTACACTACCTAGGGTGTCTACTTATGTTCATGTATTACTTATAAAGGATTTGTTACTTAACAAATCAAGGGTATGATTCTAATTACACCTACACCCATAAGCAACTTACAAAATTTTCCAACACAGGGTCGAGCAACCAACTACTAATAGCTCTAGATCCAATCCTAGTATATGGTCCTGATAAATATTTTCCTAACCAATATTGAGTTAACATTCACAATAACTAATCATATGTATCGCACTTACACATTAATCAAACATCGTAATGCTTGGGCTCATGCCGAGCATACTACCTCGACGATTTATGCCCTACCTAAGTATTTTTGTCACCTTCTCAATGATAAACATGTCATATGTTCTTTATCATTCAACCTGAAGCTAAAGAAATCACTATAGGGGTTTACTCATATGTTTAGCCGTTGTTCAACCATGTAGCCTTATTATTGTAAATGCCTCCATCTCGCTTTCCTGGTTCTTACATGTTTAACATATGACTGGGCATGTCTTTTTAACAGTAAGAGCTTCTAATTATGTTGTTATTGCATGCCTTGTTCTGTTCCATGTTATGCCAGCCATGAATTATGAACCTAAGTACGTCATCTAGTGTAGAACTAATAATGTTTGTTACACCCTCTCCATGCAGTTAAGTGAACCCCTAACAGTCAAGAAAGTAGGAATAATTCCCCTTATTCACCCTACTTGGCCTGCACTAGGTCTAGGTTCAACTTGGGCTTGCTAAAACAATTCAAACATTTGAAAATATAATTCAAACGTATGGCCATATATAAACAAAAAACTTTCAAGTATTCCGACGTTTGACTTCCTTGCTTAGACGTCTAACTTGGATTCTAGACGTCTAAAAAAGAGTTAAGATTTTGAATAGAGTCGAATATGAACTAGTCGTCCTCAGGTTGAGATTTTTTTGAGATCCAGACGTCTAATTCCTAATTCAAACATCTAGTCGAAATTATTAGATGTTTGGTTGAATTTTCAAATATCTGGTTGGTGTCTTCTAGACTTTAGTTTTTTTTCTTATTTTGTTTGTTTCGACTGTCTTCTTTGTAGATTCGAATATAGACTTAACATTCACTTTCAACTAGATTTTTTGTGTACTCCAAACCTTTGTTTATGTGAATTTAACTTGCTAATTTCATAGATTATATATGTGTATTTTTCTCCTAATTAAAAACTACATATGTGCTTCCAATGAAAATTCTTACATATATTTCAAGTTACAAAGTCAATGTAAGGTGAAATAAAGCATATTTGATTCCTTCATTATTCAAACCAAACCAAACATTATAAAAAATAATTATGTTCATGGAATTTGATATGAATTTTACAAATCTATTCTTTTCCTTTTTTCAAAGATTATTCTATTAAATTAACACTTATGGATTTCCATCATCACCATTCATTTTGATTTATAGTTGAGATTATAGTTCAAATAAAATCTAAGTTGGAACTATTATTTCCAATTTAACAATTACATCTTTAAATCAGATGAGTTATAAAGGATTTCAATTACTTATGATCAACATAAACATTGTAACCAATTCTCTCACATCAAAGGAATTCCTCTTCTAGTTTGATTGGAACCTGCTGCTTTTACTCCTTATTGATTCATAGCTTCTCTCTTTCTTCCTCTAATTTGATTCTTTTCTTTGCTTTTTTTGATATAGAAATTTTCAAAGAGATAAAAAGGTTTGTTTAGACTGAGGAGTTCTTGAGAGAAAGAGGGAAAGAAGAAATGTACATACATGTGATGGTTAGTGTTTTTGATAAGAAACAATAGAGGTTAGGGTTCAATATATAGTTCAAAACTTGGGTCATCGAATTCAAACCCGAAATCCATATTTATGGAAATGTCACTTGTCATGTTTTTTGCTATTTTCAACTATTTTATCGAATTTAACAAGTTATATATGTTCCCTAATGGTAAACGAAATTTCGGACGCACTGAAATAGGTTTCATGGTCTAATTCCAACATTTAAAAAAAAATTACCCTTTAATGTAAAATTAAATCATTTCCCTTATTATTATTTTATTTATTTGCTAAAATTTCCAGGGTGTTACAGTCTTCTACTTTTCCAATACCCTAGCGAATTTCCTTGGCCATTCAATGGTGATTCGACCTCATTGAACCACCCTAATGAAATACCCACACTACCGCCATCAACTCAGTACTCTTATCATTCGTCAATTGTCTTCATTGACATTGATTAAAATGGATGGCCAAGAGCTTCTCCATCAATTCCATAACTTCCATAGAATATTTAGATCAAATGCGATTGAATTTTAATAAATGAGCTTCACGATTATTTTTGGGTCATCGCATCGTATGAAATGATATCTCATAAGGTTTAGCTACAATTTGATTTGTAAATCACCGTATTTCGTAATTAGTAGAGATAATCTCCATTAGTGTAGAGATTTAGATCTGAAGAGGAGATTTGAAAAATGAAGAAAGATAGAGCAGTGACTGCTTTAGAATTTCCATAGCACTACATTTGTAGAAAAAAGGAGGTATGTTGGGCCAAAGCGGTCATAAAGGATCAAAGCACTCATTTTTGAAAAATTAACGAAAGTATATCATGTTATATACTGAATATATGTATTGATATTTCTAAGCATAATATAAATATCAAATTTTTTAAAAAGACAACTCTGCACAAATTCATATTTTATTATTAATTGAATTTAAACAACTATTTATAATTAATCAATAAGTCAAATTTGTGAATCGTAGCACTCACAAGAATTTCTTCTTCGTTTGAAGAGAAAATTAGTGAACTAGAAGAGCATGTTAAAGTTCTAGAATATGAAAAATAACTGGACTGAGGCTGCTATAATGATAAAGATGCTTAGGGAATTCAAAGGTATGGCACCAGGTTTGCAGATGTTGAGAGCATTAATTAATCTCGATACAAATGCAAATTAAAACACGAGTTTGAGCTAGAGTGCTCGAAAAAGAAGGTGATTGAGTTGGAGACTATAGAGAAGAATATGAAAAGTTTATATGTAGCAACCTTTGAAGATGAATTAAAGAAGCTGAAAGCGCTTATAGAGAATTTATCTTTATAGTTGACTAAATTTTTTAAGAAAGGGCACCTACATTCCCACTTGTACCCCATGGTTCCAAAGCTAAACCTCACACAGTTCAAGCTCCTGGTGCTAACATATCAACTGGTTTAGTTGAGGAATGGAAGAATGAAGTTACGCACCATTATTAGTTTAAATTTGAAAAACTAAAGGCCTCATTTAAGGTCAAATTAAGTAAACTTCATGATTAACAGATGCATGCATAGCAAGGGGTGGATAAACTATTCAGTCCTTACCAAGGAAGGACGGTAAAGACAAAGGACAATCTTCCTTTTGGGACTAACCACATAAGGGTCGTGCCTCTAATCTCATTCAGACCCTTACAGAGGAGGCAGTCTTGCTTAATTTACATTATTTGGAGTAGTCCCCTTCTGACCTCTCTATTTTGCTGGATGAAGTTTGTAAAGAGAAGGTTAGTTGTGACATGTATAAAATTAGTTCAAGGAGTTCAATGGATGTCACATAGTTTTTTCTCCCTAATCACGACCCCTTATTCCTAAACAACTAGTCAAACTTCACTTCTAAGCTAAAGGTTGGTAAGCATTGGACTTACACCATTTATGACGCACGACCATCGCATGCTTATATGCCCTGCCAATCCTCTATAATTATTGAAGAGATCTTGGATCGGTCTCAAGATGTCATTGTTTCACCCATTCACAGAACATCCCATGAAGTTCTCCTCGATTCGAGAATTGAGGGTTCAAATGCCCCGACTCTCTTTTATGATGGTTCCTCCGTTGGGTAAAAAGGGAAAAGGTGTATCACATGTAGAGCTAAGCTCTGATTTTGATAAGTCATTATATGATTTGTGTAATTATGAGTGATTTGTAAAACCTATTGAGTCTGACCAATTGTATATATTGGTAAATTTTGAATTGCAATGATGGAATAATATATTTTTCTTTTACATCTTCGTGCTTTATGAAGTTTCCTTCCTATGACATGACATTTTTTATTACATTTATTATAATATGACTTCATATGTATGCTTTACATCGCAATTTTCTTATAAAGACAATATTTACCTGGTGTGGTAGTGATTCCTATGAAGGGCATGACCATTGCTCATAGGACTCAACAAGTGTTACATATGCTCTGTTGTTTACACCCATTTTGGGTGAAGATAACTATGCCTCTTGACATATTTAGCACAAGGGTCTCACATTGTTTAGGATAGAAAACTATTGACTTTTGACAAGTGGAGGGATCTATTTCCTGTCTGTATGTGACTGCTGGTGTCATGGTTGCATCGTTGAGTTGTGCTCACTTCAATCCGCTATTTATAACATGTTTCCTTAACTTCAAATTAGGCATTTAGGTCACTGGTTTCCATTTTTGAAAACCAAAGGTCCTGTTTGTTTTCATTTTTAATTTTTGGTTTTTATTTTTTGAAGCTCGTTTTTAGTTTTTCATTTTGATTGTTTTAAATATTTTGGAAAATGTATTTGATTCTACAGTTTTGAAAAGTAGTTTTTAAGCTAAAAATCAAAAATGATATTCGAAAACAAAAATGGCAATGTTAAATTTGGTTAGAATTTGACCATTAAATATAGAAGTGAGAGGAGATATTGAATGATCCTAACAAAAAATGTCATGAAACTAGGAAAATCATAAACTGACATCAAAAAATGATAATGACTATTGATATGTGAACCATACTAAAATGAGACTAACCAATATCGTGCTACAAACTAATCATATCCTAACTCAAAATCGTTACAAAATAGATAAAATATATCAATTGTATCACTACAAAAAGAGGGGAAAAAGTTTTGATGTATCTTGTAGGCAAGTAGTCTTTGCTTTGTTTAAGTGGCTCTTCTTCCTCATGCTAGGCCTTCTATTTTCTGAAAGATACAAATATACAAGTATATCAGTATATCAATACACACACATACATATATATGTATGTATGTATGTATGTGTGTGTGTGTGTGTATTAGCACCATGAAATTTTTGAATACTCAATTACATTTATTATTTCTGTATGAAGGGTAATAGATTGATGGAAATGGTGTTACCAAAGAAAATATTGAAATAAATCATTTACTTGGGAAGTGATAAACATGCACACATGATAAAGTTTCCTATATTAACCCACAAATTAGTAATAATTTATACAACTATTGTAAAAATCTAAGAAAAATCATTATTAGAATCAAGAATTACCTAAGTGCACATAGAAGCAAGCAAGAGAAACTTGACCAATTAAGAAAGAGTAAGAAGTTGTGTAGCCTCATTCATTCATAACCTGCATCGTCAAAATTATTACAATAGCAAGGCAATTTCCCATTAAGAAAAGACAAAACGATAGATTTCATATTTAAGGTTTATGGATGAGTTGTTAGGTAATCATTCCACGTTTGTATAGCAATTCGATCCTTGATATGTCCCATTTGAGTTGTTTGACTAACATTATATTGTATGGTTATTTGATTTGGGTTTGCCCCTAATGCATGTTCAAATACAATATTCTAAGGTGCGTATTGTGTGAAAAGAGAATCCAAAGCATGTTCTAGTAGAAAAAAGTTATGTAATGTGCATAAAGCAATAGGAATTTGTCTTTTCCTATGAAGTGGATAATTAGTCAATAGTTTAAGAATTGGAAATCTTGCTTTTAAAACACCAATACAATGCTCAATTATATTTCAATGTGATGAGTGCTTATAATTGAACAAATCTTCCTTTCAATGTAGTCTTCCTCGTCCATTATAATCATGTAAATGATATCTAAGTCCTCGATAAGGAGCTAGAAATCTAGGCATGTTTGGGTATCCAACATCAACAAGGTAATACTGATCTATAGAATAATTTCCATTATTAGATAAATATTGTAAATATTATGTAACAATTTATAAAATAATGTTTGAAAGTGACATTTTATACGATAAAATATACCTCCTCTTGGTAGTGGGAAATTGTTTACAGTTCTTGTTACTGAATCCTTGAATACTTGAGAATCTTTAGTAGTGTCTTCCCATCCAGCGTACACAAATAGAAATTTCATATCAAATTCAAATGCCACCATGACATTTTGTGTTATATTGGTTTTCCTTCCATGAAAAGATGTTTGCCTCGATGGGGGTACCCATGCTACAACATGTGTTCCAGCTATTGTGCCAATACAATTATACAATATATAATACTACAATATTATTTGTGTTTGTTATTTGATAAATATAATAGTTGTGCTAAAAAATTGACCATAAAGTAAGGATACTTGTTTATAGGACGTTTATGTATGACACCTCGATCCGTTGGATGTATTATCTCCATGCCTAAAGAACAAATAGCTCGTAAAAATCTTCTAAAACATTTTGAAATATTATGGTGTGAATGCTGAAAATGATCGGTAATAATACTACATCTTGTTATGTGTCGTATTATCATTAGAAACATTACCACACCCTCCTCCATTCTTACTTTTCTTCCATTATTCAAAAGTCCTTCCCTTTATAACATCTCAAAAATTCAAGAATATGTGCTTCTGCATTTGAATATTTTGATGACATATAGAAGGATTTCCATTTAATACATCAACTAAGAACATCCTTCCCATAAGCAATGATGTTCTACAAGATACTCTATTCATGATACTCCTTTAGTTAGTAACAAAGTAAGTAGTGATTAACATGTCACTGAACTCTTCTACACAGTATTATGTAGTAATAAAATCATCATTATAACTATAGTCATCTTTAGATTCATCAGAAATGATATTAGATCCGATAGACATTACTCTGCATTAAATATCATTGAACACAAACCGAACTCTTACGAATGATAACAAGTTTATTATGATTACTTGTAAAGTTGACAATTTTTTCATTTCAATGTGAATTCAATCTTATATTTAACAAAGTTAAATGTTTTTTTTAATGATTTGTTTCCTATTTCAGTTGGGCATAACAGTATGCCATGCCAGCAGATGGTTGAATTTTTTGCCTTTGCAAAATCATTCACCATTAACGTAGACAAGAACGAAATACAAGGTACTAAATTATAGAGGGCACTCTCTTGTTAACCGACATATGACCATTTTGATCAACATTAGTTCTAAATGGGTATTATCATTAACTAGTTTTTAGATGCTAAGTGGCACAGCAAAGAAGAAGTTAAAAAAGCCCTGACGTATATAGAGTATGAGAAAGCTCAGAAGACATCTACTTTTAGATAAACCAAGAAAGAAGTATTACATGAACTTCCACTAGCTCTTAATTTTGTACCAAATCCACTAGCTTTGAATTTTTATCTAACCCGCAAAGCATATCAGTATAAAAATGAATATCAGTATACTGTATCAATAGTGGCAAAGCAATTTTCTTATTTAAATTTTGTTGCGACTTAACAATGTATTGGCAGAATAACAATGTCTATATTCGAGTAAAGAACATAAAGTGCAATAGCAAACAATGAATAATAGTAACAATGAAACATAAATAAGTTATAGAAAGATGAAATATGTAATATTCACAATGTGCAATACTATCATAGCAAACTAATAACTCCTTCCAGAACTCATATTTAAGGACTAAAAAGAAGAAGAATTTAGTTGAAAAAAGCAGTAGTATGTACAATCCAAGGTTACAAATCAGCATTATTAATTATTTAGGAATAATAATTTTACAAAAACATTCTTCATTGTTGATATGTCCACTAATCAAGAAACAATAACATCACTATCATAATTGTTGGCTCAAGCACAAGTCATTTTGTATGGAAAATAAAGGATACTAAAGGTGTTCTTACTCTTGGTCAGTTTTAAATTAGTTAAGAAAAATTAAACAGAATGAATAGAGTAAGATATGCCCACAAAAAGAAATAAGGATTATACATGCATTGTAACAATGTAGAGAATAAGTATGGCACATCCTATATTTACAAAGAAAAATAACATAACAACAAGACATAAAAAACCATCACGTTTCAAACATCAAAGACACAAAAGTACCATAGAATAAGTAGTGTATTGTTCGATGAACAAAAAGTTTAACAAAACATAAAGCATATAAACCTACAATAAAGATACCACAATACACAAGTTAATAAAATTTTTCTGGGATTTCTAAAATTGATAGTCTTATACTTTTCGGCATCATAATCAAATGCACCATGAAATCAAGATCCATAAAAGCTTTCATTCATGTAGACCTCATTAGCAACATCGTCAATATCATTTAATATATTCATACACACCATATTGGAAAATGGATCCGTCATGCCACTTTGACTATCATTTTGGTTGGGCGACTTTCCTTAATTTTTTGCATCTTTTCCTTCTAAGTATCGCACTCTATGTTCAACTTCTTCATTGCGCATTTCGATTGAAGAGGACCATTTTTCATACATGAATCAAGCTTTTCAACATTATTAGCTTTATGTTTTTTGCATCGTCGTCCATTTGTTGACGTTTTGTCACTTGGATGAGTATTCATTTGCTCATCGTCATTTATTAAATGAACATGCACATCTTTGTTTAGAAAATTCTCTTCTAGTTGTCTTTCATTATATGAATATGGATGAAGTTTAGTTGAAGCATTACTTAAACCTCCAATAGCCGTAGTTCCACCGAAAATCTCTCTTAAAATTTCATAATTCTTGCAATCATCTTTCTTAAATATCTTAAACTCGATCTTGCTGATCTATAGTAATTTAACAAATATTAGTTGAATATGCACTATATTCATGAATTATATTTTCAAATGCATACCATATAGTAGCGTTGCCAAACTTCTTCTACAACGTTAACTTTATTAGTATTTGGATTCAATGTAATGCCCATATGTCCTAATAGTTGCGAAAAAAAATGATGTACAATACGCAAGCAGTTCCATTTCCCGTCAATCTCTTCACTCCATAACTTGATTTTGTTACTTTAATCATCTCTTGATTAATCTTTCCCATTGGTCTTTAGTGAAGTAGAGCATTGCGGTTTCCTATTTTTACATATTCATGGAGTATTTCAATGAAAGCAAATTCGTTCTCGTACGACCATGACAATGGTTCATTTGTTTATTATGACCTCCTATATTCTATGTAAATAATTAAATAAAGATAAATATTATGGGCAGCCATGGTCAAGTTAGAATTAATTATAAAGACGGTGAAGAGTTCATTTCCCTATGTTATCTAGAATAAATTCTTGATTACTCAAATATAAATTCAATTAACAAAACGAATTTATACCTATGAATTTATACTCAAACATAAATTTAACTTGTTATTCTGCCTTTTGACCAAATAGAATACGGGCGAAGTTGACAAGTCAAATCGAAGTTATCAAGGCAAGATGCCCAAAGAGGTTACCATAAAACCTAAAACCAAGATATAAACCAGATCATAGTGCAAATGCAAAATCAATAAACTTCATAGACCAGATCCCTATAAGTGTGGGGTCGGTGCTGACTCCCATTGGGCTATCGATACTAACTCCTAACACTTAGTTCGGTGGGGCCCATCTTCCCTCTATAGACCTGCATTAGTGTCCTGACCCAACTTCCACTGTTGTTATGCTGGTTCAATGCAAATCTCTATCAATTTCTATGAACTCCCAAATCAACAACTTTACTCTTCTATAACTCCATCATTTGGACTCCAAAACAAGTTATTGTTGATGCAGATAACTATAGAATCTCGAAGATAACCATAAGTTGATCTGAGATGAAGAGTCAAAGACACCAAATATATTAAATTTTGGGATTGGCACTGACCCCCGCCTAGGGATCGATATCGACTCCCAGTTTCTGCTAATATTGCATCTACTCTTTTAGGAGAACTAATCTAAGTCAGGTATAACACCACAAAGATATTTCTAAGAGAGATTTTAGCTCCTACCTCAAAATAGAGGGGTGCGCCTCTTTTTTTAGGATCTTTTAGGCTCTAGCACTATTATTTCTTATACTTGCAACTCTGAAATCCTTAGGGTTGGAGTTGTGCCAAGTCTTAAGAACTTCTGCCTTCAAGTCAAAACTAAGCAATTAAATTAATAAGTGGATGTAGGCCAGATTTTTTCGAAACACTATAAAATTTGTGTGTTCATTTTTAACTTGTTTTTCATTTAATTCCTTCACTTTTATTTCTTTACTATTACATCTAGGTGTTTGGGCTATTTTTGTTTCGAATATTTTAATGCTTTTATTGAGAGACACTAGAACTCGCCGATCAAAGATTTAAAAAGGATTCTAAATAGCTAGACAATCAACTAGGAGGATTGTTACTACTAGAAATCAACAAGGGAGCAGTAAAGGGGGCATCCTCAAGAGCTAACCCCCTATCAGTCTACATAACTTGGGATAACATGGATATTACAATGAATGAACTACAGGAAAGGATGATGGCTCACTAAGAGGAGATGATGGAATTTTTTTTTAGAAGAATGGACCAAGTAGGAACAACCGGAGTCGTTGTAACTCGGAATCAAAGACCGAAAGCTGGAGTACAAATAGCTGGAAACAAAGCAAAATAGCGTGAGTGAATCCCGAGTCAAACTTAGAGATCGGTACTGATCCCCATACACGAGTCGGTACCGACCCTCACGAACTTGAGGACACCAGTGTCCTGCCCTGGGAAGGAATGATGTACTACCTTGAGTTGAAGCAAAGCATTTGGACATGAATCAAAATACAGGAGCACGACCAGAGGAGTATTTACCGGAATTCCCTCATAGAGTTGGAGGGTGGGCTGGAAATGCAAACTTAGGAGTTCCTTTGGATGACAATAATAGATTTGCTGAGATGATAAGATGAGTTATGAGTGGTGGATTGCCTGACCAGAATATGGAAGATGTGAATAGAAATATGTTTACTCCAAATATCCAGAATGCTAAGAATACACCAAAATTCAAAACACCAACATTGGAGATGTATGATGGAAAATCAGCCCTACAGTTAATTTTATGAGATACATTTGGCATATGGAGATGCTTGTGGCATCTAACGAAGTTATTGGATGGTGTTTCCTTTTGTATTTAACATATTTGGCTGCATAATGGTTCAGATAGCTAGAGAATGATTCCATTAGTTAATGGGTTGAGTTAGCAAATAGTTTTGTGAAACAGTTTTGGGTCCATATCTCATGACCCAAGAGTGTAATGGCACTTGAAAGTATGAAGCAGAGGGCCGGAGAGACCCTTAGGAGTTTTCTAACATGATTCAATGCGGCGGCTACATTGGTTGATAAGCTAGACCCTTTGATGATTTTGATGGTGGTGGTATTGGGAAGTTGCTAAGATGGATTTCAAGATTTCACTGAAGTGGGATCCTCCAAGGGATCGCGTAGAGTTTTATCATGAAGCTGAGCAATTTCTATACCAAGAAGATGCTAAGGCCAATGAGGATGAGGTTAATGCTCTGTATGGCGAAGGACCGCCCAGAAAAGGAACTACCAAAGGTAAGGGAAAAAGGAAGATGGATGATAGCTTTGATGGGTCAAAGCGATAAAGAAGGAAACCAAAATTCTCTTCTTATGCAGACTTAAATAAAACCCCAGAGTTGATTTATCTAGATACTAGGGGACAAATCCCTTATTGAAGGCCGGCAAGGAGAGAGCCTACAAACAATAAAAGAAAGTTGGGAAAATATTACCCATTCCATGAGCTAGATGGGCATAATGTGAATGATTGCAGGCACCTTCGGGATCTGATAGAGGAACATGTCAGAGATAATCGATTGTGAAAATATGTTAGAAATCGAGCTGTGGTAATGGGACGAGAGAAGCCATCAACCGCAGCGAATAGAAATGGCCTCGGATTAGGGGCAAGGCTGGTCATCTTTTGAACAGATGGAAAGGAATCAGGTTTGGTTCTTGCACTCTAGTTTCCTTTTTCACTAAACCATGCAATAATACCATCTAGACACTTACTCATGTATGGGATCCCAAATAGTCCCTAGGCATACTCTGAGCTGGATGTTAGACTGTAGCGGCCAGAGAGGTAATAATCTAAATATTAGACTTCGTGTTTTTATGTTTGAACTTGATTTTTTTAGATGAATCATTGACTGTAAACCCACTCGAACACGAAAACTCACAGTGATCGCTTTAAGTCCCATTTGGAAAGATAGGACTGGAGTGCAAGAAGTAGGTCCCTTCATTGGAGGGTGAGTGGTTAGGCTTGCTTATATTATTGACCCTCAAATCTGTACTCTTTTTAGTCGATAATATTCTCTACCAATTCAACTAAAATTGGACGGAAATACGAATCATTAGGGTTAAAGAAGAAAAAGGTAGAAGGGTAAAATGGAAAAACATCAGAATCTCACAATCGCAACGGAAAAATATATAATAGATAACAACTGATCTTTATATAGAAAGAAACTATATTGTTTTTATACATTACATCATCAGAGTACAACAAAATCAATAACACAATACTAGACAGTTATAATAACTTGTCCTCATAAAGCTGAATATACAGCATACCATACACGGCGGAATATAAGTCAGATACACGATATACGTCTCCGTCATCCAGTTCGTCTCCTGAGCTCCCTAGCATCCTATGCTGTATCTGTAATACTCGGTCTAACCCGAGCATTATAATAAAATAACACCCGAGTCAGTCTGGAAAACCAGCGTGAAAAATCACAATCAATTGGATTATTAAAGTTTTCAAAATCCTTTGAAATCAAAGGTATCTCGTAAGACAGCGCCACAAATAAACATACCGAGTTTTTGCCTTACGATAAACAAAACATTTTTATCAAATCCTTATGATATTATAATAGTGTATATAGGAAGTAAAATAGAATATAGCTGAAATGCTTGCATCTCACATTCTAGCATATTTGGGCATAATCAAAACTGTAAGGGCGCTTATTGGAAAATGGATTCCATACAATGGCAGGGCTACTGGGGTACTGCTCGTCACACTACCTGGTCTAGATCAGCGTACCGAGGACCACTCCCGATCTCCTACAACATAAGACTGGTCTACCACTAACCTAGATAGACTGAATAAGATCACCCCGCGGTTGGTAACAGCAACCGCTACACTGCCGAGATCAAAAGGACTCAAGACAGGGAAGACCTTACCCTAATTGGGGCTACCCACTTAGCCTTGTTGCACCTCCCATGTTTTAGCCATTCTCGGTTAATGAGGCTTGACGCTAAAAGTTACCTTTTAAGAGCAAATTTCACTTAGAATGCTCATCGTCCCTTCAATGACGATGGTCTGATAGCATTCATCCATACAAGTTTCCCTAGGTCTGGACAAACCGAATCACCGTCTTCATCATCTTCATGGTATTCATTCGCTACGTTCAAACCGGATCGAAGAGGTTTTCGGATAATTAAATCTGATCCCGGTCTCTTCGGAACAATCAGCGCACTGGCCAATATTGATACTCGGTTATTTAACTATCAAATTAAACAATTATTCAACCAATTATTTTATTTCCACTAAAAAACACCAAGTCTTATTAAATTTAAATTTTAAATAAAGTAAATCACTTTATTCAAAAATATACACTTAAAACATTTAAAATAAAATTACTTAGATCACTTTATTCAAAATAATAGTTATGAAATTCTATAATAATTTCCCGAGTAAAACTTTAACCAAAAACTACTTTTAAAATAAAATTGTTATATAAGGTATAAATATTTAATGGTTATCCTTTAAATCATAATAATAATTTAACCTTTAAAAAAACTAACTACTGTAATTAGATTAATCAATATTTAAATTAAAACAATTAAATAATTTTTCTTCTTCTAAAAACGTTCTTTTAAAAACACCTTTAAAACTTCTAATTTATACTTAAAAATCTTTCTTTGAAAATATACTTAGCTTTTCAGGAAAATACACTTTCCACCCCAATATAGCCTATCTAATCATTTATAAATCCTACACGATTTATTTCCAGTTTAAATTTACGTTCCAACTTCGTAAATTTCCTTTCCCACACTTTTTTAAAAATAAAACCACTATTTATTTTTAAAATGGATTACCCTTTCCTTATAAATTCCCACCGTGAATTTATAAATCCTAATTAACAACTGATAAATATTCACTTTATTTATAAACCCAGTTTATAAATTCCATAGTCTCATTCTTCTTTTAATCACAGTTTCAAAACACTTAATCGATTTTCAAATCGGTTTCCTGAATCAAATTCCCTTTAAAATTTATTTCGCGATTTATCCAAGTCAATATCAAAACTCCCTAGTTTCAGATTCACTTTCCTTTTCTAATATAAAATCTTATTCAAATCTGAAACATCAATTTCATACTTTATTTCAAATTCTCCTTTTATTTTTTCCAATTCATTTAAATCTTACATTTAAAAATATATTCCTTCGTACTTACAAACAATATTGCTTAAGTCCTTATTTTTAAAAGCCTTTTATTCACATTTAATCAAAATCCCTATTTTTCCCATATTCCGAAATTTATTAAATAGGATTTAAAAATCAAACTATTTATTTTCCCAATTCTCCAACTTACAATAAATACTTTACTTAAACATTTCCTTTTTATTTTCTTTCAAATATCCAATATTTATGTTTTTGATATTTTAAAGTACCAAAATATTCAGCAAACCATAGCATTCATAACTTCAATTTCGATATAATCTATCATAGATTATCAAATAAATCATATCACTGAATATGAAATAAATTTCAATACTTTTAAGGAATCCAGTTGGATCCTTCAAATCTGTTTCCCTGCATCCACAGATATTAGCACAATATAAAATACCAATCCCACTTCGAGGTGGATATATCGGTATAAAGGGTTATCCGCTATTATGCGGGGTGCATAGGGTCTCATCCGCTATAAAATGCGGGAATATCAATCACTCCAATATATATATATATATATATATATACATATATACATACATACGTACACATATATTACTATAAATACTATCACATCCAGACTGATAATAAGTTATCGATTCAATCAATCAACCAATAATTTAAATTTTTACTATTTAAATTCACTAGTAATCCAATTTGAGTGGGATTAACTCATCTTGCTTCTTTTGTTTTATTGGTCCGTCCTAATCCTAGATTAAATCAAGCTGATGTTCGATTTTTAACCTCATATGGAAATTTCTATTTTATTAGCTATTTCAAATTTCAAATTCTTAAACAACTCATTATAAATTAAACTTAACAAAAATTTTAAAATTTTCAATTTACCTTAAATCGCCCAAAAACTCATCTTCCTCCCATTTTCACGAGCACCTTACCCGCACAGAACAAAAAACATTGCCAATGCCTTACTGCAAAAACCTTTGGAATAACGGTACCATCCAAAACAAAATTCGCAAGCTCCAGGGAAACCAAAAATGCAACCTCCTTTCTCCACCATGATCCATCGCCCTCGCCAACCTGAAATCCACACGGACCTCGGTCACTCCATGGACATCGCTTCAGTCACCCATGACTGCACACAAGCAGCACCCACACATCCATCATCGATTGCTTCAAAATCACCATCGGCCTTCCCTTCGCGTCGGAACCCCACCTCGATGCCATCACCCATCGTTCACCGTCATTGCCACCTTCGCGAGAAAATCCCCAATTGCCCCGTAGCACAAACACAGCTGACCCCTCAATGCGCACACGCAAACCATTTGTTTACTTTGCCCTCTTTTTTTATATAAACTCGATCGCGATGAACTGCAAATGAAGGAGGAGGGAAGTATGATTTCGACTCGTAGGGGAAAGAAATTAACAGGCGATCCTCTTTTATATTTTTCTTTTCTATACGTGAATTCAATTCGAATTCATATCAGAAGAGAAGAGAGATTTGGGGGTGAGCGGCTTCGAACTAGAAGGAGTAGGAAAAAGACTGCGATTTCATTTCATTTGAATGTTGATTTTGTGAGTTTTAAAATGGAAAGTGGGAACACGATATGATGTTGGGGTGAAAAATATTTTTGCATGTAGGCTGAGGTATTGTACAGGGATGTGAAGGGAAATGAAAAAGGTCTGATGTGAAATTATTTCAGCTGAAGGTTGACTAGTATATATGAATATATATATTAATTTAAATTCAAATTGTTACGATAAATGCAACTTAAAATTTCGAACTCCTATTGAGGTGTGCCGCTAGGCATTTATAATGTTATACCCTTATTCCAAACGCAATGAAAAAGGTTTCGAGTCCTAATTCGGTTGTATAGAGAAGATAGCTTTTTGGACCCAATTATTATATTGAATTTCGATATAAACTTCAACGCGTTTACAAACCGTATGACCACACGATAACTTCAAACACTATGAAATTGAAAATTCGATAATAATCATTACTGCGGATCCAAAGGAACTGGTTTCGTCGAATTCCGAGCCCCGGAAGGCTATTTTTAAATGTCAATTTAAATGGTATATTTTTAAAACCAAACAAATCACTTCCAAATTCAATTTTAAAAAATTTATTATCTTTAGTATTCTCAATATAATTTTTATAAGCCTTCAAAATATTTTTAACAAGCTTAAAACTCCCGATTTAACATATTACCCAACTTCCAATAATTAAACTCAATAATTTAACCATCCAATAAATGGAGATATTTGAAATTTAAATTAAAAATCAACAACTTAAATATTTAAAATAAATTAAATATCCCAATTTCAAATATCCAAAATTCTGGGTCGTTACATTCCTCCCTCTTTATATGAATTTCGTCCCTTAAATTGTTAGTTAAGAAGAATGGTCTGTTACCCGTTTACTATTTTCCCAAAGCCAAACAGTTTTTAACAACTACCCAAAACAATCTTTTTATCAAAGACACATTATCACTCTTACTAACTCTCCAAACTCTTCCATAGGTCCCCAAACAATATTATCCCCTTAATAATTCAAATTATAGTTTAAAACCAAATTTAAATTATCAAAATTTTCTTCAAAATTTTTCTAACTCCCTAAATTTCAAAAAATTTCGCCAGCGTCTGCTTTGCGTGGCTAGATCGGAACAACTACAAAACTACCTCTACGGCCCCAAATTTTCAAAACAAAACAAAATCCAAGTGGCCAGATCAGAAAGCCATCAAATTTCATATGGTAATTTAAACACATACCTTTTTTCGGGCAAACAAATTTATCTCCTGAATTCAAAAACATCAATTTTTTCTTTTGCTTTTAAATACCTGCACCCTACTTAGCAATAATATCCAATCACAAAATTCAAAATAATTTCATTCATTTCTTTTCAAAATTCTCAATATTTGCTTTACTTTAGCCCGTACGATGCACATATATCATCCGTACGCAATATCAAATATGATCGCTCACTATCGTCTACCCGACTCCCTAGTGTGGACTCAGATCTGGTTTCTTGATTAGAACCTGTAATTCTCCTTGCATACCATATACTATGATAGAGAATTTCCATATTCAATCAAAAATCCATATCCAAGGTTCGCCGTCAAAAATCGAATGAAAAATCCCGACTCGGATCGATATAACTATCTCGAAATTATGTGCTCCAATCTGGATCAAATCGCTATACGAATACAATAATATACGTACATCCTATATATTTATCTCAATTAATTATTAGGTATATCAATTTCTTTTTATTCACATTTATTTCGATTTTCATTCACTTGTTCACACTTACCCTTTTTCACAACCTTCGGTTTAATCTTCATTCAAATATTAACTTAGTATATTTCCAATACCAAAATTTTTACTTAAAAATTTCATCTTTTACTTAAGTTTATTATAAATATCTTATGCAACCACTTATATTTATTTCCACTTCATCACTTAAGCCTTTATATCCAAAAATTAAATTTCCAATTCCCATTTGAATTCAATTTACCTTCAATTTTTTTTCCAATATTGAATTTTACCAACCACCTCTCAAACCATATTTAATTAACCAATTTCCCTTAATTAGTTCCACTAACTCATTTATTTATATCTCAATCAATTTTTATTTCTAAACCTTTTATTTTATTTAGTCCATTCGAACTAATTTTATGATTTCACTTTACTTACACAATTTAAATTAAATATCATTCCAATATTCAATTTCAATTAATTTGCTTACCCATTTAAATCAATTAGTTTACTTACTAATTTTGTTTTCAATCCATTGTTTTGTTTAGTCCAACTTAGGCTAAATTTCCAAATCCTTCTCAGTTCAAGTTAATTCCCTTTTCAGTTAAATTTTCAAAATTTATAAGTTCAAACTTATCAATATTCTATTCACCCATTCCTTCCCATTTTATTTCACTTAATTGGTTTATTTTACTCATTTATTTTAACATAATTCAAATTGAAACATTATTCAAATGCTCGGTTCCAATTCCATTTAGTTACACTAAATAAATTTGTTCATTCACAAATTATTTCCAGTTTGATAAATTTTTATTCAATAATTATTTCCAGTTGCCTACTTAGGCTTAATCTCTCAAATTCACTTTACTTAACTTAATTCAAGTTGATTTTCACTTTAATTAAAATCTTATAAGTCTTCAAACTTATTGATATTCTATAAGCATTTTTAAACCAACTCCAGAATCTTTAAACAATCACTCAATATTTCAAAAATCATTTTTGAAACCAATTATATCCAAAATCCTTTGGTATACCAAATTATTCCTTTGTATTTCAAAATCAAAACAGTTTTACAAACAACTCCAATTTAAAACATTCAAGTAGCAATTCCTCCCTTAGAAACTCGAAAATGAATATCGATGATGCTGCAGTCATCACCGAAATTATTTTCCACGACTGAAGTGAATTTTAGTGCTTTTACTCTTTAAAAACATTTTCAAATATTTTTAATTCCAAATCTCACCAGATTTCATATCCAATTTCCAATAATATCACTATAATTCCTTCAAAGCCTTTGAAAATCAGTTTCAAACTCAAAGGGAATTAAATTTTCCCAAATTTTCGAATTTCAAGTCCTTCCAATCTATATTCAAATATTACCCTGGAATTTTATCCCATTTCAATTATAAATCACATTTATAATTCACATTTACAAATTCCACTCTGTTATATGAATTCTTTTCTTATCTTTTTGGTTATAACATCATTTTCTTATTTCAATTTCCATACAAAAGTGATAATAATTTAATATTATCACTTCCTGACAGCCAAGCAACCATTTATAACTATAATAATAACTTTTAAATTATTTCTTTCATATATAAAAATAATTTGGGTAAAATTATTTCATTTACCCTATTTAAACAACATTATGTCGAACTGTTCTATTCAAGTGTGTAGAGATCCCTATCAATAACGTTAATTACTCGTACTGACCAGAATCCATAAGCCACTCAACAAACTAATCAACACAATATAAAACCGTTTTATATTCACTAACAAATGAGCACTCATATCTATTAATACACTCAAACTCATTCTAGGGTGCTACTGACCCTATCTCTAATGAGTAATCCCCACCAAAGCCAAGGTTCTCGTTTAACCTTTAGCTCTGATACCAACTATAAGGAGCCGCAAATCCATACCCTTTTGAGTTGACAATATTCTCCATCGGTTCAACTCAAATTGGACGGAAATATGAATCATTAGGGTTAAAGAAGAAAACGGTAGAAGGAGAAAATAGAAAAACATCAGAATCTCACAATCGCAGCGGAACAATATATAATAGAAAATAACTGATATTTATATAGAAAGAAGTATACTGTTTTTATACATTACATCATCAGAGTGCAACAAAATCAATAACACAATATTGGACAGTTATAATAACTTGTCCTCACAAAGCTGAATATACGTTGTACCATACACAACGGAATATAAGTCAGATACATGATATACGTCTCTGTCATCTAGCTCGTCTCTTGAGCTCCATAGCATCCTATCCTGTATGTATAATATTCAATCTGACCCGAGCATTATAATAAAATAACACCCGAGTCAGTCTGGAAAACCAGTGTGAGAAAACACACTCAATTGGATTACTAAAGTTTTCAAAATCCTTTGAAATCAAAGTTATCTCGTAAGACCACACCACAATAAATATGTCGGATTTTTACCTTACGATAACCAAAACATTTTTATCAAATCTGTCTGATATTATAACAGTGTCTATAGAAAGTAAAATAGAATATAGCTGAAATGTTTGCATCTCACATTCCAACATAGTTGGGAACAATCAAAACCTTATGGGCGATTATAGAAAAATGGATTCCATACAATGGCACGACTACTGGGGTACCATCCTTCACACTACCTGGTCTAGATCAGCATACCGAAGACCAATCCTGATCCCCTGCAATACAAGACCGGCCTACCCTTAACCTGGATAAATCGAATAAGATCACCCCCACTGTTGGGATCAGCAACCGCCACACGACCGAGATCAAATTGACTTTAGACAAGGATGACCTTACCCTAATTGGGTGCTACCCACTTAGCCTTACTGCACCTCCCATGTTTTATCCATTCCCGATTGATGAGGCTTGAGGCTAAACGTTACCTTTTAAGACCGAATTTCACTTAGTATTCTCATCGTCCTCCAATGACGATGGTCTGATAACATTTGTCCATACAAGTTGCCCTGGGTCTGGACAAGCAGAATCACCATCTTCATCATCTTCACGGTATTCATTCGCTACGTTCAAACCGGATCGAAGTGGTTTTGGATAATTAAATCTGATCCCGGTCTCTTCGGAACGATCAATGCCTTGGCCAATATTGATAGTTGGTTATTTAACTATCAAATTAAACAATCATTCAACCAATTATTTTATTTCTATTGAAAAACACCAAGTCTTCTTAAATTTAGATTTTAAATAAATTAAATCACTTTATCCAAAAATATACACTTAAAACATTTAAAATAAAACTACTTAAATCACTTTATTCAAAATAATAGTTATGAAATTCTATAATAATTTCCCAAGTAAAACTTTAGCCAAAACCTACTTTTAAAATAAAACTGTTATATAAGGTACAAATATTTAGTGGTTATCCTTTAAATCTTATTACTAATTTAACCTTTAAAAATAACTAACTACTGTAATTAACTTAATCAATATTTACTTTACAAAAAAAATTAAAACAATTAAATAATTTTTTTTTTGAAAACATTCTTTTAAAAACACCTTTAAAACTTCTAATTTATAATTTAGAATCTTTCTTTGAAAATATACTGAGATTTTCAGGAAAATGCACTTTCCACTCCAATATAGCCTATGTAATCATTTATAAATCCTTCTCGATTTATTTCCAGTTTAAATTTACGTTCCAACTCCATAAATTTCCTTTCCCACACTTTTTTAAAAATAAAATCGCTATTTATTTTTGAAACGAATTACCCTTTCCTTATAAATTCCCACCGTGAATTTATAAATTGAAGTTATCCATTGATAAATATTCACTTTATTTATAAACCCAGTTTATAAATTCCATAGTCTCATTCTCCTTTTAATCATAGTTTCAAAACACTTAATCGATTTTCAAATCGATTTCCTGAATTAAATTCCCTTTAAAATTTATTTCCCGATTTATCCAAATTAATTTCAAAACTCCCTAGTTTCGGATTCACTTTCCTTTTCTGATATAAAATCTTATTCAAATCTGAAACATCAATTTCATACTTTGTTTCAAATTCTCCTTTTATTTTTCCCAACTCATTTAAATCTTACATATAAAAATATATTTCTTCGTACTTACCAACAATATTGCTTAATTCCTTATTTTTAAAATCCTTTTATTCACATTTATTCAAAATCCCTGTTTTTCCCATATTATGAAATTGATTAAATAGGATTTAAAAATCAAACTCTTTATTTTCCCAATTCTTTTCTTTTTCATTGATCCAACTTACTATAAATACTTTACTTAAACATTTCCTTTTATTTTCTTTCAAAAATCCAGTATTTATGTTTTTGATATTTTAAAGTACCAAAATATTCAGTAAAACCATAACATTCAATAATTTCAATTTCAATATAATCTATTATAGATAATCAAATAAACCATATCACGGAATATGAAATAAATTTCAATATTTTTAAGGAATCTAGTTGGATACTTCCAACCTGTTTTCCTGCATCCACAGATGTTAGCACAATATAAAATACTAATCTCACTTCGAGGGGTATCGCTGTATAAAGGGTCATCCGCTGTTATGCGGGACGCATATGGTCTCATCCGCAATATAATGCGGGAATATCAATCACTCCAACATATATATGTTATTATAAATAATATCACATCCAGAATGATAATAAGTTATCGATTCAATCAATCAATTAATAATTTAAATTTTTACTATTTAAATTCACCAGTAATCCAATTTGGGTGAGATTAACTCACCTTGCTTCTTTTGTTTTTTTTGATCCGTCCCAATCCCAGATTAAATCAAGCCGACATTCAGTATTTTACCTCGTATGCAAATTTTATTTTATTAGCTATTTCACATTTTAAATTCTTAAATAACTCATCTTAAATTAAACTTAACTAAAAATTTTAAATTTTTCAATTTACCTTAAATCACCTAAAAACTCATCTTCCTCCCATTTTCACGAGCATCTTATCCACAAAGAACAAAACACAGTGCCAATTCCTTACTGCAAAAACCTTTGGAATAACAGTACCATCCAAAACAAAATTTGCAAGCTCTAGGCAAACCAAAACTGCAGCCTACTTTCTCCTTCATGATCCATCGCCCTCGCCAACCTGAAATCCACACGGCCCCCTGTCACTCCATGCCGACATCGGCTAATTCACCCATGACTGCACATGAGCAGCACCCACACATCCATCATCGATTGCTTCAAAATCACCACCGGCCTTCCCTTCGCATCGGAACCCCACTTCGATGCCATCACCCATCGTTCACCGTCGCTGCCACTTCCGCGAGAAACTCCCCAATCGTCGTGCAACACAAACATAGCCGACCTCTCAACGTGCGCACGCAATCCATTCATTTACTTTCTCCTTATTTTTTTTTATATAAACGCGATCGTGATGAACTGCAAATGAAGGAGGAGCGAAGTATGATTTCGACTCGTAGGGGAAAGAAATTAACAGGCGACGCTCTTTTATATTTTCTTTTCTATACGTGAATTCAATTCGAATTCATATCAAAAGAGAAGAGAGATTTTAGGGGTGAGCAGCTTTGAACTAGAAGGAGTGGGAAAAAGACTGCGATTTCATTTCATTTGAATGTCGATTTCTTGAGTTTTAAAATGGAAATGGGGGAACACGATGTGATCTTGGCGTGAAGAATATTTTTGCATGTAGGTTGAGGTATTATATAGGGACGTAAAGGAAATGAAAAAGTTCTGGTGTGAAATTATTTTAGCTGAAGTTTGACTGGTATATATGTGTGTGTGTGTGTGTGTGTGTGTATATTAATTTAAATTCGAATTGTCTCGATAAATGCAACTTAAAATTTCAAATTCCTATCGAGGTGTGCCGCTAGGCATTTGTAATATTATACCCCTATTTCAAATGCAATGGAAAAGGTTTCGAGTCTAAATTCAGTCGTATGGAGAAGATAGCTTTTTGGACCCAATTAGTATATTAAATTTCGATATAAATTTCAGCGCATTTACAAACCGTATGACCACACGATAACTCCAAACACTACGAAATTTGATATTCGATAAAAATACATTATTACAAATCTAATGAAACTGGTTTCGTCGAATTCCGAGAATGTGCCCTGGAAGGCCATTTTTAAATGTCAATTTAAACGATATATTTTTAAAACCAAACAAATCATTTTCAAATTCAATTTTAAAACTTTTATTATCTTCAGTATTCTCAACGTAATTTTTATAAGCCTTTAAAATATTTTTAACAAGCTTAAAACTCCCGATTCAACATTTTACCCAACTTCCAATAATTAAATTCAATAATTTAATTATCCAATAAATGCAGATATTTGAGATTTAAATTAAAAATCAACACTTTAATATTTAAAATAAATTAAATATCCCAATTTCAAATATCCAAAATTCCGGGTGGTTACACTTATCATCGAGTCCCTTCATCGGAGAGCGAGCGGATTAGGCTTGGCAAGGGCCTCAAATGGCCATCAACCTAAAATGGCTACAAATTTAAATATTGGTCTCGAACGACCATCATCCACCTTGAATGCTGTTGATCTCGAACAACCACTGTTCGCCTCGAATGGTTTTATTGATCTAAATGACTGCCATCCACCTTGAACAGTTATATGGACCTCGAATAGTCACCTTTTTGAAAGGCTTTATTGGACCTAAATGACCGTCATCCACCTCGAATGGCTATCGGTCTCAAATGACCGCAAATTTGATTATCAGTCTCGAACAGCTATGGATATAACTACCAACTCTAAATGGTCATGAATTTGATCAAGTATCCAAAGTGATTGCACATTAAGCTAAACATATAACGATCTAGAGATCAAACTTGAAAATGAAAACAAACTTGCTTTTGATAAAAAGGATTTGATTGCCTTATAATTGAAATAGAATTGGTAAGTTCTGAATAAACACGGGACGATTCTAATATGTAATAACTCTGAATGGAATTAAAATGATAGCAGTATAGATCTTAGATGAACACGGGATGGTATTGATATGTGATGTAATGACTCCGAATGAAATCGGAAATGTGATAATATATAAATAACACTTAGACAGAGTCTATAGTTTTAGGCTGTAACAAGTCTGGAATGACCCGTGATTGATAAAAGAGTCCAAAGGAACTGGACGATTCATCAAGATTGAGGCAACAAGAGAGCTCTGCTATCAAAGAGTGGAATCGTAGTTGTTCTTAAACAAAACACACCTTCAATTAACAAGACGTACTTTGAAGGACAAGTGATATCCTGCCTTTTGACCAGGCAGAATAAGGATGAACCTAACAAGTCAAATTGAAGTTATCATGGCAAGACGCCTAGAGAGGTGACCACAAAACCTAAAACCAATATATAAACAAGACCATAGTGCAAATGCAAAATCAACAAAGCAACTTTGAAGACCGGATCCCTGCAAGTGTGGGATCGGTACCGACTCCCACTTGAGGATCGGTACCGAGTCCTATCCCTTGGCCTGGCAGGGCCCATCTTCCTTCTGTAGACTCGTCTAGACCCGCCTTGATGCCACGACCCTACTTCCAGTATTATTATGCTGGTTTAATGCAAATCTCTATCAATCTCCAGAACTTCCAAATTAACAACTTTGCGCTTCTACAACTCCATCATTTGGACTCCGAAACATGTTATTGTTGATCTATAGAATGTCGAAGTTAACCGCAACATGATCTAAGGTAAAGAGTCAAAGATGCCAAATATGGCAAAGTTGGGGATCGGTGCAGACCCCACCTAGGGATCGGTACCGACTCCTAATTTGTGCTGATATAGTGCCTACTATTTTGTGGAGAACTAGTCTGAATTGGTTATAACGGTTTGGAGATATTTCTGAGCAAGATTTCAGCTCCCTATCGGGTTAGGGCTCATTTTTTAGGATCTCTTAGGCTCTAGCTCTATTATTTCTAATTGCAACTATGAAATCCTAAGTGTTGAAGTTGTATTGAGTCCCAAAAACTTCTGTCTCTAAGTCAGAAATAAGCAATAAAATCATTAAGTGGACGTAATTCAGAGTTTGCCGAACAACTATAGAACCTTGTGTGTTCATTTTTTACTTGTTTTTTATTTACTTTCTTCACTTTTATTTCTCTACTATTACTTCTGAGTATTTGGGTCATTTTTGGTTCAAACAGTCTCTCAAATATTAATTCAATCTGGGCAAAATTAATTTTGTTTCTTTTTTCCCCTTGTAACAACTTCTTTTCTATCCAGAATCCATTATGATTCAGCCATTAGTTGAACTAAGACATGTGTAGTATTTGTTAAGTTTGCAGTATTCCTTGCCATCTTTTTTGCTTTCATAATATATTGCCAATTGCTTATCTATTAAAGTAAAATATTCAATAGGTAATGATTTTACGATGTCATACTTAATACATACCGTGTCAATAAAACGAGACAAAATTAGATGTCTTTAGTGTTGTTTCATGAGAACAGAATTTCAAAAAAGAAAACGCAAAAGTTGTATATTATTAAGCAAACAATTTGTTCTTGAATGTATATCTTTTGTATTTATTAATTACTTGAAAAATACTAGCTCAAGTTTTAACTTTTTTCCTAACGAATTTCTAACTATATGTTCCGAAACGGGTAGAAAAGGATTTGAATTCCTTGCCAGGATTAAACTCTGATATCATAAGAAATTTTTTAGATTGATACGATGAATGGTAAAAAAGGCTTCAAAATCTATAGTGAAAAAAAGTGTGAAATTATTTTATCTTTAAAATCCATTTTGCCTGCTTCTTATTTTGAATTGTATGATGCTAATTTCATAAAGATGTATGTTGCTAATTAACCTGTAATCAGTTATGAATAATAATAAAAAAGGTTGATAATGAAAGGCATGTTTTTTATGTGTTATAAGAATCCTATGGAAAGGGGTCTGCCCTATGAACAATCAATGCTTAATTAATAATGAAGTTTTACTTTTAAAATGGAAGTTTACACTTCTGTATTAACATGTTTAACAATAGAAAAATAATTTCATTATTACTTTAGCTTATAAATTAAAGATAATTAATCTAAATTCTTTGTAAGATAGCTAAAAAATGCAATAGCAGAGTTTGGCTAAGGTTTAAAATAGTACTTTTGTTAGATATTCATTATATCATGACTTTATTAGGTAAAACTGGCTGTCTAAAATTCTTAATACATATGTTACTGCTATAGTCATTTTCATTGGATTTCACAATCAAATCAGTATATGGTTAACTTATTTCACTAAGCATTTTGCTTAAATGGATCATACAAGTATTGCAGCATGGGACAAGAGTAATATAGTGAAAATCAACTGCACGTGCATTATATTTAATAAACTTTAACGATTTTTCCACTTATAATGGAAAGCAGCTAGCAATCAGCTCAAATAATTGGCAACACAAAGCGTATCGTGTTAAAGGTAGGAGAAACTTAATGACAACATGAAATAACCATGGTGTAATTAAACCTGAACAAACACCCCCTAACAACATCAACTACACTGCAAATGTAGAAATGGCCTTCTAAACTAATAATGTCATGCAACCTGTACAAATACAGCCATATACATCCGCACCAGACATCAAAAATGCATAAATCGTTCACTATAAAGTTTCTGTTATATCGCTAACCCTAATTCACAATAAATAAATCGAAGGGATCGTCAAATAATTCGTGTTTAACCTTAGACATTATTGGTTTGAAGCAAATGAAATAACTGAGAAATCAAAATCGAATTTGATTTTAGGACGATATATGAATAGGAAGGCGATTTTCCTCACGACGGAATTTCAAAATTTATGATCATCGAATAGGAATAGGGCTTTGTACGCGTTTTCTTTGTGTGTGAGTTTTGAATTTCGAGCTTTTATTTTGGGCTTAAAACTGGGAAAATAAAAAAGTAACATTTTTTTTTATTTTCTTTGTTAAGTCCATTTTGAAAATTTGGCCGTTTTCAAAAATGAATTTTTAAAAAGTGACAAAGCAAACAAGTGTTCGATTTTTTGCAAAAATTAAAACTAAAAATACTCTAGAAATTGGTAATCAAATTGGCCCTTAATTACCAAAGAATCAATCATTACTCATTGGAAAACAACCATGATTCTGCGTTACTCATGACTCTGCGTTTCTCTTGCCACAAACTCTTAAAGCCAATTTAAGAAAAAACCGTAAACATAAACTATTCACGGAAGAAAATAGAAATGCAAGGCAAAGGAGAATGGATGAAAAGCATACATAAAATAAGCGAGCAAAATAATCGACAGAGATACCAATATTATTAGTTAAAATCAACAAAAACTTAAAAGTAATGATAGTTTTTACTGACTAGAAGTACGTATAAGTTGTTAAACTTATTATTGTACTACCAATGGGAGGCCACCACCCAGCGCGAGGGAAGTGGGTCCAACTGATTTATTATCGCCAACTAGTTATATGTGGATGAAATGAACAATCTAAATACTTCCTCCCTGATTTCCAGTCAAGAAGGGTGCAGATCCATTATAATTATTTGACCAAAAGCCATAGGCCGAAAGACCCTTTAATTAGTATCAAACTACATTTATACTTCTTCGACATAGTTTTTCTCATATTTTAAACGATCGAACCACAAGTCAAACCATATTAGTGCAATGTTAAAAGTTCTAGTGGTTCCTGATCAATTAGAACCGCATCAACCATTATTTTTTATTTTTTTGGTTAAATTCAAAATTAATTCAGTCAACGTTAAAATTCGACTAATTATAGTTAGTATATTAACTTTTAAAAACAATATATTTGAACATTTAATAACAAAAATTAATTGAAAAACTATATAATAATTTCTTTAATGCAAAAATGTAATTTTCTAATTTTACAAGATAAAAAAAGTTCAATTCAACAATTTTTCATAAAATATACAGTAATAATGTATCTATCATCCAAAATTGATTAGTTTGTCCAATAATTAGATGGATAAGGTTATGAAATTATATGTCAAATTGATTGTATGAAAAAAAATGAAAGGTAAGCTAATAATTTTTTCTCAAAATTTGAAGAATCGTGTGGTTCAAAGAGGTTAATTTAGATGTTTTTTCGAAAGTTTGAGGTTAAATCGTTGGTTCTTGCATGTACAAGTTAATTTATTTTCAAAACCATAATGCTCATAGTCGAAGGTTAACGGTGGTCAAGCCATGGATGGGTCATGTCTTTAAAACGCTATTTTCTCTACTTGCAAGGGAAAATACAATATAGTAATAGAAAATATGTATGTTTTTGCAAATATTTAAAAAATGAATGTATATTGGTATACTTTTTAAAACGGTGATGATGTTTCCACAAATCTTTGCAAGACAAGTTCACTGAGTAAAAATGAGTTGATAATGTAGAAAATATTTAGGAAATTAGTATGTATATACACGTTTTCAGTAGAGTAACCGTGTTTTGCAAATATATGCAAAGCGACCGTTGATTTATTCAAATACTTGCAAAACTGAAGAAAGAAAGAAATATTTTCTAAAAGAACGATATTGTTACAAACATTTGCAAAATACAAACTCAATTTGACAAACATTTGTAAAATGCAAGCATAATTTGTGAATATTTAATAAAAAAAATGGATATAAAAATAATTTTAGATAGAATAAAATTCTTATTCACATAGCTTTGCTAATAAATTATTATTCATATATTTTCTGACTACTATCTTAAGAGAATGAACAAGAGGATATTGAAGCAATCTAAGATAGTGTTACTACAAATACGTATATCGAGCATCTAAAGAAAATATATCAAGCTTATAAATGTATAATTAATTAATAAATCTATGATTGTACATCGAGCTTCCAAGTAAATAATATGTCAAACATCTAACATGAAAATATCTAGTCATAAGCCATTTTTGAATTCAAAGGCAAGTAGGATGTAAAGATTTTATACCTAAAGAAGTGACATCGAGACTATTAACATAGAATTAGTACCATAGAAGTCATATCGAGTTTATAAAATGATAATGTTATCGAACTTGTGAATACAAGACATCTCAAGCTTATGAAAGAGAGGACGTCGAGCTGCTACAACGAACATCACCAATGTAGGAATACCAAACATTTATCTTTAAAGAAGGATATAGAGTTTCTAGCGGATGCCAAACTTATAAATGGGCAAGCATGTCGAGCATGTAAAAAGGAGTGTGCCTAGCATGAAGATGTTGAGCCCGTATCCGAAGGAGGGTATCAAATATCTAATTACCAAAAGATGTCGAATATCTAAAGGATGCTGCATTGTTCAAGGGTAGTGAGCACTTAACTAAAATTGGAGGATATCGAGTCTCTCTAGGAAAACAAGCTTCGAATGTAGTAATCATTATCAAGCCTTTACGACAATGACTGTTGTAAGGCATCTATATGCAATACATAGTATCGAGCTTCGATAATAATGATGAGATTTAACATTAACAAAGGACATTGAGCATCTACAAACATATTGATTACGGAGCATCATAAAGACTATCAAGTAAATTCCTAGATGTGGAATGTCAAGTATTGACAATATAAAAGAGATGTTGAGTATTGATAACGCAAAGGGGATGACGAGTATCGACAACGCACAAAGGATAATGAGTATTTAGCTTGGTAGACACAAGGCAGCCATCCCGCCTACCGCTACCACTATAAGTAGACCCCTACGGCCACTTGGATAAGGATGAATTTTTTCTTTCTCTCTCTCTCAAATTAAAGAATTGTAACCATAAGTTGATTTGAGGAAAATTAACAATCGATTGTAATCTTTGAAACTTATGCGAACAAAGGACTTGAACAATTTTACATAGCCTATCCTTTGAATTATGCATATTTGACTATTATCGAATTATGGACGTGCATATGACTACTTTTGACCTGGACTTGGACTTATACATAAGACAAGGACATTTAAGCCCTTTTCTAAATTAAAGATTGCTTTGCATAATGACTATCATGCCTACTGACATATGGAAAAAGGGTCGTGACTTAGGTGAATAGCCTATTTTATCCATTAACAAACAATTAATGGACTATTACACATTTATGTGACTTTCCTATTTTATTCTTGGACATACGACTCGAATTTTCAAACAACTTCATGATCAGATTAAAAGTCCATAGGCATTACAGGGCCATTCTGAATAATATTATCTTATGCAAACGTCTCGAGTGTTAAGCCAATTTTTGGTTTAACATTTTTGCGCTAGAAAGAGGGCTTTTATCATTCATTTACCTAGTAACTAATTATGTGAAGTTCTATTGCAGGAAAATGGTGAGAACTTAGAAAGTCAATGTTCTAAACGAAGAATATGCAACAAACAAGACAAGCACCTTTGTCCAAGTGGTTAATTGATTCGGCTTTGGTGCAGCATGTCACAAGTTCAAAACTTGCTTTCGAATGTTTATTTGACATGTGATATGTTGTCCCAATGATTTGTTGTATATAAAGTACCAGTTCAAAAAAAAATGCAACAAACAAACTTGGAGGAAAACATATGTAACAACCCTTGGTTTGAGGCATACTTGAAAATAATTAATTAACAGTTAATCCAAAGGAAAATATAAGCTGAACTGGAATTTTAAGATAAATAGCTATAGGTATTTATCTTATTTCTGTTCCAAATTCTAGTGGGTTTGGTTTGATTAGCAAAGGAAATTAATATAAGGATATTTCAAAGTGGAATATTAAATTTGTGATTAAGTCCTTTTATTTTAATAATAAAAAAATAATCTAAGAAATAAATTAAATGGGAAAAATATTAAAAAGATGTAAATAAGGTGATTAAAATAAATGACTCTTTTAATTGAAATCAAAGTGTGATTTTGGAGAATGTGGATTAAATGAATGGTAAGTTATTTTTAACAAATGAATTGGAAGCAACTATTGTTGAAATAATTGTTTTAATTATGAATAAGGTCCAATAATAATCAATTTTGGCACTACTAATTAATGTTGCATGAAACTTTAATATGATTTAATTTAAATTTGTAAGATTATGGATTTTTGTTAAAAATAAAGCTAAGGTATAAATTAGAACTTAAATATATATATACACAAATTATACTATTGGAAGGACGTAATTAAAATAGTATTCATTACCAATTAAGGGTAATAACTGAACTCGTATTGATAGTATATATATATATATATATTATTTATGATGTTTAAAGTCCTAAGTCTATATGCTTTATACTATAGAAAATACAAAAGGAAATTATCTTTTCTTATGTTAACATAAGAGTTAAATTATTTGTTAAGTGACGCTTTAAGTTAAGGTCTAATATTAGTTAATTACAAACCAGGCTATTAGAAAGAGAAAGGTTAGTAACCTATACGTTGTTTTTTCTCATTCCCACTTTCTGAAACCAATAAACCGTTTTCCTTTTCACCTCCAAACCTTAAAAATCACTCCCCAAATCCTAGCTAATTTAAGAGAATATTATTATAATAGTTAAATTATAAACTTTCGGTATGAATCTCAAACCAGATCTCATCTCTCTTGAATTTCTATTTTAGTCATTAAGAATATCTTGTTCTTTCCTTTTTGCATGAGCTTCTAGGTGCTGTAGCTGAGCAAACAAAGCTCTAATCTATCTCCAAATCTGCTGTAAATCAAGGTAGAGAAAGTGAGAAACTCGCCTCTTTTACTAGTATCAATGTCTGGCTATAATGAATGAAAGTGTAAACTGCTCTCTGTTAGTGATATGTTGCTATTTTGATTTTGTAAATTAGTTACAATATTTCACAGTTCACTATTATTGAATATTTTAATTGCTATGATGAATACTTGTTGAATGCATGCTTGTTTACCGAGTCTATATTGTAATTTCATATCATCGGAAAGCATTGGAGTCACATCGGAAAAATTATTGACATCGATGCGAAAGAGAACGGAGCCTGGAACTCACATTTTATGTCAACCGGAGATACATGACCGATCGACCAGCCATAACCTGGAGCGTGTGCTCCAGGTCCCAGTCTCTCCTCCCTGCTCTTGAGTTTTGGACCAGTTTAATGCCTATTTTGTTTTGTGATTTTTTGCTTTGATTTTGGCTCTGATTTCTTGATTTCAATGCTCTGATTTGGAAGTTTATTTTGATCAAAGTTTCATGAATTCTTATAAATAGTACTTATTATATATATGGTTTTAAAACAAACAATTTATAAATAAAAAAATTGTTTATAATCCATCGATTTCAAACTTGTTTTCAATTAATTGGATTTTAAACTAGTTTTAAATAAGTCAATATATATTTTGGAAATCCTATTTTTATCTTCTAATAACCAACTTCAAAATAAGTATTTTTGGAAAAATTTATAAGAACTAAATTTCAAAAATATAAGTAAATTAATATTTCGTTTTAGACGAGGAATTTAATTAAACGATTTGGTAAAACGAACGGTGTGGAACATTTGCGTTATCTTATCAGTTAATTACCAGACTCTCTGATTGGACATTTAATTAATATTATATCTTTATATTGCTCTTAAAATAGGATTTATAATCACTTGGTAAATATTTGGAATGTCGCCAGGTGGTATAGAACGCTTTGGCGAGGTCCATTTGGTTACATTTGAAGGTATATTACACTCTCTTATCCGATGTAACCTGTAACGACCTGTAAATTTTTAATAGTTTTATTTGTTTTATTAATATATTTAATTGAAATTTCGTAAAATTTTAAACAATAAAATTTTGAAATAAAATATAATATTTGAAATACGTCTAATTAAACATAGCAACTGGTAAATTTTTATCAGATAATAGAAAAGTTTATTTTCTTATGCAATTTTATTTCAATTTAAAGCGGTGAAATTTGATGATACTAAAATGTTTTCCAAACCTGAATATTTTTCTATAAAATAATTGTAAATCATCTTCTGAGCAAGACGTCATATTTCGTTTTTCAAATTTTGATTGTTATTGCTCCATCGATCTTATTTTCGACGAAATAACAGTTGAATTTAAAAGTTTTCCGAAACCTAAATATATCAACATGAGAAAATTTATTTAGAACACTCTGATTAAGACCGCGTAATCTGTTTCGCGAAATTCGGATGTTTCTAGCTCCGTTTGGATTTCTCCGTACGGGATATCAACGTATATCAGTATCCGTATGGACTTTTGATAGGAAGGTCCTGACACAGATATTTCTATTTCCTCTTGTCCGTCTCATCATGTTGATCACCGTGATATATTCATTGGTGTAATTTGGAGTCCGATGCACGACAGAATCGACAGAATGCAAAGTGTGACGATTCGCTAAATCGGGTCCATTTGCAATTCTGTGTGCTCCATCTGGTTTAGCTTGCTGTGTTAATCACGGATGTATTTTGTTTTCTTTTCCATTAGTCAGTTTGGACAACCAAAGTCAGAAAATCAAATGACACAAAACGTTTCGGTGTTCACGCATAAATTCATTTCTGTTCGTCTCTTCCTTTTTTTTTTCATGCAACCATCTTCCCCTTTCCTTATCTACGTTTTCCCAAGCCTTTTGTTCTCCCATGTCCGAATCTACCAGCAACTCTCATTTTTTAAAAAATGAGGAGAAAAGAAATCATATTTGCACCCACTCCTTTTGAATCCATGCAACACAAATTCATCTGCGTTTGCATATTTGGTTAGCCGCTCAGCCTTCCTCCTCCATCATTATCACCACCGACCTCGCTTCCCTCGTACTTCAACAGCCGCTCTGACCCAACACGGCAGCCCACTTCCCTCACTGACGATCATCAGTCAGCGTCCGCCTTGTTTCCGCGCTGCCCACTTTACCACTTAGCAACTATCCTTCTTATTGATATTTCGTTGTTGACAAGGTATATACATGAATTATGATTAAAGTATTTATATATAATATATTTCATACTGTTCTATTTTCGGATGCATATATTGTCAATATATGCTATGGATATAGGTGCATCGATATGCATGTAACAATTTTGTATTTTGGAAAAAGAAGAAGAATATATACGTATATATGTTGTACATATATATTGGCAGAAGTTATATTTGCTTTTAAATCTAAATCTATATAGGTTATATAATCTGCATATATATATATATATATATATATATATATATATATATATATATATATATATTATAAGTGAGTCCTTGTGTTCTGTTTACATAATTGATAGCAAAGATATTAATAGGGCATACAGTGCCATGTTGTATTATTCAAAATTTGGCATTGAGACAACTTTATGAAAACGTAGGAAACATAGGGAAACTTTAAAATATGATTTTGCTGCATAAACCAATTGATTACATGAAATGAAAGTAACTTGTGAGATGAATCGTGCTTCAGGTAGTGGGAGTTTTAGGCTGTAAAGATGCTAGTGGGAGAACCAAGATGTCAGACCTGATAATGTTGATTGACTAAAGCATAGTATTTATCTATTGAGAAAAAACTAAAACTAAAATTTTGAGTTTCAAAACATTATTTTATACTATATTACTTTATAAAAGGTTGGTACTAAGGTAGTGTACATATGAGTAGGGTCTGTTTATGATTATTAAAAACAAGCTGTACCGATTTATTTTGACGTGTACTGTTTAAATATAAACCTTATATCTAGGTATTGATTTATTGATTTTAAATTCTTGTAGTTACTTGTTTTGTTGCCTATATATACGTGTTTTGATTTTTCTTTAAAATGTATGTATATAGGATAATATATATTAAAGGTATGTGTTAAATTTAACAAGTGATCTTGGAATATATAGATTTGGATTTTTATGTATAAGGGGTGTGTGTGTGTGTGTGTGTGTGTGTGTGTGTGTGTGTGTGTATTAGTTAAAATATAAAGACTATATTTTTAATATATGTGTTCAATTTAAAACGATGATTTTATTTTATATATTATTTTAATATTTGCCTTAAATTAAATATTGATTTCAAGGAAATAATAATAGTAATATGTATAATTTTCCATTTATATTGAACTAATTCTGATTTATTTTCATCGATTCTTTGTTATCAGCTTCAATCGTCGAATTCGTGCCAATCTGGCTTTACTTTGGAAGTCATGCTTGCATTTCGTAACTTATTATATTATCGTCTATCTACAGCCTCGAAAGGTGAGCACTCACGATTAACGTTCTTATATTTATTAAATTTGATTTCAATTGAAACGATAATTGAAATATGCCGTTGTTAGTTATTTACATTGTTATTTATATGCTATTATATGTATCTGTTCACCTGTGACATCTGACACCATTATCTGTTATTTATATTGATAATATATGTCGGTTATATTATTATCATATCTATTATCGCTCTGCAAGTTCTCTGTTAATATAGAATTCACTATGGGTTGAAATGATACATACCCGAACAGACTTTAGAATAGGAGAAAATCGTTATGGGTTGAAATGATAGGCCCAAGCGATTTTCATTGACTTGAATTTGGGATTGCGGGTTGAAATGATGTATACCCGTATATGAATTTAAATTGCGGATTGAAATGATAAATATCTGTATCACTTGAACATAGGATAGAAAATTATATACAGACACCATTGGTCAATACATAAATATTTTGAAAATGATTTCTATGGTTTTGGAAGGACATACGTGGTTTTATATAAATATTTATTTTAATCATTATATAAATGTTATTATATATATATATATATATATATATAATTCTTGATTTTAAGCTATGTATAAATTGGTTTAATATAAAATAAGTTTAATAATAATGTTTGATTTTATTAAAATATAATATGGTTAAGTATTTAAATTTTATTTTAATATAGAGTTATAATGATTTAAATAAATTAAGGTTGGAAGATAAATTTGAAATTGATGTGAAATTGAATTTATTTAAGAATTAAACTCCAATAAGTTTGATTTGGAATTTATTAAATTTGATATTTTAAGGGATATGATTTTTATAACTTGATTTTGGTTTAAGGTGATTTAAATGAATATATCAAGTTTAAATAAATTGAAGGAATGTTCAGTTATTTGAAGTCTAAAGTTTTATTTAAAGGATATTGGATTTATTAAGTAAATATTTTTAAATTAAATAATAGTAAATTGAATTTGACATATTTATACGGAATTATAAAAATTTAGTTTTGGAATATTTAAGGCTTTGAAATATATTGATGTTGAAATGGTTTATTTGAGGTTCAAGTCTGTTCTGAAATTGATATAGTTTGGAATAGTTTATTTAGAAACCGAATTAAAATTTGAAATGGATGATTTGAGATTTGATTAAACTTGAATTTTTGGAATTTGAGTGATTTGAAATTGGTTTGTGGAATTTTTAGGAAACTATTTTACTTTATAAACTATTTTATTATATATACTATTTTAATATCTAAACTCTTTAAGTGGTGGAAATTATGTTTTCAAAGTTATGAATTTCAAAGTATTATGTTTTGAAAGTGCTATAATTTCAAGTATTTAGT
Organism: Allium cepa; assembly: GCA_030765085.1. Classification (NCBI taxonomy): domain Eukaryota; kingdom Viridiplantae; phylum Streptophyta; class Magnoliopsida; order Asparagales; family Amaryllidaceae; genus Allium; species Allium cepa. Next base: position 525,053,924 of record CM060934.1, on the reverse strand, counting down.
TTCGAAAGTGTTATAACTTTGAAAATACTATGATTTTGGAAAAGTATGTATATTTGAAAATGGAAATGATATCATATTGATATGGTTTTGAAATGGCAATTATATTTTGGTTTTAAAAATGTAAATTATTTAGAAATGACCATGGTGTTATAATAATATTTGGTTGTTAAAGAGACTAAGATCGGAAGTTGTCATACTCTCCACCAACTCCGAAAATCACTTTAACAACTGTGTACGTAGTGGAGATTCCAGAATGAAGTAGGATGGCGGCGGCGTTCCTTTGAGGTATATGCGTGGATCCGACTCCCATGAGTTGGCATAAGGTGGCTAAAACAGGAGCGATCGATGGGCTAAGAAGGTAGCACCTTTTATCGGACACACTCCTTCGATACATTCTATTACTTTGTGATTGATTGGGGCCCTTTTGATTTTGGGGGTGTGGCTCGAGGTGGGCGGTAATAGCTGCTACACGTTACCACCGGTCCAGAAGCGTAATTGGTATATCTACCCTGGCATTGCCTAGTTGTGTCGTATCACCTACCCTAGCGCGCCTTGTACGAGTTTGATTTGTGTTGTACCTATGGAGTATCCTCTGGTAGCCTCCCGATCAGGAGCTACTAAGGTATTGTATACACTATTGGAACTATAAAATGTTTTAAGAGGGATATGGGTAACACCTTAACGCTATTTTTAAAATATATTATACTTTACTTTAGACACTATTATAATTGCGTATATTACTACATAGTAGATAGTTTAACAGATCCTTAGAGGATGGATATCCCAAAAATCCTTTGAATTACTTGTATTTCAGTTGTTATTTCACTTGAGTTGGATTTATCGATATAAGAATGTTAATCCTGACTTGAGTGTTTTCTGTTCTGCTTTACGCTCGGGTCACACTGAGTGATACAGCTTTTGAGACTCACCTTTAGAGTTGGAGCTTTGCTTGGAGATCCAGCTATATATTCAGCTTTCAGATATTCAATTGATTCTAGTGATATATTCTGATCTTGTATTTGACTATTGCATTCGAGACTTCTGTTGTATCTTATTTAACTTTGATATGTATATAGTAGCTTCATGAACTACTATCTTTTGTTTCTGCTGCATTTATTACTCTGTGTCTGTGATCTGTGATTAATTTATTTACTGTATATTTCGAGTTTTGCCAAATTTCAATTATAATTCGGTATTTTGAACAATTGAAGTCCGACATGTGTGGATGCGAATGGTCCAAAAATAGCGGGTTGTTACATAATCTTCAGATTCATCTTTGTGTTCGACAAAGACTTTATGCTCGTCTTTGTGCTCGATGTTGCCTTCCTGCTCTTCTTTGTGTTTGACGTAGCCTTTATACTCGTCTTAGTTTTCGGTGCAACCTTTAGGTTCGTCTTCGTGTTTCGGCATAGCCTTCAGGCTCGCTGTTAGAGAGGGGTCCGTACCTCTATTTGAGAGGGGACCGTACCTCACATTTGCATGGTTGATCAACGAGTATCAGCTCGTCTTCTCATATGGCACCAATTTTTGATATATTCTATGAATTGAATCTCATAGTTTATTTTGTGATTTTTGTTTCACCATATTATGATATTTCGTCTCTAAAGGGAAAATTCTTTTAGTAAGTTTGGCATGGTGAATTCTTTGGGTTTCTTTGGTAACATTTGATTCGTTGAGAGCTTTGATGGATGGTGGCTTTCTCTTAAATTACATATTTAAGTGGATAATACTTGATGTTCATATGATCACTTTACCTTTATAAATGCATGCACTTTTGGTATTTACCTTTTTGTGCTAAGCTAATCTCAATGATAGACGTTAGTACAAGACTGGCCCATTTATTAACTCGTATAATACTTGGGTCGGATCGAGTAATTTTGGGTACCCCTCGTTGATCTTTAGGGATGTCTAGCTTGAAGCCCATCATCTGTGATCCTTACAACCAATTGTTTTACCTTATTTTCTAGTGCGTGTGTTTTGTACTATATATATATATATATTCATGTATCAAGCTTGAGACTCCTTTTGTATGTATATCATTTTGGATAGTTATATATTTATAACCACCATAGTATTGTTTTAAGCTTGGATTGTATACATCAAATCCACTTCAAAAAAAATCATTGCTTAATTTGAAGTATTAATAATCACTTAATGCAATATTCATGAAAGGTTGCTCCTAACCAGCCTTATCTCTACACTAACTAGATGATATTACTTGGTAATATTCATTACTAGTATCGGTCTAAAGGTGAGGTGTTACAACTTGGTATTATAGTAAAGTTCAGAACAATATACTATATTGAAGACAAGAATCTAGGTCTATGCGAGTCTTAAAGAGAGTCCCTTAGGTTTTAGTTTGATTCTTAGGACTCCTTCGTCTCAGAAATCGATAATATCTCAAGTAATTATGGGAACGTATTTGCTTGATCGTTATCTTTGTGCAACTTCTATCATTGTGTAATACAATTCTTAAATGATCTTTAATCCAACTATGTCTATTTCGGAAGTGAAATGGCTGGCATAAGAGCAACCTGTTCCGATGCCGGGAAATCTAGCGAACCCAACTGGGACAAATTATATATGTCCACTCAGCAAATTATGGGGCTAGTTAAGAATGCTCAATCTTTCGGTCGTTCTTCTTATTCTCCTTCCCATAAATCAAGCTTTGCACATGTGTGTAGAGATTTTTCCCATTTAGGAGGCATGCCTTTCAAGGGCTAAGAAGGTGTTATAGAGGTCCAAGCATGGCTTAGGACATGCAAGCATATCTTTTCTCTTATTGGCCTTTCTGACCTTCATAATGTTTAGGTGGCATCCAAGCAATTCCAGGATGGGTGCTAGATGGGTACGAGTTATTGATAGCCGAAGTAGAGGAGGAGGAGATCATCTAGGAGCATTTTTGATGATGCTTCAAGTTTGAATTTGTGCCTAAGGTAGAGAAAGCTCCTTTGAGGCGAAGTTTACTGACCTCAGGCAAGGCAAGTCTTATGTTTTCAAACATATGGCTACTTTTGAAGCTTTATCTAAATATGGGGATGACCATATTAATACCCCACTGAAAATGAACTAAAAACTCGTTTATGGCTTGAATACGTATCTTAAGAAGGCTTTTCTTTTGAAGTTAGATGTGTCTTCTGAGAAGTTAGTGAGCATGGCTCTTAGATTGGAGGAGGGTGACAAGGATAGTATTGAAGATGCCCCTAGTGAGAAGTTATTTGTGAAGAAAAAGTCGCATAACCAAAGCCTTCTTTTTCTAACAAGAAGGCAAAGAAGAAAGGTCCTGCTACTCAGATTTAACAGTTTGGTTTTGGAGGATGTTATTATGTCGAGCTAAAGGCCATTTTGCCAAGGAACACTAATTCCACAGTTTGCCGTTGTTGCAAGAAAAAAAGTCATTTGATTGATGGTTGTGGCACTTTAGCTCAAAAACAGGAGGGAAAGCCACATGTGGTTGAGATTTTGGGAGGTTCTAGGCAGAATAAAGGTACTCTTCCGTCTATTCTTAGAAGCACTATCTTATTTAGAAATCTTCCTATTCACATTCTTTTCGATAAGAGTGCTTCTAACTCATTTGTATCGAAAGGGCTCGTTAATGCTTTCCCTTGGATGTATTATGCTTGGTTACATCGCTAAGGATTGCGAACCCTATCAAAGAGTCCACAACTCTTACTATGTTATGTAGAAATGTTGAGTTTTTCCATGGTGGTTATTCTTTTCTTGCTGATTTATATGTGATCCACTATCTTGGCTTTGGTATGATATCGGAGTTGGATTGACTCAATAAATATGAATCTCATATACTTTGTTTTGAATGAATTATGCATCTTAAGCATCCAAATTTCGAAGAGAATATTTCTGTAGCTCTTCAAATTATCGATTCTTTTTCTAAGCATCTTTGTTTGTTCTTGAGTCCCAAGAAGGAGATGATATATCTTGCATACCTATTGTTTATGATTTCCTTGACACCTATAAACCTGTTTTGAGGTTACCACCTAAGTTGCTCTTGAATTTTGAATTAACTTGGTACCAGTTGCTCAACTGGTGAGTCATCCTCCCACGAGGATGTTTGCGAAGGAAAATGAGGAGTTGAAAAAGCAATTGTTCGAGTTAGAAACCAACCAGTTCATTCAGTCTAGTTCATCTCCTTAGGGTACAATAGTGGTGTTTATTAGGAAGGCGGATAGTACCCTAGGGCTTTGTATCGGTTATCATAAACTTAATGAGCTTATGGTAAAAAATAAATACCTGTTGCCTCAAATTGGTGATATGTTCGATCATCTCTAGGTGCTAAGATCTTTTCTTAACTAGAATTAGCGACCGGATTTCATCAGCTTTGAGTGGCAAAGGAGAGCATTCCTCTAACAGCTTTTCATTCCATTATGGTTCTTATGAGTGGTTGTGATGCCCTTTAGGCTAATGAATGCCTCAGTATTCTTTGTCGATCTTATGAATCTAGTATTCTGAGAATTTCTTGATAAACCCGTTCTTATTTTTTTGATGATATCCTAGTTTATTCCAAGTATGAGGAGGAGCATATGGATCATCTTAGAACTGTTCTTAGGACACTTCAGAGAAATAAATTGCAGGAAAATTCACTAAATGTCATTTTTTGGCAAAAGCAAGTCAAGTTTTTAGGGCTATGGTTTCTGAAGCAGGGATTTCTATCGATCCATCTAGGAGAAACCATCCAAAACTGGAAGAGGCCGAAGAATGTATCTGAGATTCTGAATTTCTAGGATTGGTGGGATATTATCATTCATAAAAGACTCTAAGATAGTTTTTCCTCTTATTAGTTTGATAGGTGAGTTAAGTATATGTGGTTGGTTAAGTGTGAAGCAGCATTCCTGAATTTGAAGGAACTTCTTACTCATGCTCCCATTCTAATGGCTCCGAAAGGGAACCAGGATCTTGTAGTCTATACTGATGCTGGTTGGTTGAGTCTTAGCGTTATATTAATGTAGAAAGATAGAGTGGTTTCATATGCCTCGAGCAATTAACATCGAATGTGGTCAGATATGCTACGCACAACCTTAAACTTGCAGCCACCATATTTTCTCTTAAGATTTACCATCATTACTTTTTTGGCGAAAAGTTTGTTCATATCGACCATAAATCTATGAAATATTTTCTTACCCAAAAGGAGATCAATTTGCATCGGCAAAGGTGGCGCGAATTCCTCGCTTCTGATGATTTTGATATTCAGTATACTTTGGGGAAGGGGAATATAGTTGCTGATGCACTAAGTCGGAAGTATCAGGCGGTAGTTTCTATGACGATGGATGAATGGAAAGATCTTGAGATTTTATCTTCTTGCAAGTTTCAATGTTGCACTCTAGATTCTAGTTCATCCATATTATTAGCAAGCTAGAGGCCAGTCCATCTTTATTGGACCAAATAGCTGAAGCTCAGAAAGAAGATCCATACCTTGTTTATCATATGCACAATTGTAGAGATAACTCCAAAAAGGATGAGTTGAAGGACTTTGAAATGGATGCTTATGATTGTATCGAAGACGTGGGAGACTTAGTGTACCAAATATCATAAATCTTTGAAAGGATATCTTAGAGGAGTGTCATCGCTCTAGATACACTATCCATCCTTGTAGTAAAAAGATGTATGCAAATATACAACGTCTCTACTATTGGGCATGGATGAATTGCAAGCTATGTAAAGAGTTGTATGACATATCAACTAATAATGATGAAGCATCAAAGACCCAGTGGCCTTTTGCAGCCATTAGATGTTCTTTTTTGGAAGTGGGATAAGTTTTCCATGGATTTTGTCGATGGTCTTCCCTATTCTATATCTGGTCATGACAATATGAGGGTGATTGTCGATAGACTGATGAAATCCACCACTTCTTTTCAGTCAAGTCTAACCGGATAGCACCTTAGCTAGCTAAGATTTATATTATAGAGATTGTCAAGCTACATGGCATTCCCAGTGCCATAGTTAGTGACCGAGATCTACACTTTACAAGTGGGTTCTGGAAGAGTCTTCAGAAGGCATTGGGTATGAAACTCAATATCAGCATTGCATATCATGCTCCGTCAGACAGACAGAAGGAGCGAGTGAATAGAGTTTTAAAAGATCTTCTCCATGGTTATATTCTTGATTTTGTTTGTTGTTCGAAAAATCATATTCCTCTTAATGAATTTGCTTACAACAATAGCCTCCAATTCAGTATTGAAATTGCTTTTATCCACTCCTTTCAAAGCTCAATATGGAAGGCCATGACGATCAACTTCTTGTTACCTTGATTTTGAGAGAAGTTAGTTTTGGGTCCTGATTCTATTCGAGAGTCTTCCAAGAAAATTAAACTTATTCGATAGAGGATGAAGGAAGCCCATAACAGACAGAAATCTTATGCAGATAGTAGTAGAATGGATTTTGAATTCTTTATTGGAGATTTAGTCTTCATCATGTATCCCTCTAAACGGTGTTATGCATTTCAATCAATTTGGGAAATTGGCTCCTTGATACGTTGGACCATACCCAATCATTGAACGCATCGGTAATGTGGCTTATCATGTTTCATTTCCAGCTTAGTTTTTCGGTATTCAAGATGTGTTTCATATCTCTCTGCATCGCAAACGTCTTAGAGAATCTGGTTCTGTCCTTGAACCTAGGCTTCTCGAAGAACTTAAATCTCACCTAATTTAACTTATGAACAAAATCTTATTTGCATTGCAGCTTCGAAGGTCAAGCGATATAGAACTAAGGATGTTCCGCTCATAAAAGCTCTAATAATCCCAAAGATTACTCTTGGGGTACTTGAGAATTAATGAAGCAAACACATCCTAATCTGCTTTCTAAAACTCAATAGTGGCGAGACCTTTATTTAATTTGTACCTTTTTTCAAGTTAACTCATGCTTCTAGCCTATTTGCAAGCCTTAGAAATTTCTCCCCAAATCGTAGCTAATTTGAGAGAATATTGTTGTTATTATTATATTATAAACTTCAGGTATTAATCTTAAACCAAATCTCATCTCCCTTGAATTTCTATTTCAATAATTTTTGTAACGTCCCAAAATTTTTAAGGGTTTTAATAATTTAATTAATTGAATTTTATGAAATTTAGAATGATAAAATTTTGAAATATAAATTTGATATTTGGAATACGTCTATTTTAACATAGCAATTAGTTAATTTTCATAAGATAATATGAATATTTATTTTATTGTGTAATTTTATTTCAATTTAAATCAGTTAATATTTGATGATAATAAATTTTTTTCCAAACCCGAATATTTTTATACAGAAAATTTGTAAATCATCTTCTGAGTGAGACATCAAATTTTGTTTTATCAAATTCGGACTTCTTTAGCTCCGTCGATCTTATTTTCTGCGTTTTTGCTGCATTTTCCGCTAGTGGAAATTCGAATTTTTATAATTCAATCGTACCACTAATATCTACATACCGTTTTGATCGTCTCGTCGTACTGATCTCTACGGTATATTCAATTCTAGTAATTTGAATATAATTTATTTTGAAATTAAATAAAGATGAATTTCTTTTGAATATAATAAACCGAAATCTACCATTTAAACGAATAATAAAATTTTATGACGGAAATTTGATACTTGCTATGCGTCCATCTAGACATAACAAATGACAATTTTTCGTTGAATAATACAAATGTTCTATCAGTCTCTAGAAATTAGTTTAAATCAGTTAATAACCGTTGAATTTAAAAGTATCCCGAAACCTAAATATGTCAACATGGAAAAATTTATTTACGACACTCTAAATCAGACTGCAAAATTCGTTTCACGAAATTCAGACATTTCTAGCTACATTTGGATTTTTCCATACGGAATAGCGACGTATATCGGTATCTGTATGCACTTTTGATAGGAAGGTCCTGACATAGATATTTATCTGTTTCCTCTTATCCGTCCGATCACCATGGTATACTTATTTCTGTATTTTGAGGTCCGGTTCGTGATGAAAACGATGAAACGATACGTCGCATCAGTACCCTAAATTGTGACCGTTAGCTTTCCTTTGCCTTTACAAATTTTGAAACGTATAGCCGGACCACAATAATTAATTGCTTTAATTTCTCAGCTAAATCTTATCATGACCGTTGGATTTCTCTATTCTATTTATATGTGCTGCAGGTAAGTTCTTTACTTGTTTCCTCTTCTACCGTCTAGTTTTCAATAGCCTGCTGCGTATTTATATTTCTATTCGTGTATTTACTTGGCTTGTTGGTCCATTGTCTAGTTTTCATTTTTTTTCCACAACCATCCTTTCTTCTCTCTGTTCCTTTCATATTTCAACCTTAAAAATATATGAACCATTCTTCCCATCACCTCAACAGTGGCCTGTACCTTTCCTTTCCCATCTACACATCACCATAAAACTCACCATGCTAGCCTCTCTTAGCCTCCACTTCGAAACCATACCTTCCTTCCACTCTCTTTCGGCCATGGCCGATTCACTTTCTATTTAAAAAAAAATAAACATAAAGTGAAGAACGTCAACATGTGCGCCTAACATCCAAGACCCCCTTTGTTGTCGTTCCACCCATTAGTTGCTGGCTTCTTATTGTATATGTAAGTCTATGTATGCATGTTACATATATTCCAAGTTTTATTTATTTATCTGTCCATATATTTGGTTTTATATACTTTGTCAGTAATATTGTTGCATTGCTGTTGTCAATTTAAGCATAGATAAATATGTTATTTTGAATATAAAGGACATGTAGGATAGTATACCCATATGTCTACTTTACCTGTTTATTATGTTCAATATGGTAGCTGTTATCAATACGTATATAAAAACGAGTTTGAGCACACGCGGTTATTATAACATAAAAAATTTGTTATATAAGTTGTTATTTGAGTTGTGTATAATATATATGTTTATATAGAATAGTTGTATGTGATTTTATATAAGGGTATCGATTTTCTTTTTCTGTATATATATATAAGTTAGGCAAATCATTTTAAGATATATAAGCTGTTTATATATATTTATATATAGAGACTTTTTATGTGTTTGAATTTAAATATTAATTTTGAGATATACGCTTGAATTGACTATTTAATATATATATATACATATATTGTAAATGAAATACATTATATAAGTATGTTGCAATTTTTTATCTGTATTTATTTCAAACTATATATTATATGTATGTTTGATTTAATATATGTATTTTAAATTATAAAAAGGGTGTTTTGAAATACGTATATTTAATGTAATATACGATTAAATTTAGAGTATGATTTGATATATATATATATATATATATATATATATATTCACTTATAACATTATCATCATCGATCCAGTTCTGATGTAATTGCATCAGTTCCTTATCTATCAGCTTTGTCCGTCATGCCTGTTTTGTTCATCACATCGTGTCCATCTAGCGTTGCTTTGGAATTTGTAGCTCATTTCTTTGTCAAAATCTATCTAGCCTCTAAAGGCGAGCAATCGCTCACGATTAACGTTCTTATATTTATTAAATTTGATTTCAATTGAAATGACAATTGAAATATGCTGCTGTTATTCATTTAAATTGTTACATATGCTATTATCTGTAACTGTTCACCTGTGGAATATGACACCATATTCTTTTGTTTATATTATATTGTTATTGATGATATATGCCTGTTATTATTATTATCATATATCTGTTATCACTCTCCAAGTTCCCTGTTAGTTTAGAATTACCTAAGGGTTGAAATGATATGTACCCGAATGATCTATAGAATAGAAGAAAATCGTTGTGGGTTGAAATGATAAACCCAAGCGATTTTCATTTGAATTGAATTTGGGATTGCGGGTTGAAATGATATATGCTCGTACATATTTGAATTATGGATTGAAATGACAAATATCTGTATCACTTGACCATAGGATAGAAAATTATACACAAACACGCCGGTCTATATATATAAATATTTTAAAAATGATTTCTATGGTTTTGAAAGGAAATATATATGGTTTTATTTAATATTGTAATATTTTATATATAAATAAGTTTTAATATAAAGTAGATTTAATAATAAGTTTAATTTAATAAAGTATGATTTAATTAATATACAATATGTATAAGTTTATATTAAAAAATTTATTTTAAAATAGATCTTTATAATGATTTTATAAGTTAAGGCTGGAAAGATAAATTTGAATATATTCGAAATTGTATTTAATTAAGAATTTTTGTTTAATCAAATTGAATTGTAACTTATTGAATTTGAGGGTTTTGAGATATGATTTTTATAACTTGATTTTGATTTAGAGCGATTAAATGGATATTTCAAGTTTTACATAAATCGAAGGAAATATTTAGTTTAATGTAATTTAAGGTTATTTAAATGATAATGGATTTATTAAGTGAACATTTCAAAACTATATACAAATGGAGTTAAATAAAATATATATGAAAGTATCAATTTAGTTTTGAAAATGCTATAATTTAGAAATATATAATTGAAATGGAAATGATATTTTGGTTTTGAAATATAAATTATTTTGAAATGACCACGGTGTTATAAGGACGTCTGGTTCTTAATAGCCTATATTTCTTCATAGTAGATAGTTCCATGGATCCTTAGAGGATGGTTATCCGAAACATCTTCTAAGTTACTTGTATTTTAGTTGATATTTCACTTGAGTTGGATTTATTGATATAAGAATGTTAATCCTGACTCAAGTGTTTTGTGTTTTTCTTTACGCTTGGGTCAGACTGAGTGATACAGCATTTGAGACTCACCTTTGGAGTTTGGAGCTTCACTTGGAGATCCAATTATCGACTCAGCTTTCAGCTTTTGTAGTTGATTTGTTCAGTGAGGTCATCAGTTGTCTTAGAGACTTCACTGTATTTGAGATATTCTGCTATATTTTCTTTCTAACTCTGTTGTTTATATAGTAGCTTTATGAACTCTATTTATCTATTCCGCTGCATTATTGTTATATTACTCTGTGTTTGTGATACTGTGATTTATTTATTTACTATATATGCTGATTTTTTCCAAATATAAATTAACAATCTGATATTTTGAGCAATTCAAGTTCGGCATGTGCGGATGCGAATGGTTGAAAATATTGGGTTGTTACAGTTGGTAACAGAGCTCTGGTTTTAGGCCAACTTAGCATATGTAGTAGATCTAATCGCAGAAATACTTTCGTTCGTGCTTGAATCTCTTGCTCTTCGATTCGGTTTTCTTTGAATTTTGGAACGCTCTCACTTGTTCTGAAATCCGTTCTTGTCTCCCATATTTGTATTCTTTTGATTCTGGAGCATTCCATAACTCCACTTCGAATGATCTTTATATATAAAAAATCGACGATCCCACCAATCTTTGGAAGATTTGTAAAGGGGTGAAACTCCTTTCCAATTGGCATTGGTTCACCAGAGATTTATATACCCTCGGTTTAGATGCTTCTATCTCTTGCTATGCTGAATTCCATCTCTAGCGATTGAATGTTGATTTGCCTTAGAATTCCGCATCGATCATATTCCTGAAGTCACGGTTGACCCATTTAAGGTCGCCCATGATTTATATAAGTATATCCATCTTCTATTTTATAATTTAATTATCTCATCTTCGTTCGAGCCTATGGTCGAATCAGAATTCTATTTGATTAGAGTCCCTCTAATTTGAATCTCTATCTTTGTTTTAAAATCCATTCTTGAATCATCCTTTGAAAAATCATGTTCGTTTGTATTTTAGAAATTGTTTTATATATCGAAATTATTATTTCGATAAGCATGATTATATTCCATATATAAAAGTGAAAATGTTTTCGATAAGGATTATATACCTTTTAAAAACGAGAATTTAAAGCTTCAAAAGGACTTGAAATTTTGAAAATTTTATAAGAAATTGATTTATATAAAAATGATTTATAACTGAAGGGTTTTAAATTTGAAATTCAAGAAATTGAATTTCAGCATTTTGAAATTAGTTTTAAGATTTTGAAAATATATAATAATATGATTTTAAAGTTTTTTCCGAATAAGAAACGTTACAAATGACTTCAAATGAGTTCCAATGATTTCAAAGAAGTTTTCAAAAAAATAGAAGTCCAGAACTCACTTATGTCGCTGGAGAATAATCTCGGTGATGAGTGCACGCATCATCGACATTGATTTTCGAGTTTCAGAGTGGGGGAGAGGCCACTTTAGTAGCTTTGCTAAGCGATTAATTTTGTGAAACCAATTTTGATTTCAAATTCCAAAGTATGATTGATATTTTCAAAAGATATATGTATATATATACATGAAATGATTTGAAGTGAGAGCGGTGTTCAGTCCTCGAGTTTTGGATCTGATTTGGTATAACCCTATCTTTTGAAATTGATTTACTAACTGGTTGCTGATTTCCAACTCTTGGATTGGAAATTTTATTCCTCCGACTATTTTGAATGTTCAAACGCTTCCAAATCGTGGTATAATTTTCAAAGCTATGTAATTCCGAAAAGTATAAATTATTTGATAAAGTATATAAGTTAGTTTTGTATGAAGTAATATGATTTAAATAAATTTGAAACTGTTTTGTTAAATAAATGAATAAGACTATTTTGAATTATACTAATATGAAATGCAGTTTTGAATTTTTTTGAATAAAATTTAGTTTTAGAAGTTTTTAACTTAGTAACATCTTTTATAAAACCATATATATATAATAATAATTTTCAAAAAGGTACGTTGGATCTTTCAAATGTAAATAAATAGTTTAAATGTTTTAAAAGGATGGTTATAAACTTATTAATCCTTTTTGGTATAACTGATTTTGAGAAAAATATTTGGTTTCAAAAATAATTGGAATTTAAAACCCAGTATTTATATGATGATTTTGAAAATAAATTTGTTTGACTTAAATTATGTTGATTTGGAAACTAGGATTATTTTCTAAACCTATTATTTTGGAAACTTTGAAACTGAAGATACTTAATTTGGAAGAAATAATTTGATGAAATCGTATATGATTTTGAAACTGAACTGATATTGAAAAAAATTAAAATTAAGAACCTTATTTTACTAAATACTTTATTTGGGAGTTATCGAACATATATAAAACTGATTTGTATAAGATTCAAAAACTATTGATTTGGAAAGGTACTCAATTTGAAAAGCGAAATTTTATATAATCGAAGTCTATATAAGTGTGATTTGATATACTATTGATTTTGGAAAGTATTCGATTTGAAAATGAAATCTTATATGTAATTGACTTTATATAAGTTTGATATTTGAAATTGATTTGAAAGGGTACTATATGATACTTATTTTCGAAGTAAAGATATGGAAAGTGCCTTCTGCTTGACATCCCCTTTGTGGCCACATTGTGGATTCATTTTATCGATATTATTCTCTCTTATTTGGGTTTTCTGGTATGAATTCCATGGCGTTACCCATGGTCTTACGAACTTGACTGCATAGCCTAATACGTAAGGCAGTGATTGCTTAAAAGGTACGTATGTTTCCTGGGGTATCCAGGCGTAGCTATTGTGTATCTACGATCTATGGTCATTTTAGTAGTGTAATCTAAGACAGAGATTGATTAAAGGGTACAGATGTTTCCTAGGGGTCCAGGCATAACCATTGTGTATCCGCGGTCTACAAGTTTTGTTGTCGTAGCGTAATCGCAAGGCAGAGATGCTTAAAGGATACGGATGTTTCCTGGGGGATCCAGGCATAACCATTGTGTATCCACGGTCTACAGTTTTTTGTTATCACGGCGAAATTCACAAGGCAGTGATTGCTTAAAAGGTACGGATGTTTCCTGGGGAATTCAGGCGTAACCATTGTGTATCTGCGATCCATAATTCGGTTGATTTGTTTGGATTGTACTTTCCATATTGGTTTTGAGTATTTTCACTGGGTGTTGAAATAGGTCTACTAAGTACTTGGAGAATTCTAGCTTTACGCCCGATCAACGCATGACCAGAGTCTACAAGAATAAGGACTAACCAGTTAAGACATCGAGTTATAAAAGTATTTTGATAAAGTATTATATAAATGATATTTTGAACATTTCTCTTTCTAAATAATTTAAAATGTTTAAGATATTGTTTATTTATATACTACATGATTTAATAGTAAATTATTAGTGTTGTAAATATTTTAGAAGTTATTAATTAAATAAAACATATTTAAAGTAAATGATTATTGATTTATTAATAATATTTGAAAAGTATCTTGAGACAAAATTTATAAATTTATGAATTATTGATTTAATGTTTTCAATAGCTTCTTTGTAAATATAACTAATGATGTAAATAGTTGTTTTCAAGTAGTTTTCATATATTTATAAAGGTGTTATTTAAACATATAAATGGTACTTATAAAGGAAGCAAGAAATTTTACAAATGGCTTTTGAAAAGTTTAAAATATTAAGAAAAATTGAATTGCGATTGAGGTTTTCAAATGAATATTTCAAGAAAAATTTATATAGTTTTAAATTAATTGTTTATCCTTGCCTTTCAATCTATTTTTCTTTCTGGTTGTTCCTATTCTCCTACCTTCTTCCTTTTCGGAAACAAAAAGTTTTGAGTGGGGGAGAGTGTAATGTCTCAAAAAATTTAAGGGTTTTAATAATTTAATTAATTGAATGTTGTGAAATTTAGAATAATAAAATTTTGAAATATAAATTTGATATTTGAAATACGTCTATTTTAACATAGCAAATGGTTAATTTTCATAAGATAATATGAATGTTTATTTTATTGTGTAATTTTATTTCAATTTAAATCAGTTAATATTTGATGATAATAAAATGTTTTCCAAACCTGAATATTTTTATATAGAAAATTTGTAAATCATCTACTGAGTGAGACGTCAAATTTCGTTTCATCAAATTCGGACTTCTTTAGCTCCGTCAATATTATTTTCTACGTTTTTGCTGCATTTTCCGCTAGCGGAAATTAGAATATTTAGAATTCAATCGTACCACTAATATCTGTATACCGTTTTGACCGTCTCGTCGTGCTGAACTTTGGTGTATATTTAATTCTAGTAATTTGAATTTAGTTTATTTTGAAATTAAATAAAGGTGAATTTATTTTGAATACAATAAACTGAAATCTACCATTTAAACAAATAATAGAATTTAACAAATAATATAATTTTATGACACAATTTGATATTTGCTATGCGTCCATCTAGACATAACAAATGATAAATTTTCGTCGAATAATACAGATGTTTTATCAGTCGCTAGAAATTTGGTTTAAATCAGTTAATAACCTTTGAATTTAAAAGTATTCCGAAATCTAAATATGTCGACATGAGGAAATTTATTTAGAACACTCTGAATCAGACTGCGAAATACTTTTCACGAAATTTGGACCTTTCTAGCTCCTTTTGGATTTTTCCATGCGGAATAGCGATGTATATCGGTGTCCGTATGGACTTTTGATAGGAAGTTCCTGACACAGATATTTCTGTTTCCTCTTGTCCGTCTCATCGCGCTGATCACTATGGATATTTATTTCTGTATTTTGAGATCCGATATGCGACGGAAACGATGAAAACGTCGTATTGGTACCCTAAATTGTGATCGTTAGTTTTCCTTTGCCTTTTCAAATTTTGAAACGTACAGCCGGACCACAATAATTAATTGCTTTAATTTCTCGGCTAAATTTTAGCGCGACCATTGAATTCCTCTATTCTATTTATATATGTTGTAGGTACGCTCTTTACTTGTTTCTTCTTCCACCGTCTAGTTTTCAATAGTCTGCTGCGTATTTATATAATTATGTTCATGTATTTACTTGGCTTGTTGGTCCATTTTCTAGTTTTCATTTTTTTTCCACAACCATCCTTTCTTCTCTCTGTTCCTTTTATATTTCAACCTTAAACATATATAAACCATTCTTCCCATCACCTCAATAGTGGCTTGTACCTTTCCTTTCCCATCTACACATCACCATAAAACTCACCATGCTAGCCTCTCTCAGCCTCCACTTCAAAACCATAACTTCCTTCCACTCTCTTTTGGCCATGGCCGATTCACTTCCTCTTTGAAAAAAATAAACATAAAGTGAAGAACGTCAGCATGTGAGCCTAACAGCCAAGACCCCTTTTGTTGTCATTCCACCCATTAGTTTCTGGCTTCTTATTATATGTGTAAGTCTATGTATGCATGTTACATATATTCCAAGTTTTTTTTATCTGTATATCTGCTTTTATATACATTGTCAGTAATGCTATTGCATTGATGTTGTCAATTTAAGCATAGATAAATATGTTATTTTGAATATAAATGATATGTAGGATAGTATACCCATATGTCTACTTTACCTGTTTATTATGTTTAATATGGTGGCTGTTATCAGTATATATATAAAAATGGGTCTGAGCATATGGGGTTGTTATAAGATATAAAATTTGTTATATAAGTTGTTATATGAGTTGCGTATAATATATGTGTTTATATAGGATAGTTGTATGTGATTGTATATTGGAGTATTGATTTTCTTTTTCTGTATATATATAAGTTAGGCAAATCATTTTAAGATACATAATTTGTTTATATAAATTTATATATAGAGACTTGTTAGGTGTTTGAATTTAGACATTAATTTTGAGATATACGTTTGAATTGGCTATTTAATATATATATATATATATATATATATATACATATACCGATATTGTAAATGAAATACATTATATAAGTATATTGCAATTTTTTTATCTGTATTTATTTCAAACTATATATTGTATGTATTTTTGATTTTAATATAGGTATTTTAAATTATAAAAAAGGGTGTTTTGAAATACGTATATTTATTGTAATATACAATTGAATTTAGAGTATGATTTGATAAATACATAATTATATATAGTTATATATATTCACTTATACCATTATCATCATCGATCCAGTTCTGATTTAATTGCATCAATTCCTTGTCTATCAGCTTTGTCTGTCGTGTCTGTTTTCTTCATCAAATCGTGTCCATCTAGCATTGCTTTGGAATTCATAGCTCATTTCTTTGTCAAAATCTATCTAGCCTCGAAAGGTGAGCAATCACTCACGATTAACATTCTTATATTTATTAAATTTGATTTAAATTGAAACGACAATTGAAATATGCTGCTGTTAATCATTTAAATTGTCATATATGCTATTATATGTAACTGTTCACCTGTAGGATATGACACCATATCCTGTTGTTCATATTATATTGTTGTTGTTGATATATGTCTGTTATTATTATTATTATCATATATCTGTTATCACTCTCCAAGTTCCCTGTTAGTTTAGAATTCCCTATGGGTTGAAATGACACATACCCGGGCAATCTATAGAAGAGGAGAAAGTCGTTATGGGTCGAAATGATAAACCCAAGCGATTTTCATTTGAATTGAATTTGGGATTGCGGGTTGAAATGATATATACCCGTATATGTTTAAATTACGGATTGAAATGATAAATATCCATATCACTTGCTCATAGGATAGAAAATTATATACAGACACCGTTGGTATATATATAAATATTTTAAAAATGATTTCTATGGTTTGAAAGGAAATATATATGGTTTTATTTAATATTGCAATATTTTATATATAAATAAGTTTTAATATAAAGTAGATTTAATAATAAGTTTTATTTAATGAAGTATGATTTAATTAATATATAATATGTATAAGTATTTATTAAAAAAAATTATTTTAAAAATATATCTTTATAATTATTTTTATAAGTTAAGGTTGGGAAAATAAATTTGAATATATTCGGAAATGGAATTAATTAAGAATTGTTGTTTAATCAAATTGAATTGAACTTATTGAATTTGAGGGTTTTAAGATGTGATTTTTGTAACTTGATTTTGATTTAGAGCGATTAAATGGATATTTCAAGTTTTAAATAAATCGAAGGAAATATTTAGTTTAACGTAATTTAAGGTTATTTAAATGATAATGGATTTATTCAGTGAATATTTCAAAACTAAATAAAAATGGAGTTAAATAAAATATATATGAAAGTATCAATTTAGTTTTGAAAGTGCTATAATTTGGAAATATATAATTAGATGGAAATGATATTTTGGTTTTGAAGTATAAATTACTTTGAAATGACCATGGTGTTATAAGGACGTCTGGTTGTTAATAGCGTATATTCCTTCATAGTAAATAGTTCCATGGATCCTTAGAGGATGGTTATCCTAAACATCCTCTAAGTTACTTGTATTTCAGTTGATATTTCACTTGAGTTAGATTTATCGATATAAGAATATTAATCTTGACTCGTGTGTTTTGTGTTTTTCTTTACGCTCGGGTCAGACTAAGTGATACAACATTTGAGACTCATCTTTGGAGTTTGGAGCTTCGCTTGGAGATTCAACTATCAATTCAGCTTTCAACTTTTCTACTTAATTTGTTCAGAGAGGTCATCAGTTGTATTGGAGACTTCACTGTATTTGAGGTATTCTGTTTTATTTTCTTTCTAACTCTGTTTTTTATATAGTAGCTTCATTAACTACATTTATCTATTCCACTGCATTATTGTTATATTACTCTGTGTTTGTGATTCTGTAATTTATTTATTTGCTATACATGCTGATTTTTGCCAAACATAAATTAACAATCTGATATTTTGAGCAATTCAAGTCCCGCATGTGCAGATGCGAATGGCTGAAAATATCCGATCATTACAATTTTAGTCATTGAGAATATTCCGTTCTATTCTTTTTTGCATGAGCTTCTAGCAACAGTAGCTAAGCAAATAATGCTCTAATCCATCTCCAAATCAATTGAAAATCAAAGTAGACAAGGTGAGTAAAAATCATCTCTTGTACTGATATCAATGTTCGGCTAAAATGAATGAAAGTGTGAATTGCTCTCTGTTATTGACCTGTTGCTATTTTGGATCTATAAACTGGTTATAGTATTGCATAGTTCACCATCATTTAATACTTTGATTGCTATAATGAATCCTTATTGAATGCATTCTTATTTAATGAGTCTATATTGAAATTTCATATCGTCATAAAGCATTAGAGTCGCATCAAAAATTATCTACATCGGTGCGAAGAGAATGGAGCTAGAATTCACATTCCAGGTCCCCACCAGTCGATCAGTGGTGTACACTGGTCGACTAATCATAAACTAGAGCGTGAGCTCCAGGTCCCTGTCTCTTCTCCCTACTCCTGTGTTTTTGCCCATTTTAATGCCTATTTTGTTTGTGACTTTTGCTTTGATTTTGGCTCTAATTTCTTGAGTTTCAATGCTCTGATTTGGAAATTGATTTTTTAATCTAAATTTCATGAACTTTTATAAATATTTACTTATTATATATATGGTTTAAAACAAACAATTTAAAAATCTAAAATTGTTTATAATCTATCGATTTCAAACTTGTATTCAATCAATTGTATTTTAAACTAGATTTGAGTAAGTGTACATATATTTTGGAAATCCTATTCTTATCTATTAATAACCAATTAAAATTAAGTATTTTTGGAAAATGATTTTTATGGGCTAAATTTCAAAAATATAAATAAATTAATATTTCATTTGGATGAGGAATTTAATTGAGTGATTTGGTAAAAAAAGGGTATGGAACGTTTGCGTTTATTTTATCAGTTAATTACATGACTCGCCCGACTGAACACTTTATTAATATTGTTACCTTTGTACTTCTCTTGAAGTGGGACTTACAATAACTTAGTAAATGTTTGAAATGTCGTCTAGTGGTACGGGACCCTCTAGCGAAGTTCATTTGGTTACTATTTAGAAGTATATTACACTCTCATATCTGGAATAACCTTCGAGTTTGTCTTTGTTGATGAAGCCTTTGAGCTCACCTTTTTCCTTAACACAACCTCCGTGCTTGCCTTTTTATTTGACATAGCATTTGTGCTTTTCTTTATGTTTTTACGCAACCTTTGGGTTTGTTTTCATGTTTTGGTGTAGCGTTTAGGCTCGTTGTCTGAGAGGGGACTGTAACTCTACCCGAGAGGGAACTGTACCTCTATCCTAGAGTGGACCGACATTTATCCAGAAGGGACCACATCCGCATGCATGATCAATGTGTATCGGCTCGTCTTCTCTTATGGCACCAATTTTACGAATTGAATCTCATGGTTTTTTTATGATTCTTGTTTCACCATTTCATAATATTTTGCCTCTAAAGGAAATTTTTTATAGTAATTTTGGCATGGTGAATTCTTCGGGTTTCATTTGTAAGATTTGATTCATTGAGACCTTTGATAGGTGGTGATTATATATTGGATTAGATTGTTAAGTGGATAACACTTGATGTTCATATGATCACTTTGCCTTTAAAAATGCATACACTTATGGTATTTACCATTTCATGCCTAGCTAATCTCATTATTACATATTAGTACAAGGTTAGCCCATTTATTATCTTATATAATACTCGAGTCGAACCGAATTATTTTAGGTACCCTCATTGATCTTTAAGGATGTCTAGCTTGAAGCCTAGTATCTGTGATCCATACTAGCTACTATCTTGTCTTTTTTTCTAGTCCATGGGTTTTGTACTATATATATATATTCACATATCGAGCTTGAGATTCCTTTTGTATGTATATCATTTTGGATAGTTATGTATATTAGGTGGAACTTTCATGTCCATCTTTGGGTAGGCTGTCTTTTGTATATGTCTAGATGTACTCTTTCGATATGTAACCCATGTATTTTTTTTGTACTCTATAATTCTATGTACCATGATATCTTATATTTCTTGAGCGATTTCTATAACCACTGCAGTATTGCTATAAGCCTGGATTGTATACATCGAATCCACTTTCGAAAAATATCATTGCCTAGTTCGACCTATCAATACTCACTTAATGAAATATTCACGGGTGGTCACTCCTAACTAGACTTACTCTTGGTACTAACAGACGATATTACTTGGTAATATTCTTTATTAGTGTGAGTCTAAAGGTTGGCGTTACAATATCACTTCGTATTTCAATATAGTGGATGCAGAAACTGGACAACCATCAGCACCAGAAAAACCAACAAATAGCGAGGCTAAAATTCAAAATTTAACATGATAGCTCATAATGATGCAAGAGCTTCTGCAGAAGGTTCTCTCTAAAAAGTCCTCTAAAACAATAAAGCTTATCGAAAGAGGAGAAGAAGTGGAATCTCCATGGCAGAATTTAGACACTCGATTACTCTAAGCAAAGATAAGGGTATAAGTATAATGAGCCTGCAAGGAAGAAAACAAATTCAAAATAAGGCAATAGTGTATTCTCGGAACTCGCAGGAAAAAAAAATTAAGATGAATCATCTTAAAGAAAATTAAGAAAAGGTAACAAGATTTTCTGAGCAGTCAAGCAGCTCAATTTCAAGCAAAGATTGTAATCCCTATTGAAGGGATTATTATGACGACAAAGCATACCTGAAGGATATAGCTAATTAAATAGTGAAAGACATGCTGGATCTTAAAGGGAAGATAACCCTTAAGCCAAGAGTAAATAATAATACTCATGAAGCTCCATTCACAAAAAAAGTAACGTCTGTTAGAATTCCACCACACATCAAAACCCCATCATTGAATTATCATGGAACCACTGATCCCGATGGCCATCTTTTGGCTTTTGGAACCAAATGGATTTGCATAATGCTTTCGAAATAGTAAGTTGCAAACTCTTTACTAGCTTTTCAAGGAGAAGCTACCAAATGGTATAGCTTTATAGAGAAAAATCTATTTGCTCTTGGAAACAATTTGCTTATAAGTTTTCAGCACAATCTTACGTATGCAAAGATCCTATTATTGATTCTAATGCACTGTCAAATGTCAAATAAAGACTAGGAGAATTGCTCGATAAATATTTTAAGAGATTCAACACTGAGGTATTAAAGGTGTAAAACATGATTGATAGAGAAAAACTATTGGTAGTACGGTCAAGGTTAACCGAATAGACCCCCATTTGGAAGGAACTCTATGTTCATGGCTGTAGAGACATATAAGATTTTTATTCTAGGTTGATAAGTTTATCATATGAATGAAATGTACTATGCTAAGAAGAAATCTTAGCCAAAGAAGGAAGGAGGAAAATTTGGCTATAATCACTCCAAAAAAAACCAAGATGTGATGAAAATAAAAGAGGAAGATGGATGGAGATCCCTAAATCCAATTATGCGGCTTTGAATAAACCTATTTCCAATATTCGGTCATGGCTAAAGTGAAAGAGTGGGCTATGCGGTAGGATCGTGTAATATGGAATAATGAAATAGTCTAGGTAGATAAAGTAGGTAAATGCAAGGAGACACCAGGATTTTATACTGGTTCGGACCTCTCGTCCTACATCCAGTCCCTAAGCTTCTCTTAGGAATTTCACTAACTAACACCCTCACTTCACCCGGAGGAATAGGTTTACAACTTACCCGAACAACCGAACGGGATTTCTTGCCTCAACTACCGAAGAGGACTTCAACTCAATTACTAAAATACAATATTTGACTTGTTGTGTTCTTATCAACACTAATGAGTCTAATGTAGTACAATATTCCTATAATCTTATCCTCGAGAATATGCAATGTGTTTGTGAAGATTTAGGAAATGTGAATTGCTATGAATCAAAAGAATGTTATAAACAAAAACAGTGATTCAAGCAATAGATTGGTGATTGCTTTGAGAATATCTAGAGAATATGAACAAGAGAATAGTAAGATTAAAGCAAGAGAATTCGGTGAATTAAATGATGTTAGAATCATGAATTTATACTTGTAGAAGAGATGCATATGTTGTCAAAGGTTGCAAACAAGAGATGCTTCCATTTCCATTGATGAATGGTTGCAACTCTTGGGAAGAAGAAGGTGTCTTTTCAGAGAAAATTCGCAGGTTTAAATTCAGTCGACTGAGCAGGAGATTTAGTCGACTGAAAATACAAAGAAAAATTTTCAGGAACAATTTCAGTCGACTGCACAGGTAATTCAGTCGACTGAAACTGTGCATTTTTGTATACGTGTATAGTTTCAGTTGACTGGCCATGTCTGTTCAGTCGACTGAAGTATAAAAGTATGCACAGTGAACATGTGAATGAAGTTGTTATGAATTGTGTTCTAATATTCGTGCAAATCTCTTGAGGATAGATTTTAACAAATAATCTAGACTAAGACACATAGAAAAATCATACTAATGTTTATACTTTGGTCTTCATCTTTCTTCTAGCTTTTGCATTCTCTTCCTATTTGTTGAAGCTCATTGTCATTGATCAAAACCTTCGTGTATCAACATTCTCCCCCTTTTTGATTGATGACAATACTATTCTAAAGTTGTATATACTTACTTTCTCCCCCTGAATGTATGCACTATTTTTTTCTACAAAACAAAGTTAGTACCATAGATTTTTTCTCCCCCTTTTTGATTGATGACAATACTATTCTAAAGATGTATATACTTACTTTCTCCCCCTTTGTCATCGACAAAAAGGAAAAACTAACAGTAGTAATAATATATCAAAACAATCACTAAATCATAGAGAATATAAGCATGAACTAAGAGAAATAAAAATGACAGACAAGCATAAAATAGCTATTTATACAAGCCATTAGAAAGTTTTAAAAATAGACATCAAAACAACAAAATCACTCATCCTTATCCCAGTCATATGAACCTTCCCTTCCAGTTGGTTCACGTATGACGGGTCCTTCTATTGGTGGTCTAGGTGCTCTTCCTCTTTGGCCACAACTAGCTCCGCTTGCGCTGCTACTTGTATGCTCTTCGGATGTCGTCCATGTAAACGTGGGTGCCGGACGTTTGCCGCGAGATGTTGAAGCAGTATTGGTGCTTGAGCATGAGATTGCATCCCAAAGCTTGTTGAAGAATCCTTTGATTTTATCAATCTATGATCTACCTTTTTAAGACGAGTGTCAAGAATTTGTTGATTTCTTGACAATATCCCCAAGGATTGGTTGGTAGTGAAGCTTGGGTCAACAAGACGAATTTCATCATCTTGCTCGAGATGTTCTTCGTGGCGAGGTTGAGGAGGTTGTTGTTGTTGTTGTTCTTGATGCCTTGCTTCCCATTCGGCAAGTGATATTATGTGAGGAGGTCGAGATGGGAGTTGCATTAGGCTTATGGTCCGATGGTTAATCTGATGGACCATTGTATTCTCTGATTCAGGTAATGGCGTACCGACATTTAGGAGAAGTCGCATGATGTACTCTCCAAAGTAAATAGTGTGCATTTTTCCATTGTTGAAAGTGAGAAACTCATCAAGAATAAGCTGTACCCAATTAACTTGTATATTGCCAAAAATAGCATATAGTGCTCGATAGTTATTTTGGTAGACAATTTCGTACGATCCCGTACGAGATGTAATTGTTCTCATTAGGGCTTTATGGAGAATTCTCGCCATAGGTCGAAGAGAGGTGGACTTAAAATCCCTAAAGTTGATATTATCCTCCATAAATCGATGGTTGATGTTGTCGCGAATATGTGGGTTGAATTCTATATCCTCTAGCTTTCTCCCGATATTTGGAGACTCTAAAATGTGTGCTATTCTATCCAAGGAGAACCAAACTTTCTTTCCACACACCATACTTCAAATACTATTGTTTGGATTTCTTGGAGTTTGGTGTCCAAGATTAAGATTAGCGTAAAATAATTTTACCATTACATGATTAATGGCATGATCATTTCTTTTCAAGTCTAGAAGTGGAGTCAAACCTGCCGGATCTGTTAATGCTTGAAGGTTGTAGGTTTGAAAGCTATGAAAATCAACGAAAGAATGCTCAAAGATTCGAGAATTCTTCATCTTGTTCCATCGGGTGACAGCAGTTCCATCATAAAGCCATTGTGCTATTTGAGCATCAATTGGCTCGGAGGATGAAGAAGATGAGGCTCTTGATCTTTTTGGTGCCATTTTGGTGAGAATTGATTTGATTTTGAGGAATTTGAGAGCTAGGGTTTCGAATAGATTTGGGGAAGAAGGTTTGTAGGAGGTAAAAGTGAATAGGTATGGTAAATTTTGGTGGTTAAAAGGGGAAATTTTGCCTGGGAAGCAGCGTTCAGTCGAATGAATGTTCTGTTCAGTCAACTGAATCAAAGGCCGAAGTGTTCTGTGATATATTCAGTCGACTGAGCAGTACTTTTAGTCGACTGAATTTTGTTACAAAGAAATTTTGCTGTTGAATTTTCATTCGACCGTGCAGATGGGTCCAGTCGACTGAAACATGCAATTTTGTTGTTTCAGTTAATTTTTGAAATTAAACAATTTATTTAAAGAAATAGTTACAAAAATATTGATGTAACATCATACAAAATTTTAACTATTTCTTTGGAGATGGACTTGGAGAATTCTTTCCTTCATTCTTCATGTAATTTATATCCCATGAATTCAGACTATATTGAGGAGTCTTAGGAGACGCCCAAGGATTCATAGGATCGACTGGTGTACGATAAGATGAAGATGGATCAAGTGAGCTAACAGGGCGAGGTAGGGGTTCAGCCACTTCGTTCTTCTTTGATCCACAGAAGCGTAAACCGATTTGTTCTAGAAAACTCAAACGTCTTGCCGTAACTTTTTGCTCGAAGTATAGCTCTCGTTGAAGATCTATTTGTTGTTGTTGAAAGTGATGAATTTCATCAATCTTTCTTTTTGTGTCAGGGGAAATAAATAGTCCTCGTTTTGCCTTTTTAGATTCTGGTGTGAAACCAGTACGATAATTTTCCCATTTGTAAACCGGCTCATGTGCTGGTGTTGGTGTGGGAAGTTTTGGCGATGTTGGTGTGTTATCAACTGACGAGGTGATGTTGATTGGAGAGAAGGAGTTGTCTGACGACATTTTGTATTGAAATTTGATTAAGCTTTTAATTGTAAGATCGACATGTGGAATTTTTTTTTTTCGAGTTTATTTAGAGTCGAGCTTTACTAAATAACTAATGGTTATAATTTATTTTAAAATTTGTAACCGCATAATGATTTAGTGGTTAGGAGAATGTTGATAGAAAAGTATGGTTCATATTAATAATTCAGTTTTAAAACGTGTGGTTTCAAAATTACATAATGTAACATATAAGATTTCTGAAAAATATTGGATATTTTCATTCAGTCGACTGAACAGATTTTTTAATCGACTGAAATGATTGAATATTTTAAAACTAAATTTAATATCTTTAAAGGATATTATACCTAATTCTCGTCGAAGTTTTATAAAGGAGTTTTCTAATAGAGGTTTAGTAAATATATCGGCAATTTGATTTTCGGTAGAAATATGTTCTAAATTAATTATTCCTTTTTCGATATTGTCTCGTAAAAAATTGTGGCGAATATCTATATGTTTTGTACGAGAGTGATTAACTGGATTCTTAGATAAGTTTATGGTACTTGTATTATCACAATATATTATAGAATTTGTTAAATTTATATTAAAATCTTTAAGTGTTTGTTGCATATATATAACTTGTGTGCAAGCTAAAGCAGCTGATATATACTCTGCTTCGCATGTGGAAAGTGAGACACAATTTTGTTTCTTACTAAACCAAGACACAAGTGATTTTCCAATGAAATGGCAAGTACCACTTGTACTTTTTCTATCCGTTCGGGATCCACCAAAATCAGCATCACTGAATGATACTAACTCAAACAAACATTCTTTTGGATAGAAAAGACCGAAATCTTTAGTTTGGTTAAGATATCGCATTATACGTTTTACTGCTCTTAAGTGTGAATCTTTAGGATTGGATTGAAAATGTGCACAAAAACAAACACTCATCATTATGTCAGGTCTACTAGCGATTAAGTAAAGAACCTGTCATACTTCTAAACAATTTTTGATCAACACTTTTGCCATTTTCATCTCGCTCGAGATGTGTAGTGGTACTCATAGGAGTAGGTTTAGCAGAAGTGTTTTCCATGCCGAATCGTTTTATTAAATTATCACAATATTTTTCTTGGTTTATAAAAATTCCATTTGTTAATTGTTTGATTTGAAGTCCGAGAAAATAAGATAGTTCTCCCATATGAGACATTTCGAACTCATTAGTCATTATTTTTGAAAATTCTTTACACAAATTTTCATTTGTTGAACCAAAAATAATATCATCTACATAAATTTGAATTATTAAAATATCTTTGGCAGTATTTTTAATAAAAAGTGTTTGATCTACTTTTCCAATTTTAAATCCTGAGTTTAATAAATAACTTTTAAGTCTTTCATATCAAGCACGAGGAGCTTGTTTAAGACCATATAGTGCTTTTTTCAATTTAAATACATGATCCAGATATTTTTCATGTATAAATAACGGAGGTTGTTCTACATATACATTTTCTTTAATAAAACCATTTAAAAATGCACTTTTAACATCCATTTGATAAAGTTTAAAATTGTGAAAACAAGCAAAGGCTAATAGTATACGTATTGCTTCCAATCTTGCAACGGGAGCAAATGTTTCTTCAAAATCAATACCTTCTTCTTGATTATACCCTTGTGCTACTAGTCTTGCTTTATTCCTTGTTATATTACCTTGTTCATCTACTTTATTTTTGTAAATCCATTTTGTTCCAATTACTGATTGATTATTCGGACGGGGAACTAATTCCCAAACATTGTTACGTTCAAATTGATTTAATTCTTCTTGCATTGCAATAATCCAATAATCATCTCTTGATGCTTCTTTTGGATTTTTAGGTTCTATAGATGAAAAGAAAGCCACATGACCCATTTGATTTAGTTGATTTCTTGTTCTAACTTGAGAATTTATTTCTCCTATTATATTTTGAGTTGGATGATCTCGTAATATTCTAGGAGGAGATCTTAGTTCATTATTATTTTCAGGGTTTATTTCTTCCATATTTATTAATTCTTCATCATCTTTTATATTTAAATTTTTATTAAAGTTTTCATCAAAAGATGTATGTAAAGTTTCTTCAATTAAGTTTGTTCGTTTATTAAATACTCGATATGCTTTACTTCGTTCAGAATATCCTACGAAAATTCCTTCATCAGCTTTTGAATCGAATTTTCCTAGTTGATTTTTTGTATTTAAAATAAAACATTTTGATCCAAATATTTTAAAATAAGATATATTTGGTTTTTTTATTATTGAATAGTTCATAAGAAGTATTTTTAGTTAAAGGTCTAATTGAAATTCTATTTAATACATAACATGCAGTAGCAACTGCTTCTGCCCAAAAATGTTTTAGTAGAGAACACCCATTTAACAATGTTCTTGCACATTCTTGTAATATTCTATTCTTTCTTTCTACAACTCCATTTTGTTGAGGAGTTCTAGGAAAAGAGAAATTATGATTAATTCCTTTCTTTTTACAAAATGTTTCAAAATCTTCGTTTTCGAATTCGCCTCCATGATCACTTCGAATATTTTTAATTTTCAAGTTTTTAATGTTTTGGATTCTTTTGACAAATGTTTTAAAATGCTCAAAAGTGTCACTTTTATTTTTCATAAAAATAGTCCATGTATATCTTGAAAAATCATCAACAATTACAAATACGTATCGACTATGATTAATGGATTGAACTTGTGTTGGTCCGAATAAATCCATATGTAGTAATTCTAATGGTTGTAAAGTTGAAATATTTTTCTTAGATTTAAAAGATGATCTCGTTAATTTCCCTTTTTGACAATCATCGCAAAAATTATTTATTTTAAAATTTATTTTGGGTAATCCTCTTACTAATTCATTTTTAGTAGGTTTTCTAATAGTTTTAAAATTTATGTGACAAAATCTTTTGTGCCATAACCAAGGATCATTATCTTTGGCAAGTAAACACATACTTGAATTATGATTAATATTCATATTTAGAACATAAATATTTCTATCTCTTTTTCCTTCAAATATAAGATTTTGGTCTTGATCAAAAATACAACATTTATTATTCGAGAAAGTTATTTTAAAACCTTTGTCACATAATTGACTTATGCTAAGTAGATTATGTTTTAAATTTTCAACTAATGAAACATTTGTTATAAAAGGTAAATTTGATGTACCGTAATTGTTCACATCTCCTTTGCCAATGATATAGCCTTTTGAATTGTCTCCGAAGGTAACCGAGCCACCATCAAAGTATGTGATGTTTGTAAGCATATCTTTGTCTCCGGTCATGTGTTTTGAACAACCATTGTCTAATATCCACTTCTTCTTTTTAAGTGGGACCTGAAAATAAATATGAAATTATTGGTACCCACTTTTTAATAGGGTCCTAAGAAGTTAGAGTTTTAGGAAACCAAACCCGGTTTGGTTTAGTGTCCTTTTTATAAATATAATTTTTATTATGATGAACATTATCCATAAATGTTTTAATATATTTATTTCTTATTAATACATTGTTAGTTTTTGGTGCCCAAATTATAACTACCTTGTTTTGTACTTTTGTTTTAATAGGTTTCTTAATTAATTTTTGTTGTTTTGAATGCATATTCCTTTTAAAATTTGTATTTTTCTTTTTAGGAATTTTTGACTCCTTATTATATCCTAATCCATGTTTTTTTGAAGAGGATTGAGAATTTTCTAAAATCTTAGATAAATTTTCTCTTCCTTTGTTAAAGTTAGAAACATTTTTAGTGATGTTCTCTATTCTAGTTTGAAGACTATTATTTTCTAACTCAACTTGTTTAATTTTAGTTTTTAAATCATGATTTTCAGAACTAATTATATCATTCTTTAATTTTTGATTTTCAATTTCTTGACTTAAAAGTGATAATTGAGTTTCCGAATTTGAATAAGATTCTTGAACTTTTTCAAGTTCTTCTTCAAGAATTTTCTTTTCATCATTTAACATATCTCTCTCAAACTCAGCTTTGTTTTGATTTTCCGGAATTTCCTTAATTTTCTTTTTAAGAATTTTTATTATGCTTAAAAGTTCAGTGTTTACTTCAATTAAATCGTCGAAAGTTAAATTATTTACCTCAGATTCTTGAGCCATGAAGCATACATTTGCTTGTTCATTGTCGCTATCACTATCACTTTCGGATGATGATGAATCTGAATCGTCCCATGTTATAGCAAATGCCTTCTTTTTGAATTTATCCTTCTTGTTTTTGTTGTTGAAGTTTTTCTGATTTTCCTTCATTTGTTCTTGACAATCCTTTTGCATATATCCTTTCTTATGACAATTGAAGCATTCTATATTTGAGGATGATGGTTTGTTCAAGAAATTCTTTTTGAATCCGTTTTTGTTTCCTTTTCTATACTTTAGGAATTTCTTGAATTTTTTGGCTATAAATGCTAGATCCTCATCTTCAGACTCTGATTCTTCCTTTTCCGCATGAAAAGCAATATTCTTTCTTTCTTGAGCTTGATCCTTTTTAGCTTGCATATTTACTTCATACGACATAAGATTTCCAATCAATTCTTCTAGTTTTATTGTAGATAAATCATTTGCTTCCTCAATTGCTAGTACTTTTCTCTCCCATTCATCAGTGAGTGAATTTAGAACTTTAGACACAATGTCAAAGTCCGTGTATCTTTCTCCTAGTCCGATTAGAGCATGATGAATGTCTTGAAATCTTGAGTACATGTCATTGATGGATTCATTTTGTCGCATTCTAAAGTTTTGGAATTGATTCTTCAACATGGATATCTTTGTTTGTTTAACCTTGTTTGTGCCTTCATGTATGACTTTAAGTGTTTCCCATATCTGATATGCAGTAGTACATATGCTAACACGGTTGAATTCATTTCTATCCAGGGCGCAAAAAAGCATATTCATAGCTTTAGCATTTGCACTTGCTTCATTCTTCTGAGTTTGTGTCCATGTAGGATAATCGGTCGTGGGTGCAACGAACTCTGCTTGAGTAGCATTCCAGGCTTCGAAACTTGTTGCTTGCATATAAATCCTCATCCTTGTAGCCCAATAGTTATAATTTAGTCCATTGAATAGAGGAGGTCTTTGGGTAGATTGTCCTTCCGCAAATGTAGAACTATAGGCAGATGTTGTGCTTGTACTTGCGTTATTTTCCATATTATCAATATGTCTAATAACGGTGTTATGGTTATAGGACAACCTTGCTCTGATACCAATTGAAAGAGTGGGCTATGCGGTAGGATCGTGTAATATGGAATAATGAAATAGTCTAGGTAGATAAAGTAGGTAAATGCAAGGAGACACAAGGATTTTATACTGGTTCGGACCTCTCGTCCTACGTCCAGTCCCTAAGCTTCTCTTAGGAATTTTACTAACTAACACCCTCACTTCACCCGGAGGAATAGGTTTACAACTTACCCGAACAACCGAACGGGATTTCTTGCCTCAACTACCGAAGAGGACTTCAACTCAATTACTAAAATACAATATTTGACTTGTTGTGTTCTTATCAACACTAATGAGTCTAATGTAGTACAATATTACTATAATCTTATCCTCTAGAATATGCAATGTGCTTGTGAAGATTTAGGAAATGTGAATTGCTATGAATCAAAAGAATGTTATAAACAAAAATAGTGATTCAAGCAATAGATTGGTGATTGCTTTGAGAATATCTAGAGAATATGAACAAGAGAATAGTAAGATTAAAGCAAGAGAATTCAGTGAATTAAATGATGTTAAAATCATGAATTTATACTTGTAGAAGAGATGCATATGTTGTCAAAGGTTGCAAACAAGAGATGCTTCCATTTCCATTGATGAATGGTTGCAACTCTTGGGAAGAAGAAGGTGTCTTTTCAGAGAAAATTCGCAGGTTTAAATTTAGTTGACTGAGCAGGAGATTCAGTCGACTGAGCAGGAGATTCAATCGACTGAAAATACAAAGAAAAGTTTTCAGGAACAATTTCAGTCGACTGCACAGGTAATTCAGTCGATTGAAACTGTGCATTTTTGTATATGTGTATAGTTTCAGTCGACTGGCCATGTCTGTTCAGTCGACTGAAGTATAAAAGTATGCACAGTGAACATGTGAATGAAGTTTTTATGAATTGTGTTCTAATGTTCGTGCAAATCTCTTGAGGATAGATTTTAACAAATAATCTAGACTAAGACACATAGAAAAATCATACTAATGTTTATACTTTGGTCTTCATCTTTCTTCTTCTAGCTTTTGCATTCTCTTCCTACTTGTTGAAGCTCATTGTCATTGATCAAAACCTTCGTGTATCAACATAAAGATGGAGGAAACTTTCCTACTTCCTACAAGGCCAGGAATAATCCTGAAGCAAAGAAGAATGGACATTATTGTGCTTACTACAAAGAAAACAGACAAAACTGACAAATGTCATGTTTTGGCGGGAAAATCCAAAACATGATCAGATCCAGATCTTTGATGGAGTGTTTTCTATTTAGGAGGAGCCACCATTCAAAAATCATAAACATCAACTTCAAATACCCAATTTAATAATAACCTCACAAGAGCTTAGGGGAGTTCACCACCTGCATAACGATCCGCTCATGATAACTTCACAAATTAGGCTTTCTGTGGTAACAAAGATCTTAGAGGATAATAGAAGCATGGTAAACGTCATCTTCAAGCACTCTTTCGATCAAAAGGGTATTATAAAGGAGAAGCTGGAGCTAAGGTTTGACCTACCTTTGGGTTCAATAATAAAGGGTCTACTGTAATGGGACAAATCAAGCTCCTAGTGCAGATGTGAATTCAGTCACATTCTAGAACTTTCAAAACCCTTTTCATAATAGTGGACCAACTGTCCTTTACAACGCTTTCTTTAGGAGGATAGCCCAAGATGTAATGGATGCGTTAGTTTCATATCTAATGGAAAAATTCCCGACCAAGAATGGTTAAGGAACAATAAGAAGGGAAGCTCCCAGGAAGTGCACTTTGCTACACTTGAGCAATTCAAAAGAGATGATGTCTCCTGTTACGGTTCAAAGAAAAGTGAATTAAGTGAAACTGAAATTAAAAATCCCTTAAATAATAATCTTTCAAGTCGGGTCTCTAAATCCAATAAGAAGACAAGAATAGCTGA
The DNA here is from genome assembly GCA_030765085.1 of Allium cepa. Lineage (NCBI taxonomy): Eukaryota > Viridiplantae > Streptophyta > Magnoliopsida > Asparagales > Amaryllidaceae > Allium > Allium cepa. The sequence continues at coordinate 525,021,066 of CM060934.1, read as the reverse complement.
AAAGCCTGGGAATGTGCTTAAAAGATTCAACTTTTCTGAGAGGTAAAGAAAACAAAAAAAGACAAAGCAGGTAGACATGAAATAGATGGTGAAGAGATCATTGCTGAATTAGATTACAGAAATGAACAAGAAAGAATAAAGTCTACCGAAGACCTAGAAGAGGTAACCTTAGATTCACTTGGCCTAACAAAAATGGTAAAGAACAGAAAAGAGTTAGGCAACAAGCTCATAGAGGAACCTATCCAATTTCTCCAACCATAAGGATTTTTTTTCTTGGACCCACTCGGACAAGATCAAAATAGACCCAATGATCATGAGCCAAACCTTAAATATAGATCCAAATATTGTGCATGTTCGACAAAGAAAAGGCAGTTCGATAAAGTTGGCGCTAATGCAATAAAAGAAGAAATTATAAGACAAAATAGGTATATTAGGGAAGTGATTCCCCACAAATAGCTAGCCAATCCCGTAGTTAAAAATTCCAATAAAAAATGGAGAATGTGCGTCGATTATAGCGATCTGTACAAAGCATGTCCTAAGTATTGTTATCCTTTGCCCCGAATAGACCAGTTGGTTGATGCCATAAGTGGATATATGTTATCTTTTATGGATGCATACTCGGGTTATATTCAAATTACCATGTTCAAACCAGATGAGGAAAACATGAGATTCATAACAGATTGAGGAACTTATTACTACAAAGTTATGCCTTTTGGACTAAACAGTGTAGGGGCTATATATCAAAGGCTAGTAAACAAAATGTTTAGGGAACAAATTGTAAGAAATATGAAAGTGTATATGGACGATGTGCTGGTCAAATCCCAAGAGGAAATTAATCATCCAAAGGACCTTAAGAATTTTTTTGGAGTACTAAGAAAGTACCGAATGAAGCTCAATCCATATAAATGTTCTTTTAGAATACAATTGAAGAATTTTCTAGGATATATTGTCAGTGCTCTGGGAATTGAGGTCAATCCTAATCAAATCGAAGCAATTGAATGTATGGCAAAACCAGAAACAAGTAAAGATGTGATGACCTTAAATGGAAGAGTAGTAGCTTTGAATAGATCTGTATCTAAGACCACTGGTAAGTGCATTTTTTCTTTGATAGGAAAAAGAAAAACTTTGAGTGGGGAGATGATCGCAGAAAGCCTTTAAAGAATCAAAGGACCATGTTGAGAAACCTTTGATCTTATCTAGTCCTATAGATGGAGAAAATGCATACCTTTACATTGTAGTCTCTGAACATATGGTATGTTTGATTCTAGTAAGTGAAGAAAACAAGACCCAGGTTCTGTATACTATACTAGTAAAAGGCTTAAAAAGACAGAAGCTAGATATCCAGTTATAGAGAAGTTGGCATCATATCTAATTCCCACTGCTCGAAAATTAAGAGCCTATTTTCAGACACACCCAATCGAGGTCTTAACTAATTTTCTACTTAAGTAAGTTCGTAGCAAACCCAAAGAGTCGGAAAGTTAAGTAAAATAGGGAATAGGTTGAGTTAGTATGAGACTGAGTTCCAAGCTTGAGTGGTAATTAAAGGGCTTCTGTTAATGAACGCGCAAGATTCATTGAAGAACAATCGAAAAGGGAAAAGGATCTGAAGCCTAAATGGCGGCTGTTAGTTGATGGAGCCTCAAACGAGCAAGTGACTGGTACAGGATATGTAATCATTACCCTTGATGGATATCGATTACACTATGTAATGAAGCTAGGCTTTCCCACTACCAAAATTTTGGCTAAGCATAAATCAATTGTAGCATGACTTACCTTAGCCTTTAGTTGAAGATCCCAAGGACTGAATTCTTCAATGATTCTCAATTAATGGTTAACTAGCTAAATCATACATATCAAATGAAAGATGACAAATTGACCCTTTATGTCAAAATTGTACTGAAAATATTAATTTAGTTTGAAGATTTTTCAATACACCAAGTATCTAGAGGGAAAAATTCCTAAGGCTATTCTTTGGCCAAATTGATTGGTTGATGAGGAGCGCCAGAGGATCGAATTGACTTCCAACAAAGTCTTGATATTGATTATAAAGCCCTTGAAAAAAAGGTGAGGCAATAGTATCTAGATCCCAAGCTCACGTGCATATGGAATAAGGAAACGAAATGGGAGGTGGAATTGATACTATCCAGGAAAGAACCATTCATATAGAAATAAGCAACCAATTTGGGAACAATTGGATGACACCTATTATTAAGTACGTGGTAGAAGGAAAACTTCCATAGGATAAAGGAGAAGCTAGAAGGAGAAGATATCAAGCTCCAAGTTTTATTATAATGGAGGGGAAGCTATACAAAAAAGGATATTCACTCACATACTTGAGATGTATTAGTTTATAAAATGTCACAAAATTATTGAGAGAAGCCTATGAAGGATTCTGTGAAGACCATTCAAATGACATAAAATTGGCAAGAAAGGTCATGGAACAAGGTTTTTATTGGTCCTATATGATCAACGATGCAATGAATTAGGTAAAGAGATTCAAGAAATGTCAAAAAATTTCAAAAATTCCACGTAGGCCACCGGGTGAATTAAACTCGATCTCAAGCCCATGGCCCTTTTATGTATGAAGAATCGACTTAGTTGGATTGTTACCTATATCCAAAGGTGGAGCAAAGCATGTGGTAATAGCCATCGATTAATTACCAAATAGGTGGAAGCAGAACTGTTACTAAATATAACATCGGGAAAAGTGCTAAAATTTGTGACTAAAAACATTGTCATTTGGTTTGGAATACCGTGTATGATAATATATGATAGTGGAACTCAACTTGAAAGTGAAGAATTCTTTAGATTCTGCAAAAAGAATGGAATAATAATACATTTTTCTTATGTAGCTCATCCTAAGGCTAATGGAGCCATTGAAGCTGCCAACAAAACGATTAAGACTGTCCTTAAGAAACAACTGGAGAAAGAAAATGGAAATTGAGTAGAATAATTACCACTCTTGCTTTGGTCATACCAAACTTCTACAAAACTACAACATGACATACTCCATTCTCTTTGACATATGGATGTGAAGCAATGCTTCCAATCGAAGTTGAAATACCATCACATTGGAGTATTGCATATGCTTTCAATCCAATCAAGAATTAAGAAATGAATACCTAGATTTGATTAAGTAAATAAGGGATGAAGTAGCCATACGAACGGCCGAATATCAACAAAGGAGTCAAGATACTATAACTCCAAAGTTAAGGAAAAATCATTCCAAAAATGAGACGTGGCACTCCAAAAAGTCATGGCAAATACCAAAAACTCGACAGATGGACCATCCAGACCAAATTAGCAAACATCTAAGGTCTTACTTTCCGATAATGGATGAATAAAAAAATCGAGACAAGTATATCTACGAAATCGATAATCAAATGAAGAAAGGAACTATAAGGAAATCAAATCATAAATCATTACCTATTAGGTAATTTGGCAAAGGAAAACTCTTTGATCCCAAAACAAGAGCCTGGTCAAAGAACCTCCTAAAGGGAGGTTAGAGTAAGCCTTTGGTCCGGGCTATGATGGCCTGGTCAAAGCACTTCAAGCCTTTGTTCCCGCATATATGGCCTGGTTGGAGCGCCTCCTAGAGGGAGGATGGAGTAGGCCTTTGGTCCTGCCTAAGATTGCCTGGCATGGCCAAAGCACCGACCAACCATTGGTTCCGCCTATAAGGTATAATCGAAGCGCCTCCTAGAGGAAAGATTGGTAAGACTTTGGTTCTAACTAAGATGGCTAACCAAATGCGTCGACTATCCTAAATATTTAACTATAAGGTAATAAGGGGCTCAATCAAAGCTTAAATCATCACCTATAAGGTGATAACGGGTGAAGTGATCAATCAAAGCCTAAATCATCGCCTATGAGGTGATAAAGGGCAAAAGAGACCACTCAAGGCCAAAATCATTACGTAAAAGGGGATAGGAGGCAAAGAAAATCAATTAAACAAGTGTGACTTTGTCCTAAGAATGGATTAAAGCAATCTTCTAAAAGGAAGTGTAATTAAGCATGACTATTCTGACATTAAGCTAAAAATAAGGCAACCTTCAAAGGAAGGGACAAGAACCATTTATCACTCATAACTAAGGATCTCAATGTCAAATGTGAACATCTATGAAGTCAAGAATCTCTCAGTCAGAAATATTCTAATAAATAATGGGAATCTCTGTTGTTACTCAAATTTCCAGTCTTCTACTAGTTAAGGCAAATGGATTTCTGTTTTTCTTTCCAAACAAAATTTTGGTATTATTACTTGATGGATTTCTGGTCTTCCATTCAAATGAAATTATGGTAATATTACTATATGGATTTCTGATCTTCTATTCAAATGAAACTATAGTATTATTAATAGAAGGATTTCTGATCTTCTATTCAAATGAAATTATGGTATTCATACCAAATTGGTTTTTGGCATTCTTAACTAATGAATTCATGATCTTCTTGTCGGATGGATTTCTGACCTTCTTATTAAAAGAATTTATGAATTTCATCCCAGATGTATTTCTGGACTTCTAACCAGATAGTTATCTAACCTTCTTACCAACTGAATTTAAGATGGATTTCTAATTTTCCTATCAAGTGAATTTATGGACCTCTTGCCAGATAGATTTATGGTCTTCTTGCTAATTGAATTTACGGTTTTCTTGCTGAGTGGATTTTTGGTTTTCTTAACTAAACTGGCTTTAGATTGACATATAAAAAGCTCCTTTATATGAAGAAGAAGACAAATTAATCCATACCTTTACCAAATTCGAAATGGTTTGTCTAAAATTCGATTTAAAGTAAATATTGAAATTCATCATTATTCACTTTATGTTCTTTCAGAAGAACAGAATTGAAAAGGGGATATCATAGAAAGGTAGAAAGGTGAGAAGATACTTGGTTTTACATAAAGTGTAAAACACTTCTTTTATACAAGGAGAGGGGCAAATGTTATCCATATATTTTCTGGCTACTATGTTAAGAGAATGAACAAGATGATATGGAAGTAATAAAAGATAGTATTACTACAAATACATATATCAAGCATCTAAAGAAAGTATATCAAGCATCTAAAGAAAACATATCGAGCTTATATGTGATTCCCTACCTCGAGACCCATATTAACAAAGAGTATTACTGGGTAATACTGTCTGCTAATGCGAAGAATAGGGCTAGTTAAGAGCGACCATTTATAGCTTTCTCATAAATATCTATTGAATACATCGATAAATGCTCTACTATTTTTTTCCTAACTCAAGTGGATCGACATATCCAATAAATACGTAATACAAAACTATAGGTGGCTAACGGATCTATCAGCATAAAATAAAATAACTAAATGAACATCACATGGCAGAACGGTAAACAGATTTACATATACACATATACAATGATGCATCCCAATACAATACGAATGATACATCAATTGTGGTATGATGACCACAATATATACACGAGTCAACTTAAGTATACAACACAAGATACAACTCTAAAAGTCCATAACTACAAAGGAGGGTAATCCAAATCTAAGCGGAAGCATTAAGCAATTGCTAGCCAAATGTACGAGCCTAACCTGAAACAAACTCAGTCTGACCCGAGTATAAAATACATGGGTTAGCCAAAACATCAGTTTAATAAAGATAGACGACAATAAGAATTATGAGGAAAGGGTAAAATATCCTCATGAACGAGAGGAAACCATACCAAGAGTGTGATACGACTTCTTTAAGAAAAGCTATGATCATACTTCTTGAATAAGAAGAAATAACAAGAAGTACAAGTTTATATCTCAAGTGAACTAATATCACTTAAGTATATGAAACCTCAAGGAAACTCAACTAAGCATCATAATTGCATTTTATCATCGGTGAAATCTCTATGATAACAATAACGGTTTTGATGAACCATATCTCCTAAATAGGAGAATCGTCAATAAAAACTCTCGCCAAAATGGAAAACATAAAACGTTCTCAAATAGGATAATCCCAAAACACAAATATGCCTCATCTCATTGGCGTAAGCAAATTCTCAGAATGCTATGAAGTGATAATATAAATCTTAAATGTAGAAGAATCTCCATACTCAATTATACATCATCTCATCGGTATAAATGTATATAAAACTCAACTCGCCAAAAAGGTATAACCCAGAATATCCGACAAAATCATGAAATCACCAAACTCATAACTCAAGGAACTCAATAAGAGTTCAAAACATCATAAATGAAATCCCCATATATATAAAAACTCAAATAGCACTAGGCTATTGATGTAATAGAACATCTTAAAATGGTGAAATCATAATAAAACAGAAAACTCAGAAAACTAAAACCCGGATTGGCCAGATCCCCAATTGCAATGCCGAAGTAATGCTACACGTGCCAAACTCTTGTCCAATTCTACTTATAAATTAGGTACCTATCTCTTGGACCCGAAGGTCATACTCATGGTGACCGAAGTCACATACTTTGTGGTGAACAAAGTCACATAAGTCATGGTGACCGAAGTCACATAACTCGTGGTGACCGAAGTCGCTTATCTTAGATGACCCGAAGGTCTATAGCACTGGCGTACTTTGGATGTGTCACAAACTCTCAGATAGGAACCCACAAAGTGTTAACGTGCGTCCTATACCACACATTCGCACCAAACGGTTTACTAACCTCTAGTTAACTCCATATCATAAAAATAAATCAAAAATCTCAGAAATCTCATATCTTGTATCATCGGTAAGTACAATAAAATCTCATAATGGTTTCTCATAAACCTTGAATCTCAAAAATAGAAATCTCAAACTCAAGACTTGCCTCATGTCATCGGCAAGTATAAAAAAATTATTGTGATGGTCCTCATCGACCATACTCTAGAATATGAGATTTCAAACCATAAAACTCACCAAATATTGGCCATCTCAGCAAATTCCTATAAATTGGATTTATAAGACTCAAAATATGCATAAAATGGCAAAACAATTCAAAATCAATAACCTCTAATAGCTTCGATCGTACAAGTCTGAAATTAACTGAAACAGTAAACGTATATGTCCCATACCAGGTGTTTTACTAAATTGTTTAAGTCCCTTTCTCATATGTTTGAATAGTGTAAAAATGTATATTTTATACTTAAAATAATTTATTAGAGAAAACTAGCTTTTAAAACTATTTTTCGGAAACGATTATTGAAACCATATTTGAAATTTCTGTATTATAGAAAAAATAGATTTTATAACTTAAAAATAATTCAAAAATATTATAAAATAATAATTTTAAATGCCAATTTATTTTAAAAATTATTTCAAAATCGTTTTGAGAAAACTATGCTCGAAAACAAAGAAAATATCTTGAAACCAATAACTCAAATTCAATTCGAACTCAATTCAAATTCAACCCAAAATTAATTCAAATTTGAATTTCAAATTCTCAAAATTTAGCTAGCCTATTGATAGGCATCATAGCTCTCAAAACATCACGAAAACATCATCAAAATCACACAAGATAGAAAGCAAAACAAGCTAGAAACATGTCGCAAAACAATGGAACGAAGGGGCAAAATGTATTGGCTGTAGGTCGACCAGCATGTCGAACTATAGGTCGACCAGTGTCGACCGTATGGTCGATCTACGAGGCATGAAGGTCGACCGCTAGGTTGACATGCCGGTCGACCTAGTCACGCACTTTCCAAAACTAATTTCCAAACTTCGAATTCGTTTTGCAGCAGCATTTTGAGATAGCAAATGAAGATGAAATGCTACAAAATTTGGCATGCATATAGTATGATATAGAAAAGATTTGGAAATAATTCATCAAGATATTAAGAAATTACCACTACTCAAAAAAGCAACAGAAACAAGATATAAGCTATATATAATAACTTAGCAGAATATGTTTACATTAGAAGGCAGGTTTCAGCTAGAATCGTGAGTTAACAAACTCACCTTGAATTAGAAAGGTTAAAATCCTGAATTTTTGCTGGAAGAAACAAGCTTTAAGGAGAAGAAAGCTTCCAATAACCTGTATAATTCCTTAAACAGACATGCAAAAGAGAAAGCTAATCAACTGACAAACACGTCTCAAATTTTAGATTTTTGATGAAATAACAATGGTTTGGTGTAACGACCCGGAAATTTCGATCCTGAAATTTCCAAATAGTTAGAAAAGAAGAAGAGATAGAAGAGAAAAGAAACAAAAACAAGTCACACGAAACCTCACATTCGCAGCGGATAAAATATAATATTAAATAATAATAACAGTTATGCAAAGGAAAACTGTATTTATAAATTTATATTTTAATACATCAGAGTTACAACATATACAATCAGTGGACATATACAATCAACATGTCCCAAATATGCAACAATATATCTCAGCGGAAATACTCCAAACGTTCCTGCCATCCAGCTAGTATCCTGAGCTCTAGAACGTCCTTACCTGAAAACCTGTAATACTTGGTCCGACCGGAGCATTACATCAAAGTAACACCCGGGTCAGGCTGGAAACCAGCGTGAGTAAACCCATCTAATAAGGAATACAAAAGTATACAACTTATATGCACCCGGGTAACTTGCATCAATATACAATTTTACAAATTGTCATAGTCATCACTTATTTCTCACATCAATTTCTAAGTACCCGAACTTAAATCATTCCATTTCATCCTATTGGTCCCATATATCAAATTATAAAGAATTGAAATGGTTTCGGGTATTTACTAATACCCGATTCCGGTCTCATCGAATCCAATGTCATCTGAACACAAGTTATCCAATTAAATACAATTCAACTTTAATTGACGGATAACACTTTTACATGGCAATTCATAATTTATTGATAATCACATTATCAACATCCATCCAACATATCATATCACAAAACAATTCATATCAGGGATATCAACCAGTCCAAAGCACTCAACATCATTCAATCATTAATAAGCAGGATTGATTCTTCACTAATTACATTAATTAATGATTCTCAAATTACTTTCATTAGTTAATTATTATTAAATTCATTTAATAATAAACCTTTAACTTAATTACATTCATTAATCAACCTTGATTATTAATAACCTTTAACTATATTCGTAAATCAATTATACCATGCTTAATCAAGTAATTAACTTTTAATTAATTTCCAATAAGTAATTAACTAGTCTTAATTACTTACACTAATAAATCTTATTCATTAATCATCCAACTTAAGTAATTATCCTTAATTAATCTCTCAAATTAATTATTCCTAATTAATCTCCTTAATTACTTAAGTTAATTAATAAACCCCTTTAATACTTATATTAATTAATGACTTTAATTTAATTACCCTGATTTTACCCCTTAAAATCAAGACCTTAATTGGTTTAAGATAACCATTATCTCAATTTAACTACCAAATCATCATTTAATTTTATTTAAAATCACTTAGAAATAAAATTATATAATTAACTTGAAACCCTTAACCTATAATGTACCCAGGTCTAATACAAATAAAATAAAATAAATAAATAATCCCCCAGCTGACCAAATGCTCAAATTAACAACCACGTGTTCTAGAAAATATTTCTTTCCCATACCCCTTTTACGTCAATTTATTAACATTTATTTCATAACTACCTCTATACCTTAATAAACTAATTACAAAACCCAACTGGCCTATAATCTTCAGCCCATCCATGACCCAGATCCACGAAAACATCAAATTTCCCCTAATCACTTATCTTCAGCAACAGGTCAAGTTCCAACTACAGGCAAGAGCACCAATTCATGCATGTATCAGTGCACACTTCCTCCGATGATCGTTCCTTGCCGCCGATCATCTCTACACATCTCATACGATCACCTTATCCTTCCTAAACACCAAAACCTCGACGAACAGCTCCGTACAAAAAAAACAAGTTCGACCTCTCCTCTTCATTACTGGGAATGTTCAGATGCTCAACGATCTACACGCTACGGCCGTCCCGCCATCGTATACCCTAGAATTTCATTGGAAGACTCGTCTCCTCCTCCAGCAGAGTTTCCCCCACGTGCGCAACCTGCATCTTTCCCCCTTGCTACGCTATTCAATTCGAAGCCGATGCTATACCAATGAAAAATAAAACCCTAAATCGACCCTACCCCATCAAGCCATGCAATAGGAATTACATATACCATTTTTCCCTGGTGCCACTCCGACCTATGCTTCTTCTTGCCCATTGCTAAGTAACACGAGCGACCCTATCATCGGAAAATGGAAGCACACCAAAACCGATCATCTCCCAATTCCACACGAATTACAAGCTTAAAAATTGAGAATTTGTTATCATAAATCATCATTTTCCAATACTAATCTGTTTTTATAATCAGAACTTAAATTTCCGATCTTTGATTTTTCTGATTTTAAATTTACTTCACAGTAATTTCTATTTCCAGAATATTTACCAAATATTTCTTCTGGATTTTATTTTTAAAAATAAATTTACATTCATTTAATCATTTCATCTTCAATGACGATGATCCAAACTTTAAGTTATGAAGAGAAAAGAATTTATTAAGGTGATTTGTCCCTGAAGTTTAACAGAGAAAGATATATACTCATCTACTTAGTCACGCACACATTATACAGGAAGTTTTCAACTATCTCCAGCTCCAAAACATTCATGCAAATCTTATTTACCCCATTACTGTATAAGATTATCACATGCATCATGTATTTAAATCAATTTAAGCCCTAAAAAAATTAACTGAAATTTACTTCCAGGTATAAATCAGAAAAAGATTGTTTTGAATGAACCTGGAACTACACTTTAATCTGAATCCACATTTTTGAAATGATCTTACTACCTCAACAAATTTCTGTTATTTAATGAGGACTAAGGAAAATCCAGCAATGAAATTTGGATTTTTGATCAAATTTTTGAACCTGTATCATATGAACAGAACAAACACCCTATATTCAGACATGCAAACCCATTTTATCATATGGATATACCTACAATTCTTATTTAAACAATCATATAAACTTTTCTTTATATACTTTACTTCGAGTTCACAGCACGCAACAGACTAAAAGATTTGTTTACTCACAGATATAAAATAGAGAAGCTTGCTATGATGGATCTGGAACCCTGAATTGTTTTGGCTTGCTTGATATCTGATTTGGACCTGATGTTTATGATCTGCTACTTGATATTTTGAATCTTGAATTTTTGTTTTGGATCTGAGATGATTTGATTTCATTTCCAGGTCCGATCTTCATTTTATATTTTAGTTTTTTTATGATGGAAGATGATTTTAAAGACTTGAGTATGTTCCCTTTTTTTTTTGGAATGAAAGAGTAGGGATTTCTCTTCTTATTTTATTTTACCCTTGCTTCTAATATGATAATTGTATTATCTTAAAGAAAAGAAAATGAACAAATGCCACTTGTAAATACAAAGCTTACAATTGTCAATGTAAATGATTATCTCCTTACAAATGTATGAATGCAAGAATTAAATGCTAATAAATGTTTACATTTGTTATAATGCATAGCAAATTTATTTATATTTGTAATTAAAGTGTACCTAATATGTTTATGTATTTTTATATAATATTCTTTATTAAATCTTATTTTACCCAAGTCTTATGCATTTGTTAATTTCTTAAATCAATATAATATTTTTATACATTCATGTTTTTAACCTTATATTTTTACAAACTACCTTCACATTTAAGTTAACCTTTAAAGATTTTTTTTTAATATATATACACCTTTATCAAATCTTACTTTATACCTTATAGAAACTATTTTAGTGTTGAATATAGAATTTAACTTTAAATAAATCTTGAAAATCAATAAAAATATAATTTCCAATTCAATGTATGTACATACCAATATATTATATTATGATTAGAAAATTACTTTTATTAATTCTGGAAAGATAAATTTGTCCAACTAAATAATTATAAAAGAAGATTATTAAACTAATATTATCAAACTTTAATACTTTAGTTAGGAAAATTATAAATATAAATATTTATTTAGATATTTATAGTTCAACCTATATTTTATTTTTAAATCTTCATTTGTTAAATTCAATTAACAGACGCCTAAAATTTGGGTTATTACATTCCTCCCCCCTTTGAATCTTTTCGTCCTCGAAAAGGAACGAAGCCAGAATTTTTAAAATGCTTATAATCAGATAAATTTTCATTGATCATTTTTAAAACATTTTAGAAATCTATATAATATTACTAAAATAGTTTTTATAAAAATACCTTTATAACTCGTTGTTTCAACCAGTCCATTCTTGTTCTTACAGAAATTCGGTCATACGTTGATCAGGCGTACGACTGAAAATCTATAAGTACTTAGCAGACCCGTTTTCAACACCCAGTGAAAATACTTGGAAAATAATTTTATTGAAAATATTGAAAACAGTTTTTGAAAATAGAGGATATATCTTTGGTGAGGATGCTCTGGAAATCATCACCCCCATCCATGGTCCGAGTTACATTCTAGGGTTACGCTGCCGTCGCAGCAAAAGTCCATGTAACTGCAGGCTCTTAGCGGCCTCTCGATTACGCCATGGATCCCCACATAACATATCACAGTTACATCCAGGGTTACGTTGCCGTCGCAGCAAAAGTCCATGTAACTGCAGGCTCTCAGCGGCCTCTGATTTTCGCTGTCAAAATAAAACTTCTCCACTCCAACATAGGTCGCAGTCTGCCGATATAAAATCAAACGCAGACTGTTGGCTCTTAGCGGCACACATGACTTTTGTTATGTTATACCATAGGTCATAGTCTACCGATATAAAATCAAACGCAGACTGTTGGCTCTCAGCGGCACACACGACTTTCGCTATGGTATGCTCTACTCATAATCCCCAGGAACTAGTTTTGTCCGGACTCCTCACAGGATCAACTTTAGAACCCCCCATTGGGGCTCAAGGCAGCACCACCCGGTGGTACTATTGAGAAGTCCATTTCAAGGGAGCGCCTTTTTCCCCAGAGCCATCATCAAAAAAATTTATACTATACATATATAGTATCTTTAAATCATACACCTAGTATGATCTCATACAAAGCTTCTTTACACAAAATCGATTATCCCAAAATCGATAATTCTCAAACTAGGCTTTCCAAATTCAATATTGATTTTACCCAAAAATCAAAAGCCTTTCCAAATCCAAAGGTTCCCAAAACCTTTTTCCAAAATCCTCATAAGATCTTATATATATATATATATATATATTTATATATATATATATATATATACAGATATATATAATTTTTAAAATTTTGGATCATTTCAAACTTGTATAAAACTCCTTTTATACTTCAAACATTTTTCGAAACCCTTTTCTTCTGGCAAAAGATTCAACAAGGGGAGTTTCATTTTATAAAACAAAGATATTTAACTTTGTTTACTCAAAATCAAATATTCAAATTTGATTACTTCTTTCAATATCAATTTCATTCAAATTCGTACGATGTACACATATCATTCGTACGCCATACCAATCTGATCGCTCACTCGATCACACAATTTCACTTCCGAACTAGTATCTTCCACCCGACTTCCTAGTGCGGACTAAGATCTGGTTTCTTGATCAGAAACCATCATTCTCCTTGTATAGTCATAACTATGATAGAGAATATCCAGAACCCAATCAACAATCCATATCCAGGTTCGCCTTCAAAAATCGAGTGGAAAATTCCAACTCGGATCAATATAACTATCTCGAAATTCTATGCTCGAATCTGGATCAAATCACTATGCGAATAGAATAACATACGTACATCCTACGTATTTATCTTTATTAGTTATTAGCCAAATTAATTTCATTTCTATTCACATTCACTTTGATTTTCATTCACTTACTCATAATTGCTTCAGTCCATTTGGATTATTACCTCTATTCTTCTCTCGATTGGGTATTTAACCAATAACAGTTTAAACTCTGTCCAGTTTAAATTTAGAAAATAACTTGAAAAGTTAAAGAAATAGATAAGTAGTTGAAAAATAATTACTAGTTTGTAAAATAGCTGTAAAATAGTTCAGTAATTGTAAAATAATTGGAAAATAGTTAAACAGTCATAGAAATTTTAAATAATTGCAAAATAGCTATAAAATAGTAATTAGTAGTTGAAAATAGTAATTAGTTTATAGAATAGTTAGAAAATTGTTAAACAGTTTCAAAAATAATTGTAAAACAAGTATAAGATAGTTTGGCTTTTAAAAGAAAGGTTGTTTATATAGTGAATAGCTTGGAAAATAGTTTTATATTAAAATAATTTTTAAAAATAGTCCAGAGTCAAAATTGTTCACTTCCCAATCTCTATTCTCATCAATTCAATTTAAATTTCCTCTACCATTTAAATTGACCCAATTCCAATTTAAATAACTTCAATTTCCATTGAAATTGATTCAATCCCAATTCAAGTTGAATTAACCTTAGTTTCTTTCCAAATTTAACTTTATTCAACCTTGATCTCAAATTCTTCTAATTCAAATAAATTTCAATTTAACTAGTTCCTATTTCAACTCATTTCAAACCCAGTTTGAATTAATTCTAATTTAAACTCAATATCCAAATCAAGTTGAATTAACCTTGATTTCCTCCCAAATTAAATTAAAATTCCATTTGAATTTAAAACTATTCAACTTTAATTACAATTCCAAATTATTCAAATCAATTTAGACTAATTTCAAATTAAACCCACTTTAATTTCAAATCATTACAAATTAATCCAATCCAAATTTTCCATTCGAATTTATACTCATACATCTTCAATCACACTTTCAATTACTTCAAATCAAATTCAATTTGAACTAATTCAAATTTCAAATTTAAACCATACCTCATTCATTTAAACAATTCCAATTCACAACTTAAATATTTTTAACAACAATAGGATGATATTATCTAATTTATTTTAAAACATCCATTCATTTTAAATTTCTAGATCTCAAACCCAATTTGAGATCACTCAAACTCTCAATTAAAATCAACCACTTAATTTCCCAAGTCAAATCTTAATTTCATCTTAAAATTAACAAATCAAGTTGAACATCCCAACATATTTAACTTTTCCCAAGTTAAACTCAATTCACTTAATCCAGTCAACCTTACCTAGTTTGAACTCCCATTTCAAATTTTGAACTTCTCATAAATAATCTTCCCACTTATTAAGTTTAAAAACTTATCACTTCGGGTATCACATTTTTTTCCACATTCAAAACTCAACATTTAGAGTTTATTTCAAACCATATTTGATATTATGTATACCCACATATATACATATTAACTTCTTTTACATACCAAGTTATACTTTGAAATATTAAACCACCTTTGGTTTTAATTCAAAACATATTTCTTTTAAAATTTCAAACAACACTTGTTTGAAAAAAAACCATTTCATTCATATATATTAAATAACATCTCTTATTGTAAAATAAGATCATATTCGAAATATTATCTCCTTTAACATTTTAAAACCAATTCAAATGTTTAAATTTAGAATTCAAAACTGCACAATTTGAAACCCACTTTAATTTTACATCCTTTCTAATTTACAAGTTATTCTCATCAAATGGTTATTTCCTCAAAACATTTTATTGATTAAAACTATCATCCCATTATTAAACACAATAACCATTCAATTTCCTGGTTTGAAACCAATTCTAATTCATCTTATTTTGAAATTCTTCCTTAACTTTAAGATTTTAATTTAAGTTTGAATTCATTTCAAACTTATGCTTATTTAATTTCAATTTGGTTGTATTATATAACTTCTTAATTCTTGCTATTACTTTTAATTTAATTAATACTACAACCAATTTCCTTAATACAATAGATAATCTATTTCTTGTATAAGATTCATTTACTTTTAAAATCATTTAAAAATCTTTGTATAAGAAAATAACTAGTATGCTCTCATATATATATATATATATATATATATATATATATATATATATATATATATACACACACTCAACTTATCCTAGGGTACCACTTACCCTATCCTTAATGAGTAATCCCGACAGAGCCAAGGTTCTCGCTTAACCTTCAGCTCTGATACCAAATGTAACGACCCGGAAATTTCGATCCCGAAATTTCTAAATAGTTAGAAAAGAAGAAGAGATAGAAGAGAAAAGAAACAAAAATAAGTCACAGGAAACCTCACATTCGCAGCGGATAAAATATAATAATAAATATTAATAACAGTTATACAAAGGAAAACTGTATTTATAAATTTATATTTTAATACATCAGAGTTACAACATATACAATCAGTGGACATATACAATCAACATGTCCCAAATATGCAACAATATATCTCAGTGGAAATACTCCAAACGTTCCTGCCATCCAGCTCGTATCCTAAGCTCTAGAACATCCTTACCTGAAAACCTATAATACTCGGTCTGACCCGAGCATTACATCAAAGTAACACCCGGGTCAGGCTGGAAACCAGCGTGAGTAAACCCATCTAATAAGGAATACAAAAGTATACAGCTTATATGCACCCGGGTAACTTGCATCAATATACAATTTTACAAATTGTCATAGTCATCACTTATTTCTCACATCAATTTCTAAGTACCCAAACTTAAATCATTCCATTTCATCCTATTGGTCCCATATATCAAATTATAAAGAATTGAAATGGTTTCGGGTATTTACTAATACCCGATTCCGGTCTCATCGAATCCAATGTCATCTGAACACAAGTTATCCAATTAAATACAATTCAACTTTAATTGACGGATAACACTTTTACATGGCAATTCATAATTTATTGATAATCACATTATCAACATCCATCCAACATATCATATCACAAAACAATTCATATCAGGGATATCAACCAGTCCAAAGCACTCAACATCATTCAATCATTAATAAGCAGGATTGATTACTTCATTAATTACATTAATTAATGATTCTCAAATTACTTTCATTAGTTAATTATTATTAAATTCATTTAATGATAAACCTTTAACTTAATTACATTCATTAATCAACCTTGATTATTAATAACCTTTAACTATTCTCCTAAATCAATTATACCATGCTTAATCAAGTAATTAACTTTTAATTAATTTCCAATAAGTAATTAACTAGTCTTAATTACTTACACTAATAAAACTTATTCATTAATCATCCAACTTAAGTAATTATCCTTAATTAATCTCTCAAATTAATTATTCCTAATTAATCTCCTTAATTACTTAAGTTAATTAATAAACCCCTTTAATACTTATATTAATTAATGACTTTAATTAAATTACCCTGATTATTTACCCCTTAAAATCAAGACCTTAATTGGTTTAAGATAACCATTATCTCAATTTAACTACTAAATCATCATTCAATTTTATTTAAAATAACTTAGAAATAAAATTATATAATTAACTTATTATATTAACTTGAAACCCTTAACCTATAATGTACCCAGGTCTAATACAAAATAAAAATAAAAATAATAATAATCCCCGAGCTGACCAAATACTCAAATTAACAACCACGTATTCTAGAAAATATTTCTTCCCCATACCCCTTTTACGTCAATTTATTAACACTTATTTCATAACTACCTCTATACCTTAATAAACTAATTACAAAACCCAACTGGCCCATAATCTTCAGCCCATCCTTGACCCAGATCCACGAAAACATCAAATTTCCCCTAATTCACTTATCTTCAGCAACAGGTCAAGTTCCAACTACAGGCAAGAGCACCAATTCGTGCATGTATCAGTGCACACTTCCTCCGATGATCGTTCCTTGACGCCGATCATCTCTACACATCTCATACGATCACCTTATCCTTCTCAAACACCAAAACCTTGACGAACAGCTCCGTACAAAAAAAACAAGTTCGACCTCTCCTCTTCATTACTGGGAATGTTCAGATGCTCAACGATCTACACGCTACGGCCGTCCCGCCATCGTATACCCTAGAATTTCATTGGACGACTCGTCTCCTCCTCCAGCAGAGTTTCCCCCACGTGCGCAACCTGCATCTTTTCCCCCTTGCTACGCTGTTCAATTCGAAGTCGATGTTATACCAATGACAAATAAAACCCTAAATCGACCCTACCCCATCAATCCATGCAATAGGAATTACATCTACCATTTTTCCCTGGTGCCACTCCGACCTATGCTTCTTCCTGCCCATTGCTAAGTAACACGAGCGACCCTATCGCCGGAAAATGGCAGCACACCAAAAACCGATCATCTCCCAATTCCACACGAATTACAAGCTTAAAAATTGAGAATTTGTTATCATAAATCATCATTTTCCAATACTATTCTGTTTTTATAATCAGAACTTAAATTTCGGATCTTTGATTTTTCTGATTTTAAATTTACTTCACAGTAATTTCTATTTCCAGAATATTTACCAAATATTTCTTCTGGATTTTATTTTTAAAAATAAATTTACATTCATTTAATCATTTCATCTTCAATGATGATGATCCAACCTTTAAGTTATGAAGAGAAAAGAATTTATTAAGGTGATTTGTCCCTGAAGTTTAACAGAGAAAGATATATACTCATCTACTCAGTCACGCACACATTATACAGGAAGTTTTCAACTATCTCCAGTTCAAAAACATTCATGCAAATCTTATTTACCCCATTACTGTATAAGATTATCACATGCAAATCTGCTACTTGGTATTTTGAATCTTGAATTTTTGTTTTGGATCTGAGATGATTTGATTTCATTTCCAGGTCCGATCTTCATTTTTTATTTTAGTTTTTTTTTATGATGGAAGATGATTTTAAAGACTTGAGTATGTTCCCCCTTTTTTTTGGAATGAAAGAGTAGGAATTTCTCTTCTTATTTTATTTTACCCTTTCTTCTAATATGATAATTGTATTATCTTAAAGAAAAGAAAATGAACAAATGCCACTTGTAAATACAAAGCTTACAGTTGTCAATGTAAATGATTATCCCCTTACAAATATATGAATGCAAGAATTAAATGCTAATAAATGTTTACATTTGTTATGATGCATAGGGAATTTATTTATATTTGTAATTAAAGTGTACCTAATATGTTTATGTATTTTTATATAATATTCTTTATTAAATCTTATTTTACCCAAGTCTTATGCATTTGTTAATTTCTTAAATCAATATAATATTTTTATACATACATGTTTTTAACCTTATATTTTTACAAACTACCTTCACTTTTAAGTATAACCTTTAAAGAATTTTTTTTAATATATATACACCTTTATCAAATCTTACTTTATACCTTATAGAAACTATTTTAGTGTTGAATATAGAATTCAACTTTAAATAAATCTTGAAAATCAATAAAAATATAATTTCCAATTCAATGTATGTACATACCAATATATTATATTATGATTAGAAAATCACTTTTATTAATTCTGGAAAGATAAATTTGTCCAACTAAATAATTATAAAAGAAGATTATTAAACTAATATTATCAAACTTTAATACATTAGTTAGGAAAATTATTAATATAAATATTTATTTAGATATTTATAATTCAACCTATATTTTATTTTTAAATCTTCATTTGTTAAATTCAATTAACAGATGCCCAAAATTCGGGTTATTACATTTGGAATAAGATTACCTTTTAATTCTTTTTAGATTTGATACAGACAAAAATTTATTTGAAAAAGACTTGAATTTGAAAGCTGGGTTTGAAGAAAAATGGATCTTTCCTTTTACCATATTAGTTTTACAGGAGAGGAAGGAGAAGGGAGATAAGAAAATGAACATACTGACTATGTTCTCTCTTTTTCTTCCAATTAACAGGTTCTCCCTCGAAGCTTCTCCCTCCATACCAAAACTTCTCCCTCGAAGCTTCCACGAAGCCTTAAAAAATTGATATTAGATGACGAATCAAAAGAGATTAATAGAGAAAAGAATGTTCCTTGTTGTAGCAAGGTATTAATCAATTGTAGTGGTACTTCCCTGTCCCCTATCTCATCCTCTTCTTGCACTCATACTCGCTATCAGTGGATAGTAAGAGAATTTACTGAGGCACACAGACAGATGTCTTAGGAATACTCATTCTAGGGTAAACTTCACCCTATCTCTAATGAGTCACCTAATGTGTTATACTTCTGAGCTAAAGTTCAACCTTCAGGTATGATACCACTTGTCTCGACCTGAAATCCGGTGTTCGAAAATCGACATTCATACTTCACCCGTATTCGAATGCCGCAGATTCAAACATCGAACTCCAGTTCGTATGGAGCTTATAACATATTAAGTATAACAACACAGCGGAAGAAAAACAACATATATATATCATTGATACAACAATTGATACAACATCTGATACAATATGATACAATAGATGCACAACAATATCAGAGACAAAAATATACAACAGCGGAACAAATAGCAGCGGAAAGATTGCACCATAAGATAGAAGAGTCTCCAAAAGAATCCAACTCCATTATGCAGCTGCAACTCCATATCCAGACCAAAGATAGCTCGAACCCCCGATCATGTTAACTAAGCAAGGTCAGTCATGGATACTATCGCCAAAATCCAAACACTCCAAACCAATTCCAAACAGAAAGCTGAAGCCAACCGAATCTAGATATACAAGCTGTTTATCTAAAAATCTAACTCTAGAATGCCCGTGTGGAAAATTTGTGGGCACCCAGAACTTAGAAAGGGAACAATAAACTCTAGGTCAGTCATGGGACTGGTATGAGCAAATAAAAAAAGTTTTCTTTGAATAAAAACAAACAAAAGAATTTTAAATAAGAAATCTGCAATGCTTTTCGGAAAATGAAACTACCATAAGGCCTCCTGCCGCACACACAATGCAAATGCAGAATTGGAGGAGATTTCTCCTTATGATAGTCAAACATGCTTGATAGGCGAAACTCTTTTGATATTATTATTAGTGCATAGTGAAGAAAATAACTTCGAAAGTATAATATTAATCTTAGCCAACATACAACCATTATTGTATCCCAACTATAGCTACCATCTAAACAGTGGTGATCATCATAAGCAAATGGCAGGTTATACAACTAAAACTGTACAAGGCGCGTATTGGATGATTGGATTTCTAACAATGGTCAGGCTAAGGAACTTCCTTTACCGAATGGAATGCCTCTGGAGGGACGCCCCCAAGAACCAAACCGGATCTCTGCCAATACAAGGCCGGGTTACCTCTGTAACTAGGCAACACCTACAAGTAAGCCATCCCCGGCCATTAACGACCTTTATCCCAGGATTCACCCAAAAATAGCAACAACCACGCAGTTAAATATATAGGCTCCGTGCCATGATATCACTTTTATCCAGAAGAAAATGGACATACCCTAGGGGCGCGACCCCTAAAAACCTTGTCGCAACATTCCCGCTTCGACCATTTCTGGGTTGTGAGGCTCGACGACGTCTCGTCATAAAGCTACGCTTTTCACAAAAGCCATGCTTCGATCAACACATGATCAGTAGCACTTCGTATGCCATATTACCAAATTGGGAATGTATCACTAGTAACCATCAACTACATAACCTCTGAGCTCATACGTCTCAGAGAAGGGTGCTAAGCTAAGAAAGTAAATTCTCCGCCACCAAACAGAAATGTATTTGATAGAAACCAGCTTTACATCTCAAAGTGTAACCTCAGACACACATCCATACAAGTCTGCTCCGGTTCGAATAGAACCGAAGGCACTTCAAAGAAGCCCTTGCAAATCCGGATAATCCCTAATCACGTCCGGACTCCCGATCATAAAAGGTAATATAAATCTCTATATCGGGGATCGGCCGGTGCAGAGATATTCGACAGGTAATCCTTTCGTTTTCGAAAATACCCGGTCTTTACTACCGTCTTCAAATGTAATCCATAACGTCATATCATTATTCAAAATGGGTTATATGACACAAAGTCCTTTCCTGACTAAACCGAATAATGAGTGCAATATTTAAAAACATATGAATATTAGGATCTTAGTTACGTCACAACTTAAAGCCCAAAACCTTTCTTTAAATAGTTTAAAAAAATAATTGTTCTCAAATCTTTAAATAAAAAGATTCACTTCACAAACTTCACCAATCTTTTACAAAGATTAATTCATAGCTTTCAAAACAATTCCATTTCAAAACTTTTATACAAAAGATACACCTTTAAGATCCTCTTTAATTTCAAAACAAAGTTCAACAATCTTTCACAAAGATTCATTCATATCTTTCAAACTATTTTCATTTCAAAACTTGAAATCCTTTCAACACAAATTGGAAATCCTTTCTTTATATGAAAGCTGTTATTATTTGAAAAGCAAAAGTTTTCGTTTCAGAAAAATCCAATTACATTTGCACAAGTTAAACCCCTTTAAGTCTAAAACTTGGGTTAAATTCAAATTTCCAAAATAATATTTTTAAAATGGTTTAAAGCCCATATAAACACATTATAACTTGTATAATCTTTTTAAGCCATAATTTCCAAATATAGAACTCAATGTCAAATCTTGAACTTAAATTCAAATCAAACTATTTAAATTTCAAAACTTTATCAAGTCATTCAAAATAACTTTTATCTTTAAAACTTCCTTTCAAAAGCTTTTCACATTTAACCCAATTCCACTTTCCAAACCATTTAAATTCAAAATTCATCTTTAAAACCATTTCATTATTTTGGATAAAATATTATTAAATCCAAAATTCTGTGACTTAACCGAATCCTCGTGAAATCCATATTTGTGTGTGTATGGTGTAGTCCAGGGGTTTTATACAATGGTGCGGCATCATCAATCATCACAGATTCAATCATATCAATATTGATAAGCGGTATAATCTATAACACTTATCTTCCATTCATAGAATCGCAGATGAATAAATTATATTCATTATAGATAAATAAATTACATTCATCATAACTCAAATCAAAACAGAGCATCACACATCAGGGATAACAAACAATTCAACATTCAATAGAATCCAAACATCCATAAGTAAGATCAATTAATTATCTGATTAATTTAAATCAGATTAATCACTCATCCTAGTTAATTAACATTTACTTATTTCAAATCATTTTCATTAATTAACCTTTAATCATTTATTAATTAACCTTGAATAAATTAATTAACCTTTAATTATTCAATAATCAACTTTAATTAATAAATTGTTCAACCTCTAATCATTAAATAATTAACCCCTAATTATTATATTTCCTTAATTAATTACATTAATTAATTAACCCTTAATTAATTCATCATTTTTTAATCAGTTTCATTAATCTTCAAATCAATATTTAATTAACCTTAATCATGTAATTAATTAACCTTAATTCTCAATTAATTAACCCTTAATTATTAATTAATTAATCCCTAATTATTAGTTAATTAACCTTTAATCAATTATCCTCAAATTAATTACTTTAATTAATTAATCACATTAATTAATTATCCTTTAATTTATTATTGTCTAATCACTTGATTAATCAACCCTTAATCACTAATTGATTACTTTTAATTAAGTAATTATCTGCAAGTAATTAATTACCTTTAATTACTTTATTACCCCTTAATTACATTAAGTAATTAACTTCATTAAGTAATCATGCATTAATTATTTTCATTAACTAAATCACCCTTAAATTAATTACATTAAGTAGTTGTCCCTTAATCATTAAGCAAATAATTATCCCATAATAAATTTAGATAAACCATTTATCTTAATCATTTATCAAACTATATTTGAAAACACTCAGGGATTTAAATTAATTAAATAACCTAATACAAGATTAATTTAAAACCAAATCAATTTTAATCTTAAAACGATTAACATTAACCTTTATATAAATTTATTATTAACAAATAAATCTATTTATATTCTCAAGTCACTTAATAAAAACATTTTTATCTTCATAATTAACCTTTTAACTAAGCTATTAAATTTTATTTAAAATAATCTTAAGATATAATAAATGGAAGTATACTCCTATTAAACACTTAAAACTTGATTAATGGAAATAATTCATTTTAAAATCTTTAACTAATTCCAAACAAGAAATACAATACTTATCATTTAAAAGAAAATTTGTTTAAGAAGACAATTCAAGACTTAATTAATTTAAAACTTAAAACTAGATTTGTTTGAAGATTTAAACCTTTTACTGCTTCAACCCGAGATATCTCGAGTCCATCCCGAAGAAAAATACAAATTTTCTTGAGCCTTTCCCACTAAACCCGAAACCACACTGTTTACATTATGAAAACTTAAAAACCTGCTACCCAACGAAATGATTTGACAGCGAACTTGGACCTGATTCAAAATTCCCCGAGTATGTCTTCGAGTTCAAACCCCTTTCTTCTCGAACAAAATTAGTCTAACACCAGACACACGTGTATACATGCACCGATGATCAGAGCTTTTCTGATCATTGCCGCTACCTCCAACGAGTCATCGGTGATCATCTCAACACCAATTACCACCCAACACCCTTAACAATCCTCTAAATCAAAATCGATCAAAACAACTCTTCCTGGAACTAACCATGATCACTAGAAAACTCCACGTGCTACCGCCAGTGTTCATCTGAAACCTTGCGAGCCTACCCAGAGCAGCGTCAACCACTCGAGCTTCAATTCCAACCCCTGTGGTGAAGTCCAATTTACCTTCGACAGCGCAGTAACCTTAAATATAACTTCACTCAAACGAGGTCCCAAAACCCTATTTTAACGTCGACTATCTTCTATGACGATGTAGAAATTATTTAACCATTTTTCTGATGATCCTTGACCTACAAGCGTGCTCCAGATTCGATCACGAGGCCAATCGTGTCGCCGATCGCCAGAGTTTGACCAAAATAGGATTTTTGTTCATCTTAGAAATTCTCGACCGTTACTTGCTTAAAAATCATGAAACGATTTTCTAAATTCATATTTTTGAAATATGAATAAGTCTATATGATCAAAGCTTGCGAATTTAAAAATCAAATCTTCGGCTTGAATTCATCATTTTTTTTCCGTCATCCTGATTTCCATCAATCCTACGTATATATTCCGCTTAATAATATTTTTTACATTGATGTTATATTGATACAAACATATCCTTTTTAAAGATTATAGCTTGAATTCGATTAGATGGGAAGATACTAATTTTCTAGTGATTTTGAACCTGTAATTATAAATAGAGGAAAACATATACACAAACATTGCTCAGATATATACATGCATACGTATATTCATACGTGCAGAACATCATTCACTATTTTACTTCAAGGATCAATTACAACGTCAGGATGTATGAATAGATTCAGGTCTAATTTACTCACCTGAGATTTGAAAAGTAGAGAACATGAACTTTGCTTTTGAATTTAAAAAACAGGAATTGAAAACTTGCTTTGATTTTTTGTTTTTTTATCGACTGCTGAGTTGATCTAATGTACTTTTGAGTTGAACCTTGCATGCTATCAGGTTGAAAGCTTGGAACAGATTTTTATCTTTACTGTGATTTTCCACAGGCTTCAGATTGAAGTGCTTTGATATTTTTTATATTCTTGGATTTGAATCTTGTTTTTTGATTTTGATTATTTTCTGGTTTACATTGCTCTGAATTTATTCTTTGAATGTTTGATCAGGTTTTTGTTTCTCATCTTGAATCTAGTTTGTTTACAGGTTTGAAAAATGAAGAAGAGAAACTTGGTTTCTTATTTTCATTTTTTTACATATATTTCAAATTAAAAGAATTCAAAAGCTATGCCACTTGTATGATTGTGTTAACACTTTTTAATTTTATATTAACACCTGTTTTACAAATGTCCTTATATGATAATTTTATGTTTAAATCCCTCTTTCATATAAATTTATAAATTATGTTCTAAACCTTACTTTATTTTAATTTATGAAATAAGTTTTTACTACTATGTTTTATATTTCCAAAAGGTATATTCATATCAAAGATTTTATATTTATTTTAAAAGAAATGATCCATTTATAAATATGTTTTAGATTTTTCAGATTTAAATCCTATTTAAAATCAATTTATATATTATATACATATATATACATATATACATATATATATATATATATATATATATATAAACAAACAAATGTTTCATTTGAGTTTGGAAAAATATAAATTAATTCACAATTTAATCCAAATTTATATTAATTATCAATTTAAATTTGACTTAGAAATCAGGATCGTTACAAATTCCCCTCCTTAAGAAAATTTCGTCCTCGACATTTGCTGGACGAGAAGACAACAAAGAACAGATAAGAAATGTTTTGCCAGATCAAACAGAGTATCCATTCTGCATTTGGCTTACCAAACCAGAATAACACCAATAATTACTCATTCAATATTTCATTAAGTACTTGTGTCATCCAGTCTATGAAATATGCAGAGGTATTTGCTAGTTCGAAGGGATAACCAACAATTTGTAGAATATATTTGAACAAAAAAGAACAGACAAATGGATACTTAACTCAGGTCAGAATATTTCAAAATATACACGAGCTTGTCCCTCTTCGGACTTGGATTCGCACAAGAAATCATACAAAATTTCAAAATTAGTTTTGACCGAAATCGTTTTATCGATACAAATCTTCATATTTTACTCATCGATTTATTTTAAATAGATTTTTTTTTTAAATTCATTAAAGTTCAAAACGGAAAGCTGATAGAGAACTGATAAAGAGAATACGAAACATGAACTTACCTACACAATTTGCAGGTCCACCTCCACACCAAAGCTTCTCCTTCGAAGCTGCCACGAACTCTTCAAAAAATTGATATTGGATGACGAATCAAAAGAGACTAATAGAAAAAAGATTGTTCCTTGTTGTTGCAGGGTATCGACAAATTGTAGTGGTACTTCCTTGTCCCCTATTTCGTCCTCTTCTTGTACTCATACTCACTATTAGTGGATAGTAAGAGAATTTACTAAGGCACATAGATGGATATCTTAGGGATACTCATTCTAGGGTATACTTCACCCTATCTCTAATGAGTCACCTAATGTGTTATACTCCTGAGCTAAAATTCAACCTTTAGCTCTGATACCACTTGTAACGACCTGAAATCTGACATTCGAAAATCGACATTCATACTTCACCCATATTCGAATGCCGCAGGTTCAAACGTCGAACTCCAGTTCGGATGGAGCTTATAACACATGAAGTATAACAACACAATGGAAGAAAAACAATATATATATATATATATCATTGATACAACAATGAATGCAACATTTAATACAATATGATACAATAGATGCTCAACAATATCAGAGACAAAAATATACAACAACAGAATAAATAGCAGCGGAAAGATAGAACCAAAAGACAGAAGAGTCTCCAAAAGAATCCAACTCCATACTGCAGCTGCAACTCCATCTCCAAACCAAAGATAGCTCGAACCCTCGATCACGTTAACTAAGCAAGGTTAGTCATGGGTACGATCGCTAAGATCCAAAGACCCCAAACCAATTCCAAACAGAAAGCTGAAGCCCACCGAATCTAAATCTACTAGCTTTTTATCTGAAAATCTAACCCTAGGCTGCCCGTATGAAAAATTTATGGGCACCAAGAGTTTAGAAAGGGAACAATAAACTCCAGGTCAATCATGGGACTGGTATGAGCAAAGAAAAGCAGTTTTCTTTGAATAAAAACAAACAAAAGAATTTAAATAAGGAATCCGCAATGCTTTTTGGAAAATGAAACTACCATAAGTGTAACATCCCGGAATTTTTAACAATATCAATTTAATAATCTGTAGTTAAAATTAAATTGATATTGATGTTCTGTTAATAATTATTCAAATAAATTTAATAATCTTCTTCAATAAATATTTAAATTGGTTATTTTATCTCTTAAATAATAAATTGATTTCTATTTACAATACAAATATTTGGTTTATATTTTAAATAGATGGGTATTGTTTTAATTTTAATAAGTAAAGCATATTTTCTAGTTTTAATATTTGTAGTAATTTGGAAAATTTGTTTTATTTAATTTTAGTTTTTCAAAGTTAAATAAATGATTTTGGTTTAAATTTAATAAATGTACCATGTTTTAAAATTCTAATATAGACATTTTAATTTGGGAAAATTTTGTTTTAAATAAGTATTGAGTTTTCAAAGACTATTTCATAAATAAATATATGATTTTAAAATTGATAAGAAAATAGTTAAATATTTTAATTAAATTGGCTTGAGTTTTAAATTTAGAATAAATTTAACAAAATGATTTCATGACTTAATAAAATGGATTAATTATTTAATAAAAATATAATTTCTTGAAAGATGTTTTTAATTTAATAATAAGAGATTTATAAAAGCAATATTAATATTGTATTGACTTTATAAAATAATCTTTGAATAAGAATTTGTAATTTTTATTTCAAATTGAATTTTAATTTATAACTTAATTTGAAATTGTTTGGTTTTGAATTTAGTTTGAATTTAAGTTCAAAGGTATAAATTTTAAATTGATTAATTGTTTTAATTTTAATATGTATAAGTTAATTTGTAAAACATTGTTTGTTCTTATTTCTTTTGTGAATACATACACATGTTTAAATATAAACTAACATATTAACTTAGGATTGCACACACACTAATTTGTAAATTTAAATACTAATTATCTTATAAGAAAACAAGTATTAGATTCATATGCATTCAAATTGACATGTGTTTAAAATTAGCATATCAATTTGACAAGTGTTAAAATTTAGTTTTTATTTTTCTTTTCTTTTATTAATCTGAAATACATTTGTATAGTTTGCATCTTCAATTCATATAACATTTTCATTCTTCTTTAATCAAAAGGAAATCTTCAAACTTCTTGAATCAAAATCAAGTAAATCTGCATTTCTTAAAGGAATCCACAAATCTGCATTCATAAGTTCATTAAAATCCAAAAATCTGCAACCTGCATACGTACATCCTGTTCAAATTTGCACACCTAAAATTCAAATCTGCATATTCCTCTTCTTCAACAATCAAACCCACCTTCATCTCAAAATCAATAGATGTCTGCAAAATTCAACAATCAAGCTGCATTTATTCACCAATGATCTGCATGCCACCTGAAAGCAGAAGAGCACATCTGCATTTTTAACAAGCCTGCATTTGTTTTCTGGAAAATTCAAAACAGTGGTCTGCATTCAAATAAAGGTGAGTAACATTTATATCTCAAACTATAAATAGGTTGCTTGTTAAATGTTGAGATAAATATGTTTGTGTGCTTATATAAGGTCTGTTGTAATTATGATTGAATGTGCATGTTGATTTTCTTTGCTGTGTTACCAGATTTATCATTCTATTTAAAGAATTCCCTACCATTGATCTAAATTGAGATAACATCTAGGTTTTAAAAATAATAAAAAGGGTTTGCTGATTATAGATTAGTATTCAAACTTATAAAGTAAAGTGTTATTTCCTTAAGATAAGGTTTTTTAAAAAAATTAATTAGAAAAGCTAGTTACAGAGTGATATCTCTGTAAAATAGGTAATACACTATATGTTAAACTTGATTAAATCCAGTCATATTAACATTTAAATCCAGTTTTATAAACTAAAAGAATTTACTGGAACTTGATTTTTAAATCAAGTAATAGAAATTTTAGAGTATTGGTTCCTTTACTGTTTGTTCTTGAACAAAAATATGATTTTGAGCAAATACTTACAATCTATAGTTTCAGTAAACTCAAAACTCTCCTGAGTTATTAAGTAAGGATCATAGAACCTTGGAAAAATCAGAGAAGTGTATAATGATTATTAGATTGGTAGCAGTTTGAAATTTTTTGGTTTGAACCCTAGTTTTGAACAGGGGTTAAGATTGGGTCAGTGTGTAGTGTTGGGGTGTTCGAGTGTTCTTGTTTTTGGTGGAGGTGTAGTAGATGTGTGGGTTGTTTCATGGCCGAAGAGGTGGACTTTCCGATGGTCGGAACGACATGAACTGGCCGTTGACAGGTGGGAGCTAAAACCTGAAAACATGTTTCAGGTTAGGTTTGTAAAGCTAAGATTTTGAATGCTTTGATTTTTGTTCGATCTGGAGATGTAGTAGGGCATTCATGGGTTTTCTGGTAGCGGTTGGATCATCACTGATGATCGCCAGAGGTGGTGGTCGCCGTGCATATGCACGGCGACATGTTTCTGATAAACTAATGGGTTTGGGAATGTTCAGGGAAAGGTTGGGTTTACTCGAAGTGGATGGGAGATTGTCTCGGAGTAGTGAGGTATAAAACTAGAAGAAGGGTTAGGTTCTCTCGGGTTGAACCTATAAGTTTACGGGTTACAGAAAACCTGTTTTTCTTTTTAAAATCTGGGTTTTTGAAATTTAAAATCCGAAGTTTATGTTTAAAGAAAAGTTTAAGTTTAAAATCAAATTTAAGTTTATTTTTGATTTGAATTCAAGTTTGTATTTTTGATTTGAATTCAAATTCCAGGTTTTGAAACCTGTTTTTCTGTTTTTTTTTAAAATCTGGGTTTAAACTTTAAAAATCTGCAGTTTCATGTTTAGAGTAAAGTTAAGTTCAAATTCAAATGCAAGTTTAAGTTCTAAAACTCAACAAAATTATTTATTACTTAGAAAAATATTATAAACCATCTTAAACTCAAATTTACAACTAAACTCATTTTAAAACCAATTTCCATCTTTTATTTAGATAAACAACCTTTAAATATCACATACTTTTTTTAAAAATTATTAAAAGAAGAAAATGGCAATAATTAAGCAATTATTGCATTTTCTTAAATAAAAACCCATTTTCCATTTATTATTACCCTAAGCAAATAAAATAAAGTTCTAAACTTTATTTTCTCATTTTAAATTCAAAATTTATTGTTTATTCCAGATAAACAATTTAAACTCCCAATTTATTTTAATTCTCAATATTAAATTGCAACTACCGTTATAATGTAATATTAACAAGTAATCTCCAAAAACAGGGTTGTTACATTATAAATGCATGAAGAGTTAATAAATCTATGATTATACATCGAGCTACCAAGTCAATAATGTAGCAAACATCCAACATGAAGATAATAAGTCACAATAGACATCAAATTCAAAAATAAGAAAGATTTCAGGACTTTATAACCTAAAAAATGGTATCGGGCCTATAAATATATAAGTAGTATTAAAGAGGTGATATCTAGTCTATAAAATGATTATGTTGTCGAACTTTTAAATGCATGACATCTCAAGCTTATGAAAGAGAGCATGTTGAGCCGTTACGAAGAATAACATCACTATATATAGAAATGCTGAACATTTAACATTAAAGAAGGATATCGAGTTTCTAGGAATTACAGATCTTATAAATCTACAAGCATGTCGAGCATGTCAGCAAGGATTGTTCTTGGCATGAAGATGTTGAGCCCATATCAAAAGGAAGGTACGAATATCGAATTACCAAAAGATGTCAAATCTCTAGAGGATGTCACATTGTTAAGGGGTATTGAGCACTTAACTACAAGTGGATGTTATCAAGTCTCTTTGGGGAACCAAGTCTTAAATGCAGTAATTATTATCAAGCCTTTGCAATAATGACTATTGTAAAGCATCTTTAAGCAGCAAGTAATGTTAAACTTTAACAAGAATGATGGGCTTCAACATTAAAAAAAGGATATCAAGCATCCATAACCATACGATTGTCGAGCATCATGAAGTCTATCAAGTAAATACCTAGATGTGTATGATAAGCATTGACAATAAAAAAGAGATGTCGAGTATTGATTAAGCAAAGGAGATGATGAGTATTGACATAAAGAATTACAAATATCTAGCCGGGTGGACACATGACAGCCATCCCACCTGTCGTTACCACTGTAAATGGAACCTCACGGCCACTTCGATAAGGGAATTTTTTTTCTTTCCCTCTCTCCCCCTCAAATTAAAGAATTGTAAACCCTAAATTGATCTGGAGAATATCGACAATTGATTGTAATCTTTGAAACTTATGTGAACAATGGACTTGAATAATTTTGCATAGCTTATTTCCATTGAATTGTGCATATTTGACTATTATCGAATAAAGGACGTGCATACGACTTATTTTTGACGTAGACTTGGACTTATACATAAGATAATACTATTTAACCGTTGTCTAAATTAAAGATTGATTTGCATAATGACTATCATGCCTATTGACAATTGAACAAAGGACTGTGACTTATGTGAATCTCCCATTTTGTCTAAAAACAAACAATTAATGGACTATTGCAAAATTTTGACATTCGTATTTTACCCTTGGACATATGACTCGAACTTTCAGACAACTTCATGACCATATTAAAAGTCCATGAGCATTATAAAGTGATTTTGAATAATATTATCTTGCGTAAACGTCTCGAGTGTTGAGCCAAGTTTAGGTTTAACAAAAATTACTAAACCTAAAAGACTCATACTTTCTGCAAAAATTTCTAAAACGAATGGATGTACACAAATTTTCTTAAAAAATCAATGTTTTCTTGTAAGTTTTTACAAACGTAATGCATAATTTAGCAAATATTTGCAATATGAATAAGCTTAAATGTATTTCCAAAATGAGTTAGCAAATATTTGCAATAAGAGCGGATGTAAACATATTTTTTTAAGAAATATTGCAATATTTCCTAAGTAAATGCATAGTTCTACAAGAATTATAAAACTAATGTGTAACAACCCAGAATTTTGAACAATTTAAAAATGAAAATATTTAATTAATTTTAAATATTCGAATGATGATTGACTTGAATTTCAAATTATCAGAATAAATTGGCGATTAAATTTAAGAATTTAATCTAGTGAAAAGTTGAATAAAATTTGAATCGACTTTGGAGTTGAATTTGAATATTGAATTTGTATTTAAATTTGTAACTAATGACTTAGGAAAAATATAGTTTGGATTTACGAATTATTTTTATGTAAATTTATAAATTGATATTGATAGTTGAACTGCAAAACGTTTATATATTTACTAAAGAAAATTTATACAAAACAATTGAATTTAAAATAAGAAAAAAATAATATAATAATATATATAATAAAAAAATAATAAAAATAAAATAAATAAGTATACACGGCCTTACTTTCATCAGCTAAATCCACGCCGTTACGTATGCCTTTGTTTACGCCCTAAACCATGCTCCATCCCCTTCTTAAAACATGAACCCCTTTCCTCCTTTACACAAAAAAAATCAAACACACGAAGAAAGAAAAATTAATGGCGCCTCTCTCATTTCTTCGTCCCTCTTCGTCGTTCAACAATTAGGGCTTTCCAATTGTAAGGCGCCGGCTTCAATTTCTGCTTCGACAACTTCGAGTTCAATCTTGCTTTCGGTTCGATCTCCTAGATTTTCGTTCGTCTCTGCTCGCGGCCTCTTCAAAAACAAAGGTGAGTAATTAACGTTACTCACATCTAATTCGAAGTGGTTTCAATTTTTTTTTCTGTTTATTTGTCTTGATGTTTCTGCTCGATTTGATTTTTTTGTTCGATTTTGATATTTTATGCCGATGATGATAGGGTTAAATATCTTCGATTCCCTTTATTTTCGTTCGAATATAATATTTAAATTCATCATGATTATTTTGTTGACCATTCGATTATGCTTGAACGCTGGTGATATTTTCTGACCATTTCAATTCATATGATTTCTTGCTTGATTATCACAGCTTTGAATTGCTTTGACGATGTTTTCCTCACCCACCACGGTTTTTGATATTTGGCTTAACATTAACCTGGTTATTTTGAAACTACTACTACCTTGATTTGAAACTGCTACTAGTTTTTTTTGTAAAAGCTGTAAACTGTTATGGCTTGTTCAAACTCCACCTTGGTCAGTTATTCTATAGTTTGACGATTTATATGTTGTTGCCGCTGGTTCACTACACACATATATATGTGTGTGTGTGTATGTATATATATATGTTTACATATGTATATATTCACTGCTTCCATCTTTATGTTGCATAGTCTGTTGGTTCATCATTGTTTGATTATTAGTTTGGTCTGGTTCCATCGTTGCCATGTATGGTCTCTGTTGATCCTGCTTTGTTGTTTGATACATGTCCTTATGCATATGTATATTGCATCACTGTATCATGTATTGTCACTAGTGAATTTCTGGCATCAATGTTGCAGTCTGATATGCTATGCGCTGCATCTATATGTATGTATACATGAGAGTATACATATGTATATGTATGTTTGTTGTGTAAAATCTGGTTCGAGAAAAAAAAAACGAGTTATGATACTCTAGTTGCTTCACTTTGATATTTTCTTTAAAACCACTGTCTTGCATTGGTCTGCTACTTTACTTCTTTGATATTGTGCATGTCATTGCATACATGTTTATGTATACATGTTTATGCATTGTCTACTTGTAGTTGGATTTGTTTACAGCTTCGACTTGCATTTTGAGTTGCGGGTTCAGGTTGCATTGTTTGGGTGTTTGTTGTACATATGAAATTGATTCATATGTATGCTAGACATTGTTTACACTGCATTTTGCTTGTCACTGAGTTCTTTTGGATTGAGTACATATGCCTAGTTCGCTTTTGGTTGCTGTAGTGATGCATGTGCTTTATGTATCACTGCATATGCTATTTTCCATGTTATCGAGTGGCTTGGCAGTTGTGTTGAATCATGACAGTTGTGATTTGACCTCTGCATTTAGTAATTGCTGATAACATGTTTATGTATACATGTTTATGTAGCTTGCAATTGAGTTATAAGTTTGAGTTTACTTGCCTGTTTCATCTGCAGTGTCTTCATTGTGCACAACTATGTATTGGTTCTGATGTATTGATTTTTAGCTTGCTTCTGATTTTACTGGATTTTGATAGTCTCGACTAATTTGCTTCGAGACAGTTTGTTGCATTGTGATCTTGTGGTGGTTGCGTTATTGTTGCAGTTGCCCTTACGTCCAAGAAAAGACTGCAGTTTCATTTTTATGAAAATTTTGCACTTGTTGAAAAATGCAGTAATAAGTTGTTTGGAAACTTGTTTTATTTTACGTGTTGTTGTGGCGAGGCAGCGCACGCGTGCGTGCACTGCAGCCACGTAGTATCGACATTTTGAATCGATATTTGAACCTTCATTGATTTTGGTTCGTTGATTTTTTGAGTATATCATCACGATAGTGGCAAGGCAGTGCACGCAAGCGTGAACTGCAGCCACACGACATTGATTTTTATTGATATCCTATTTTGTTTTGATTTATGATCTTTTGCATATTTCATTACGGTAGTGGCGAGGCAGTGCACGCAAGCGTGAACTGCAGCCACGGAGTTGACATTTTAAATGTGGCGAGGCCGTACGCGAGTGCGTGTACTGCAGCCCTACAAAATTTAATGTTTAAATTTATGTTTTCTTTTGATGAAAATTGTTTTATGTTGCCAATTCAATATATATTAAATCGATTTTGATGATTTTGTTGTTAATTGCCGTTTAGGCAAATTTTGATTGTTTTCTAAATTATCTTCATCAATAATCCCTTCATCTATCTCATTGATAATCTGAATCTACTGAATGGTTGTTTAACACTGTTAAGTGTTATATTTACCGTTATCCGATTTCTTGTTAAAGGATCGGATAGGTAAATTATATTTGACTGTCATCAAATTGTTGATTATTATTGCCTCTATGCACTAATAACTGAGTTTGAATTAGACAGACCTGTGTATTATTTTCTTTTGAATATAATACTCGGGTCAGACCGAGTATTTCTGCAGCTTGGAGTTTTTCTCGCAGCGAAGTTAGAGAGAGAAGGGGATTACCGCATCACTAAAGTTTTTCTAGAAAATTTATTCTTGTACTTAAGAATAAAAGATTATTCCGCTGTATAAAAATTTAATGCATTGTACAAACTCTGATATATGTATGTAAGAAAAATTCATTTATGAATAATATTATGATTATTCTGTGATTCTGTGGCTGATTCTGTTTAAACTCTATGAACTGACTAACAACCCGTCATTTTGAACGTTTCGATTTGGTTTAATTACCGACTAGAGCCGGTCAGAGCGGCGGGTCGTCACAAAAGTGATACCACTTTTGTGACGACCCGCCGCTCTGACCGCCTCTAGTCGGTAATTAAACCAACTCGAAACGTTCAAAATTCTGGGTTGTTACATAATGAATGTTAACATATTTTCTAAAATAAAAATATAATAACGATGATGAATAGATTAAAAACCGTGCCAGTAAAAAACAGGAGGAGGATTCAAAAGAAACTAAGGAAGCGTTTGGCTTCAAATGGAATGGAAGAGAATTAGGAGTTATGAATGCTAGTTATTCCAACAAATGGAAGTTGGGGGGAAGGAGAAGATATTTCTTGATATTTACCTTAAGGCATAAAGTATAAAAAAAGTAAAATTTTAGTTTTATACATTGCAGTTGTTTTGCAAATTAACAATTTTCCACTTTCTTCTCCTCTCCCTTGCATTTTAAAATACATATTAAAAATTAGAAATACAAAAATTTTGTTTTCAAACCAAACACTACCTAAGAGCTTTGAAATCTTCCAGTAGCAAAAGAAAACATGAATTAAAGAAATAACAAGAAAAAGAAGAAAAGAGTTTAAAGAAACAAAAAAAGTGCAAAAGAGGAAAGTTATGAAATGAGATTGTTACCATTTATGGAAATTGACGAATAAAATTAAAAAAAGAAAACTAATTTAAGATAAAAACAAAAATAGGAGTTATTTCACACTAAGAAATAATAGAAATGCACGCACAATTAATTTGATAATTAGCAATTACAGTCCAAACTTTGGACAATTTCCACTTTAATAAACAAAAATTGAAGTTTAAAGAAGAAGATTAACAAGAATTAATAGAGCACCATCAAAAGGTGTGAAAGTGTATAATGAAATCATTTAAAAAAGAAAGAGAAAATAATCAAATATACATCATTCATGCTAAGGTACTTTAGTGAAGTTCGGACTATAAAAAATAAGAAAATCGAACTTAGAAATTGCAATAAAATGATATAGTAAGGAAGACAAAAAAGACCTAATAATATAAATTATACTACATTTAATGGCAACATTTATTGGTCTTAGATGAAAATTCCATTGTCTCATCCATATTGGCTCCATATGCGGTTTGCTTTGACAAGACGAGAGAAACTCCATGATTTAAAACAACTCATAAACACCTTAGAGCACTTACATGAGTTCCCTTAATATAATACCAATATTTTAAACTAATACACACCCATAAACACAAATCGTTTCAGAGCCACTATAGTCTAGACCATTATAAACTACTTCATTGAGTCTTAGATCATTCACAACTTTACAAGACTAAGCAAAGGGAATGTGCTATGACTGGGTGCTTATGATGAGTCTACTAATCCACGGTATCGTATAAACATCTTCTTTGCTCTATGAGCTATATACATGTTGGTAGCATCAATCTTTGTTAGGTGTTCCTATCTACATTGACTGGAGCAGCTAAGGAATGGTATCATACCCAAGATTTAAGGGGTACCAACTTATTGGTAAGGTTGGTGCGTGTGTCTTCGTGAGATGAAATCAAGAGTGAGTGTTCCATTGCCTATGAATGATCTCGAAACCATGAGTAGGATGGTCATATTAGACCGAAGGATAGGGGATCTTGCAGAAGACAAGTGATGATCCCCTAAAGGTTATGGTTACAAGGTAGTATTTACAATGCCACTTTTGCATCGTTTGATGTTTTAGTCTTCCAATATTAGAAGGATTATCATATCCTTAAATGTTTAACTATATTTACCCGCAATAGGTAGGGTTGTAAATATGTCGGATTGAACCAGACAAAGTGTGTTCTAGTCTGTCCTTTAAGAGATTATGGACACGGACCAGACAAGCATTAAGCTCGGACATGTTTGTATGAGATCGAACAACGGATGTCGATGTTCGACCAATAGAAAAACATTTGACATATTTGGACAAACATATTATTCATTTTTTTTTCTTAATTCATGTTCTAAATGAGAATCGTATGGACACAGACCGGATGCCTTACAGCCTCGGACTGAGCCGGACATCGAACAGTCGTACAAATTTTAGAAACAACAGGCTTTGCATTATAATTATTGCTTTAAACGAAACTTAATCCAGTTGGGTAAAATATTACATCTACTTTCACTGAGACGGTTCTTCATGTTTGGGCTCCAATATGATTTTGGAATGCACTGATCAATTTGTTGAAGATTATGATCGCAATTTACTTTTTTCCACGGTTTTCATATAACAAGTTGGACTAAAGCCCTGGCCATTGTAACACCCCTAATTTTAGTTTACATTATTCCACGGTTAGGACTGTAGGTCTGTAGTACTCATGGAACAATAAGAGGAGACATGGATGCAGAACCTTCTCCATGATTGACCACTCTTTCTCTAATCTTTGTGCTCTAACCAAATGGCCCCTTCTCTTCAATCTTCTCCCTCCTCCACTCATGTCTGATCACTCCCCTCAAATTCTTCACCTTCGTGAGGCGGACAAGAGAGGAAAAATCAATTTTAAATTTTTTAATACTTGGGTTTCTGAACCGGACTTCAAATTAACGGTGTTAACTGCTTGGAATAAGTCTAAGTATGGCAATCATATGTTTGTTTTGCAGGAAAAAATAAAAGAAACTAAGGAAGCATTGAAGCAATGGGCGTACAACAAATACGGAAAAGGTGACAAAATGAGCAACTTGATTAAAGACAAGCTTGTTGAAGTTCAAACTAAGATGACAGCTATGGTTAATAATGCTAATCTCTCTGAAACTAAAAGTGCACTGTCCCAACAATACCATGAAGCCCTGGTTAAAGAAAATGATATGATTAGGCAGAAGTCCAGAATAAAATGGAAGGATGAGGGTGACAGAAATAGTGCTTACTATCATGCTAGTCTCAAGAATAATCAAAGAAGAGAAAACATTGCTACTGTCTATGATACGAATGGTAATCTCCACTCATCTCCTTCTGAAGTGAAGGATGCTTTTGTTAAACACTTCTCTGCCCTTTACAGCAATCAAAGCAACTTCATACCGAGAATTGATTTAATCCCCAACGAAATTCTCCCTAAAATTAACACTGATGACTACTCATTTCTTTGCAATGAAGTCACCCCTGAAGAAATAAAACAAGCTATGTTTTCTCTTAACACTTCTTCGTGTGGAGGACCAGATGGGATGAATGCTCAATTTTATACATCATGTTGGACTATTGTCTCTGATGAAGTCACCAAAGCGATATTACTTTTCTTCAAGAATTGTAGAATGTTCAGATCATTCAATTATACTAACTTAGCCCTAATACCCAAACTCAAGAACGCACACAGTGTTAGCGAGTATCGTCCTATCTCTTGTTGTAACACTGTTTATAAATGCATTTCTAAGGTTATAGCAACTAGGCTAAAACATGTTCTTCCTAGAATCGTCTCCAGGGATCAGGCTGCTTTCCTACCAGGCAGGAACATTCTCGATCACGTTCTTCTCTCTCATGAGCTCATTAAGGGGTATAAGCGCAAAAATGCCCGTCCTAAAGCTATGATGAAGCTTGACATCATGAAAGCGTTCGACATGCTGCAATGGAATAGCGTTGTTCGAATTATGGGGTGCATGAACTTCCCTCCTCATTTTATAGCTTGGATTTATGAGTGTATCTCATCCCCTACATTTTCAGTTAATGTTAATGGTGTGAATGAAGGTTTTTTTGTTGGTAAGCAAGGGATCAGGCAGGGTGACCCCATCTCTTCCTATATCTTCATTCTAGTCATGGAATTGCTTACTAGGATGTTTGATAATCTTGTATCTCAAGGTAGATTCAGGCTTCATCCTACTTGCAAAGAACCGAAGATCACTGCATTAATGTTTGCTGATGATCTTGTTGTTTTTTGTACCCCTGAAATTAATACTGTCACAAACATAATGCATGCTCTTGACCAATTCTATGCTATGACTGGCCTAAAAGTTAATCTTGACAAATCGGCTATCTTAATTGCTGGAGTGAAAACTGATCAGTGCAATCAAATTTCCCAAATCACTGGCTTGTCTCTTAACTGCAACACTGTTACATACTTAGGTCTCCCTCTATCTACATCGAAGATAACAACTAATCAGTGTCTTCCTCTTTATGAGAAGATTACCGCGAAACTTAGCTGTTGGACCTCCAGGTCGCTTAGTCAAGCAGGTAGATTAACTCTCATTAAGTCAGTTATATTTTCTATGCAAGTGTACTGGGCTAGAACATTCATTCTCCCCTTCAAGCTGATAAACATGATCAGAAGTGCCTTTATGAGATTCTTTTGGAAAGGCAAAACGACTGGCAGATACATTGCACCTATAAAGTTTGGAAAAATTGAGAGGCCTCTTGACAAGGGGGGTCTTGGTATTCTCAGTTTAAAACATTGGAATATAGCAGCGTTTGCTAAACATATTGACACATTCTACAACTGTAATGATAGCCTTTGGGCTCTCTGGTCAGATAAGAATGTTATTAAGGGGAGGAGTTTATGGAACATGAATAAGCCTACTAGCCTAAGCTGGACTTGGCAATGTATTTTCAAGATTAGGGAGACGTTTCTACCTCATATTCAAATGAACACGAACCCTACCTTCAATGTGAGCTTTTGGGACGATCCATGGTTAGACAAAGGTTACATAATTCGACGTCAGCTATCGTATATTCAGATGCAGCAAACGGGGATCAACTTGGCAACTAAGGTTTGTGACATTCTATACAAATTTCAAGCTGCACGTAATACTTCTTCTAATCCACAAATAC
Source organism: Allium cepa (assembly GCA_030765085.1). Taxonomy (NCBI): domain Eukaryota; kingdom Viridiplantae; phylum Streptophyta; class Magnoliopsida; order Asparagales; family Amaryllidaceae; genus Allium; species Allium cepa. The sequence goes on along the minus strand of CM060934.1, from coordinate 524,980,387 downwards.
AAGACATATGGAACAAAATAAATATATTTACTTCTCTGTCCACTATCCATGGTTGTCTGGTTTGGGGAGACAAAAAGGCGAAATTCAAAATTGGTAATGCTTATGAACATTTGATGAAGAACAGTTCCCTCCCTTCCTGGAAATGGAGAAAGAAAATCTGGAATAAAGATAGTCCAATGAAGGAAAATTTATTGCTATGGAAAGTTTTAAATAGGGCATTGATGACCAAAGATAAGCTTGCATGCATAGGTTTGAACTTTAGCTTATGCTGTGTATTCTGTTGCATGCAAACCGAAACGGTTGAACACCTGTTCTTCGAATGCATCACAGTTCATCATATCTGGAAAAATGTCAATGCTACGCTTCAACGATTGGATGTCTCTCTTGATAGTCAGGCGGAGTGGGAAAAAATTTATGTGCAATCAGGGATAAAATCAGAGAGCAAAAGAACCTTTACAGTTGTGTTGAAGAGCTTCATAAGCTCGGTTTGGAGGGAACGTAATACTAGATGTTTCGATGCCAGCAATGCTAAACATGATTCCAACTTCATGCGATGGATAACGCTCGAGATTAAGAACTCTTTGAGTATGCTCTCTTACTCGATTGATCCAGGGATATATGCTTTATTCCTCACGTAATTCTGGATTCTCCCTTTTATTTAGTTTTTTGTTCTCCTCTGTTCTTGTTGCATCGTGTGCTCCCTGTTCTCTTTGTGTTTTGTTGTCTATTTCCTAGTGTGTTGTAGTTTGTTTTGTTCCGTCCGGTGCAGCAATAAAATGGTCGGGGTCCATTCAACCCCGTCGGCCTTGCCAAAAAAAAATTTAATTGGATAGTTTAATAGAATAATGTAGTGGGCAATAGGGTTGAATTTGATAATTAACAAGGTTAGGCCATAACTAATTAACTAATAAGGCTGTTTAAACTTAATCTAAGATGGTATAAATGAGGAGGGTAAAATAGGAAGAGACCTATCTTTTATCCTTTAAACCCTCTCCCTCTCATTCATTTCTCTTTATACAAACTTTTAAACAATCAAAAAAGAAGATATAGGGCCGACCATAAATCAAAGAAGAAGGAAGAAGAAATCAAAAGGGATTTGGAAGATAAAGCTCAAGGGAATTAAACTCCATTAAATCTCAACTCCAACTTCTAAATTAAGGTGAATAATAAGTGAACCATCTCTGCTATTTGTTCTTGAATTGGTTATGGGTAATACCCATATTATTTTGAAAATTTATGTCATGTTTTGGTTGTATGATCATTCACTACAAGAAAATGTGCTTTTCTTAGCACTAATTGTCAGCGTTTCTTTGATAAGTGCTGACAATAGTACGTTGAATAATAAAAATAAAAGTGCAAACGCTGTTTAAAATAACCCGCTACATTTTCAGATTTATTTCATTACGCGGTTACTTTGCCTCCCTTCCTTTCTTCCTTCTCACCTTCTCGTATCCAATTCAATTGAGCCCTAAAACCCCTTAAATCCGTCCTTGGCAAACATTAGAACACGACCCTAATTTCTCGTTCACTCAATAACTAAGAGGTGAGGATTGCAATTTTGGTTGCGGCAAGACTATTCTCGAGTTCGTGTCGCGATTTTTGAGGAAGTGGATGGGTGGACTGTGGTGTGGAAGGCGGTCAGAGATGGTGTGTTGGTTGTTTGGCTCGCGGCTGTGGAATTCGTGGATTTTGGTTGCGGCGGTCAATTGCTGGCGATTTAGGTGGGTTCGAGTCGAGCAAGTGAGGGCGATACAGTAATGGTCACGACGCTGCTTGGGGGTCGTGCGTGATGCAGAGGTGGTTGGGTTGTTTTGAAGTGAACACTTGGAAGCTCGTATGTGAATTGACAGTGCTGTAGGTTATTTTTTGTTTTGTTTTTTTTTCTTTGTTTTGGGTTTGAATGGTACTTGTTCTGGTGATAGGTTGTTGAGACTGGAGCAGCGGAGGTTGGATGTTATGATGTGTATAGCAAGAATGGTATGTAAGTGAGGGTGGATAGGTTGGCCAGAGGTGTTCAGGATGTGGATTTATGTGTGTCATAGAGGTGGAGGAAATGTTGTTGATGGATTGAAGTGGATTGTGGGATGGTTTAGAGGGATGTGAACTCATTTGGGAACATAGTTCGATTCATTTTGGTGTTGTTAGGTAATACTGCTATTCATTATTTCCATTAGAAATTTTACAGTTAATATATGATATTTTTTGTATTGGCAATTTTTTATAGGATGATATAGTCTCCGTCTAAATCATAAATCATTTGGCAATTTTTGTCTGTAGAAACCATCTTATGATGAGGGATTTCAAGATGTAGCAGCTTTATTTAAGCATGTACAGTTTTTGCCACCGCTTTCACAAAAATACCAAAGTTAAATAGGATAACTCTTATGGACATCAATAAAGATTTCAGAGATGGGACCACAAAAAAATCTTCAAATTGATATATAAAATATGTACATCTCCATAACTCATCTGTTATGAAGACTTGAAATGTTAAATTTTTAAATACTCATTAAATATTCTGAGCTACTCAATAAAGTAAAATTTCATATTTTTCCAGTAGAAATTTGGAGATCAATGGATTCAAAAGTGCTTATACAAGATTGCTCGAGCTGGAAACTCAAATATTTTACTGGAGTAGTTGATCCATATCGGCACCATTAAATAATGAGGTACAACAATTCATGAATCAGCTGAGATTTTTATTTCAAATATATTGAACTATATGAACATGTTTCCTACTGACATTTCAAATAATATTACAAGCACATGAACTATACTTGCCACTACTGCCAATTTATAAAAGCATAAAGTATAGATTTTGAGAAAATGAAATGGTTTTGATGGATTGAGCTTTGCTTATTATAAAATGTGCACAAGCGTGAAGTGTTGAATTTGGGTGTTTCAATGTCAATAGTCACTAAAGAGGAGGAATAAGAAAAACAGTGCTTAAGAGCTTTGAGATTGGTGTGCGTAATAGGAGACAAACATTATAGTTCTTGTTTATTGTGTGTATCTTTTTAATCTTTAGTAGCCAAATAGCTGAAATTTGATCAGGTAACATATAAAGATGTATTAATTCTATCTAACAAATTTCATGTGTTGAATCAATGTATTTAAGTATTGAGTTGGGCGGTAAACTATGAAAATGGTTTAAGTTGTTAGTGGTTAAGAAATTTGATATTTTTTTCCTTGTTAACAGTTGGAAATGTCTATCATAGGAGTTGTCTAGTTTATTTTCGGGGAAACCTTCATCTTTGTTGTCTTCATAAGCAACTACCCATACTGAACAACTCATGATGTGCCACCACTCAAATAAAGGTATCTGTATGATGTGCCACCATTGTACATCGCTACTAAATCCAAACTTCAAGTTGGAAAGCCACATAGCTTATTTGGAATGACCGTGCTAATATTTTTGTTAACATGTTCATGCTAGGCGTTTGATTTTCTTGTGTTATTGGAGAAGATCATCCATTTGAACAACCTATAGTAGGAATGCCAATATCAAAGATGATAATAGCAGAATAATTTAAACGACAATAACAACTTGGAAACGATAAGTTCAATACATAACATGCTTCATGATAAACATTAATAAATATTCATGCTAATGTATGGCTAAAGGTCATGGTTTTTCTTAAATTTTTGTAAAAAATTGCTTGCTTTTCATTTGAAGTATGATCAAACAACTACGAAACAAGATTATAAACCTCCGGCATACCAACAATAATGGAAAGCTCCAACTTGTTATCTTGGATATTGGCATTACATACGCTAGGATGCCTAAATGGATTAAAATCAAACATCCTAAACTAAACATATCAGTAAACATATCAATAGACGTGTATAATCTATAAACCTGAGAAGCAGCACCAAAGTGCCAATTCAATTGTAACACCATTCTCTCTGACTATGTTGCTTCACCTATATTATCCCATTTTCCAAGCAAAAAAAGCACCAAAGCATGTGTATGAATACCATGCTTACTTGATGGTTGTAATTATTCAGCTGTTTATGCGAAATACACTTTTGCGCAATTGAATTAAACCAATTTATTTTTTCCATCTTTGATAGTAAAGATCGTGCTGAAGCTCCGGTTGCTTGAATACAACTAATTCAACCAAATTAGTTAGTACACAATAACAAACTATACGAACAGTGCAGTAGCTTCCAAAACTTTACTCCGAATCAATAAGCAACTAAGATATCTCAGGGATCAACCAATCTTCTAAATACCCCAGGCATTGTCTTTATACAAACAACCACTGTGTATATCTTTAAAGCGATCACACTAAGGAAAATAAATAAATTTCCAAACAGTAAGAAGGAGAGAAGAAACCCAAACCTAGCTCGGATTTTTGCTTGTAACAAGTCAGGAAATAATAATGTTGGCAAAAAGCTTATTTAGAGATAACTTAAATTTTAAGCTTCAAATCCGTATCATTAGACTTTATTGTTCTATTCACTAAAGTAACTCAAATAGTGTAGAGGTTCATCATGAACATATTGGAAAATTTATACTGTAAGAAGGTACAAGTGTATAAAAATATAAAATAGTTAAAAGTGTCAAATTTTGTGTTTATATTGTGTGAAATATGTCATTATCTGGTCAAAATAATATCTATTATCGACAACACATTACAAAAGCATGAATAATTTATAGCAACGAAATACCTTCAGAAAAAAGATCAACGTAAAATTTGTTCGTGCAATTTTTATACCATGGTCTATAAAATTTCTACTTTAACCACAAATGCATCGAAGGTAAAATATACTATTAGTCTATTAATAAGAATCCTAATTACGCAAAAAAGAATATCTATTTATTATTTATATCATCCACTACAGAAACACACAATTGAAAAATCTTGATGTTTCACTTGCAACCTAAGAAATAGGTAGACCAATATTTGGGAATACTTTACTGAACTTTAAAACGTAAGCATTTAGTTTATACAAAAACTAAATTAATACCCAAAATGATTATTTTGAGTATATATTCAACAGCCTATAGTAACCAAGTAATACTAGTTTGATGTGTCCAAGCTCAATAATGATTTTTGTATCATTTTCTTATTCTTAAAATGAAGTAATAATTCAATGTGGTTAATTTGTATTACATTTTCACAATTTTTTATATGTTTATTTTTGTGAACCTTGATTAGTTTGTTTAGAAGTATTGCATCTTAATTTTTAAGTTTGTTCTTTGAAACTCTTTTACTCTTGCAGTTGAGAAATATTTGCTTTGCTTTCGTTGAGTTTGAATCCTTAGATTCCAGACAAGCTGCAATTGAGGTAAGCTTAGATAAGGTTTGATGTATGGTTTATTAGCTTTAATGCACCATTCTTTTCTATTGACTAATATATTTAGAATATACACCGAGCATTTTATATTTATTTTCTTCTTCCATTTTTGCTACACCTTGGTTTCTTATTTTTCTTAGCAGCTAAAGCAGCTGCTATTTTATTCCTCAAATTGGGTTTCTGTTGTCATAAACTATCGTATTCTGCATGAATCGTGATCTAATTCATGTATATACAAAATTTATGGTTATTTTGATTAATTTTTTCCATTGTGTTTAAGGTGTAAACTCTTGAATTTCGAAAATTTCATTTTGCAAAAATAATTCTGGTTCCAAGCAGAATTCTCAAAACAGGGAAGAACTCCATATTTTATTTCTTATAAATCTTAATGAAACAAATTGTTCATTAAAATCATGTGATTTTTTTTGTTCTTTTTTGGGATTGGGACAGTGATAATTTGTATGCCTACGGTATATAAGCATTTTTCTCATTTTTTTAATACATGTTATATAGATGGTAAGAGATATTTTTGGCTTATAGATTATTTGAGGCTGATAATGAAATGATTTTATTCCTTACAATAATAAATTTAACTGCAGGCATCATCAGTGGAAATTGGAGGTCGAAAAGCCTTTATCTCAGTAAAGAGGACAATCTCCCGGGTTTTCCACATCAAGCTTATGGAACTGCTTACAGACATAAAGATGACAGTAATTTGGCAAGGTCAAAGCTGGTAAGTTTTTTCGGTCTGCTGTCTACTTTTTTCACTTGACATTGGCAGTTTTCATAAATACCACACTTTCTTCCTTTCATTGACATACACGTTTGCAGCATGAGTTTCGCATATTCACGGCACATAGCTCTATGGTTACAGCAACTGTTCAATTTCTAGACTTGCTTCAATAGTTTTAACCTAACAATATTACTTTGATTTGCAACTATCTTTGCCTAGAAAATCTAGATGGATGATATACATCAGAAATGTTGAACAAATTGAAAAGGAGTACACTGTCTACTTTTTTAACTCGGCAGAAGCAATTACCAACATTACCACTCTTTTGTTTTTGCAGTGATATACACGGTTGAATTTCAGAAGCATGGTCTGCCACATGTGCACATGCTTGTGTTCATTCACAGAGATCAGAGACCGAAGACAGTTGTTGACATTGACAATGTTGTCAGTGCAGAAATTCCAGATATTAAGTCTGACCCAATTGCATACCGATCAGTTTGTCAATATATGATACATGGGCCATGTGGATATGTTAATCCCTCTTGTCCCTGGATGTAATAGCCTGTTTCAGTTTGTTTCAGATCGTCTGCTTCAGATTAGTTCTTCCTATTGCTCTCAATGCTTCAGTTCTATGCTTTATTGCAGCAGCTGTTTCAGGACATAGTTTAGTCTACTCTTATCATATTCACTATCTGTCTTCGGTGAAAGTATTGATAATTTTCTTGTCTCAGGTCTACATTATTGGAGGTGATGGTACTCAGAAGGGTGCTTCTATCATTTATGAGGTATTTGAAACAAATCAGTTTCATTTGTATCTGTACATGTGCACAAATGCACATGAGAATGTAATAATACCGTTCTACAGTATAGAGTTATGGAAGAAATGGACAAAACAAGATTGTTTTGAACAATGAAAACAGTTGCATAAAGTTTCAGTTTTAATAACCAAACGCACTGTATCCAACTGTAATAACAGAAAACTCTAAGATGTAAGTTCAAAATTTGGACCTTTTTTATATTGTAAAAAAGTCTTTAGACTCTTTACTCCTTAGGATTTGCTTTATTAGCAGAGACATTCTTGCTTATCGTTATATTTTCTCACTTTGAAATTTAAAAATTGAAGACAAATAGTTTAGTCTACTCTTAGGATCTCTTGTTGGTTTAGCTAACTCGTATTTTCAAGGAAGTACGGAGAGTCATATTTTGGGTTTAGTTAACAAAACTTCTCAAATTTTGGTCATGTAGAACTTGATGTCGAATCATGATACTTTGCTATTCTTCTTTTTTCCCTCAAGTTTTTGCAGTACAGCTGAATAGTTTACTAATAAAGAATTTACTACTTAACAGGTGGAACCTTTGCTTTATATTCATTAATGTGTCGGAACTCTAAGATCGGTCTTTTGCATGCACAACATACAATTCCTGATCAATTAGTTGCTAATAAGACGGGAACACCAAATGAAGATACAAAAACAAGTTTACTAATAAAGAATTTCTTTGAGAAGCATAAAAGTTCTCGCATTGCTTTGTTGCTTTTCGTACTCTTGGGTACTAGCATGGTTATTGGAGATGGTGTGTTGACTCCTACAATGTCAGGTAGATGATTATATTTTCTTTCACCCTGAAATGCATTTGTTTACATTTGAAAGTCCTTCAAAACACTTTGTGCATGATCATTCCATATTTGTTGCTATAAGATGGCACCGTAGAAGGTAGGGGATGATGTGCAGTGTAATGGAGGAAATGTGTGCACGTGCATAGCGTAGTGTACTTGTTCAGTGGGGTTGTATGTTGGCCAGGTCTGTGAAGTAGAAAAGGCTGCTATTTGGGGTATTGCTATGATGAATTGGTATGCTGTATGAAGTTTGTAGTTTGCGAAGTTGCTTGAATGGCCGAGGAGAGGGGTGATGCTGATGATCGCAGTCTGTAGCGAATTGGAGTGAGGTCAAACTGTAGCGAATTGGAAGCAGCAAATTGCAAACAGTTGCATTGTGCGATGTAGTGGTCTGGATATGTGGTCGGGGGAAGTTGTGAAGACTAGATGATGGTGAAAATGTGTAGTAGTCAGTGGGTGGTAAGGAAGTTTTGATGGGTTGTAGTTTTGTAGTGATGTGAGTATGTGTTGCACTGTTGTATTGACAGCAGTGTTAGTAGCAGCAGGTGATGAGGCACTGGAAGGAGGTGACAGCAGTGTTAGTAGCAGCAGGTGAGTATGTGTTGGTTGTGATGAAGCACTGGAAGGAGGTTGGGTGAAGTGATGGTTTATGGCAGTAGTATGGCTTCAGGCAGGTGGTATGGTTTGATGGTGTTGCTAGTAGTTGAATAAGGGACTGTGGTCTGCAGTGTAGTGGTTGAAGTTTGGAGATGGTTGTGAACTGTAAGTATGTGTGAAGAAGGCGATGCAGCAGTTTTATGGAGGAAGTTGTACAGTGATGGATGTGCACTGTTTCTGGGTTGTGAATGTCGTATGAGCAGTTTATGGAATGGGGTTGATGTGCAATGGAGGATGGTCTATTTGTTGGTGAAGTATTATGTTGAAGTAATGAATTGATGTAAACTTTGTTTATGGATATTGTATTCAACTTAATTTATTGAAATAGTTGATTGTTATGCTTTTATTTGATATTTTTTTAGTTTGATTTGTATATGTTATGTACATTATCCGGTTGAAATATAATAAAATGCTATTTAGATTAATGATATCTGTGTGTAAATATTACAATGGTGGAATGCTGTAAAAATAGTACAAACAAACAACAGCGTTCAAACCGTGTTGTTAATTCTTTGAAAAGATAATGTACATTGCTCCAACAGCATAATAAAAATGCTGTGAAAAATTAACAACAGCGTTATTAACTGCTGTAAAAACTACTATTAACGTTTTTGAAAGCATAATAAAACTGCTGTTGAAACATAATACAGCACGTCTGAAACGCTGTAAAAACATTATTGACAGCTCGTAATAAACGCTGTCACAGAGATGTTTCAACAACGTTTATAGAAACGCTGTTGTAAGTTATGTATATACGACAGCATGTCGTTATACAGCGTTTCTAATAACGCTGTTGTATCATATTACAGCGTTTATCAAACGCTGTTAAAAGCCTTTTGTGGTGTAGTGATTATTTAGATAGAATAATGAATTATGGAAATTTAATGAAATTATTTGAATGGATTTTAAGTGTAAAACCTAAGTTTTTAATCTCCAATTGATTTGATTTTCTGATATGTTGAACAAAACATTATTTTTGAGTTGGGTTTCAATTTCATAATTTTTGAAGTTAAAATAAATATTGTATGAATTTCCTAAGATAGAAATAGGGTATATTTCGGGTTTTAATTTTTAAAAATAATAAAAATATAATTTATGGTTCCAAAAAATTTATATGATAAATAATATGATATTTCCAAAAACACATTCTGATTTTTTAGGATTTTTCTCAAGTGATTACGATCTATTTTGAATTTATTATGCTAGATAAGCATTTAAATTATTAATTAATTAAGGAAATTAATAAATTAAAGTTGATATATGATTTGAGAAAGTAAAATTGGTTGTGGAAGTCTTCTGAAAAGAATTGGACAAAAGTACATTGTCATCCAATAGAAATTTGACAAAAAATAAGAGTTTCTCAAAATAAAATGCTTTTAATAAAAATAAAATGGTTTTTATATTATGTGTGGGATTGTCATCGTCATCGTCATTGATGTCGCGATGATCTATGCTATAGTTATGCTTTTCGACGTGTAACAATCCGATTTTTAAGTAACAATTAACAAGGATTATAATAGCTATTTAATTAATTAAATTGGAATTGGAAACTTATTTGGAAATTTATTTGATAAATTGATTTTGAAATCATTTAAATAAAAGAATTTAAAGCATGAAAATAATATTTTATAATAATATTGTTTGGAATATAACACTGAGTTGGCAAAGAAGCGATTTAAATTAGGATTTAGAATTATTTGAATTAAATAAAAATTTGTTTTAAAAAGAAATAGTATATGAAAACGTTTATCTGTATTAACTAAGCTTAGAATCAACTTTAGGCCCAGAACCCAATTTCTAAACTCTTCTTTCTTTCCATTTCCAATTAAAGCCTAAAAACAAAAAAAAATGAGCCAGCGTGTTTTCTATTATTTTCCCTAATCCCCAATTATCAATTCATAGCAATATTAAAAAAATAACTGGAATAGCTCGTGCGACCATCGATGGTGGTTGACTTAGGTGCGGGTGGTTGATTGGCGATGTGATATGCATTAGGCGGCTTAGGATCACTGGTCGAATTTTAGCTAGGGGCTTGACACCGCAACGACGTTTTAAGGGATGGTGATCATGACAGTTGTGAAGCGTGATGATGAGGAAGGAAGTGGTCAGGTCTGTTGCTTAAATGAAGACGTAGGTTGTGTAGTTGGCATTGATGATGGTTTGGGATATTAGCCGTGTTACTAGGGATGTAGAAGAGCGTGCATGCATGTAGTAATAAGATAATGTTGTTAGTGGAGGAGGCAGAAAGCAGGTGCTAAAGATAGTAGCAAAATTGAAGGGCAGTGAACTAGTCGCTGATTTGGGAATTCAAGCATCAATTCAGTGAGTATTTACATTAATGCATCTATGTTTAAGCATTTAAAACTTGATATATATGTTGTTTGGATTGATGCTTAACTAATTACCCTATTGTGCGTTGAAGTAGAAGTAGACATTGACTATGTCCACTTTAATAAATAAATAAATTAGATAAAACATAGAATAAAAATAAATAAAAATATAATGAATTAAATACAATAAAAATAAAAATAAATGATTAGTGTGGATTATTCAGCATTTGTTGGTTGACATAAATTGGTCTTCTAATTTATGAATTGATGTTTCGTTCAAAATTTGAAAAGATAATTTACTTATTATCATTTTAAAGTTATCAATTTGTTTAAGAAAATGCACTTGGTTTGAAATTTACATTTAAAATATTATTACTATATGTAATTAATTGTAAATAAGTGCTATTATTAGTCAAGGGTCTCTAAGGTATAGTTTATGAAATCCTATATGTAGTTAAAGTTTTGGAAAAGGAATTTATTTAAGTATGAATGTATTAAATTGATTTGATGCTTTAAAATTACTTAAAAATAATATTTGGATATAAAAAATATTGGAATGAGTAAATGTACAATATTTAACTTTATAATCTATTTTGGTAATTTAAAAATTAATAAAAAGGGTTTTCTAATATTATTAGTGAATATTTAATAATTGATCAATTTTATGAAAAATGGATAAATTAGATATTTCTTATAAATAGTAAAATTAAAATTGAGTTATTTCTTTCTAATCCTTAAATATTTATTTAATGTTCATTTCTATGTAATTATATACTTATATAAACTAAATTTTTGAGAATGATTTATATTAGGTGTCGATTTAGCTACTCTATGTGGATATATTTATTTGAACAATCTATTTTATTGTTTTTCCTGGTTATCGTTTTCCTGTATATTGAATTAGATTGTATAAGTGATTCGTTGTTGAGATGGATTTGATTAGAATTTTAGTATGATACCTTGATGACATCCTTTGATATGATTTGGTGTTATAATTCTATATGAAAAAAATTTAGAATAGACAGAGTTATAATACGGCTTGGGATGGGGCATTCGGTAATATTTCCTCGGTTATTCTTTTGACTCATTATACATAATAGTGTAGTAATGAGTGGAGTTTATGAGCAGTGAATAAACGTTTGAGTATCACACAGTGGTATGGGACACTATTGTGATATTTATTCGGTTATTCATTATAAGTAGATGACACTCGGGTGTCGGGGATAGAGTGGATAATGTGAGGTGATGCATAGTGATATATGGCTCTATTCCTATATTTAGTGAGTATGGCTCTGTGTGTAATGATAACCATGACATCGTGTCTATATGTATTAGTACTATATGCCATTATTACAATGTACTCCTAATTATGTTTGTTGAAGAGGACCAGATGGACAGTATCTACCCTTGCGGCTTGATCGTGGAGTTGCGCCCAAGATCTGTGACATACTAGATTATGGAGCTATATATATATATGTATGTATATAGCTTTGTGCTTAGCATTGTGCCATTGCTCTTGTGTCACCTAGACCAACAGTCAATTACTTATGGGGAAATTGTAGTGTTGTGACTTAAGAATGTTTGCATTGACGAGCACATCAGTGGATATGTGTCACGATGATTATGAGGTTACTAAAGACTATAGAGACTTAGTGTCTCTGGTGCTTGCTTAGTGCTATCAGTCTCCCTTTTGGTACTAACTGAGTAGTAGATTGACTTATATGATTGATACACCTCACTATAGTGTTGATATGTGTCAGATGCACATATATTATTATATATATTTGACTCTACTTAGGACTTTGTGTCTCTCATATAGTCATTTTCCATCATGATACTTTTTTGTAGAAATATATAAGGAGATGTGATTATGCATGTGATATTTATCCAGTGCGTAGTGGATTCTCGGTATTGATAGGCAGTATATCTTACTTGATATGTTTTAATGATTTTATAGATATTAAGAGTAATATTTGGGAAATGCTTCATTCTAGCCTAATTATACTTGATGATATATCCTCTTATGATATTTCTTGATTTGAGGATGTTTTCCATATGTGGATGATTCGTCTGTTAATGTTAATTATGTAAATCTGGTTTGATGTGTTTCTAAATGGGTGATGACATTTTTGGATATTAGTATTCATAGTTTTATATGGATTCGAGTTATTTCAGAGACATAATGCTTTGATGATTATTATGGTAATAAAAATATATTCATTTGATGATTTGATTAAAATTATAAGCCATTATATTATTATTCCGTGTTCATATTGTGTTTCACTGTTATATACCAATGATTTGACATAATTTGACCCATATGTTATTTTATAATACTCGGGTCAATCCGAGACATTTCAGGTATAGGGATGACATGACCGACATTCGTTTTAGTGGGATTAGAGGAGACATATATTAGAATGTTGTATGTTATTATTAAGATATTTATTCTTCGTATATGTATGATATTGAGTTGTATATAGATTGTTTATCACATTATATTGAGATGGTTTACAATTTGAGATATTTGTATATAAACTGTATCATATACTATGTACTATATCATGTATTACATATTATTGCTAAAATGACTCTATGTTCTCTGTTGTTTATTGTATAGTGTGTATTATTCTATCTTGGAGACACACTTGTATATTATTTTGTACTGATACTGAGTACATATAGATGAGTTATTTATTTGATGTTTTAATACTTATCGGTGTTGGTCCAAGGAAATATTCACATGTGTACCCATGATAGCCTCATTTTTCATATTATCGTACTGTATTACTCGGTAATACTCTTGGATAGTATGGATACAGAGGTAGGGTGTTTACACGATGTTAGCTATTGTGGATCCATGCGATATCATTCTCAGTTGGTATGGAATGGATTCACTTGGTTGAAGTGAGAAGTATGGGTAAGTTCATCATTCATGAATTCAGTATCAATGATGTTGCATGTCTTTAGGCCTCATATCAATGCCGCATAGCAATGCTACACGTTTTCACTATAGCCTTAAATGATGCCACATACCTATATTTCAATACTATATATATTAAGGCTGTGATGTCACATGTTTTCTGTATCGATGCCATAGCTTGAGGCAGTGATGCTGCAAGCATTATTTTCGATAATAACTATTTTTTCATTATGATGCTGCTATTACTTGACTTCAGTATAAAGGAAACACATATCGTGGGTTGTTAATCCGACACCCTAGGCCAAAATACTATGTTTTTCGAAATTATAGTATTAATGCCATAAGTGGCTGCTTTTGACGATAATGCCAAGCGGTATTGATGTCGATACTCTTTATTTCAACGCTGGTGGGGGTTATTTTATGCTAACTAAAAGTATGTTTTAAAGAGGCAAGATAACCTATGTTTTTAAGAAGGTCGAAAACCTTATTATTTTGGTAGTTAACCAATATGACTATAAAATCGAAAATTTTGTTTTCCATTCTTAGATGGAAGTTTAATATTGATATTTTGGCATAAATGTTGTACGTCATTTATGTTGGTATACAAATGGTGGGGATTCATATGTATGTTGATTTCAACATTACATAGTGCGGCATGATTGCCACATGCTTTCTATATTAACGGCGGCGAGCCATAAATTTTATTTGACATTGTTCGTTGGGATATCAATATGGAATAACTTCAACATACTATATTCTTTAGAAATTTAACATTCTTCATTAGGGATTCCAATGTGTACCATGTTAACACCATTTTCTGAATCGACTTTAATTATTGGGGATACTAATGTATTTTATTTTATATTTTTACAACAACCATTAGGGATACCAATTTGTTTCATCTCATAATTTTGACATGGATCTTTGGGGATACCAGTGCATATCGTTTTGAGAGGTTATATGTTTATAGGGTATACAAACTAATTCGGGATACCAATAGACATAGGTCAAACATTGAAGTTAAACATAAATTAAACTGATAAGTGATGATTTCATAGTTGTCCTAGGTAAACTATGGGATGTGTGGTGGATAGTTCATATCATGTCAAAGATGGATAGTCTCTATATATTTAATGAAGGTTTCATAGTCATCTTAGGAAAACTATGGGATGTGGTATGTATAGTCCACATCATTTTAAATAAATGAATTGTGTAAGAGGATAGTCCATATGCTTTGATAATGAAACCATGTATGATGGGTACTCCACATGAGAATGGATAAACAACCAATAAATTGTTTACTTGTGAGATGTGTGGTCCACATAAATATAAGATGGATAGTCATTTGAAATTAAGGCAGGTAGTTAGATGAGAAATTAAGATGGATAGTTGGATGAAATTAAGAAGGATAGTATAATAAATTAGGACGGTAGTCCAATATATGTTGCACGACTGCAAATTCTTATTTTCTATATTCTAACCATTGTGGATGCTGGAGCATAGTATATGGTTAATGTGTTTTGGTTGAGCTACTAATGATGGGAAAACCCATTCCGCTTAGCGGTGTGGTCTCGCTGCGTATCTATTTTTTTTGAGATAGTAGGTTATTATTCACACTTTTTCTTTGACCCGAAGTTTTTATTTTTTCTCCTTCAACTCTTAAGTACTCATTTGAGTAGGTTAAGAGTAAGGTTTTCATTAAGACAAATAGCTTCCAAAGACATGCAGAAGGCAATACAACTATTTAGGAGTTCTTATCTAATCTGCTATGTTGTTTAATTTTATCTATATGGATGTAACGTCAAGTTCTATAATTGCTAAGTGTTAGACCTGGATCAACCAGTTGGACATCTTTATATATCTCTTTTGGAGTATTTTTAATAATTATATTTTCTCTAAACGTGAGATTAATAATAAAATTATGTAAAATATGGAATGTTATTTATGAAATGTAATGTGAGAACTTGTTATTAAATTGTTTTGAAAATTTTCATATTCATGTGCTTCTAAATATTAATATGATTAACATAGCTGCATTTTAACACTAGAAATTAATACTATTGATGAATGCAACATCTGTATCACTTAGTTTCGGGCCTCCAAATGAGGGATGTTACAAGTTGGTATCATAGCATAGGTTTATGTAAGATTTAAAAGATTAAAATATTTTTGAAAACATAATCCTAATAAATCAGAGAATAAGATTGAGGTATGGGATAATGTTATAGTAAAGCACTTGTATTTGCTATATATAAATATGTATTCTCCTATCTCTCTTAGATTGTCCTCCTATACCTTATTAAGGCTCATATGTAGATTATCAGAAAGCAAGATATGGAAGTAGGAAATAAAAGAGTAAATCTTGATGGTGGAAGCACTGCAACCAATGGTAATGTTCGACCCAATACCAGAAGGAACCAAGGTCAACATATAAATGCTAATCAAATGCAAATGCTAATGTAGGTATTGGAGCCCACCCGTGAATATAAGGACTATGTAGTAGTTCTTTCTCAACATGATGCAAGCTGGAGCTGCTGTTTGATTGGCTAGAGGACATGTAGCTAATGCGGGAGGATTTAATCCGGTGGTGCCTATTGCTAATAACTATGATAAGCGAAATCGAGATTATACTAGTCTTGGAGGAAAACTTTTTCTTGGAACTAAAGATTTTTGCCGAAGTGGAAAATTAGATGTTGCATTGCGAAATAATTTTTGTTGATTTGGGTCTAAATGACGAGTAAAAAAGGAGGTTGGCTTTAAGGTAGTTGCAAGGTGCTACACTACTATGGAATGGGGCAATTATTGGCATGCTAGAAGAGGAATTGACGGGGGCCGAGTTCAAATGAAGGTTTGAGGAAAGGTTCCTATCTAAGGTAACCAAGTCAACCCTTACTTGAAAAGTTTATGGAGGTTGAGCAAGGGGAAATGTCGATGTTGGAATATGATATGAAGTTTGATAAGCCATCTAGGTATGGATATCTACCATCAACACAGTGATTAAGCAGAATTAGAAATTTATCCGCGGTTTGAAGCCCGAGTTTGCCAAGGCAACCATGCCACATCTTTGAGATATGAGTAATGTAGTGGTAGAGATGGCTATGAGGAATGAGGAGATGCTTGCGACTTTTGGGAGAGGAAATTCGGTGGAAACCCATAGTTCTTAGAATAAGAAGTGGAAATTCATTAAGAAGAAGGGAGCTTAGAAGGGTGGAGCTGCCACGAAAGTGAAAGCACATATTGCTTGGTATAAGTGTGATAAGAACGGGTAATATGCTAATGAGTGTCAATCTAGTGACGACAAGATGGTTTAAAGGAAGAATGTGAAGTTCTTTAATTATAACCAAGTGGCGGCGTTAGAAGAACAAATGTCCAAAAGTGGCCAAGGCTAAAGAAAGGTGTTTTCTTTGGAGTTGTCTGCATCAAGACTGACTACTACTAGAAAGGAAAGTTTATGATGGAGGTATGCTTTTAATTTATAGCATACCAGTTAAAGTATTATTTGATAATGATGCATCACATTCTTTTGTGTTTGGTAGATAAGATAGAGATAGAACCATCATACCTTGTTAATTCCTTATGGGTAGCTAATCTAATATGAGGGTATGCAAATTTGGGGATGAAATGTGACTATTTAGAATTTGAGTTGCTAGGATATACTTTTGGCTGTAGTTTGTTTGTGTTTGATTTTGCGGGTTTCAGGATTATTTTGGGTATGGATTGGTTGAGCAGATATGATGCTAGGATATTTTACCAAGATAGAAAAATATCATTGACACACCCTATTAGTTGATCGAAATTATATACCCGGTTGAGAATTCGAGTCCGGTGGTTCATGCTTTACCAGATACCATAGAAGTGGAAGATGAGCTAAATCAGGTTTTAGTTGTCAAATAATTGGCAGATGTTTTTGAGCTAGTGACAGGACTACCACCGAAACAAGATATTGAGTTATGAATAGATCTTATGCTTATAGGTGAACTCGTGAGTAGATCACCTAGCAGAATGACACCTACCAAGATGGAGTTAAATGGCTAGTGGATTTAGAAGGAAAGAATTTTATTAGACCAAGCAGTTCATCTTGGGGAGCGGCCACGGTGTACGTGAAGAAACCAGGTGGGCCATTCATATTACATATTGATTATCATAAACTGAATAAGAAAACAATAAAGAGTAGATATCCATTGTCGAGAATTCATGATTTATCTGATCAGTTGAGTGGAGCCAAAATATTTTCCTAATTAAAATTGGCGGCAGGGTTCAATCAATTGAGGGTAGCAGAGGATAGAACTCCTTTTATGGATTTTAGAACAAGGTATGATTCATACGAGTGGTTAGTGATGCCATTTAGATTGACCAATATGCCTGCTTTCTTTATGGACTTGATGAACCGGATTTTCTGATAGTAGTTGGATAGGTTCGTGTTGGTATTTATTAATGTCATTTTGATATATTCTATGGATGAAAGGGATCATGAGATTCATCTTAGAATAATGCTTGAGACTTTGGGAGAACACCATCCAAAAGGGAAGTTTTCAAAGTGTCATTTTTGAAAAGAGAAGTGAAATTTCTTGGTCTGTAGTTTCAGAGAAAGAGTTGTCAGTGGATTTAGATAAGATAGAAGCTATAAATTGCTGGAAGAGACCCGAGACAGTGACCAACATAAGTAATTTCCTTAGACTGGCTGGCTATTACCGGAGATTCAATAAGGATTACTCTCAGATGGCAGCACCCTTGACTAAACTAACCAGTAAAGACGTAAAGTTTGTTTGGTCGAATAAGTTTGAGAAAGCATTCTTTAAGTTAAAGAACTTATTGAGCAATGAGGCCATGTTATTTATTCCAGATGAAAATCAGGACTTAGTGGTGTATTCAAATGCATGTGGAATATGGTTTGGAGTTGTGTTGATGCAATAGGGTAAAGTAATTACCTACGCTTCTTGACAACTCAAACAACATGAAATTAGATATCCGACTCATGATTTGGAGTTGGTGACGGTGATTTTCGAGGTAAAAGTGTGGAGACACCACCTCCTTCAAGTTGTGTATGGATCATAAGTTTTGAGGTATTTATTCACTCAAAAAGAGTTGAATATGAGACAACAGAGGTGGCTAAATATTTTAGCAGCTTATGATTTCAGTATCGAGTATATGCTAGGGAAAGGAAATAAAGTTGCGAATGCACTTAGCAAAGAACATCATAATATGGTGTTATCTATGTTGATAGAGTGTAAGGATTTAGAGGCATTGACTACTTGAAGTGCACATTCAAGATCGACTGTTGGCTCTAGTCAAAGTACTACCATGCTATCTTGCTTGGATGTTCGACCAGCATTGATTGAAAGGATTGCTTCTAAGCAGGGAGATTATCCATTACTAGCCGAAAGAATTGGAAGAATGGAAAGTACAACTGAGATTGATGATCTAAAGTATTTTAGTCTTGACCAGAGAGGATGGTTAAGGAAGATGGGATGGTTTTGTGTTCTAGATGTTGGTGACTTAAGGAAGGAAATTCCTAGTGAGTGTCATTGATCGAAGTTTACTATATATCCTAGAGGAACTAAGATGTATTAGGATATGAAGAGCAAATTCTTTTACGAAGGTATAAAAATGGATGTAGGCTTATGGATGAAGCAATGTGCGAATTGTCAGCAAGTAAAAGTCGGGCATCGGAAACCAAGTGGATTTCTCCAGCCTTTAGATATACCTATTTGGAAATGAGATTCTATATCCTTGGATTTTGTTGACGGGTTGCCAAGGTTGAACAGGGGAAATTAAAATATTGGGTCACAATGGGCAGACTGACCAAGATTGTACATTTCAATCCCATTAAGTCAACCAAAACGGCCCCTGTATTGGCTAGGTTATTTATTAAGAACGTTGTTATGCGGCATGGGATTCCTAGTAGTATAGTTAGTGATAGAGATGCCTTGTTCGCTATTGAATTCTAGAAGAGTCTATAGGAAATGTTAGGTACCAAGTTAAAGATGAGTATCTCTTATCACCGACAAACGGATGGGCAGACGGAGAGAGTTAATAATGTACTTAAAGATTTGTTGGGAGCTTGTGTATTAGATTTTGGTGGGTCATGGGAAGATTATTTTCACCTAGTCGAGTTTTCCTATAATAATAATAGTTATCAGACTAGTATAGGAATGATGCCTTTCAAAGCAATGTATGGAAGGTTATGCAAATCACCAGCATGTTGGTTAAAGACCGGAGACAGATTAGTCCATGGTCCAGATATGGTGAGAGAAGCCATAGAAAATATTGAGTTAATCCAAGTAAGGGTGAGGAAAGCCTAGTTTAGACAGAAAATTTATGTAGATAAGAGGTGCAGAGATTTAGAGTTCTTGGTTGAAGATCGTTTTTCATAAAAGTATCACCGATGAAGGTTGTGGTACGGTTTGGAAAGTCAGCTAAACTTGCATCAAGATATGTTAAACCTTTCCCTATTGTAGAGAGGATTAGGAAACTCGCCTATGGGTAGAGTTATCGAGTAGTTTGGGAGGAGTCCACAATGTTTTTCATGTTTCTCATCTTAGAAAGTATGTGCATAATCCAAAGACTACTATTGCTTTGACTGCATTGGAAGATTCAGTAGTGGAACCTGATCTAACTTTATTAGGCAACCGGTTCGTGTTGTAGCTAGAGATAAAAAGAAGCTAAGGAATAAGACATTCAGATTGGTGAATGTCCAGTGGAGTAACAACGTAAAAAACTGTACTTGAGAGATGGAGGACATCATTATGGATATTTATCCTAAGGTATTATGATGGCATGTTCTATATTTTATGTATATAGACTTTTAGCTGGTAGGATATACTAGCATTATTTGATAAACTTATGTATGGTCACTGAATTCCGACGACAAAATTCTTTAAGGAGAGGAGCCTATAACACCCCTAATTTTAGTTTAACATTATTAAAGAAATTTGATCGGATAGATTAAATATAATAATGTAGTGGGACATGGGGATAAGATTTGATAATTAATTAGGTTAGGCCTCAACTAATTAACTACTAAGATTGTTTAAACTTAATCTAATGAGGAATAAATGCGAATGTTAAAATAGGAATAGACCTATCTTTTATCTTGTAAACCCTCACCCTCTCATTCATTTCTCAATTTTCACACTCACAAACAATCAAAAAAAGATACAGGGCCAACCATTAATCAAGGTAGAAGGAAGAGGAAATCAAAAAGCTTAGGAGAATTAAATTCCAGCAAATCTCAACTCCAACATCTAAACTAAGGTGAATAGTAAGTAAACCGTCTCTATTGTTTGTTCTTGAATTCGGCTATGGGTAATACCCATATTATTTTGATAATTTATGCTATGTTTTGATTATATGATCATTGTTTGGACATAATAATGAATTATGAAATTTTTATGACATTATTTGAATGGGTTTTAAGGGTAAAACATAATTTTTTAATCTCCATTCAGTTTGATTTTCTCATATTTTGAGTAAAATATTATTTTGAAGATGAGTTTTTAATTTCATAATTTTTCAAGTTAAAATATATGTTTTTTGAATTTCCTAAGGTGGAAATAGGGTATATTTCAGGTTTTAATTATTAAAAATAATTAAATATAGTTTTTAGCTTCGAAATTTTTATATGATAAAGAATATGATATTTTTGAATTTTATGATTTTTGAGGATTATTCCCAAGTTATTGTGATTTATTATGAATTTATTATGCTAGATAAGCATTTGGATTAATAATTAATTAAGGATATTAATAATTTATTATTAAATAAGAACTTTATAAAGTAAACTAGTTATGGCAGCTTTATTAAAATATTTGAGCAAAAGCATATTGATATCGAATAGAAATTTGACAAAGAATTAGAGTTGGTGAAAAGAAATTGCTTTTAATAGAAATAGAATAGTTTTTATATTAATTACAGGATTGCCCGTCGTCCTCATTGATGCTACAATCATCTATGCCACAACTATGCTTTTCAACGTTAGCTATAGTGGATGCGTACGATATTAATCTTAGTTGGATAGAATGAATCCACTTGGTTGAAGTGAGAAGTATGAGTAAGATCGGCATTCACGCTTTCGGTATCAATGATGTCGCATGTATTTTGGCCGCATATCAATGCCATAAGGCAATGCTGTAAGTTTTCACCATAGCATTAAATGACATCGCATACCACTGTTCAATACAACTATATTAAGGTAGCTATGCCACATGTTTTTTACGTCAATGCCATAGATTGAGGCAGTGATGCCGTAAGCATTATTTTCGATAATAACTATTTTGTATCGATGATGCCGCTATTACTGGACTTCGGTATAAAGGAAATTCATATCGTGGGCGTCAATGCCGACACCCTATGTTTTATGGCATAGAGCCAAAATATTATGCTTTTCGACATTATAGTATTAATGTTGCAAGCGACTGATTTCGACGATAATGCCAAGCGACATTGATGCCGCTACTGTTTATTTCAACATTGGTGGAGCTTGTTTTATACTAACTCAAAGTTTGTTTTAAAAAGGTGTTATTGCCTATGTTTTCAAGAAGGTCAAAAAGCTTATGATTTCACAGTTTGCTATATGACTATAAATCAAAAATTTGTTTACCGACCGTGGATAGAAGTTCGATATTGATAATGCGACATGAATGTCGTAATCTTTTACATTGTTATATAAATGGTGGGGAGCCATATGTATGACGATTTTGACATTGTATAGTGCTGCAAAAATGCCGCATATTTCTGTATTAATTGCTATGAGCCATTAATTTCATTTGACATTTCATTTGGGGTACCAATGTAGAATAACTTCAACATACTATATGCTTTATAAATTTGACAACGTTCAGTGCTGATACCAATGTATACCATATTAACACCATTGTTTAATGAATTAACATTAGTCATTGGGAATACCAATGCAATTTATTTTATAATTTTGATAAAACCATTGGGGATACCAATGTATTTCATTTTATAATTTCGACATTGATCATTGTAAATACCGATGCATATCATTTTGAGATGTTATAAGTTTAAGGGGTATATAACCAAATTGGAGACACCAATCATCATAGGTTGAACAATTGAGTTAAACATGAATTAAATTGATAAGTGATGGGATTATAGTTATCCTAGAAAAACTATGGGATGTGTGACGGATAGTCTATATGTGGTTAATGAAGGGTTCATAGTCATCCATGGAAAACTATAAGCTATGTGATGGATGGTCCACATTATTTAAATAAATGAATTTGGGAGGCTGATTGTACACATTACTTTGATAATGAAACCATGTTTGATGCGTAGTCCGCATTAGGAGGGATAGATAATCTATAAAAATATTACATGTAAGATGTGTAGTCCACGTAAATATACAATGGATAGTCATTTGAAATTAGGGCAGATCGTCAGATGTGAAATTAAGATAGATAATTGGAAGAAATTAAAAAAGATAGTCTAGTAAATTGGGATGGTTAGTCTAGTATATGTTGCATGATTGCAAATGCTTATTTTCTATGTTCTAACCATTTTAGATGCAGAAGCATAGTATATGGTTAATGTGTTTTGGGTTATGATACTAGTGAGAGGAAAACCCATTCCGCTTAGCAGCGCATTCTTACTACATATTTATTTTTGGTTCGAGATGGTAGGTTATTATTCACACCAGACTTTTTGGCTAACCCGAAGTTCTTGTTTTTCCCCTTAAACTTTCGAGTACTTATTTGAGTAGGTCGAGAGTAAAGGTTTCTAGGTTTGAGTAAGATGAATAAGCTTTCAGAGACGTGCAGGAAGCAATCGAGCTATTTAGGAGTAATTGTCTAATCCGCTGTGTTTTTTATTTTATTTGTATGGATGTAATGGAAAATTATTTAATTGCCAAGTGCTAGACTCTAATCCACCATGGGGGCATCTTCATATGTCGCTTCTGGAGTATTCTGTAGTAATTATATTTACTCTGAAAGTGGGATTACGAATGAGATTATGTAATGAATGTGTAATGTTATTTATAAAATGTAATGTGAAAACTTGTTATTAAATTGTGTTTGAAATTTTTTGTAATCGTGTGCTTCTTATTGTTGATATGATTAACATAGACGTATTTTGTCACCGAAAAGTTAAAGCTATTGTAAACCCCAGATTTTTAATAACATTATATAGGATATTTAATTAGATAAATAAAATAAATATGTTGACTAGGGGATTGAGATTGGACTTTATTAAGGGTGTATCCATGCCATTTAATTAATAATTAAAGGAATATTAAAAATGAATAAGAGGAAGAGGTAAAATAAGAAAGTCATTCCTATATCTCTTAAACCATGGTCGTGTACACTCCATACACGTTCATTTCTCATTCCAAATTTTTTTAAAGCTAAGGCTGGCCACCATTAATAAGGAAAAGGGGAAAAAGAAAGAATATAAGCTAGGAACAAGCTTAAGCAAATTAAATCTATTCATGTCTCAATCTCTTTAATCATAAAGGCTAAGGTGAATAATGTTTATATCTCTATTTTGATTGTTTTCGGGTTTAAGATGATTATGAATTAATTTGCAAATTTTTTGCCATGTTTTGAATAATAAAATGTTTAAATATATACTTGTTGATGATTTATACATATTCATATTGATTTTATGATATGTTTTAAGGTAAAAACGCTATTAAATATCATCTTTATGCCTTGCAAATTTAAATGAAGATCAGTTGGAGATGGGTTTTAATATTCAAAATTCTTGGAATTAATCTGGATATCATATGAATTTTCTAGTAAAGAAAATGATAATCTGGTTTATAAATTATTTATGGGTAAATAATATATGGTTCGGGACTGAAATATTTATATGTTGGAAAACATATTAAAAGAGATTTTCTAGAATTTTTCCAGATTTTTCCTAAGAGTTTTGATAGGTATATAAAATTATTTATGGTATGGAACTTAAATGTTTTATATATTTTAAAATGGAGAAGGGGCTTTTTGTAAACAATTTGAATTTGTTAATTCTAGAAAGTGGCAGTACTTTTGAAAAAGTAATATGGCAACCAATAAGATTTATACAAATAAGGCATGTTTGGTATAAAAGAAATAGTTCAAAAATACAAATAAATAGTTTTTTCACTGTTTCGTCTCCTTCGGCACTAGGTTCTGCCTCCACACTATTGCCTCCGACACAGTCAAAAACAATGCATATGGTATCAGACACTGGTACATAATGAATTAGATGTGGAAGAAAGATATAGGGTCGAAACTAGGGGTTCCGAAAGGGTTGAAGCTTTTCTTTGGTTTTAAAGAAAAATGTGCCTACTTGCTTTCGACTAAGATACTTTCTACTCTGTTGGGTTTTGACTAGGTCAAATGGTTTAAAAGGAAATGGCTTCGATTGGGTTGCATCTTTCGACTATGTTGAAACGCCTAGCTGTCGCATTTTTACCTTTCGACTTAGTAGGTTTCAAAGGGGTTGTTTTGTTTTAGAAAAGCTGCCCATTTCTCCAATGCTTTCGAAAGGGCGGTTCCAACACCTTCACTTTTTACTTAGAAAATGATTTGGAAAGATTGGCTTTCGACTTAAAAGGTTCTAAGACCTTTTTTGTTAAATTTAAGTATTAGCCAAATTGATTTCGAAAGGGATGATTTGAATGATTTCAAAAGGAAGTGCTTTCGACTTTAATGGGTTTATATCCTTTTGCTCTACTTGAAGGCGTTATCCAATGGTTTCGACCGAGACATTTCAAAGGGTTTCAAAGGAGCTAGCTAACTTTGAATGGTTTAGAAAGGTTTCCTCATTTTTTTAAATTGAACCCAAATGCTATCGAAAGGTTTAGTTTAATGTTATTGATGGGGGTAGTTCCCCAAAGGTTTCGAAGGAGTTGAAAGGAAAGTTTTTCTAATGGTTTCAAAAGGCAATGTTTTAAGGGTTTTAAAAGAAATATGTCTATGGTTTTTAAAGCTTTAAAAATGAAGATTCCCAAAGGTTTCAAAAGGGTTTTGAGAATGGTTTCGAAAGGAAGGTTTTGGTTTTTCGGCCTAGATAAAAGAAAGGGTTTTAATGGTTTCGAAAGGGGTACTTTCAATGGTTTTCGAAAGGGGTACTTATGAGAAATGTGGATTAAGGACCTTAACCCTAGGATAAACATTAGAGGGGGGTGAATAGCGTTTTAGAGAATTGTTAAATCTTTTTGATTTTTTGTTAATTTGAACACAAATGTATGCAATATTCAGACACAGATATGATCACAGGATCAAACAGAGATGCAAATATAAAGTAAAAGCAGTAAAGGAAAGAACACACCAGATTTTATAAGTAAAAGCAGTAAGAGAAAGAATACACCAGATTTTATACTAGTTCGGAGTTACCCTACATCCAGTCCCGCACACAAGTGTGGATTTTCTTTCAAAAACAATCTTTACAATTACACCCTTGATTTCAAGGCAACAAGGTACACCCTCCAGATTCACAATCCTCTAGGTAGAGATACTTGATTTCTCGGGCAATAAGTTCACCCAATTAATTTCTAAGGCTACAATCGCACCTTGTCCCGCTTGATTGATTTCCAAGGCCACAATCACACCTTTTCTCGTTTAATTGATTACAAAGAAGCCTATAACTCTGAATAGCACTAAGAATCTTGTTGAGATAGTGATAGAGAATCAAACCAGAGATAATCTAGTTAGATCCAATGTTGATTTCGGTAGAGTAATGGTAGGAATATGTATAAGAAATGTGGTAGAAGAAGGGGAGTGAAAAACCAGAAAATCTATGTTCAAATTCGTTGAAAACATCCCCTATTTATAGAAGAACAACCATGTCTATTCGTGAAGAGATATGACGAATAGACACTTCTTTTGAAATTTAAATTTTGAAACCAACTGACACTATGTCGACATGGGTAGGCTGAGCATGTCGACATCCCAAAGGAATTTTTGGTGATTTGTTTTTCTTTGAAAATAACTTCTATTTTATATTATAACTATTTTAAACTTTATAAATATACTTGACTATAGTTAAAATACATAAATATATAGAATAATATATACAAAATTTTACTATAATTTTATATTTAAATCTAAGTATAAATATTTAAAAATTAAATATAATATTATTAACGATAGTTAAAACTACGGATAATTTGATTTTGAAATTAAAGATTATTTTGAGGCTAAAAATATTTGAAATCAGGATAGATGTTTTTGATGCTTTTAAAAGGAAGGTTTTGAAAACATTTTGAAAACAAGATATATTTTTGTGAAAATCATTTTGAATAAAAATTAGCGGATACAAAACAATGTTCCACTAGATTTTTCGTAGGTTCCATCCTACTTAGGGTTCCATCCCTTTAACAGGCTCGAAGTGGATTTCATTCCATGAATAAATTGGACTTTAAGATGCCAGTGCTTTACTAGGAGTTTTAACAAAATTCCTAATAAATTGAAAGAGAAATTATTTAAACTCTTGAACTCTTGATATTCTTGATATTCATGAGTCTTCAGTCTTGATATCTTAAACCTCTATACTGTACAGTCTTCATTCTTGGTACCTGCATGGTTAAATCTTGCATATACATATATATCTAAATTTATACAGTTAGTGTTTATATTTTACAATCTATTCTAAGGTTGTTATCATCAAAACTATCATCTCAAGGACTAACAATCTCCCCATTTTTGATGATGACAACCTTTTTATAAAATATTACAACTATCCTAATTACCCCCCCTTAATCTATGCCTAACTACACTATTTTATATTTCTCCCCCTTTGTCATCAACAAAAACTAACTCCAAATATATCAACAAAAACTATATCACTCCCCCTAAATCTAATACTCTATGACATGTGATTATAATGATAGTGTTATCATAAATAATCAACACTTAGATCTAAAACTAGAACTTAGTCCTAAACTACTAACTATCATAACTAAGTATCCATATAATAACACATATAAGAACACAATTTATTCATTAATTATATTGTTGTATTTTCATTTGCATGGGAAATATAAGAAAGAACATACACTAAAAGGAAAAGAGAAAAGAAATTAACGAGTTTCTTTGAAAATGGGAAATCTATGAATCGAACTGTTTGGATAGTGGAAACAGAAATTTCCATGTTGTTCGACAAGATTTCCATCTTTGTCAAAGCACACTTCTCCAATGCAAATGACTTTGTCGTCATCTTCCACGTGCACTTCTTCCATGTGGACTTCTTATTCTTCGTTGGCCTCTTGTATTTAATCTCCTGAAGAGTCTTCGTCGATCAAGATTGGGTTAGCATGATTGTCCATTAGAAATTTTGCAAATTCCTAAGGATTTTGCCTTGCCTCTCTTGTTCCTTGGCCATTCGAAGTTGCATCACTTGGATTTCAGTCATTAACTGAAGTGCATCCTTCAGAGAATCCTCTATTTTCATCACACGAGCGAGAGTAGTACGTTGAAATGGACCATAAGTGGGAGAAGGAAACGAAAAGGTAGAATTTTTGTTTGATTTGGAAGAGGAGGCTATTGATTATTTGATTTCAGAAGATAGAACAGAGAAATAACTGAAAGAATGAATAAAATTTCAAAAAGAAGAATATATAACCAATTATTTTGAATTTTGGTGGGAAAAATTTAAAAATAAAAAACGTTATATGTCGACATGGGTTGGGGGGTATGTTGACATGGTCCTTTAAATTTTTATTAATTGATTTATTTTGATTTAATTTTTAATTATACTTTGTTATTTTTATTTTATATTTCAGTTATTGAACAAATAGCTAATTCTCTTCTTAATTTAGTAAATATAGATTCATTTAATGGTTTTGTTAATATATTAGCAATTTGATTCTCAGAACTAATTTAATCTAGAGTAATTACTTCCTTATTTATATTATCTGTGAGAAAATGATGTCTTATATCAATATGTTTAGTTCGAGCATGTTGAGTAGTATTTTTGGATAAATTTGTCGCACTAGTATTATCACAATAAATTGGTGATTTTGAAAAATTTAAACTATAATCTTTTGATGTTTGTTGCATATATATTACTTGAGAACAAGCCAAAGCAGCAGAAATATATTCTTCTTCAGTTGTTGATAAAGAAACTGTGTTTTTCTTTTTTCTAACCAAGGAAATCAGAGAATTCCCCAAAAAGCGACAAGTTCCACTTGTTCTTTTTCGGTCTGATTTACAACCAACATAGTCAGCACCACAGTAAGATATTAAGTCAAAAGAATCATTTTTAGTGTAAAATAAGCCATAGTCGAAAGTGTGTTTAACATATCTTATGATACGTTTTACGGCTTTTAAGTTGGTCTCTTTAGGTTGGGATTGATATCTTGCACAGAGACAAACACTATGCATGATATTAGGTCTACTAGCAGTAATATAGAGTAGTGATCCAATCATTCCTCTATATAACTTTTGATCTACATCTTTCAAGAGATCTTCTTTACTAAGATACTCATTGATTGCCATGGGAGTGGAATTTCCACTCGCAATAGTCAAACCAAATTTATTAATTAGGTCTTTAGCATATTTTTCTTGACTCATAAAGATACCGTTATCTAATTTTTTTATTTGTAATCCTAAAAAGAAGTTTAATTCACCCATATGACTCATCTCAAACTCTTTTGTCATTATTTAAAAAAATTATTTATTCATGTCAAAGTTAGTTGATCCAATAATGATATCATCTACGTAAACTTGTACTAGTTGAATATTATTTTTATTTCTTTTAATAAAAAGAGTATTATCTACTTTACCAATTTCAAAATTTGATTGTAATAAGTAAGATCTTAGTCTGTCATACCAGGCTTTAGGAGCTTGTTTTAGACCATATAAAGCTTTCTTAAGTTTGTAAACATGATTTGGTAATTTTTGATTTTCAAAAAGTAGTGGTTGTTCAACATATACTTCCTCTTTTACAAATCCATTTAAAAAGGCACTTTTAACATCCATTTGAAATAGTTTGAAATTATTATGATTTGCGAAAGCAAGTAGAATCCTAATAGCTTCTAATCTTGCTACGGGAGCAAAGGTTTCATCAAAATCTATTCCTCCTTCTTGACAAAAACCTTGAGCGACTAATCGAGCTTTATTTCTAACTACCTCTCCTTGTTCATTCATTTTATTTTTATAAACCCATTTGGTTTCAATTATAGTTTTATTCTCAGGTCTAGGAACAAGTTCCCAAACATCATTTCTAGTGAATTGATTTAATTCTTCTTGCATAGCCAAAATCCATGAATCATCAATTGATGCTTCTTTTGGATTCTTGGGTTCAATAGTTGATATAAAAGCTACATTACTCATTTGACTTAGTTGATTTCTAGTTTTAACAATAGACTCCATATCTCCTAGTATATTTTCAATAGGGTGATCTTTTAAAAGTTTAGTCCTTTTATTAGGATGATTAATTTCATTATAAGTTTCAGTAGACTCTTGATTTTGAGTGATTAAATCCTCTTCACCATTTGTGTCTTCAAAATTTTTGAGATTTTCATCGAACAAAACGTGCATTGTTTCTTCGATGTTGTTAGTTCTTAAATTAAATACTCTATACGCTTTACTTTTATTAAAGTATCCAATAAAGATATCTTTGTCGGATTTAGGATCAAATTTATCTAAGTTATCTTTGGTATTTAAAATAAAAAATTTACTTCCAAAAATTCTAAAATAAGATACTTTAGGTTTCTGTCTATGAAGAAGTTCATAAGATGTCCTATCAGTTAAAGGTCCAATTAAAATTCTATTTAAAATATAACAGGCAGTAGCAACTGCTTCTACCCAAAAATACTTTGGTAATTTACTATCTGAAAGCATGATTCTCGCACACTCTTGAATTGTCCTATTTTTACGTTCTAATACTCACTTTTGTTGTGGAGTTCTTGAAAATGAAAAATTGTGAGTTATTCCCTTTTTATTACAGAATTCCTCAAACTTTTCATTTTCAAATTCACCACCGTGATCACTACGAATGGTTATAATTTTTAGAGAAAGTTGATTTTGAATCTTTTTTGTAAAGTTCTTAAAACATTCAAAAGTACCACTTTTATATTTCAAAAACATTGTCCATGTAAATCTAGAATAATCATCTACAATTACAAAAACATATTTACTATGATTTATTGACAGAATTTGAGATGGACCAAATAAATCAAGGTGAAGTAATTCAAGAGGTTTTGAAGTTGAAATCATATCTTTTAATTTAAAAGAACTTTTTTTAAGTTTTCCTAATTGACATGCATCTCATAGACTATCTACCTTAAAATTCATTTTAGGGAGACCTCTTACTAGATCATATTTTGACGGTCTAGATAAAAGTTTGAAATTCAAATGCCCAAATCTCGTATGCCAAATCCAAGGGTCACTTGTATTTGCGAAAAGACACAAGTTATCATTTGAAACTTTCATACTAAGAATATAAATATTCTTTTTCTTGATTCCCTCAAATATTATGGTTGAATTATTATCTTCAATGTGACACTTATCTTTTTCAAATTTAATTAATATCCATTATCGCAGAGTTGACTTATACTTAGCAGATTATGTTTTAGATTCTTAACTAGCAAAACATTAGTAATAATAGGAGTTTCAGAGTTACCGACTTTGCTGATGCCAATACATATCCTTTTGAATTGTCTCCAAAGTTAACCAGTCCTCCGTCTTTGTACATTATATCATTTAGCATATCTAGATTGCCAGTCATGTGTCTAGAACATCCACTGTCGAGTATTTATTTGTTCTTTTTTATCTGCATAATTTTCCATTGTGAATTGATTCCTTAATTCCCATGAAGCATGTTTCCTCCACATCAAACAATTTTGGTAGACAACTTGAATTTGAACATTGATTATACGCAGACTCAAGAGACAATGACTATCTGAATATTTCTAAACCAGTATTAACAAACATA
Source organism: Allium cepa (assembly GCA_030765085.1). Classification (NCBI taxonomy): domain Eukaryota; kingdom Viridiplantae; phylum Streptophyta; class Magnoliopsida; order Asparagales; family Amaryllidaceae; genus Allium; species Allium cepa. Next base: position 524,948,939 of record CM060934.1, on the reverse strand, counting down.
GCCATTTAAAACTTTTCCAAAATCATATTATGAAACTTTGAAAACCTTGCTCTGATACTAAATGTGAGAAATGCGGATTAAGGATCTTAAGGCAAGAATAAACACTAGAGGGGGGGGTGAAGAGTATTTTAGAGAATTGTTAAATCTTTTTGAGTTTTTGTTAATTTGAACACTAATGTATGCAATATTCAGAGACAAATATGATCACAGAATCAAACACAGATGCAAATATAAAGTAAAAGCAGTAAAGGAAAAACACACCGGATTTTATACTGGTTCGGAGTTACCCTACATCCAGTCCCGCACATAAGTACAGATTTCCTTTCAAAAACAATCATTACAATTACACCCTCGATTTCAAGGCAACGAGGTACACCCTCCAGATTCACAATACTCTGGGTAGAGATACTTGATTTCCCTGGAAACAAGTTCAGCCAACTGATTTTCAAGGCTACAGTCACACCTTATCTCGCTTGATTGATTTCCAAGGCCACAATCACATCTTTTCTCATTTAATTGATTATAAAGAAGCCTATAACTCAGAATAGCATTGAGAATCTTGTTAAGATAGTGATAAAGAATCAAACCAGAGATAATCTAGTTAGATTCAATGTTGATTTCGGTAAAGTAATGGTAGGAAGATGTATAAGCAAAGTGGAAAAAGAAGAGGAGTGAAAAACCAGAAAATCTATGTTCAAATTCGTTGAAAACATCCCCTATTTATAAAAGAACAACAGCCATGTCCATTCTTGAAGAGATATGACGAATAGACACTTCTTTTGAAATTTAAATTTTGAAACTAACTGACTATATGTCAACATGGGTAGGTTGAGCATGTTGACATCCTAAATGAATTTTTGACGATTTGTTTTTCTTTGTAAATAACTTCTATTTTATATTAAAACTATTTTTAACTTTATTTATATACTTGTCTATAGTTAAAATACATAAGTAAATATATAGAATAATTTATACAAAATTTTACTATAATTTTATATTTAAATCTAAGTATAGATATTTTAAAATTAAATATATTATTGTTAAAGATAGTTAAAACTACGGATAATTTAATTTTGAAATTAAAGATTATTTTGAGGCTGAAAGTATTTGAAATCAGGATAGACGTTTTGACGCTTTTAAAAGGAAGGTTTTGAAATATTTTGAAAACAAGATATAATTTTGTGGAAATCATTTTGAATAAAAATTAGCGGATACAAAACAATGTTCCACTAGATTTTTCGTAGGTTCCATCCTACTTAGGGTGCCATCCCTTTAACAGGCTGGAAATGGATTCCATTCCACGAATAAATTGGATTTTAAGACGACAGTTCTTTTCTGGGAGTTTTAACAAAATTCCTAATAAATTAAAAGAAAAATTACTTGAACTCTTGAACTCTTGATAATCTTGATATTCTTGATACTCATGAGTCTTCAATTTGGATATCTTGAATCTCTACACTGTACAGTTTTCATTCTTGGTACCTGCATGGTCAAATCCTGCATATACATATATATCTAAACTTATACTGTTAGTATTTATATTTTATAATCTATTCTAAGGTTGTCGTCGTCAAAACCATCATCTCAAGGACTAACAATACTTTCAATTGTTTTGAAAGGGGGACTTTCATCAGTTAAATGGTTTCATCAACTAAGATTTGTGTAAAGTGTGTGTGTATAAAACATGGCAAGATGGTTTTGAGTAAAGCATAAGAGATTCTATATTTTCCTTGTTTGAGTTTGATTTAAAGATCTTAAATCATTTTGAAAAGGTTTTCAAGTAAAATTTTGGGAAGATATCCCTAAGTAAAATGACTCAGATATTAGAATACTAGATAGGACCGGTATAGGGTCGCGCCCTATACATTAGCTATTAGCCCAAGCTAATTTGGTCCAAAATTCTAGTGTGTAGGGCTTTGTCACAAGTAAGACTACAATTATGGATACACACAAAAGGAATACATTTTTGTGTACCTATAGGTTATTGGTGAGCCCATAAAACCATTAGGATCAGGTGACCCTAGAAGATGATAAGTTATGGACAGACCATCTAGAAAAGAAGTATTTAGCAGATAGTTAAGGACATATCGTCTAAATGAAGAGGAGTGTGTAACAGATGTAAGATAAATTATAATATTATTTGGTAGGCTCGAGTCATCTAAAGGTTAAATGCTAGCCAAACAAAACTTTGTGAACGAACAAATAGTTCATTTTATTACCTGATATATTTGTGTATGTTTACATAATGATGCTTTGTAGATATTCTGACCTATTTTGGTTGCAGGTAAACAATAAAAGATATGTTTTAAAGAAATTTTAGTGAGGGGAAACCCCTTCTGCTAAGCGGCATAGTCTCACTTAACATAAATTAATAGAGATGGACAGTATTATTTACACCAGGCTTTATGTCTGAATCATAGTTTTTGTTCACCTTATACTCTCGGGTGCTTAAAATTGATTTGAGTAGGCAGAGCATTGAGGTTTTTAGATTTTGTCTTTTGGCCAATAAAGCTTCCAGAGACAAGCAAGTGGCTGTCGGATGCTAAATAGGAGTTTCAGTTTTACTTATTTTGATTCCACTATGTATATCAAATCAGTTATGGCTATATTTCTCTGATCATCTAAGGTGGCATCATTATATGTCGCTCTTAGCTTATTTTTGTAAATTATGTATGATCAATACCTAGGAAATGGTAAAGGGATTATGTAACTTGGATATGATATTTTTGTTGAAATGTAATTATCTAAATGTTATTTTTTTTGAAAATCTTTGATTTTGTTCATATTGAAGTACTTTTGATATTACGGATACCATTTACATTGTCGTATTTTTGTCACTAATTAATACTATAGATAACAACATCTATAGTGCTTAGCTTTATGGCTTTTAGATACAGGATGTTACAACTTGGTATCAGAGCATAGGTTTATGGAAAATTTTGAACTAAAAATGGTTTTTAAAAGCATAATCCTAAAGAATTAGAGTAGCTTGGGGGTATGGGTTAATGCTATAGTAACGTACTTGTATTTTCTATACATGAGTATATGCTTTATCTCTAGTCTCCTGTCTTTATTAGGTTATTATCTTCATTTCATGAGGTTTGAATACAGATATGGAAGGAAGATGAAGAAGAGTTAACCCAGGAGAGGAAGGAACCGATAGGAATGCCATGCCTAATGATAGAAGAGGTCATGATCGGGCATAAGTAGAGAATGTGGGTACCGGTGTCCTGTAAGTTGGAATGGAAGCTATGTATCAGTTATTCGGGAATGTGGTGCAAGCGGGTGTTGCTGTTTGAGTAGTAGCAAGAGGAGAAGTTTCGGAGGTTCTAGTTGTCCAGGATTATGCAAAGCTGAGTGGAGATTACATTAGGCTTGGAGGGAAGCCGCTTGTTAGAACGGAGGATGCCATTGAGATAGAGAATTTGTTGTTAGACTACGACATGATTTTTGCATATTTGGGGCTCAACGATGAGCAAAAGAGGAGGTTGGCATCTAGATAGATTTGGGGAGCTACTTTGTTCTGGTGGAACAGTGTAACAGTTCTAGTGGATACGGAAAAGATGACATAGGCAGAGTTCAAGAGGAAGTTCCAGGATAGGTTTCTGTCTCTTGTGGCGCAGTCAACTCTGATCGGAAAATTTTCTAGGTTAGCGCAGGGAGAGATGTCAGTGGTGGAGTATGCCAGAAGGTTTGAGGAGTTGGCTCGGTATGGTTATGCCACTGTTGATACCATGATGAAGAAGAATGAGAAGTTCATCAGGGGATTGAAGCTTGAGTTGGCTAAGGATACTTTACCGCATATCAGAGATCCCTGTGATGTTATTGTGGAGATGGCCATGAGTCATGAGGGGAATCTTAGTTCTCTAAAGAAAAGTAAGGCTAAGGAAGTTCAGGTTGGGCAAGGCCAGAAGCAAAAGTTTTTCCATAAGAAAGGCGCTCAGAAGAGTAGAGCAGCCAAGAGGGGGAAGTCTGAGATTGTTCGACAAGAAGGTGCATTTCGTCACTGAGTGTCGTTTTGGGAAGGCTAAGAAAGTGGTCGGAAAGAATAACATCAGGCGCTTCAAATACGATCAGGTTAGCCACTATAAGAACCAGTGCCTAGAGCCCACTAAGGATGGAAAGGAAAGGGTCTATGCATTGGAGCCTGCTGTTTCTAAGCCGATGACTCAGGAGAAGGAAAAGACATTTTTCAAACGTACGGTTCAGATTCATCGTATGTCTATTAGCGTTCTATTTGATATTGGTGCATCACATTCTTTTATATCTAGATGTTTGACAAAAAAGCTTAACCTAAAACCCACATATTTAGTTACTTCCTTACGGGTTGCGAATCCATTAGGAGAGTATGAAACTCTAGGGTCGAAGTGTGACCAGTTAGAGTTCGACCTGTTAGGTCATCTTTTTGCTTGCAGTTTGCATGTCTTTGATTTTTAGGTTCGAGATCATTCTTGGGATGGATTGGTTAAGTGAGAACAATGCTAGAATATTTTTCCAAGATAGGAAAATATCTCTTAGACAGCTAGATTGCAGTACCAAGATTGTTTATACCATAGACGGTTCTTATAGTGAGATGTATGCCTTGTTGGGTGCTGTGGAATCGGAAGATGAGTTGAGTAGAGTTTTCATGGTTAGAGAATTCTTAGATGTTTTTGAGCCTGTAGTTGGATTGCACCAAAATGGGGCATTGAATTTCGAAAAGATTTGGTTCTGGAGCAGAACCAGTGAGTAGGAGGCCAAGCAGGATGACCTCTCCGAGGATGAGGGAGTTAAAAGTGTAGTTGGTGGATTTAGAAGGCAAGAGTCTTATCAGGCCGAGTAGTTCGCCTTGGGGAGCAGTAATAGTGTTTGCTAAGAATCCAGATGGATCACTGAGGCTTTATATTGATTATCGTAAGACGAATGAGAGGACGATAAAGAATCGATATACATTGCCCAAGATTAACAATTTATTCGATTAATTGAGTAGAGCCAGGATATTTCTCAGTTGGATTTAGCGACAGGTTTCCATCAGCTCAGGGTAGTAGAGGATAGTATACTTTTGACGACATTCAGGACCAGATATGGGTCGTACGAATGGTTAGTTATGTCGTTCGGACTGACGAATAGGCCAACTTTCTTTGTGGATTTGATGAACCAGGTTTTTCGAGGGCACTTGGATAGCTTCATATTGGTTTTCGTAGATGATATCCTAAAATACCCTAAGGATTAAAGAGAGCATGAAGTTCGTCTTAGAGTTGTGCTTAAGACACCGAGGAAGCATTAGTTGAAAGAAATTTTTTCGAAGTGTCACTTCTGGAAGAAATAAGTGAAGTTTCATGGTCATGTGGTCTTAGAGAAAGGGTTGACAGTGTATCCGACTAAGATAGAGGCAATGAATAGCTAGAAGAGACCCGAGACAGTAATTGAGATGAAGAGTTTCCTTGGGTTGGCTAATTATCATCGGAGGTTCATTAAGGATCATTTACTCATAGCGGCACCGATGACCAAGCTAACAAGAAAGGACGTGATGTTTATATGGACTGATAATTGTGGGGAAGCATTTCAGGGTTTGAAACACTTACGGACCCATGCACCTATGTTGGTTATTCCATAGATGAATCACGATTTGGTGATTTATACCGATGCATGTGGAACAGGACTGGGAGTTGTACTAATGCAGAGAGGTAAAGTGATTGCTACGCTTCTAGGTAGCTTAGACCGCATGAGGTCAGGTATCCGACGCATGATTTAGAATTGGCTGCAGTGATTTTGCATTGAAGGTGTGGAGACATCACCTTTAGGAGAAAGGTTTGAGTTATATACCGATCGTAAGACGCTGAAGTATTTATTCTCTCAGAAGGAGATGAACATGAGACAATAGAGGCGGTTAGAGTTTATTGCTGCTTATGGTTTTGGGATTGAGTACACACTGGGGAAAGGCAACAAAGTTGCAGAGGCACTTAGCAGGAAATATCATGTAACAACCCTAATTTTATTGACATTATTCAGGATATTTCATTAGAATAAATAAAATAAAATAATATAGATAAGGAGATTGAGGTTGATTAATAAACTAAGTGGTTGTGCTTATTTAAAAGAAATGAACCTCTAAATGGTTAGGAAATTAAAGAAAAAAGGCATTAAGGTAAATAACCGCCCGTAGTTCCCACCCTTATACTATTCCCCTTAGTCATGAATATTCATTTTTATCTAAAAAAATTATAACCGTAAGAAAGCAAGGTCGGCCATTAGGAAGAAAGAAGAGAAGAGAAAACCAACTTAAAGCTTAGGATTCAAGCTAGAGAAATCAATCTCAATCAAACTTCAATTTCCTTGTCCAATCTAAGTGAATAATAATTTCTACATCTCTATTATGGTTTTGTAATCATATTGTTTTTTATTTAAGGGTAAATCTATTTTTATGATATGTTGAATGATGATATGTTGGATTTATGATTTATATATGTTTAAACATGACTGTTTAAAAGAGACATATACAGTTTTAGGGTAAAACGAGTTTTAATGATTCCTAAATGCCATGGGAAAATTATATGTTATAGAAAAAATAATTTTGGAATGGGGTTTTAATTTTCACAATTTTCCAAGCCATGGAGAATTAGTTATAAATTTTCAAAGGAAAAATATGGATACTTGGGTTTATAGATTTATTTGGAAAATATACTAGGAACTTGGGTCTGAAATTTTAATACGTTAGATGACATAAGTAAAGTGAAGTTTTGGAATTTTTGGAGATTTTTACTAAGTGATTTAGTATGAAAATTAAATTATTTCGAAAGGAGGACTTGAACGATTTAATTACTTCTATAAGAGGAAGCGTTTATTTGTTAAAAGTTAACTAGATTTTAGATCTGAGAAAATGCAGAAAATATTATCCAATTATTTAAAGTTTGTGAAAGCTAATCAAATGTTTACAAGTAGGCAGGTTTATTACAAAAGGTTTTCTTATTTTGGAAAAATCAGCTTTTACCCAGAAAAGGTGGTTCTGCTTTCTTTGGCAAACCTTTCGACTAAGGCCTTTCGACTTCATTGACCAGCAAGGTCGAAAGCAGTGCACATGACATCATTCGGGTGGTATGGAGTGAATTAGACCAGGTCGAAAGGTAAGGTGTCGAGGGGTTGCTTTCGAAGGGTTGCTTTTGAAGAAGATGATCCTTCGGTTTACTTTGATTTAAAAAAGAAATCACTTGCCTGTTTTAAAGGGTTTTCGACAAGGTCCAAAGCTATGATTTCGAAAGATTTTTTCAAAGAGATTTTTGAAAGTGAGCTGCCGCCTTTATTCGAACCTTCTGAAGGGGTCGAAAATAGGAGCTTTCGACGTTGTCGAAAGATTTAATTTTTTATAAAAACACAAGCCGCTTCCCTAACCTTTCGAAGAGGTCGAAAGCAGAAGCTTTCAACGTTGTTGAAAGGTCTAGTTTTCTTCCCAGTATTTTATAAAATAAAAGTGTGGTTTTGAAAGAGATACTTTCACCTATTTTCACTATGATCCAGAGTAAAGTTTTTATGTAAAACCCAATGCTTTTGAAAAGGTTTGATCTTCAATGGTTTTGAAAGGTTTGGTTTTCATTCGCTTCGTAAAGTTTGAGTTTCAGTGGTTTCAAAAGGGTTGATTTCCAATGTTTTTGAAAGGTTTACTTTCAAGTGGTTTCGAAGTAATCATTTCAATCTTATTTAATGATACTTTAACATGGTCGAAAGTTTTCGAAAGAAGTTTTTTAAAGTATAAAAAGAGCTAGAGCCTATTGTTTTGAAAGATATGATTTATGCTTTCGAATGGGTCGAACGCAAAAATTTCAAAGCGTTTGAAAGTAGAAGCTTTCGACGTTGTCGAAAGCTTTTAAAACCCATACTCTAATTTTTGAAGGAAAACCCACGGCTTATATGAAGGAGTTCTATAATGACTTTAAGTATGGGATTTTGAAGAAGTGTTGCATTGATAAAAATATAAGTTAAAGGTGTTAACTATGTTTTATGAAATGTATTTCAAGGACTTTATACCCACAAGGATGGTATTTTTAAATTGTTGTTTTGCTTCTTCAAATATGAATATATTCACATGATAACCCATAAATGTATTTTTGAGAAAAAAGGGTAGAAGAACCAGATAGGTTATCTTAGTAGTGAATATAAATTGCTTAAACGTTTGAATGAGTAGAATTGCATCCAAGGAGTCTGGGTGATCGAAAATAACGGATGCCTAAACTTTATAATTATTAGAGTTCATAGTACATCCATGAAAACTATGATTAAATAGTTATTGGAGGAAACCAACAAGTTCATAGTTAACCCATGAAAACTATGTATTAAGGACAGTTAGCAGGGGCTAATTGGTTTATAGTGAACCCATGAAAACTATATCTGGATAAAGAATTGACATCAGTCAATAAGTTCCTAGTAAACCAATGAAAATTAGGATAAGATAGTTGCTAATGGAAGTATCAGCAGGTTCCTATTCAACCAATGAAAACAAGGATGAGAAATGAGTTACTGGATAAATCCATAGGTTCCTAATCAACCTATGAAAACTAGGATAAGGTGGTTAGTTATTGAAATGACTAATCAGCCTATGAAAACTAGGATAAGGTGATTAGTTATTGAAATGACTAATAGGTTCATAGGAACCCATGAATTAATTAAGTTAACTGGAAGGAGCCTATAGGTTCTTAGTGATACCATAAAAACTATGAATAGGACAAGGTGTTCTTTAATTATATAAAAGCTGTTAGTAAACCTATGAAATCTACAAGGTTAATGGTAACCCTAGAAACTATATGTAGGGTAGGGTGTCAGATTAAACAGGTGATGAGAAATCCTAATTGTTTTCAAGTATGCATATCATTATACTATTTTGAAAATGTATATTTTAACCATTGTGGATGCAGGAGCACAATATATGGTTTATAAAGGTTTTAGGATACTACTGAGGGGAAAATTCAATCTTCTAAGCGTCATGTTCTCACTAGATATCTAAAAGGATTGAGATGTTAGATAATTATTCATACCAAGCTTTATTTCTGACTCGAAGTTTTTTTCCTTTAAACTCTCGGTTACTCAATTGATTTTGAGTATTTTGAGAATTAAGGATTTTAGGTTTTCTTCTTAGACGAATAACCAGAGGTGTGTAGGAGTTTAGAGTTTACTTTTCCATTTTGTATTTGTATGTAAAGGCAGACTTATTAGCCTTACTATATACTCTGATCAACCAAGTGGGCATCTTCATATGTCGCTCTTGGCGTGATTGTAATAATTATATTTTACCAAACGTAGTTAACATATTTTACTATTATGTAATGAACATCAATGTTTCGATTTAAAAATGGAAATATGTGTTTGTATTGTTAAAAATTTTTCTATATTTATGTGATCTGTGTATTAATATATCTAGCACTGCTATATTTGGTTGCCGAAGATTAAAAAGTATGGATGACAGCAACATCCGTAGCCGTTAGTTTTGGGCCTCCAAGTAGGGGGATGTTACATGTTGGTATCAAAGCATAGGTTATGAAACTTTAAAGGAAAGGTTAAACCTAAAAGCTTTTTTGAAATATAATCCAATGAGTTTTAAAATATAATCAGGGTATGGGTTAACGCTATAATAACATATTTGTATTTGATATATATGGGTATTTATCTAAGTATGTATTCCCTCTCTCTTAGACCGTTTTGCTTTATCTTACTAAGGCTGGTATGAAGATATAAAAGAAAGAGGATATGGAGGAAGGAAACAAAAGAGGAAATATAGGTGGAGGAAGTACCACGACCAATGGAAATGCTCGACCTAATACTTGGAGAAATCAAGGTCGACAGGTCAATTCTAACCAAAATGGTGAGGCCAATGTATGTGCTAGAAATTTGCTAGTAGATGAAGGGATAGTGTATCAATTGTTAGCTAAACTTTGCAAGTATGAGCTGCTGGTATTGTTGGAGGAGCTAATCATGTAGTTCCAATTAGATATAACTATGCTAAGCTAAGCCGAGACTACACCATTCATGGTGGGAAGCCGTTTGTTGGAATAGAGGATGCAGTTGAAGTTGAGAACTGGCTGTTGAACTATGAAACAATCCTTACAGATTTAGGCTTAAATGATGGAGAGAAGAGAAGGCAAACCTCTAGACAGTTGCAAGGGTTAGAACTTCATTGGTGGAATAGTGTAATAGCTGGAGTTCTAGAAGAAGAGCTATCATAAGCTTATTTTAGGAGAAGGTTTGGGAAGAGGTTCTTGTCCGAGTTTTCCAAATCAGCATTAATGAGGAAGTTTATGGATCTTGTCAAGGAGATATGTCTTTGATTGAGTGTGCTGCTAAGTTTAATGAGCTATCTCGATATGGTTATGCTTTAGTAGACACCGATATCAGAAGGAATGAAAGATTCATTATAAGATTAAGGCCAGAGCTAGGCAAAATGACTATTGCCCATATCCAAGATCTATCTAATGCGATGGTGGGGATGGTTATCCTCCATGAGGAGATGCTTGCTGTTTCAGCTAGGGAGAAGCCTGTTGAGTCATAGGATCCTCAGGGAAGGAAAAGGAAATTCTTTAAGAAGAAAGGAGCCCAAAAAGGGAAGGCCGCTAAGAAGGAAAAGGCTGATTTGGTGTGTTATAAGTGTGATAAGAAGGGCCATTATACCCACGAGTGTAGAATTGGTAAAGGAAAGAAGCCTGTAGAGAAGAAGAATGTGAATGCTTCAACTTTGACCAAGTTGGGCACTATAAGAACCAATGTCCAGAGCCAGTCGGGACGGATAGAGGGAAGGTGTTTGCTATCGGACCACCATCTTCTTCTAGACCTACTACAAAAGAGAAAGGGAAAAATGTGATAGAAGGTATGCTTTTGATTCAGAGTAGACCAGTTAAGGTACTTTTTGATATCGGTGCATCACATTCATTTATATCACAGTATTTGGTAGATAGGTTATGTATAGAACCCACATATCTTATTACTTCCTTAAGGGTTGCGAATCCAATAAGAGGGTATGCAACTCTTGGGATGAGATGTGACCTGTCAGAACTTGATTTGCTAGGTCATAAGTTTGCATGCAGTTTGTATGTCTTTGATTTCATGGATTTCGGGATCATTTTAGGTATGGACTGGTTTGGTAAGTATAAGGCTAGGATATTTTTCCAATATCAGGAAATATCACTAAGACACCCAGATAGTCAAAAACGAATCATTTTCTCAGTGGAGAGTTCTAGTAAGAGTGTTTATGCTTTGTTGAGTGCCATGGAGGTTGGAAAAGACCATAGTCAGGTTCGATGGCAAGAATTTGTCGATGTCTTTGAGTCGATTACTGGATTACCTCCGAAACAAGCTGTTGAGTTTCGGATAGACCTTACCAGGAGCTAAACCTGTCAATAGACCACTAGCAGGATGACACCGACAAAGATGAAGGAATTGAAGGTGCAGCTAGTGGATCTTGAGGGAAGGAATTTTATTAGACCAAGTAATTCGCATTTGGGAGCAACCGCGGTGTTTGTCAAGAAACCAGATGGTCGTTAGGGACGTGCATCAACTATCGTAAGTTAAGCGAATAGACAATCAAGAATAGGTACCCTCTTCCAAGGGTAGATGATAAGTTTGATCAGTTGAGTGGAGGTAAAATATTTTTCCAAATGGATTTGGCGACGAGGTTCAATCAGTTGAGAGTGGCGGAGGATAGCATTCCTTTGACGGCGTTTTGGACTAGGTATGGTTCGTATGAGTGGTTGGTGACGCCATTTGGATTGAAAACTGCACCTGCTTTCTTCGTTGATCAGATGAACCGGGTTTTCCAAGAGCACTTGGACAGGTTCGTATTGGTATTTACAGATGGCATTTTGGTGTACTCTAAAGATGAAAGATAGCATGAGGTTCATCTTAGGATGGTGTTGGAACCGCTGAGGCAGAATGAGCCGAGGGGGAAGTTTTCCAAGTGTCACTTTTGGAAGAAAGAGATTAAATTTCTTGGTTATGTGGTTTCAGAGAAGGGTTTGTTAGTCGATCTATATAAGATCCAAGCTATCAATAATTAGAAGAGATCGGAGACGATAACCGAGATCAGGAGATTTCTTGGACTTGCTAGCTGCTACTAGAGATTCATAAGGATTTCTCGCGAATAATAGGGCCTTTGACAAAGTTGACCAGGAAAGATGTGAAGGTTTTTTGTTCCGACAAATGCGAGGAAGCATTCCTTATGTTAAAGCATTTGTTGACCAATTCGTCAGTGTTAGTATTTCCAGATGGTAACCTAATGACAGTAGTATACACTGATGCATTTGGTACAGGATTAGGAGCAGTATTGATGCAGAGGGGAAAATTTTATTGCTTATGCATCTAGGCAGCTTAGACCACATGAAGTTAGATATCCTACTCATGACTTAGAGTTAGCTGCTATGATATTTGCCTTGAAATTTTGGAGACATTATCTTTTGGGAGAGATTTTTGAGTTGTTTGTCGATCACAAGTCACTGAATTATTTATTCTCTCAGAAGGAGTTTAATATGACACAGTAGAGATGGCTAGAATTTTGGCCGCTTATGATTTTGGTATAGAGTATACTCCTAGGAAAGGAAATAAGGTAGCAGATGCACTCAATAGAAAACATCAGAATGTGATGTTAGCAATGTTAGCGGATTGGAAGGATCTAGAAGCTTTAGCTAGTTGTAGGGTGCAGTCAAGATCGACTGCTAGTTCTAGTCAGGGTACTGCCATGTTATCTTGTTTAGAAGTTCGACCAGTGCTGATCGAGAGAATCGTTTCTAAGCAGAGGGAAGATCCAGTTTTAAAAGTTCTAGAGTAATATCATCAATCGAAATTTACAATTCATCCTACAGGAAATAAGATGTATCAAGATATGAAGAGGAGCTTTTATTGGGAAGGCATAAAGAGGGATGTTGGCTTGTAGGTTAGGCAGCGTGTAAACTATCAACAAGTAAAGGCTGAACATCAGAAACCAAGTGGGCTACTTCAGCCTTTAGATATTCCAGTCTAGAAATGGGATTCGATATCGATGGATATTATAGATGGGTTGCCTAGGTCAAGTGAGGAAATGAAAGCATATGGGTTATTATAGACAGGTTGACCAAGAGTTCCCATTTCATTCTGGTAAAGTCAACCGGAATGGCACATGTTTTGGCAAAATTGTTCATGAAGAACATAGTTGGACTTCATGGGATTCCTAATAGCATAGTCAGCGACAGAGATGCATTATTCACTAGAGAATTTTGGAGGAGCCTATAAGAGGTACTAGGTACCAAGTTCAAGATGAGTACATCATATCACCAACAAGCGGATGGGCAGGCAGTGAGAGTCAATAAGGTATTCAAAGATTTATTAAGAGCTTGTTTATTGGACTTTGGTGGATTCTGCGAAGATCACTAACATTTGATTTCGTCTTCCTATAATAATAGTTTTCAGACTAGTGGAGGAATGGTGCGTTTTGAAGCCTTGTATGGAAGGCGTTGCAAATCGCCAGCATGTTGGTTAGAGACAGGAGACAGATTGGTCTTAGGTCTAGATTTGGCTAGAGAGGCGTCAGAAAAGATTGAGTTAATCCAAGGATGGATGAAGGAATCTTAATCTAGGCAGAAGAGTTACACAGATAAGAGGCGTAAAGACCTTAAGTTCATAATAAGAGACAGGGATTTAATTAAGTATCAACAATGAACGGTGTGATACGATTTGGAAAGTTGGAAAAGTTGGCCTCGAGGTATGTTAGTCCATTTCAGATCAAAGAAAGGATTGGAAAGCTCGCGTACTGAGTAGAGTTGCTGAGAAATTTGGCAAGTTTCCATAATTTGTTCCATGTGTCTCACCTTCGCAAGTATGTGCATGATCCAGAGGCTATTGTTCCTCATATAAAGTTGGAGGATTTAGTAGTGAAGCTTGATTTGACTTTTGTTAGACATCCAGTTCGAATTGTAGTGGGAGATGAGAAAATATTGAGGACCAAGACAGTCAAGTTGGTGAAAGTTCAGAGGAGCGACAATGTGAAAGACTATACATAAGAGATAGAGGACATGATTGAGAGGCTTATCCTGGTCTGCTTTAATGGTATGTCTATATTAGATCTATATAGATTGGTTGCTAGTCAGGAAGGCTAGTATGGTTTTTAGGTGATGTCATGGATGATTACTATGCTTGCTGGTTAGTCCTTACTAAATTTCAAGGACGAAATTCTTCAAGGAGGGGAGCTTGTAACACCCCTAATTTTATTAACATTGTTCAGGAGATTTAATTAGAATAAATAGAATAGAATAATATAGATAAGAAGATTGAGGTTGATTAATAAACTAAGTGGTCGTGCTTATTTAAAACAAATGAACTTCTAAATTGTTAAGAAATTAAACACAAAGGCACTAAGGTAAATAGCTATTCATATTTCTCACCCTTAAACTATTCCCCTTCGTCATGCATATTCATTTTTATCTAAAATAAATTATAACCATAAGAAAGAAAGGTTGGCCATTAGGAAGAAAGAAGAGAAAACCAACTTAAAGCTTAGGATTCAAGCTAGAAGAAATCAATCTGAATTAAACTTCAATTTCCTTATTCAATCTAACGTGAATAATAATTTCTACATCATTATTTTGGTTTTATAATCATATGGATTTGGATTTAAGTGCAAATCTGTTTTTATGATATATTGAATGATAATATGCTGGATTTATAAATTATATATGTTTAAACATGATTTTTTAAAGGAAACATATACGGTTTAGGGTAAAACGAGACTTGATGATTCAAAAATGCCATGGGAGAATTATGTGTTATAGAAAAAATAATTTTGGAATGGGGTTTCAATTTTCATAATTTTTCAAGCTGTGGAGAATTAGTTATAAATTTTTAAAGGAAAATATGGATATTTGGGTTTACAAATTTATTTCGAAAAATATATTAAGGCTTTAGGTCTGAAATTTTAATATATTATATGACATGAATAAAGTGAATTTCTAGAATTTTTGGGGATTTTTACTAACTGATTTAGTATAGAAATTAAATTATTTCGAAAGAAGGAACTAAATGATTTAATTGTTTTTATAAGAGGAAGGGCTTATTTGTTAAAATTAAACTATATTTTAGACATGAGAAAATGTGGCAGATCCAAATTAACTTAAAAAAATTGAAAGCCAAACAAATGTTTACAAATAGCAAGTTTGTTACAAAAAGTTTACTTATTTTGGCAAAATCAGCTTTTACCCAGAAAAGGTGATTCTGCCTTCTTTGGCAAGCCTTTAGACTAAGACCTTTCGATTGACCAATAAGGTCGAAATCAATGCACATGATATTATTCAGGTGGTATGTAGTGAATTAGACCAAGGCGAAAGGTAAGGTGTTAAAGGGTAGCTTTCGAAGGAGATGGTCCCTTAGTTTGCTTTGATTTAAAAAATAAAATCACTTGCCTGTTTTGAAGAGCTTCCAACAAGGTTGAAAGCTATGCTCGCTTTCGACAAGGTCGAAAGCTATGATTTTGAAAGGATTTTTCAAAGGGATTTTTGAAAGAGAGCTGTCGCCTTTATTCAAACCTTCCAAAGGGGTCGAAAGCAGGAGCTCTCGATGTTATCGAAAGGTTTAATTGTTTATAAAAATACAAGCAGCTTCCTAAACCTTTTGTCGAAAGCAGAAGCTTTTGACTTTGTCGAAAGATTTAATTGTCTTCCCTTGTATTTTATAAAATAAAATTGTGGTTTTGAAAGAGATACTTTCACCTATTCTCACTATGACCCAATGTAATGTTTTTAAGTAGAAACCCAATGCTTTCGAAAGGTTTGATCTTTAATGGTTTCGAAAGATTGCGTTTTCAATGGCTTCAAATGGTTTGAGTTTCAGTGGTTTCGAGAGGGTTGATTTCCAATGCTTTTGAAAGATTTACTTTCAAGTGGCTTTGAAGATATGCTTCCACTCTTATTTAATGATACTTTAACAAGGTCAAAAAGTTTTGAAAGAAGTGTTTTAAAGTATAAAAAGGCCTGGAGACTATTATTTTAAAAGATGTGATTTATGATTTTGAAGGGGTCGAAAGCAAATCCTTCGAAGGGGTTGAAAGTAGAGGCTTTCGACATTGTCGAAACGTTTTAAAACCAATACTCTAAATTTTAAAGGAAAACCCACAGCTTATATAAAGGTATTTTGTAATGACTTTAAGTGTGGGATTTTGAAGAAGTATTGCCTTGATAAAAATATAAGTTAAAGGGTTAACTATGTTTTATGAAATATATTTCAAGGACCTTATACCCACATGGGAGGTATTGTCAAATTTTTGTTTAGCTTCTACAGATATGAATATATTCACATGATAACCAATAACTGTATTTTAGGGAAAAAGGGATAGAAGAACCAGCTAGGTTAACTCAGTAGTGAATATAAATTGCTTAAACTCCTAAATGAATAGAATTGCATCAAAGGAGTTAGGGTGACCAAAAATATAGGATGCCTAAACTTTATAGTTATTGGTGTTAACCAAAAGGTTCATAGTAAACCCATTAAAATTATGATTAAGTAGTTATTGGAGGAAACCAACATAGTTAGCCAATGAAAACTATGTATTAATGACATTTAGAAGGGGCTAATTGGTTTGTAGTGAACCCATGAAAACTATATCCGGATTAAGAATTGACATCAGTCAATAGGTTCATAGTATACCCATGAAAACTAGGATAAGGAAGTTGCTAATGGAAGTATCAGTAGGTTCCTAGTCAACCCATGAAAACTAGGATGTGAAATGAGTTACTGGATAAATCTAGTTTCCTAATCAAGCTATGAAAACTAGGATAAGGTGATTAGTTATTTAAATGACTAATAAGTTCAAGGGAACCAATGAATTAATTAAGTTAACTGACAGGAGCCTATAGGTTCTTAACGATACCATGAAAATTATGAGTAGGACATGGTGTTCTTTAATTACATAAAAGTTATTAGTAAACTTAAATATATAAGGTTAATGGTGACCCTAGAAACTATAAATAGGATAGGGTGTCATACTAAATGAGGGATGGGAATTCCTAATTGTTTTCAAGTATGCATATAATCATACTATTTTGAAAATGTGTGTTTTAACCATTGTGGATGTAGTATCGTATATGGTTTTACAAAGGTTTTATGATACTAGAGGGGAAAATCGTTCCCCTAAGTGGCGTGGTCTCACTAGATATCTAAAAGGATTGAGATGTTAGATTATTTTTCATACCAGGCTTTATGTCTGACTCGAAGTTTTGTTTTCCCATTAAACTCTCGGGTACTCAATTGATTTTGAGTACTTTGAGATTTAAGGTTTTCTTCTTAGACGAATAAAGCTTCTGGAGGCGTGTTGGAGGCAGATAGTTATTTAAAGTTTTTTATGCTATGTATTTGTTTGTAAAGGTAGATTTGTTAGCCTTACTACATGCTCTGATCAACCAAGGGGGCGTCTTTATATGTGGCTCTTGGCATAATTATATAATTATATTTTTCCGAACATGGTTAACCTATTTTAGGATTATGTAATGAACAACAATGTTTTGATTTAAATATGGAAATATGTTTTTGAATTGTCAAATTTTTTCCATATTTCTATGATCGATGTATCAATGTATCTAGCACCGCCGTATTTGGTCGTCGAAGATTAATAACTATGGATGACTACAGCATCCGTAGCCGTTAGTTTTGATTCTCCAAGTAGGAGGATGTTGCACATTAGAATGCAGTTTTGGCGATGATTGTAGAGTGGAAAGATTTGGAAGCATTATTAGATTGCAGAGTGCAGTGGAGTTTAGAGGTTGGGTCTAGTGGAGATTCAATTGTATTATCTTGTTTGGAAGTTCATATAGTGTTGATCGAAAAGATTGCTTCTAAACAGATGGAGGATCTGTTGTTAGCTAAACGGATCAGGAAGCTAAGGGAAGGAACTGAGAGTGATGACTTGAAAGATTTCATTCTTGACCAGAATGGATGGTTGAGAAAGAAAGGAAGATTATGTGTTCCAGGTGTAGGAAACATAAGGAAAGAAGTCTTGGAGGAATGCCATCGTTCAAAGTACATCATTCATCCAGAAGGTACTAAGATGCATCAGGATACGAGGAGGAGTTTTTTCTATGAAGGTATGAAGCGGAATATTGGTTTGTGTGTAAAGAAGTGCCTGAATTGCCAACAGGCAAAAGCCGAACACCAGAAGCCAAGTGGTTTGCTTCAAGCATTAGATATTTCAGTATGGAAGTGGGATTCTATTTCCATGGACTTTATTAACGGGTTGCCAAGGTCAAACAGGGAAAATGAAAGTATATGATCATATGGATAGATTGACCAAGAGTGACCATTTCATTCTAGTTAAGTCAACCAAGACGACACCTGTTTTAGCACGGTTGTTCATAAAGAATTTGGTTAGACTGCATGGAATTCCTAGCGGAATAGTTAGCGATAGGGTTTCTTTGTTCAGTAGCGAGTTTTGGAAGAGTTTGCAAGAAGTTTTGGGAACCAAGCTCAAGACGAGTACTGCTTACCATCCGCAGACAGATGGGCAAATTGAGAGAGTTAATAAGATTTCAGAAGCTTTGTTAAGGCCTTGTGTTCTAGATTTCAAGGGATCATAGGATGATCATCTACATCTAGTCGAGTTTTCATATAACAACAGTTTTCAGACTAGTATTGGAAAGGCACCATTTGAAGCTTTGCATGGAAGGCTATGCAAATCTCCCGTTTATTAGTTAGAGACAGGGGCTAGGTTGGTTCTTGGTCCAGATTTAGTTAAAGAAGCTGTAGAAAAGATTGAGGTCATTCGAGCTAGAATGAAGGAGACTCGGTCTAGGAAGAAGAATTACATGGATAAGAGATGGAAAGATTCAGAGTTCTTAGTTCGTCAAGGTGTCACCGATAAAAAGTGTAATTAGATTTGGAAAATCACGGAAGTTACTACCAAGATTCGTTGGACCTTTTCCTATGTTGAGAAGATTAAGAAACTGGCATATAAAGCTGAGTCACCTAGCAGTTTGGTAGGAGTCCATGATGTTTTTCATACTTCTCATCTCATAAAGTGCGTTAGAGACCCAGAGACTGCTATTGCACTGAATGTGCTAGTTGACTTAGTAGTAGAACTGGACTTGACTATAGTGAGAATTCCCATTCACATTGTTACGAGAGATGAGAAGAGGTTTAGAACCAAGACAGTCAGATTAGTCAAGGTTCCATGGAGTGACGATTATAGAGACTGTAATTGGGAGATTGAGAACGGAATTAGATATTCTTACCCTGGTTTGTTTGATGGTATGTTTTACCTCTTTGTTTGATTTGTATGTGCCTTATCGTAATTTCGAGGACGAAATTCTTTAAGGAGGAGAGTCTATAACACCCTAGATTTTTGATAACATTATTTAGAATAGTTAATTAGATAAATTAAATTAAGTAATGTATTCATTAGGGGATTGAGATTTGACTTTATTAAAAGATAGTCGTGCCATTTAATTGAAGAATTAAGAGAAGATTAAAAATGAATAAGAGGAAGGGGTAAAATGGGAAAGCCATTCCTATATGCCTTAAACTATGGTTGTGTAAAAAAATTTAAAGCTAAGGACAACCACCATTAATAAGGATAAGGGGAAAAAGAAAGAAGATAAGCTAGGAGGAAGCTTAAGCAAATAAAATCTATTCATATCTCAATCTCATTAATCACAAAGGCTAAGGTAAATAATGTTTACATCTCTATTTTGACTGTTTTCGGTTTATGATGATTCCGAATTAATTTGCAAAGTTTTTCCATGTTTTAAATAATGGAATGTTTATATATATATATATATATATATATATATACTTGTTGATTATTTATACATGTTCATAATGATTTTATGATATGTTTTAAGGTAAAAACCCTATTAAATGACATCTTTATGCCTTGTGAATTTTTAAGAAGATCAAAAAAATATTATGGAGGTGGGTTTCAATTTTCAGAATTTAATATGGATTTTATATGAATTTTCTTGTAATGAAAATTATAACTTGGGTTATAAATTATTTACGGATAAATAATGTATGGTTTGAGTGTGAAATTTTTATGTTCCAGACAACATAATAAAAGAGATTTTTTGGATTTTTTCCAGATTTTTCCTAAGAGTTTTGATAGGTATATAGAATTATTTAAGGTATGCGACTTAAATGTTTTATATATTTTAAAATGGAGAAGTGGCTTTTTGTAAATAATTTGAATTTGTTAATTTTGGAAAACGGCAGTACTTTTGAAGAAGTAATATGAAAACTAATCAGATTTAGACAAACAAGGTAGGTTAGGAACAAAAGAAATAATTTAAAAGTACAAATAAACAGATTTTTCCCTATTTTGTCTCCTTCGGCACCAAGTTCTACCTTCACACTATCGCCTCCGACACAGTCGAAACCAATACGTGTGGTACCAAACAACTGGTATATAATGAATTGGATGTAGGCAAATGGTATAGAGTCAAAATGTAACGACCCGTAAATTTTAACTGTTTTAATAATGTGATTAATTGGATTTTTGTGAAATTTTAAATAATAAAATTTTGAAATAAATTTTTTATATTTGGAATACATATATTTAAATATAGAAGATGGTAAATTTTCATCTGATTTTATGAAAGTTTATTTCATTGCGAAATTTTATTAAATTCAAGTTAGTTAATGATTGTTTATAATAAAATATTTTCCAAACCTGAATATTTTTACATAGAAAAATTCTAAATCATCTTCTAACTGAGACGTCATTTTCCGTTTTTCCAAATTCGGACTTCTTTAGCTCCATCGATCTTATTTTTTGTGTGTTTTTGCTGCATTTTCCGCTAGTAGAAAATTCGAATTTTAAATTCAATCATACACTGACGTCTGTATGCCGTTTTGATCGTCTCGTCGTGCTGATCTCTACGGTACATTCAATCCTGTGTTTTGAAATCCGGTACGCAGCGGAAACTGCGTAACGGTCCAATGCATCGGTATCCGTTTTAATTTTGGTTCGTGTGTCCGTTCAAATTTCCAATGGTTGAAAATATGTATTGGCATTGCTTTTTATATTCCCAGAATTGATTATCGACTAAGACTATTCGCATTTTGGTTGGTTGGTATTCATTTCGGTTCCTTTCATTTCATTGCCAATTAAATATAGAAAAATATATATTAAAGGAATTGGTATAAAGCATCCATCTTCTCCTCTGTAATCTGCATCTCCTAAATCTAAATCTACCTTCCTTCATAAACCTGGCTACGCATTTATTTATTTATTTCCCTCCTTGTCAAGCTCGGTCGAGCATTCCTCTACGCCAACCACACCGCAACCGTGAGTGCCACCTTCCCATCAAAGCAACCCCTTCCATGTCCTCCATATTGCGCCTACATCTGGCCTCCGCCTTCTCCATCACGTTTCCACCTTGTGCTCTGACCCAAGCAATGGCCGCTCCACCTTCATCATCTCTGCATGCTTCCACTTCCATTCCCTTCCCAATGAACTCAGCCACCACTTCGTCGTGCCCACCTGACTTCGGCCACCGTCTTTCACCTGCTCTCGTCCACTGATTCCACTCGCAGGTCACCCACTAGAGCGACCAAGAAACGCCTCTGACCTCCTCTCTTTGAACCTGCCTCCACCACTGCCTTTTCGCCACTCACGCGTGCAGCCTTCGGGATCTCATCAACCTGTACTTTCTCTACTCATACAGTTTTATACTATATTCAAGTTGTATACATAAGCACGTAAGTATTATATTGTTTTTTCTTTCTTTCTTTTGTGTTCTCAGATTCGATTTGTGTGTGTATATATATATTGTGAACAAGTATGTGTAATATATTTGTAATAAACTAAGGTAGAGTATTTCCTTTCTTTTGGGTTCAAATATTTTGAATATGTAGGTATAGTATAGAATTTTGTTTTGGTGGTTTATATACTGTTGTGTCTAATGTAGATTTGTATAAGATCTAAGGGCTATGGTAGTTTAATATTATATAGCTCTGTTTATATGAAGTGTGTACTCAGGTTATATTAAAGTCAATATACTTATGGTATATATATTAAGTTATGGGTAGGGTGTTGACCGCCTGTAGCATATATATGAGATTTACAAGATTTTTGTTTGCAGTTAGTATATAAATATAGTCGTATGCACCTCTTAAAGTATGCTCACAGTTTACATTTTATAAGTGGAATTATATAAAGAATTATGTGTAAGCTTTATGCAGTTATATCTGGATTGGTGTGTATATATATGCTCGAATTTTTAAAGTTTGTATACGTGTTTATATATTTGTTTATATTTCCAAGTATATATATAGTGTTCAGATTTTGTAAACTTTAACTATAGTGTATATATTTGTGTATAGTAGTTTGTACATATAGTTATTTCAACCTACGATAGTTTATTACTCCAAGTTATATATATGGATATATTGGTGTTGTAGGTGAACCTGTTTATAATATTAAATGTTTATATAACCATACAACCTATTTTGTGTGTGTGTGTGTATATATATATATATATAAGTAGCTGTAGTGTACTGCTTATAATTTATGTTGACTTAAATATAAAAAGCACATATGTGTTATTGGATATTGTATAATGTATAAGTAGTGTGCTATTTTCCGTATGTTTATATTGTGTTTTGTTGTTCAGTTTATATCGGTGTTAGTATATAAATGTTTTCAATTCAGTTGCATTGATAAGGTACGTATGGTTGTTTGGGAAACCGCATATAGTGTTGTATATATTATAACAAAGTAAAATTTACATTGATTTCAAAATATAAGTTGTTTATAATATATAAATTATATAGTTAGTATATAAGGTTACTTGATATATACATACATATATGTACAAATTTGTGCAAGTATATTTTGGTTTCAATATATAGGCGAATTTTGTTTTCATGTTTATTCGGATTTTTATGTTGTTTGAAGCTAAGTTATTGAGTTGAAAAATAAATATATTATTTCAAATATATGTTGATCTCAATATACGTGCTTAATAAAAACAAATGATTTTTATTGTAGAATTGTTGTTCCTATCAAACTGATTCTGATTCGTTTCCCTCAATTCCTATTTTATCAGTTGTCAGTCGAATCGTGCCCAATCTTGCTTTGATTTGGAACTCGTGCTAGGATTCATAACTCATTCATCCGTGGAATCTCTCTAGCCTCGAAATATGAGCAGTCACTCACGATTAATATTCTTTTATTTATTAAATTTGATTTCAGTTGAAACGACAATTTAAATATGCCACTGTTAGTTATTTACACTGTTATATATATGCTATTACCTGCATCAGTTCACTTGTGACATCTGGCACCATTATATATTATTTATATTGATGATATATGTCTGTTATATTATTATCGTATCTGTTATCACTCTGCAAGTTCCCTATTAGTATAGAATCACTATGGGTTGAAATGATACATACCTGAACGATCCGTAGAATAGGAGAAAATCATTATGGGTTGAAATGATAAACCCAAGCGATTTTCATTGAATTGAATTTGGGATTACGGGTTGAAATGATATATACATACCCGTATATATTTAAATTGTGGATTGAAATGATAAATATCCGCACCACTTGACCATGGGATAGAAAATTTTATACAGACACCATTGGTCTACATAAATAAATATTTTGAAATGATTTCTATGGTTTTGAAAAGAAATATATGGTTTTATATAAATATTGATTTTTAATATTATATAAATGATTATTTTATATATAGTAAAATTCTTGATTTTCAAAGCTATATAGTGAATTTGATATATATACACACACATATATATATATATATATGGAATTATCAGTTCTTGTTTTGAAATGTTTGAATATTTAAAGCTTTGAAAGTATTGAAATTGAAATGGTTTATTTTGTAGTTAAAAATCTGTATTTGAAATCGATATAATTTGAAATGGTTTATTGAGAAACTGAAATAAAATAAAATTGATGATTTGGGATTTGATTAAATTTGAACTTTGGAAATTGAGTAGATTTGAATCGATTTATGAAATTTTGAGAAAGCTATTTTATTATATAAGGTATTTTAAATTATATTTAAACAATTTATATATGTTACTTTATAAATTTATTTCATATAAACTATTTTAATATAAATTATTTTTAATATAAATTATTTTTAATATAAACTATTTTAAATTATAACTATTTTTATATAAACTATTTTAAATTATAACTATTTTTATATAAACTATTTTAAATTATAAACTATTTTATTATATGTACTATTATTTATATTTAAACAGTTAAGTGGGAAGTGTTATTGATTTAATGAATTGGAAATTCAATTGAAATTATTTTGAAACGATAAATTAACTTAATTTAAATTATTATAGAGTGAAACTTATATATGAATCTAAATCAGTATTTGAATTGTTTTAAATAAAAATTGAAGTTGAATTATAAAGTTTTGAAATAGTCAATTTGGAAGTTTTGAAACATAAATAATAGAAATTGATATAGAAAGACAAATGAAATGTTGGCTTTCAAATTCTAAGTGAGTTTGAAATTGATTTGGTTTTGAAATTTATTAAACGACCAATCGGTGTAATAATTACGAAAGTTATTAAAGAAACCAGGATCGGTTATGGACTTACTCTCTGTGTAAACCGAAAACCACTTTAACAACTATACGCGGAGTGTGATCCAGAAAGAAGTGGTTGGAATGATGTACGTAATGACTGAAGAAAGAGAATGATAATAGATGACCTGACACGTGTAAAATTATAAATGACGAAAACTGGAGCTGTACCGGGCCAAATGGGGTTAGCCACCTCGAGCGAACACACTTCTTTGTAAACTACTCATTACTTGTTATTGATTGGTGCGCACCCTTGAATTGGGCATGTTGTTTCGCGGTGTTGTGATCGTTGCGGCGATGCGTTCTCACCAGTCCGGATCAAGAAAACGGTAGTTTCACTACCTTGGGTATTGCCTCATGTGCCTTGTCATACTCGTATCCCTGTACGCGATCACTACAATTTGTTTTGTGTTATACCTATGGAGTACTCCCTGATATCCCACTAGTTTACGGTGGAGTTTATAGTGCTGTATAGACTATGACGCTTATATAAATGTGTTAAGGGGGATAATGGTAACGCCTTAACGCTGTTTTGATACTTTATATTACTGATGGACATTATTATAATAGCATATATTACTACACAATAGATAGTTTAACGGATCCTTAGAGGATGGTTATCCCAAACATCTTTGAGTTACTTGTGTTTAAGTTGTTATTTCACTTGAGTTGGACTTATTGATATAAGAATGTTAATCCTGACTCGAGTGTTTTGTGTTTTGCTTTACGCTCGGGTCAGACTGAGTGTACCAGTATTCGAGACTCGCCTTTGGAGTTGGTGCTTCGCTTGGAGATCCAGCAATCTATCCAGCTTTCAGATATTCAGTTGATTCTAGTGATGTATTCTGATATTGTATCTGACTATTATATTCGAGACTTCTGTTGTGACTTATTTAACTCTGTTATATATATATGGTAGCTTCATGAGCTACTATCTTTTGTTTCCGCTGCATTTATTACTCTGTGTCTATGATCTGTGATTATTTATTACTGTATATGCTGAGTTTTACCAAATAATAACTTACAATCTGGTATTTTGAGCAATTCAATTCCGACATGTTTGGATACGAATGGTTGAAAATATCAGGTGGTTACATTTAGTATCAGAGCTTTGGTAGCTCTAGGAAAAACTTAGCATATAGGGTGAATGCAATTACGGAATTACTTTCGTTCGAGTTAGAGTCCCTTCCTCCTTGACTCGATTCCTTTGAATTTTGGAACGGTCCCCTCGGTTCCAAAATCCATCTTTATCTCTCTCTATTCGTGTTTCTTGATTTTTGGAGTATCCAATAACTCCACTGCGAATGAATTCTATAATAACTCGGCGATCTCGCCAACCTTCAAATGATTTGTAAAGGGGTGAAACTCCTTTACAATAGACATTGATTTACCAAAGATTTCTATATCATCGGTTTATGATGCTATCTATCTCCTGCTATGCCTGAATTCTATCATTTGCGCTCGAATGTCGATTTGCCTTAGAATTCTGCATCGATCTTATTCTTGAAGTCGCAGTGAACCAGGTTAAGGTTTCCCGCGATTTATATAAATTAATCCATCTTCCTATTTTGTTATTTGATCATCTTATCTTTGTTTCAGACCTATCGTCGAATCAAAATTTTCTTTGATTTGAGTCCATCAAATTTGAACCTCTATCCTTGCTTTGAAACCCGTTATTGTATCGTTCGAGCGCGGAAGTGTATTTGTAAATTAATATACAAATGTTATATATATATATATATATATATATATATATATATATCGTGTTGTTTGAGTTGTTGATGTTGATTTGGGTTTTCGATCGATTCGTCTGATCAACGCTATCGATAGGATTTCCAAAACACTTGAGCAGAGCAAACTAACACAATATTATTTTCAAATTTGATAAATAAAATAAATTTTGTGTGATTATATTATATATAAGTAAATTTTCTAAATTGTTAAATGAATGGGTCTACAAATGGTCATATTTAATTTTTACTTATTGTTTTGTAAACCACTGACTATTCCAATATGATAAATAAATGAAATTATAGAACATGGTTTAAATTTTCAATTAGGAATTGAAATGGACTTTAATTTGAATATGAGAATTAATTTCTGGTGATTTAAAACTTGATTTGAAAGTTTTAAAGTGTATAGTATTTAAAATATTTTCAAATAGAAATAATTTCAAAGGATTTAAAATGTTTAAATCAATGCTCTTCTCTTTTGTCGCTGGAAAATAATTTCGGCGACGGCGGCCGCATCATCGACATTCATTTTCGAGTTTCAAAGTGGAGAGATCATTCTATAGCCTTGCTACAGTATTATGTCGAAAATTAAATTGATTTGAATTACCGAAGTATAACTTGATTTATAATACAAGTATATATTTATAGATTTGATTTGACTTATATATATTTGTATATTTATCTCCAATGGTTTGAAGTGAAATTGGAAATTTAATTCTTAAATTTATGATTAAAGATGATTTCAATTATAAATTAAGGCAAATATTTTGAATAAATATTTAGCTTGAAATAGCTGAATTGTAAAATTTTATTTGTATAATACCCAATTGCATTTCATATGTAACTTCCTTAAATTTCTAAAAGTTAACTATGTAATTTAATAATATACAATATAAAATGTCTATAAATAAAATTTGAGTGCTTATAAAAAATGTTATACACTTAAAGTTTAATTATAAAATGTTAATGGAGATAAATAGAATAATAAGTTAATAGAATAATAAATGAGATAAATTAAATAAAATAGCTTTGAAGGAATTAATAAATTAACAATTGAATCAACTTAATGAAATACCTTGAGTCAAAAATCAATTATTGAATATTAGTTGATTTAAATTGAAATTTATATGATTAGAATTAACAGTTGAACTAACAAATTTAAATTGAATGGCTATTTATTTACTTTATATAAATGGATTTAAACAAATTGTTAAATATTAATTAATTAAATTTAGATCTATATGGTTTAAATTAATTGTTTTATTTTGCTCCAATCTATTTTCTTTCCTGGTTGTTTTATTCTCCTACCTCCTTCCTTTTCGAGGACGAAAAGTTTTGAGTAGGGGAGAGGGTAACGACCCGTAAATTTTAACTGTTTTAATAATGTTATTAATTGGATTTTTGTGAAATTTTAAATAATAAACTTTTGAAATAAAAATTTTATATTTGGAATATGTATACTTAAATATAGAAGAAGGTAAATTTTCATCTGATTTTATAAAAGTTTATTTCATTGCGAAATTCTGTTAAATTCAAGTCAGTTAATAATTGTTGATAATAAAATATTTTCCAAACCTAAATATTTTTACATAGAAAATTTTAAATCATCTTCTGACTAAGACGTCATTTTTCGTTTTTCCAAATTCAGACTTCTTTAGCTCCGTCGATCTTATTTTTTTGGCGTTTTTGCTGCATTTTCCGCTAGTAGAAAATTCGAATTTTTACACTGACGTTTGTATGCCGTTTTGATCGTCTCGTCGTGCTGATCTTTGCGATACGTTCAATCCTGTGTTTTGAAATCTGGTACGCAGCGGAAACTGCGTAACGGTCCAATGCATCGGTATCCGTTTTAACTTCTGGTTCGTGTGTCCGTTCAAATTTCCAACGGTTGAAAATATAAATTGGCACTGCTTTTTATATTCCTAGAATTGATTATCGACTGAGACTATTCGCATTTTGGTTGGTTGGTATTCATTTCGTTTCCTTTCATTTCATTCAGTTAAATATAGAAAAATATATATTAAAGGAATTGGTCTAAAGCATCCATCTTCTCCTTTGTAACCTGCATCTCCTAAATCTAAATCTACCTTCCTTTATAAACCTGGCTACGCATTTATTTTTTATTTTTATTTTCCTCCTTGTCAAGCTCGGCTGAGCCTTCCTCTACGCCAACCACACCGCAACCGTGAGTGCCACCTTCCCATCGAAGAAACCCCGTCTATGTCCTCCATACTACGCCTACATTGGCCTTCGCCTTCTCCATTACGTTTCCACCTTGTGCTCTGACCCAAGCAATGGTCGCTCCACCTTCATCATCTCTGCATACTTCCACTTCCATTCCCTTCCCAATGAACTCAGCCACCACTTCGCCGTGCCCATCTGACTTCGGCCACCGTCTTTCACCTGCTCTCGTCCACTGATCCCACTTGCAGGTCACCCACTAGAGCGACCAAGAAACGCCTCTGACCTTCTCTCTTTGAACCCGCCTCCACCACAGCCTTTTCGCCACTCACGCGTGCAGCCTTGGGCATCTCATCAACCTATACTTTCTCTACTCATACGGTGTTATGCTATATTCAAGTTGTATACATAAGCACGTAAGTATTATATTGTTTTTTTCTTTCTTTCTTTTGTGTTCTCAGATTCGATATATATATATATATATATATATATATATATATATATATATATATATATATTATGAGCTAGTATGTGTAATATATTTGTAACAAACTAAGGTAGAG
Organism: Allium cepa; assembly: GCA_030765085.1. NCBI lineage: Eukaryota > Viridiplantae > Streptophyta > Magnoliopsida > Asparagales > Amaryllidaceae > Allium > Allium cepa. Next base: position 524,919,921 of record CM060934.1, on the reverse strand, counting down.
TATTTCGTTTCTTTTGGGTTCGAATATTTTGAATACGTAGGTATAGTATAGAATTTTATTTTGGTGGTTTACATACGGTTGTGTCTGTATGTAGCTTTATATAAGATCTAAAGGCTATGGTAGTTTTATGTTATATAGCTCTGTTTATATGAAGTGTGTACTCGGGTTATATTAAAGTCAATATACTTATGGTATATATTAAGTTATGGGTAGGGTGTTGATCGCCTGTAGCATATATATGAGATTTACAAGATTTTTGTTTGCAGTTAGTATATAAATATAGTCATATGTATCTGTTAAAGTATGCTCACAGTTTACATTTTATAAGTGGAATAATATAAAGAGATTATATGTAAGCTTTACGCAGTTATATCTGGATTGGTGTGTGTGTATATATATATATATATATATATATATATGCTCGAATTTTTAAAGTTTGTATACCTGTTTATATATTCGTTTATATTTCCAAGTACATATATAGTGTTCAGATTTTGTAAACTTTAACTATAGTGTATATAGTAGATAATAGTAGTTTGTACATATAGTTATTTCAACCTACGATAGTTTATTACTCTGAGTTATATATATGGTTATATTGGTGTTGTAGGTGAACCTGTTTATAATATTATATGTTTATAAAACCATACAACCTATTTTGTATATATAAATCTTTAAGTAGCTATAGTGTACTGCTCTATAATTTATACTGACTTCAATATAAAGTATACATGTGTTATAGGATATTTTATAATGTATAAGTAGTGTGTTATTTTCCGTATATTTATATTGTATTTTGTTGTCCAGTTTATATCGGTGTTAGTATATAAATGTTTTCAATTCAGTTGTATTGATAAGGTACGTATGGTTGTTTGGGAAACTGCATATGTTGTTGTATATACTATAACAAAGTAAAATTTACATTGATTTCAAAATATAAGTAGTTTATAATAAATAAATTATATAGTTAGTATATAAGGTTACTTGTATATATATATATATATATATGTATGTATGTATGTATGTATGTATGTATGTATGTATGTATGTACAAATTTGTGCAAGTATATTTTGGTTTCAATATATAGGCGAATTTTTTTTTCATGTTTATATGGATTTTTATGTTGGTTGAAGCTTAGTTATTGAGTTGAAAAATAAAAATATTATTTTAAATATATGTTGATCTCAATATACGTGCTTAATTAAAACAAATGATTTTTTTATAGAATTGTTGTTCCTATCAAACTGATTCTGATTTGTTTCCCTCAATTCCTATTTTATCAGTTGTTAGTCGAATTCGTGCCCAATCTTGCTTTGATTTGGAACTCGTGCTTGGATTCGTAACTCATTCATCCGTCGAATCTCTCTAGCCTCGAAAGGTGAGCAAGCACTCATGATTAATGTTCTTTTATTTATTAAATTTGATTTCAGTTGAAACGACAATTGAAATATGCCACTGTTAGTTACTTACATTGTTATATATATGCTATTACCTATGTCAGTTCACCTGTGACATCTGACACCATTATCTGTTATTTATATTGATGATATATGCCTATTATATTATTATCATATCTTTTATCACTCTGCAAGTTCCCTGTTAGTATAGAATCACTATGGGTTGAAATGATATATACCCGAACGATCTGTAGAATAGGAGAAAATCGTTATGGGTTGAAATGATAAACCCAAGCGATTTTCATTGAATTGAATTTGGGATTACGGGTTGAAATGATATATATGTACCCGTATATATTTAAACTATAGATTGAAATGATAAATATTTGTACCACTTGACCATAGGATAGAAAATTTTATACAGACAACATTGGTCTATATATATAAATATTTTGAAATGATTTCTATGGTTTTGGAAAGAAATATATGGTTTTATATAAATATTGATTTTTAGTATTATATAAATGATTATTTTATATATAGTAAAATTCTTGATTTTTGAAGCTATATAGTGAATTTGATATATATATATATATATATATATGGAATTATCAATTCTGGTTTTGAAATGTTTGAATATTTAAAGCTTTGAAAGTACTAAAATTGAAATGGTTTATTTTGTGGTAAAAAAAACTGTATTTGAAATCAATATAATTTGAAATGGTTTATTGAGAAACTGAAATAAATTAAAATTAATGATTTGGGATTTGATTAAATTTGAATTTTAGAAATTGAGTAGATTTGAATCGATTTATGAAATTTTAAGAAAGCTATTTTATTATATAAGGTATTTTAAATTATATTTAAACAATTTATGTATGTTACTTTATAAATTTATTTCATATAAACTATTTTAATATAAACTATTTTAAATTATAACTATTTTTATATAAACTATTTTAAATTATAAACTATTTTATTATATATACCATTATTTATATTTAAACAGTTAAGTGGGAAGTGTTATGATTTCAAGCATTATGATTTTTAAATTTTGACTTCCAAAGTATTGTGATTAACAAAGTGTTTGATGAAAGAATGTTGTTTAAAATTAGTAAATTATTAAATTAAGTTTTGAAATTATTTAATAATTAAATAAAAGTGAATTCTTTAAAAGTGAAATTGAATTCTTTAATAAGTGACATTGAGTTTCTTTAATAATTAAGTTTTGAAATTCATTTAAATTAAATAAGTAAATAAGTGAAATTGAATTTCTTTAATAAGAAAAAAATGTGATTGATGGAAATTAAAATGAGACTTGTAATTTAAAGAATTTAATTTGACGAATTTAATTTGATTCAATTCATAAGTTTTGATGTAATGTAGGTAAACTTAAGTGATTGGTTTAATGAATTGGAAATTCAATTGAAATTATTTTGAAATGATAAATTAACTTAATTAAATTATTATAGAATGAAACTTATATATGAATCTAAATCAGTATTTGAATTGTTTTAAATAAAAATTGAAGTTGAATTATAAAGTTTTGAAATAGTCAATTTGGAAGTTTTGAAACATAAATTATAGAAATTGATATAGAAAGACAAATGAAATGTTGGCTTTCAAATGCTAAGTGAGTTTGAAATTGATTTGGTTTTGAAATTTATTAAACGACCAATTGGTGTAATAATTACGAAAGTTATTAAAGAAACCAGGATCGGTTATGGACTTACTCTCTGTGTAAACCGAAAACCACTTTAACAACTATACGCGGAGTGTGATCCAGAAAGAAGTGGTTGGAATGATGTACGTGATGACTGAAGAAAGAGAACGATAATAGATGACCTTGACACTTGTGTAAAATTGGAAATGACGAAAACTGGAGCTGTGCCGGGCCAAATGGGGTTAGCCACCTCGAGCGAACACACTTCTTCGTAAACTACTCATTACTTGTTATTGATTGGTGCGCACCCTTGAATTGGGCATGTTGTTTCGCGGTGTTGTGATCGTTGCGGCGATGCGTTCTCACCAGTCCGGATCAAGAAAATGGTAGTTTCACTACCTTGGGTATTGCCTCATGTGCCTTGTCATACTCGTATCCCTGTACGCGATCACTACAATTTGTTTTGTGTTATACCTATGGAGTACTCCCTGATATCCCACTAGTTTACGGTGGAGTTTATAGTGCTGTATAGACTATGACGCTTATATAAATGTGTTAAGGGGGATAATGGTAATGCCTTAACGCTGTTTTGATACTTTATATTACTGATGGACATTATTATAATAGCATATATTACTACACAATAGATAGTTTAACGGATCCTTAGAGGATGGTTATCCCAAACATCTTTGAGTTACTTGTGTTTAAGTTGTTATTTCACTTGAGTTGGACTTATTGATATAAGAATGTTAATCCTGACTCGAGTGTTTTGTGTTTTGCTTTACGCTCGGGTCAGACTGAGTGTACCAGTATTCGAGACTCGCCTTTGGAGTTGGAGCTTCGCTTCGAGATCCAGCCATCTATCCAGCTTTCAGATATTCAGTTGATTCTAGTGATGTATTTTGATATTGTATCTGACTATTTTATTCGAGATTTCTCTTGTAACTTATTTAACTCTGTTATATATATATAGTAGCTTCATGAACTACTATCTTTTGTTTCCTCTGCATTTATTACTCTGTGTCTGTGATCCGTGATTATTTATTTTTGTATATGCTGAGTTTTGCCAAATAATAACTTACAATCTGGTATTTTGAGCAATTCAATTCCGACATGTTTGGACACGAATGGTTGAAAATATCAGGTAGTTGCACAAAACCAAGGGGGTTCCAAAAAGGTTGAAGCTTTGCTTTGGTTTTAAAGAAAATGTGTCTTCTTGCTTTCGACTAAGACGCTTTTGACTCAGTTGGGTTTCGACTAGGTCAAATGGTTTAAAAGGAAATGGTTTCAATATGGTTGCATCTTTGTTATAAATGAATGCTTTTGACTAAGTCGATACACCTAACTACCGCCTTATTACCTTTCGACCTGTAGGTTTCGAAGGGGTTGTTTTGTTTTAGAAAATCCGCCCATTTCTCCAATGCTTTGAAGGGCTGGTTTCGACACCATCACTTTTTATTTATGAAATGCTTTCGAAAGAGTGGCTTTGGACTTAAAATATTTTTAAGACCCTTTTTGTTATATTTAAGCTAACCCAAACTGGTTTCAAAAGAGATGATTTGAATGATTTCAAAAGGAAGTTCTTTCGACTTTAATGGGTTTATTTCATTTTGCTCTACTTGAAGGCATAATCCAACGGTTTCGACCGAGTTGTTTTCAAAGGGTTTCGAAGGAGTTAACTTTGAATGGGCTTGAAAGCTTTCCATGTGATTTAAATTAAACCCAAATGCTTTCGAAAGGTTTAGGTTCAATGCCTTTGAAAGATTTTAAAGAGGTTTCGAAGGGGTGGTTTCCCAGAAGTTTTGAAGCAGTCGAAAAGGATAGGTTTTCCAATGGTTTCGAAAGGCAATGTTTAAAGTTTTTTAGAAGAAAGATGTCTAAGGTTTTAAAGCTTTTGAAAGGAAGATTTTTAAAGGTTTCGAAAGGGTTTTGAGAATGCTTTCGAAAGGAAGGTTTTCGCCTTTCGGCCTAAATAAAAGAAAGGGTTTTACATGGTTTCGAAAGGGGTACTTTAAATGGTTTCAAAAGGGTTACTCTCAATGGTTTTGGAAGGAGACTTTCAAAAGTATGTGTGTGTGTGTGTGTGTATGACATGGCAAGGTGGTTTTGAGTGAAGCATAAGAGATTATATATTTTCCTTGTTTGAGTTTGATTTAAAGATCTTAAACCATTTTGAAATGGTTTTCAAGGAAACTTTTGGGAAGGTATCCCCATGTAAAATGACTCAGATATTATAATACCAGATGGGGCTGGTACACCCTATACATTAGCTATTAGCCCCGGCTAATTTAGTCCAAAATTCCAGTGTGTAGGGCTTTGTCATAGGTAACACTAAAATCATGGATAGACATAGAAAGGAATATATTTTTGTATACATATAGGTTATTGGTTTGCCCGCAAATCTATTAGGATCGGGTGACTCTGGAAGATGATAAGTAAAGGTTAGGCCATCCAAAAGAGATGTATTTAACGAATAATTAAGGACAGATCATCCAAAGAAGAGGAGTGTGTAATAGATGTTAGATAAATTCGGATATAGTCTCGTAGGCCTGAGTCAGCCAAAGGTTAAAAGTTAGCTAAACACAATTTTATGCATGAACAGATAATTCATTTTATTACCTGATATATTTATGCATGTTTACATAATGATGATTTAAAGATATTTTGACAAATTTTGGTTGTATGAAAAGAAAAGCAAAAGTTATGTTTTAAAGAAATGTTAGTGAGGGAAACCCATAATGCTAAGCGTTGTGGTCTCACTTAACATAAATTAACAGAGATGAACAATACTAATCACACCATGTTTTATGTCTGACTCGTAGTTTTTGTTCCTTTTAAACTCTCGGGTGCTCAAAATTGATTTGAGTAGACTGAGGGTTGAGGTTTTCAGGCTTTTTCCTTTTGGAGAATAAAGCTTACGGAGACGAGCAGGTGGTTGTCAGATAGCTAAATAGAAGTTTCAGTTTTACTTGTTTTCATTCTAATGTGCATATTAAGTCATTTATGGCTATACTTCTCTGATCATCCAAGGAGGCGTCGTCATATGTCGCTCATGGCGTATTATTGTAAATTATATTTGACAGTACCTAATAAATGGTTAAGGGATTATGTAACTTGGGTATGATATTGTTTTGAAATGTAATCAGCTAAATGCTGTTTTTTTGAAAATAAGTGATTTTGTTCATATTCATGTGCTTCCGACATTATGGATAACATTAGCATTACCGTATTTTTGTTAGCAGAAGTTAACACTGTAGATGACTGTAGCATTTGTAGCGCTTAGCCTCTAGATACGGGATTTTACAACTATAGATGACTGCATCATCCATAACACTTAGTTTCGAGCCTCAAAGTGAGGGATGTTACAACCATACTCTATGGCTGGCAAGGCAAAGCAATGATTCACGGATGTAACGACCCAGAATTTTTATTAATTAAAATTTGAATATTTAATTAATTTTAAATATTAATAAGTGAAATTATAAATCGGATAAATTTTATTTCGAATAATTGGATTTAATTGAATAATTAAATCGATAATTTAATAGGTGAAAATACAGAAATAATTGAGAATTGGGTTAAATATGATTGAAAATGATTTGTAAAATTTTATTTTATCATATTGAAGTTAGAATGACGTTTTAGAACTTTTAAAATCAAATTTAAAGTTTATTTGTGAAAATTGAATATTTTAATAATTAATCGACTAGTGAAATTAGCCAATTTTCGAATAGTCTTAGAATTGGACGAAACTAGTCCCATTGGATCCGTAATAGTTTGTTATTATCGAATTTCAATTTTTGTAGCAATCAGAGTTTTCGTTTGATCGTGGCAGCTCGAAACGCATCGAAATTGTTTTAATATTAATTTGGCGAGTTAAAATAGTCATTTTTCAAAAAGTCTTGGATTCCGACGAAACCAGTTTCATCGGATCCGTAACGTGATATTATTGTACGGTTTCAAATTTCGTGTCAATCGGATTTACTGTTTGTCCGGTGCAAGCTAAAACGCCTAGAAAATCGTTTAATCGATTTAATTTTAAATTAAACGTTTATTGCCATAACTCGCACAGATGACCGAATTAGCTCCCGAAACACGTTCCATTGTGTTCGAAACGCGGGGTAAACCTTAGAAATGCCAACCGGCATGCTTCGTTTGGAGTTCGGAAAATCCGGGATGAATAGTGTCGCACGAATTTTCTATATAAGCCCTCCACTCTTCATAAATTGCAAAAATATCAAACCCTAGGGTTTCCATCTACAGGCCGCCACCCCCTTAAACATTCAACGGCCGAAATTTAGTTCCTTTCTCCCTCAAAATCTTCAAATCCAAACACTACTTCGATAAACTTTCAACATGAAAGTTGTAGAGGGCTGTGAGTACTACAAGATCAACGGTTGAGATCGTTGTAGGCGAAGCGAATTGATGGAAATTTAAGTTTGAAGGCAGCACGGTCGGCCTCGAAATGCGTGCCAAGATGGAAGCCGAGTTCCTTGATACTTGGGCCGAAGGTTGCTCGTGTTATGGACTTCAATATGGAGGTGGCTGATCAACTTTGAAACGCTCGTTGAGGCCGTAGTTATTAACCCTAGTTCAAGTGGCTATGAGTTTCTTCATGTTGAACGTGTACTGGAGGTTCACGCGCGTGGAAAGAAGCAAAGTGATGGCTTGGATTTGCAGGATGATGGATCAACGGCTCTGGATAGATTAGGTTTAGAAAATAAATTGTTGTAAATGTTATATAAAATCGTGTAAACTTATAAAATTCATAACTTTTTCATACGAGGTCGAAAACGCGCGAAACCAGTTGCGTTGGAATCGTATGGACGAGCACTACGCTATGGAATTAGATTGGAGTCATTTGGTGTTAGTGTGAATTTCGGATAAAATTAAACGTCCGTTTAATTTTATTCGAAATAAATCACTAAAACGAAATTGAAATCAAGGTGAGAACTTCTCACTCAATCGAATCGGTTTCGATTTTAATTTTAAATAGTTAGATTTAAAATTCTTGAATGTATGTTTGAATGATGATTGTTATCTATTGATTGTTAAAATAGACATTATGCGCCGTTAGTAAGCGGATGTTATTTATTAAAAACATATACCGCGAATATTTCATAAACAGTGAAATTGGTATTATATATAATAGCAATACATATATATTGGCATATGTATATATTGCAGTTGTTGATTTCCCGCATTATATAGCAGATGAGACCCTATTGCGCCGTCTATTAAGCGGATAATATTTTAAATCCCATATACCGCGATAATTTCGTACTGGAACAGAATTGGTATTGTGCTAACATCTTTGGATGCAAGAAAACAGGTTGGAGGGATCCAACTGGATTCCTCAATAGTATTTATTTGATTATGGATATTTTGATATTCGTTGATTATCATATATGATATATGTTGTCGTTGTAGTCGTGATTGACTATTTGGTGTGTAGCATCATTGGGCCAAATTTTGGAATTTTGAAATGATTTTTGAAAGTATACGTTGTAAAGATATTTTTGGAAATTGATTTATTTTAAATAAATAAACGTTATACATTTAAAAGTTATAAAATTATGATTTTTGAGAAATATAGTTAAAAGGTGATTTTTGAAAATATGGGTTAATGATTTTATAAAATAGTTTAAATCGGGTTTTTTTTGAATTCATTATAAAAGTTTAAATATAGGATTTATAAAAATTGATTATTATATAAATCAAATAAAATGGTGAAATTATAAAGGAGTTTAAAGACGTTTTAAAGAATAATATAAATTGATTTATATAAAAGAATTATAAGATGGATATTTGTAAATTAAAAATGCTGGGATTACAAAACGAGTTTTTATAAGTGTTAGAATGAATTGTGAATGAATTTCGTAAATGAATGAAATTTATAGAATTATAAACGGTGAAGTTATAAATGGAATTTTATAAGCAGTAGGTTTATAAAATTTGTGAAGTTATTAAAAGAATAAATTTGGGTAAATAAATGAATCTTATGAGTTATAAGATTTATAATTTGGGAAGTTTAAAAGAACGTTTTTGCAAACAAATAAATTATAAGTGTTTAACTTATAATATGAACTTTTAGTATATAATTGAGATATGAAATTGAATAGGTTAATAAAGGAATTTATAAACGTTGTTTTATAAATCCGCAAACGACTTATTTTGATAAGTAAATTGTTGTAACTTATTTATGGAGTTATATTCACGTTTTAGACAGTGAATAATCCTTTAAAATAAAATGTATAGAAATGATGAAGTTGGTTAACGAAGTATATTCACGTTTTTGAATAGTGAATAATATGTTAAAGGAAATGTATTGGATGTGATGTTTTAAGTAGAATTAAAACGATCTAACGATGTTTTAAATGCATTAAAATTCGAAAACATAGATTTCAACATTCATTGTTGAAATAGACGTTTTCGAGAAATAGAAGGAAATGATGGACTATAACACTATTGTTATAGTAAATGATTTCTGAAAGGAAATGTTTTGCATAGTATTGGGATTTATATATCTATTTTAATTTCGAATCCCTATACTAGTGATTTTGGATTGTCGTAACGATGTTTTACGTAACATTCGTTTTGGCCCAAATAAATATGTTTAAGAGAATGATTTCCTTAAAGAATGAAATATATACTTAATCTCGATTTAAGTATATTGAATATTTTCCAAGTGTTGAAAATAAATGGATTTGTGAATTACTTAATAAGTAAGTATGGAAATGTTTTCCAATATAAAGTGAATATTTTGAGAATTTATCTTTTTGAAGATAAATTGAAAATGAATAATTGAAATCGTATATCAGTAGATATTGTGAAATATAAATTCACTATGGAATTTATAAAAGAAAGGGGAATTTTTTTAAAAATAAATATTGATTCATTTTTGAAGTATTGAAATTATATATCTTGTAAAGATATTTTTGGGAAATAAATAATTTGGAAAATTATTTGGAATCTGGTGATGTTGTGCATATCCATTGATAGTTCAATAACCGATGTCAATATTTATCTTCGAAAGGTATTTGTTGTGATTTGTTTGAATTTGAATGCCATACTTATTTTTGAATAAGCACTCACTATTCGGGTTAACCGGGAAAGGACCTTGGGGTCGTATAACCCATTCCGAGTATGTGATACGTCGTTATGGATTGCATTTGATGACCGGTGTTGAAGACCGGGTATTTGCGAGAGCGATAGGATGACCTGTTGATTGACCCTGCACCGAGTTGCTCCGGTATAGAGTTCTCCATAAGTGATGGGGAATCCGATCAGGATTGTGGATATCCGGATTGCAAGGACTTCTTTGTAAGTGCCTTCGGTTCTGTTCGAGCTCGGAACAGACTTGTATGGATAGTATGTCTGACATTACAAATTAAGATATAAAGCTGATTTCTTTCAAATATATTTCTGTTGGTGGCGGAGAATTTATTCTCTTAGCTTAACACCCTTCTCTGAGATGTACGAGCTCAGAGGTTATGTAGTTGATGGTTATCAGCGATATATTCCCAATTTGGTAATGTGACATGCTGAGTGTTGCTGTGAAATGAACATGGCTTGATCATTTGTGATATGATCATTTGTTTGATCACTTATCTTTGTGATCATTTCTATGATCATTTGTTGACCCAAAGCACAGCTTTTGTATAAAGCGTGGCTTTGTGGACGAGACTTCGTCGAGCCTCACACCCCGGAATGGTCAAAACAGGAAAGATGCAGCAAGGTTATGAGGGGTAGCTCCCTTTAGGGTATGTGCATTTCCTTCTGGAAAAGGGTGGTATCATGGTATGGAGCCCAGATACTTACTCATGTTGAAACACTTTATTTATCATTGTGTGATGTTGGTTAGAGAGCTCTCGGATAAAGGTCCCAAAGGACCGGGGGATGGCATACTCGTGTCAGTTGTTACCTAGTTTGAAAGGTAACCCGGCCTTGTGTTGGCAGAGATCCGGTTAGGTTCTCGGGACGTCCTTCCAGAGGTGTTTCCATGTGGCAATGGGAAGTTCCTTGGCTTGACCATTTGTTGGAAATCTAAAGAAACAAACGAGACTTGTACGGTTTTAGTTGTAGAACCTGCCATCTAATATGGTAGCTATAGTAGGCATAATATAATTGTACCTATGCTGGCTAAGATTTATATTCTACTTTCGAAATATTTCTACACTATGTACTAATAATAATATCAAATGTTTCTTTTTAATGCGTATCAAGCATCTTTGACTAACATAAGAAGAAATCTCCTCCAAGTCTACGTTTGCATTGTATGTGTGGTGGGAGGTCTTATGGTAGTTACATTTTCAAAAACATTGCGAATTGACTTTAAAAATATTCCTCTATTTTGATTTTAAAGATAAATAAACTGTTTTGAGTTCTCACACCAGTCACATGAATGACTCGGAGTTTATTGTTTTCCTTTCTAAACTCTGGGTGCCCACCAATTTCGACACGGGCAGTCAAGAGTTAAGATTTATCAGGATATTCTGGATATTCAGGAGTTGCAGGAGGCAAGCTGAATGACATGGCGTATTACTAGTATATAGTATTTCTTTTCCGCTGTTTGTTGTTGTTTGTTGTTGTACACTCTGATGTAATGAAATGTAATGTAATGTAATGTAATAACTGATATAGTTTTTTGTATAAAGATTATTCATTTATCTATTATACGTTGTTCCGCTGCGATTGTGAGATTCTGATATTGTTCTGTTGTTTTCTATTCCATTCTATTTTCTATTTTGTTTTCTCTCTATTTTATATCTTCTTATCTCTTCTTCTGTCTTTTTCTTCTTTTTAAAACCCTAACTATTCGGTTTTTCGGCAACTAAAAATCGCGTACGTTACAATTTGGTATCAGAGCATATGGTTAAGTGACAACCATGGCTCTGTTGGGTATTACTCATTAGAGATAGAGTCAGTAGTACTCTAGAATGAGTTGAGAGTAATAATAGCTATGAGAGCGTATTTGTTAGTGAATATAAAATTGTTTTGTATTGTGTTGACTTATCGGTTGATTGTTTATAGATTCCGGCCGATGTAGTCTAGCTAACTATCGTGGATAGGGGTTTCTAAACTCTTAAACAAGATAAATCGACACAGTATTGTTTTAAATTGGGTAAATGAAATAATTTTACCTTGATTTTATTTTATATATAAAGGAATAATTTTTCAGAATTATTAAAGTGGATATAAGTTGATTGTTTGGTTGTTGAATAAGTTGTCTGAATAATCTAAATAAGAGAATAATTGTGTAAGTAAAAAGAATTATAAGAATTGAATTATAATTAAAGTGATTTACAATTGTGAAATAAACTTATATATATAAGAAGTGAAACTATATGAATATATTTATGAATATGAGTTGTAAATAATTATGAATTTAAAGTTAAATGGAAATTTACTTAGAATTGGAATCTGAATTGATTTATAAGTAGGAATTTAAGTTAAGTAAAACCAAGTGATGTTTATAAAATGAAGTATAACTTAAGAGATGTTGAATGAAGTTGATATTGGTATCAAAGTAAATTAATAAAGTTAAGTGATAAATGTGAACTTGAGTTATATAAATGAAATTCAACTTTTGCAATTGAATTGAATTAATGGATTAAATGTTAATCAATTGAATGTGAATAATTGATATGGAATAATGAATGTAAGTGTTAATTCATTAAAATTTAATGTTATAGGAAGTTGAATAATTGAATGAAAATCAATTTAATTAAACCAATTGAAAGTAAAAGTGTTAAACCAAATTGAATGAATATAAGCAAAGGAATTTGGTTGTAATTAATATACATTGGTTGTTATATGATTGTTAGTTGATTATATATAATTCATTAAGTATTAATGAAATTGAGTTAATGAAATTGAAAGTTAAAGTAATGGAAATCCAATTGGAAGTTAAGTGAATCTTAAATAGAATTGAATTTGATTGGAAGTGAACCAACTTGAATATGAATTAGTGAATATAAACTAATTGAAAATGAATGTTAGTAAAAACATCCACTGTTAATGAATCAAATGTGATTAAATTGAAAACCCAATTCATTGAATATTAATGAGAATATGAATGAATATTTATTGGTTATGAATGTTAGTTGAATGCTAGTTGGTTGATGGTTGAATATATTGCTTTTACTACATTTGCTATGTTGGCATATATAGTTATTATGTTACTATATGTTGTATATCGATACTATTGTCCATATACATGTTTCTCATCTATTTGTTGAGTGTTTAGTAGGTGTGGATCGCGTTTGCTTCGCATTTGGAGCTCGCTTTCGCACTATATTAGCCGTATATGCTCGCTAATAAAATATAAGGTACATATCTCGGATTAAATATCGTACTTTTACACTTTTTTCCCTACGGGATGCCTCATTACTTGATGAGATGTATATTTGTGATATATATACTGTCTTTTTTTTGGATCGAGCCGCGCAAAGTAGACTATGGCGAATTTTTTCGAAAATTTAAGGCGTTAGAAAATTTTGAGAAAAATTGGAAAAATTGTGAAAACTATAACTTTGATTTTGGAATTGAAAGTCAAACAATAGTAGTTGTTTTTGAAAAGATAACTAAGTATGATCTAAAAACTTAGTAAAGATATTGTAAGAAGTTTAACTATGGATTTTGAGAAAGCTAATAGATTCTGTAACTTTTCTTACTTAGTAATTTCGAGTACGAAATTCTTTTAAGGAGGGAAGTATGTAATGACCCAGAATTTTTATTAATTAAAATTTGAATATTTAATTAATTTTAAATATTAATAAGTGAAAGTATAAGTCGGATAAATTTTATTTCGAATAATTGGATTTAATTGAATAACTAAATCGATAATTTAATAGGTGAAAATACAGAAATAATTGAGAATTGGGTTAAATATGATTGAAAATGATTTGTAAAATTTTATTTTATCATATTGAAGTTAAAATGATGTTTTAGAACATTTAAAATCAAATTTAAAGTTTATTTGTGAAAATTGAATATTTTAATAATTAATCGACTAGTGAAATTAGCCAATTTTCGAACAGTCTCAGAATTGGATGAAACTAGTTCCATTGGATCCGTAATAGTTTGTTATTATCGGATTTCAATTTTTGTAGCAATCGGAGTTTTCGTTTGATCGTGCCAGCTCGAAACGCATCAAAATTGTTTTAATATTAATTTGGCGAGTTAAAATAGTCATTTTTCAAAAAGTATCGGATTTCGACGAAACCAGTTTCATCGGATCCGTAATGTGATATTACCATATGGTTTCAAATTTCGTGTCAATCGGATTTACCGTTTGTCCGGTGCAAGCTAAAACGCCTAGAAAATCGTTCAATCGGTTTAATTTTAAATTGAACGTTTATTGCCATAACATGCACAAATGACCGAATTAGCTCTCGAAACACGTTCCATTGTGTTCGAAACGCGGGGTAAACCTTAGAAACGCCAACCGGCACGCTTTGTTTGGAGTTCGGAAAATCCGAGATGAATAGTGTCGCGCGAATTTTCTATATAAGCCCTCCGCTCTTCATAAATTGCAAAAATATCAAAACCTAGGGTTTCCTTTCTCCCTCAAAATCTTCAAATCCAAACACTAATTCGATAAACTTTCAACATGAAAGTTTTAGAGGGCTGTGAGTATTACAAGATCAACGGTGGAGATCGTTGAAGGCGAAGCGAATTGATGGAAATTTAAGTTTGAAGGCAGCACGGTCGGCCTCGAAATGCGTGCCAAGATGGAGGCCGAGTTCCTTGATACTTGGGCCGAAGGTTGCTCGTGTTATGGACTTCAATATGGAGGTGGCTGATCAACTTTGAAATGCTCGTGGAGGCCGTAGTTATTAACCCTAGTTCAAGTGGCTATGAGTTTCTTCATGTTGAACGCGTACTGGAGGTTCATGCGCGTGGTAAGAAGCAAAGTGACGGCTTGGATTTTCAAGATGATGGGTCAACGGCTCTGGATAGATTAGGTTTAGAAAATAAATTGTTGTAAATGTTATATAAAATCGTGTAAACTTATAAAATTCATAACTTTTTCATACGAGGTCGAAAACGCGCGAAACCAGTTGCGTTGGAATCATATGGACGAGCACTACGCTATGGAATTTGATTGGAGTCGTTTGAAGTTAGTGAGAATTTCGGGTAAAATTGAACGTCCGTTTAATTTTATTCGAAATAAATCGCTAAAACGAAATTGAAATCAAGGTGAGAACTTCTCACTCAGTCGAATCGGTTTCGATTTTAATTTTAAATAGTTAGATTTAAAATTCATGAATGTATGTTTGAATGATGATTGTTATCTATTAATTGTTAAAATAGACATTATTCGCCGTTAGTAAGCGGATGTTATTTATTAAAAACATATACCGCGAATATTTCATAAACAGTGAAATTGGTATTATATATAATAGCAATATATATATATTGGCATATGTATATATTGCAGTTGTTGATTTCCCGCATTATATAGCGGATGAGACCCTATTGCGCCGTCTATTAAGCGGATAATATTTTAAATCCCATATACCGCGGTAATTTCATACTGGAACGGAATTGGTATTGTGCTAACATCTTTGGATGCAGGAAAATAGGTTGGAGGGATCCAACTGGATTCCTCAACAGTATTTATTTGATTATGGATATTTTGATATTCGTTGATTATCATATACGATATATGATGTCGTTGTAGTCGTGATTGACTATTTGGTGTGTAGCATCATTGGGCCAAATTTTGGAATTTTAAAATGATTTTTAAAGTGATTTTTGAAAGTATACGTTGTAAACATATTTTTGGAAATTGATTTATTTTGAATAAATAAACATTATACTTTTAAAAGTTATAAAATTATGATTTTTGAGAAATATAGTTAAAAGTTGATTTTTGAAAATATGGTTAATGATTTTATAAAATAGTTTAAATCGGGTTTTTTTTGAATTCATTATAAAAGTTTAAATATAGGATTTATAAAAATTGATTATTTTATAAATCAAAGAAAATGGTGAAATTATAAAGGAGTTTAAAGACGTTTTAAAGAATAATATAAATTGATTTATATAAAAGAATTATAAGATGGATATTTGTAAATTAAAAATGCTGGGATTACAAAACGAGTTTTTATAAGTGTTAGAATGAATTGTGAATGAATTTCGTAAATGAATGAAATTTATAGAATTATAAACGGTGAAGTTATAAATGGAATTTTATAAGCAGTAGGTTTATAAAATTTGTGAAGTTATTAAAAGAATAAATTTGGGTAAATAAATGAATCTTATGAGTTATAAGATTTATAATTTGGGAAGTTTAAAAGAACGTTTTTGCAAACAAATAAATTATAAGTGTTTAACTTATAATATGAACTTTTAGTATATAATTGAGATATGAAATTGAATAGGTTAATAAAGGAATTTATAAACGTTGTTTTATAAATCCGCAAACGACTTATTTTGATAAGTAAATTGTTGTAACTTATTTATGGAGTTATATTCACGTTTTAGACAGTGAATAATCCTTTAAAATAAAATGTATAGAAATGATGAAGTTGGTTAACGAAGTATATTCACGTTTTTGAATAGTGAATAATATGTTAAAGGAAATGTATTGGATGTGATGTTTTAAGTAGAATTAAAACGATATAACGATGTTTTAAATGCATTAAAATTCGGAAACATAGATTTCAACATTCATTATTGAAATAGACGTTTTCGAGAAATAGAAGGAAATGATGGACTATAACACTGTTGTTATAGTAAATGATTTCCGAAAGGAAATGTTTTGCATAGTATTGGGATTTATATATCTATTTTAATTTCGAATCCCTATACTAGTGATTTTGGGTTGTCGTAACGATGTTTTACGTAACATTCGTTTTGGCCCAAATAAATATGTTTAAGAGAATGATTTCCTTAAAGAATGAAATATATACTTAATCTCGATTTAAGTATATTGAATATTTTCCAAGTGTTGAAAATAAATGGATTTGTGAATTACTTAATAAGTAAGCACGGAAATGTTTTCCAATATAAAGTGAATATTTTGAGAATTTATCTTTTTGAAGATAAATTGAAAATGAATAATTGAAATCGTATATCAGTAGATATTGTGAAATATAAATTCACTATGGAATTTACAAAAGAAAGGGGAATTTGTTTAAAAATAAATATTGATTTATTTTTGAAGTATTGAAATTATATATCTTGTAAAGATATTTTTGGGAAATAAATAATTTGGAAAATTATTTAGAATCTGGTGATGTTGTGCATATCCATTGATAGTTCAATAACCGACTATCAATATTTACCTTTGAAAGGTATTTGTTGAGATTTGTTTGAATTTGAATGCCACACTTATTTTTGAATAAGCGCTCACTATTCGGGTTAACCATGAAAGGACCTTGGGGTCGTATAACCCATTCTGAGTATGTGATACGTCGTTATGGATTGCATTTGATGACCGGTGTTGAAGACCGGGTATTTGCGAGAGCGATAGGATGACCTGTCGATCGACTCTGCACCGAGTTGCTCCGGTATAGAGTTCTCCATTTGTGATGGGGAATCCGATCAGGATTCTGGATATCCGGATTGCAAGGACTTCTTTGTAAGTGCCTTCGGTTCTGTTCGAGCCCGGAACAGACTTGTATGGATAGTATGTCTGACATTACAAATTGAGATATAAAGCTGATTTCTTTCAAATATATTTCTGTTGGTGGCGGAGAATTTATTCTCTTAGCTTAACACCCTTCTCTGAGACGTACGAGCTCAGAGGTTATGTAGTTGATGGTTATCAGCGATATATTCCCAATTTGGTAATGTGACATGCTGAGTGTTGCTGTGAAATGATCATGGTTTGATCATTAGTGATATGATCATTTGTTTGATCACTTATCTTTGTGATCATTTCTATGATCATTTGTTGACCTAAAGCACAGCTTTTGTATAAAGCGTGGCTTTGTGGACGAGACTTCGTCGAGCCTCACACCCCGGAATGGTCAAAATAGGAAAGATGCAGCAAGGTTATGAGGGGTAGCTCCCTTTAGGGTATGTGCATTTCCTTCTGGAAAAGGGTGATATCATGGTACGGAGCCCAGATACTTACTCATGTTGAAACACTTTATTTATCATTGTGTGATGTTGGTTAGAGAGCTCTCGGATAAAGGTCCCAAAGGACCGGGGGATGACATACTCGTGTCAGTTGTTACCTAGTTTGAAAGGTAACCCGGCCTTGTGTTGGCAGAGATCCGGTTAGGTTCTCGGGACGTCCTTCCAGAGGCGTTTCCATGTGGCAATGGGAAGTTCCTTGGCCTGACCATTTGTTGGAAATCCAAAGAAACAATACGAGACTTGTTCGGTTTTAGTTGTAGAACCTGCCATCTAATATGGTAGCTATAGTAGGCATAATATAATGGTACCTATGCTGGCTAAGATTTATATTCTACTTTCGAAATATTTCTACACTATGCACTAATAATAATATCAAATGTTTCTTTTTAATGCGTATCAAGCATCTTTGACTAACATAAGAAGAAATCTCCTCCAAGTCTGCGTTTGCATTGTGTGTATGGTGGGAGGTCTTATGGTAGTTACATTTTCAAAAACATTGCGAATTGACTTTAAAAATATTCCTCTATTTTGATTTTAAAGATAAATAAACTGTTTTGAGTTCTCACACCAGTCACATGACTGACTCGGAGTTTATTGTTTTCCTTCCTAAACTCTGAGTGCCAACCAATTTCGACACGGGCAGTCAAGGGTTAAGGTTTATCAGGATATTCTGGATATTCAGGAGTTGCAGGAGGCAAGCTGGATGACATGGCGTATTACTAGTATATAGTATTTCTTTTCCGCTGTTTGTTGTTGTTTGTTGTTATACACTCTGATGTAATGAAATGAAATGTAATGTAATGTAATAACTGATATAATTCTTTTTATAAAGATTATTCATTTATCTATTATATGTTGTTCCGCTGCGATTATGAGATTCTGATATTGTTCTGTTGTTTTCTATTCCGTTCTATTTTCTATTTTCTTTTCTCTCTATTTTCTATCTTCTTATCTCTTCTTCTGTCTTTTTCTTCTTTTTAAAACCCTAACTATTCGGTTTTTCGGCAACGAAAAATCGCGTACGTTACAACGAACTTAGAAATAAAGGTAACTTTTGGCATACACTCTAACTAAGTTTTGTATCTATAAAACATCTCACTTCAAAATCAACTGAAAATAAAAAAAATCAATTTTTAATAATAAAACCAAAGTACTTAATTATATTGAATCAAACATTACTCATTGGTAAATCACCACGATTTTGCATAATTATAACTCTGCATTTCTGTTGATTTTTTTTTTCTCTAAAAAATCTAAAACTGACTAAGAAATAACCCACAAAATATAGTTAATCGCGGAAGACAATCGAAATTCAAAGCAAAAGTGCAAATAAAAAACAAACAAGGAAAATGTTAACATGTGCCATAAGAGCACGTGTTAAGGTTATTAAATACCAATATAAACCCCCCAGAATTCCATATTTTTTAAATTATACGAGGATAAAGTAGGTATTTGAAATAATTTTTTTCCTTTAGCTAGTAACTATCATTCTTAACATATTCCCTTAGGGCACACATTAACAAAAGCTAAACAACAAAAAGAATAGGTAGAAATTACAACAACATCAATAATCGATTAATAGTAAAAACCTAGTATGGTGCAATCGGTGCTTGGGAAACCACGATCAATGGAAAATCAACAACTACACCTTGTTGGGTGGATGATAGTCATCCGAATGTGTGAATAAAAAGGACGGCGGTAGTCAACCGAATGCGGTGCCCAAAACACCTACGATGATGCTATTAGCACCGCCCAAAACCTGAAGTAATATTATCTTTTACTAATTAGATGTTTATATAACTGATTTTTTTACATACTAATGCATGAAAAAATAAAAATGGAAATATATTATCAAAAATATGTGCAGATATTTGCAAAATAAACAAAGGTATATAGTTTTTAAAACAACAATGTTCTAGAAATGTTTGTAAAATAAATAGGCATGGATGAATTTTCCAAATAAATATTGATGTTTTTGAAAATAGGTGTAAGTGGATAATGTAGCAAATATTTGGGAAACTAATATGTGTAGACTCATTTTCAATAGAATAACCATATTTTGCAAAGTGAATGTTGACATAACTGACTACTTGCAAAATGAATGAAATAAAGAAATACCTACTGGAAGAATGATGTTGCAAATATTTGCAAAACACATGCATAATCTCATAAATATTTGTAAAACGTAAGCATAATTTCGCAAATATTTTAAAAAATAAATATATAAACAAATTTTCAGATATTATAAAAAGTTTTTTAATTTGACAGATGATTGCTACTTTCTGCAAGTAGTTCTAAAATGAACGAATGTATTTAAATTTTCTTAAAAAATAGTTTTTTTTTGTAACTATTTACAAAAATAATGCATAATTTAGCAAAAACGTATTTCCATATAGAATCTATCAAATATTGCAAAAGGACTACGTAACAACCTGGATTTTAAGCAGAAATTAATTAAAGTTAACAATAGTAATTTTGTTAATTAAAATGGATTTAAAAGACTATCAAATCAATTGGTATGGAAATTATTTGATAAAAAGGGGGTAGATAGTGAAAAATGAGATATGTAAATTAAAATAGGTCAAAGAAATATGGAAATAAATTCTATAAATTTTTATAATGTTAGAAAATAATTGAGTGTTATGGATATGAATTTATTTGGAATTGTATTGTAATTTGTTTTAAATACAAAATAGTTTATAAAAAACGAAATAATAAAAATAAATATACATACATATATATGTGTGTATGTGCATTTCTAAAGCCTAAATATCCCAAGCCTAATTACTCAATACCCAAAAATCCATCTCAATCATTTCTAAAATCATGAGTTTTACTCTCGTTCTTTAGATTTTTGTTCATGTGTTCCTTCTTGATTACTTTACTTCCTTCCTGAAGAAAAAACAAGGAACCCTCTTTCCATTATAAATCAAAGTAAAATCAAATAAATTGTTTTAAATTCCCAAATTTAGGTATCTTCATCTCAACTCTAATCCATGCCTGTGTCTAAGAAAAGAATTAGGATTTTATTTTGTATTGGTGGTCTGG
The DNA here is from genome assembly GCA_030765085.1 of Allium cepa. Taxonomy (NCBI): domain Eukaryota; kingdom Viridiplantae; phylum Streptophyta; class Magnoliopsida; order Asparagales; family Amaryllidaceae; genus Allium; species Allium cepa. The sequence continues at coordinate 524,898,716 of CM060934.1, read as the reverse complement.
AACGATGCAAGCAGAGGAAGAAGACGAAGCAGAATGTACATGTGAGTATATTTTACTTAGGAACCTAATTCATGCTATTAACATATATATTATGTTTGGATCGATAATACAAACAAATATGTGCTATATGCATTAAACTAGAGAAGAATAAGGTAGAGGATGGTCTGAATTTCATTTGAGAAACCAGGAATGGCTTCGCAGATATGCATCATCAGTAGGATACACCGATCGACTACCGATCGGTCGATTAGTAGGTCAATCGATTGCCCATTCTATCAAATAAATAAACAAATAAATAGTATGTTATACAATTAATGTACAATGAAAGTAAATAAATAAAATGTGTTTTGAGAAGTTCATATGAGATTTTATAAAGTAATGTATTATTTGTTTATTTGAAAATTTAATTAATTAAAGATTAAATTAGATAATTAATTTTATAATCATTTAAAAGTTAAATATATATTCTAGAAAAATGAGAAATATAATATAATTAACATTCTAAGCATTTCAAGGTAAACTTCGTAATTAATAAATTTAAATAGAACTATGTAATACATACATACATATATATATATATATATATAATAATCTAAAATTTAATCAAGTATTCAGTTTGATTCTAAAATGGTAATTATCCATTTTTGATGTTTCTTATTTATGTTATTATGAGTTGAATGTTGTGGATGATTCATTATGAGATTACATACATACATGCATGCATGCATACATACATACATACATACATACATACATACATACATACATACATACATACATATAGACACACACACATACATATATTTGTGTGTATATGTTCGCACAAAAAATGAAACAAACTCCTCCAACTGAATTAACAACTATAGATTCAAAAGGAAATTGATGCAGGAAAGTAAAGGACATGCTAATTTATTGTAGTTCAGCCGTAACGAATCTACTGCCTACATCCACTATTAATATCCATTCATTTTCTTATAATGCAACTTTTATAAGAGTTTTGAAAAGAAATACAAGGAATTATCGATGAAAATAGTGTTTTGAAGCTAGGTTCGGTTTTTTCTGCAGCAGATGGTCACCAAGCTTCAAATATTTTTCCCATAGATTCTAAATGCATAGATATTTATAGGGTAAAAAGATGGTATGTTAAACTAGAAAGTGAAGAAGTTTTTTTTTGTATATCTCACCCAAATAAAATGTTTCCCTATATAAAAGATACGATCATTTATTTCTTTATATATGCAAACTTTATTCCGTATACAACCTATTTGGTTTGGCTAATAGCTCGGTCCGGGGTGTGTTGATTCGGTGTAGTGTGTGTGGACATTTTGCTCGGGAAGTTCATACTGCTCCAACTCCCCTTGCTTCGGCTTATACCTTGGTTCGGTCATTACAAGATCAAGTTCCTGATCTGACACCCTCGTATACTACAAAGAAGATCTTGTTCGACAGCCTGGGTACCAAATTGGATTTCCTATTTTGTACCTTTAGGTAACGAATAGGAACCAATGCCATATGTATCGAACAAAAGAAATGGGATATGCCTTCTATTCTTCACCTTTGCATTTAGTTTTGACTTTTCTTACATCTTTGCTCCACCTGCTGTGCCATTATTTTCTTAACCGAACCTAAGTTATCTTCCAAGCTTTCCATCAACTTGGTTACGTGGGGGAAATTTCCTATAACACCTACCCTCCAAGTTCATATCGTAAACTACAAGGTGGGCTTTGTCGAGCAACTCCTTAAATCGCTTTGCGGACGTACATCTTTATCTATCTTTCCATTTTGGATCGGCATGCTCATGATTCGATGGCTGAGGTTGGTTCGACGAGCTACTTTTTTGATGCCATGGTTGGTTTGGCAACCTACCGCTTGGGCATTGGATGGGATTCCAACCCTAAGTTGCAGTGCTTCCCCCCATCGCACATATGTGTGTGCTTTTCGGAGCCTCCAAATTTTTGTGGTCATTTGCCTCCTTTTGGCTACCATTACCAATACTCATTCAAATACCTTCAAATCCTCACAATCATCACCTAGGGTCACCACTTAATCTGGTAATCATTCTTTTCCCACCTTTGCATTCAGACCATCAATTCACATGTAATAATTCAAGTTCTATCTAGCAGTTGGCGTAGGGATTAAGGCTAGCCGATAGGCTCTTAGCTGAAATGAGGAGATAGATTTTTTTTGAACATGTATGCATTCTTTCATGCGCGCGCACAAAAAATTCTGCTTTTTGAGACAATGCGTGAGACAATCTACCATATCAGATAGATATGCTGGTCATCGTCAGACTCATTCCCTTACTGCTACTAGAGATCAGGAACCACTTCTTCTGCTCCTCCAGGTCCTACACTGTAGGGCGTTGCATTAATCAACCTAGTTTTGCTAGTCTCTTATGCTTACGTACAGGCCATCTAATTGCTAGTGAACCTCGTTGACTTTTGGGTCTCAAACTTGATGACCAAGCAGCTTGAACTCATCATCGCCATTTACGGTATTCTTGGGGAGGGTCTCATTTTTCCTACTCTTTAACAATGAGCACATGCTCAAACCAAAGGGTGTATGGCTTATTCTCACTATCATTGTGTGGTTGGGGATCCGCCCTTCCTCTCTCGGTGGTTTGCTGATTTTTTGGTATATCAAAAAATTACTTCTTTCCAGCGGCACCTTAATGGATATGCCATTCTTACCAGTTTGTATACCATCTTCATGAGAGAATTTCAACCCCCCCTACTCATCGCCCGATTAGGTTTCTATATGCTATAAAAAGTAAGATGGAGGTATCTCCCTTTATTTATCTTGAGGCGGGTAGAAAATTCAAATAGGTTGATAATTTATATTCTAATTACAATATGTTAAGCCGGAATACTTCTTCATCCGAGACAACTCTTCTTCTTTCCACCAGTGGCATTTGAGATGTAAGTTTCTTCCTCTCATATGCTTTATCCATAGTTTTGTGAAATGTTGCTTTATGGATTTATTATTCTTCTTCCTTTAGGTATGGTGAAGGCAGCTAAGTAGGAGGACTTAGAGGATATCTTGTGTAGGCTTCAGAAGATTCCTAAGGAAATATTGTAAATTCCCTACCTTGTTACTAATGAAAATTTAAGGCAGCTTGGACTAATAGCAGACAGACGCTTGATTAAGAGAGGAAAGCAGCTATCTAACCAAAAGCCTGTCAAGAAAAGGATTCGGCTACCAATGAAACAAGTGATGTGCCTTCCTCCCAACCTGCTATTTCTGGTGCGCCTTGACTATAGATCCACATGGTGCTTCTCCTACCACTCTTATTGGTTCAGAGGAGCCGGAGTTAGATTCCTTCAGGATTGGACCTCATAAAAGTGGTCGGTTTAAGACTTTGAGTAAGCGAAAGGGTGACAACATCCACAAGAAGACAACAAGAGACGCAGGCTCTCATTCTCATGACAATAAACATACTGCTTCCAACTGCGATGAAGCACATTCCTTTGAAAATGTCGGTTTAGCTACCTCGCCCAATCTAGAGGTGGATGAGGCCTTACATCACTTTTTTGGTCCCGAGGAAGAGGAGGAAACTTTTATTCCCAATAACATTTCTGTTTCTGACCATCTTTAAGAAATAGAGCTCGGGATCGATTATGGGGACTCTACGTCTATAGTAGAAACTTAGCAATAACTAGAGACCCAAGAGGACCCCAAGGGTTCATGTAGTTACTACACGTTCTTGTTTTCACACTCACACAATCACATGTCCATATCACAATCATGCACCTTTCAAGCATCTGTTCTGGTTCTAATGCATTGTGCATTGCCATTACAAGTAGCATGAGCTTGAGAAGGGAGAAATTGATATCTAAAATAAAGCAGTTGGCACCCTACAAGGATGTGAAGAAGGCTGTGCTCGAATTTATTCTGAGAAAGAATGTTGGATAGCCACCTAATATGCTTGCGACAGGAAATACTATTCATTACCGCCAGTCGGGGACAAGTGGGATCAGGACCTTAAAGATGGTTTGCACAAAAGACATCGCTCTCTTAGCACTAAGTCAAGGTCCTAGACCCCTATACATCCTTTGAAATTTCCCAGACAAACTCCTTTCCCTTTATCTAACTCAAAGGCCTCCAAGTAGCAGGAGAAGGTGGACAGAATAGGGGAGATAGTCCCTTGTCCTAGAGATAAGGATATGGAAAAGGGAGGAAAGGAGATGCCATTATTATCGACCCGATGGATCCAAATTTTGAAAAGTTTCAATAGCCCTACCAGCCAAGAGATCCCCTAGCCCACTGCCTGCTGGTGCACCTCCACTTTCCTTCACGTGAACAATAGACCACCTTATGAATGGTTTGGGTGGAATAAAAGCCTTATCAGAATTCTAGACTAAAGTCATTAAGGCTGGGGAGGACATCAGTAAGCAGAATGTAGAAAAGAATGTTAAGATCGTTGAACTTAGGAAGCAGCTGCACCAAAAGTACTTGGATCACAAACAAGTAGTGGATGCCCTAGAGAGGTCTCAAACGGAAGAGATCCAACAACTCAAGGGTGCCCATGCTGAAGAATTGGAGTGGTTGAAACTGCAATGCTCAGCCAATATTAAACTTGCCGGGCAGGAATATAATGATAAGGTTGGTTGGTTCTTTAACGACTACAAAAATATCATGGTCAAATGCAATAAGAAGATGGACGAGATCCAAGCGGTAGCTGAAAAGGTGGAGCCTGACATTGTTGACTAAGAAAAGAAAGTAGTGGAGTGGAGAGCTGTGAGAGTCATTCTTCAAGTAGAAATTAAGGCCTTGACTGTGGGCAAAGCCGCTGAAACTTCCAGGGCTAAAAAGCTACATACAGAACGTGACGAACTAAATAGTCAATTGGATTAGGTGAAGGGGTTTGTAGATGAGATTTATTATAGAATGTTTATAGAGAAAATCCTATCTTGGATGAAAAATTATCATGAGGTTATTGCTTCCATCCATAAGTGGCTGATTAAGGAAGCAAAAACTATTGGTGAACAAGGGACCCACTGTTCGGCCATAAAGCTGTCGATTCTTTCTTCTCGGCAGACGAGATGGAAGCTATCCACTTGGGTTATATTAAGCTATCTGAAGCTAATAAGGCTCGAAAAAAAGAAGCAAAGAAAGGGAAGAATGCTAGCTAGACCTTTGAGACAGCTATGCAAGGCCAGGCTTCAAAATTGATTATTTATGCTCCTATACATGATGCTCCACTAACTGTTTTCCATATTTCTTCAGATCCTTCCGCCAAAAGCCAACCTTTGGAAGTATCTCCTCCCCTAACTGATATCAAATCCTCCAACGATGCTACGAGTTCCCCTAAAGGTGGTAGGATTTATCTTTACAGCCCACATGCCACTGCTTAGTATATTCAAGCTCATTTGAGCTAGCCAGTATCTGATGGTTATCCTTATTTCTATGCAGGTGTTAGATCTATGACAGACCCTACTAGGTTTATGACTTCCTCTCACATTCCATCATCATGCACTATGCCCCCAGGCCTATCTGACCCCAAAAATGGAGAATCCTACCATGAGATAATTATTTCTTTGTAGGAGGAATTAACGTCGAGATTAGCGTGCTTTTGATCCTACAAAAGACTTTGATAGGGACGATGTCCTGAAGCAGCGAATTCTAGCAAACATCCATATGAATATGGCTTGAGCTATGCTTGAATCCATAGAGGATCTAAAGCTTACATGCAAGAAACAAGTAAAACTTGATCCAGCTGTTGCCGTTGAGAAAGAAGAGGAGAAGAAGGGTTGAGCACAAGGGCTCGAGGTGCTATAGCAAAAAGGCCATCTCTAAGTACTGGTCCAAGTGATGATTGCACTCGTGTTCTGCCTATTTTTTTCCCTTGTTGGATATGAACTTATTCTACATATATTTCTTATTTTTTTTCTGTATTGAACATCACCATTTGCATCTGACCAATTTTAGTGTATTAGTGAGGTTGGCCATTCATTCCTTAATACTTATGGTTTTTGACTTGTAAACATCTAGATGTTTGAACTCCAGGTCTAGTATACATGATTCATATTTTCCATCATTTCTATAGACTCTATTTGTTTTCTTTCTATTTATTGGTTGTTACGCAATTCAAGCATGTCTTAGGTGAGTTTGAACTGGTAGTTACTGTCTGCCATCGTCGGACGTACCTGTCCGCTCGAGGAAAACCAACTATGAGATTATCATGTCCTAACTTCTTGTAAGTCGAGTTCTTCCTAACCCACTATAGGTTTAAAGCTATTAATGGTAATGAATGACTAAGTAGGATTACTCTGGCTTATTATGGTTTGTAGGGAAATTGTAGGTCAATCATCAACGATGCACACTCGAATAGGGATCGCTCTAGTACGCTACTATCCATGAGAAATTTGAGCTGATCATCAGCTGTGGACGCTTGAATAGGGATCACTTTGGTCCACTACTACCGGCAAGAAGTTTGAGCTGATCGTCGACTTTGGACACCCAAATAGGGATCACTCTGGTCCATCACCATCGGTGAGAAGTTTGAGTCGATTGTTATATATGGACACCTGAATAGGGATCGCTTAGGTTCACCGCTACTAGTAAGAAGTTTGAGCTGATAATCAACTACGGACACCCAAATAGGGATCTCTTTAGTCCGCCACTATTGATTAGAAGTTTGAGCTGATTATTAGCTATGGATACCCAAATAAGGATCACTTTGGTCCACCACTATCGGTAAGAAATATGTGGATGCCCAAATAGGGATCCCTCTGGTCCACCACTACCGGTAAGAAGTTTGATTCGATCTCTACTGTGGACACCAAATAGGGATCACTTTGGCCCATCACTACCGACAATAAGTCTAAGTGATGATGCCATGCCAGTGTGGACTGGACCCTAAGTTGGTATTTGTGACCTGCACAATGTTAACTTATGGCACTAATGTTATTTTGATGCATTCAAGTGTTGATGCATGGTTATATTTCCCATTAGTTACCTAATATGAAAAACTATTAAGGAAAGCACAGTTTATTAGAATCTGTTTCATAATTGTTTCAATTACAAAGTTCTAATACTAGCAATACAATGAAATTTAAGTAAAATAACGATGGAGATTGTGTGCATTCTAAGCCTTTTTAAATATTGCTCTATCTACTGTGCTAAGTGTTAACCCTCCTTTTAGTAAGGCAGCGTAAACGCGGATTTAACCCAATCGGCTGCACAGTTATTGAGGCTGGAATACTATGGATTTGACCTAACTTAATGGATAGACGATCAATCATGGATGTAAAACATGATTATGAAGCTGGGATTTGGCATAGTCAATGGGAAAAACACATGGGACACTCGAAATATGAGTTTCAAGAAAAGTCAAGGTGATTCGGGATGTTTGGAGTTTACTTCGAGTCGCACTTAGGATTGCTTTGGATTTTTGAGGGAGTTGCTTCAGGTCAGGATAGGTTGTGCTTCCAGTCGGCATAGGCTTTTCCTTGGGTCTGCATCAAGCTCTTGGGTTGGCATCTCATCAGGCCGGCAAGTCACGAGTACTTCATGTCGGCAACACTCCAACTTCAAGTTTGCAATAGAAGTAAGGGTCGGCACATCATATTACACTTAGGGATCGACATATTATGGTTCGGGTTAGCTATGGGAATCAGATCGGCACTATGGCATGGGGTCGGCATTCACTTAAAAGGTCGGCATTATCATCTCACTCTAGATCGGCATGCTTGCTTACTTGGGTCGGCAAGCTTATTTCCCCAGGTCGGCATAAGAGAAGGGATCAGAACATTTTTGGGTTGGTATATTTGGCTTGCTTCGGGTCAGTGGAACGAAGGCATAGGGTTGGCTAAGGAAGGTCAGGTCGGTGTCTCGAAGGCATGCGGTCGGTATTATGGAACAAGAAGATGGAGTTGCTTTGAGTCATGAAGCACGTTACTTCGAGTCGTTGAGGCTATCACTTTGGGCCAGTAATGGATTTACTTTGGGTCGGTGCAACTAGTTTGTGATCGTCATATTCTTAGCTCGAGGTTGGCAATGATGATGGATCTAGATTCCACTATGGTGTTGGTGGGCTCGGTTCACTTAGGAAGCCCTGTGAACTGGATTTTGCCTATAATACAACAGGCGGAGCTTTAGAAAAAGGGATTCACATTCGGTTTCCCTTCACCTTACCCGCTAAGGCTACTCTGCCATGATTGTTTTAAAAACTCCGAATTGTAATAGTAATTGATTCTGATATCAATAAAAAGGAAATTTCTAGAGTGGACGTAGGCTAGAGTCAACGAACCACTTATTACTGCTTTCTTTTTAATTTGGATTGTTCTTCATATTTATACTCTCTACATACACTCTTTCTGTTATCTATGACCGTGAATTGGTGCTTTCAACGGCGTTTAGGTGTTAGTGGCCAATTTTGGCACTAACATATTAGTGCTTTCACTGGGAAGCTTGCCCTTAGAAATTCTGAAGCTTGGATTTTGGATTTAAAGGCTTAGGAACCCGAATTCTGGAAATTATGGCAAAGCAATCAACCAGGAGACGGAGACGGAGAGGAGTCAGTAGGAAGGGACTCAGGAGGCTTCCTTGTAGCTAATCAGGCCTCAATCTATATTACCAGAGACGAGATGGGAACGATGTTGAAATAACAGGAGGATGTGATATAGAATCTACTCCGACAAGTTGGACAAGATTTAGTGCAAGGTTAAGGGAATGGAATTGTAGGGGATGCTGGAAATGAGGATCTCGAATCTAGAAACAGAATCAGGGAATCGAAACAATCGGGATTCAAGACAGAATGGGACCATTAGGAACATCCCTTGAACTAGGGGACATGCCTCTGGGTCATGTTGGCTCATTTCCAAGCAGGATACAAGGTAGTGTAGTGCAATTTGGTGTCGATGGAAGAATGAATGCTCTTCTAGGAGAGCAGATTTCAAGATTCCCTCGAGAACTCAGGGGGCAGGTCAGAAGCAACGAATGAAGACTACCGCTTGAAGTCATTGTTAGAGTAGCAGAAATGTTCAGATGGGAAATGAGAGGATGACCGGTGAACAAAGATTTAGAGGATGTGAATAGGATCCCATTTGTTCCCGCAATTATACGGACTAGGAATCCACCTGAATTCAAGTTATCAACACTGGAGATGTATGATGGAATAACGGATCCTGTTATTTATCTAACAAGGTATATGAGGCACATGGAAGTATTATGGGCATCAGAGGAGGTTATGGCCCGGTGTTTTTCTTTGTAGTTGACGAATATGGTAGCATTATGGTTAAGGAAATTGGAAAGTGGCTCCATTGGAACGTGGACCGAGTTGATAGAAAGGTTTATGAGACAGATTAGAGTTCATATCTCAAGACCTAAGAACATGATGAGTTTGACAATACTGAAACAAAAGATCGGAGATTCAGGAATTTTCTAACGCAATTTAATCCAGTGGTAGCATCGATGGAACGCTCGGATCTATTCATGTTCTGATGGCAGCTGTATTTGGCGTAACTGATGGCACGAAATTCAAGAATTCATTCACAAGGGATCTACCTATAGATCTAGGAGATTTTTACCATGAGGCAGAAAGGTTTCAACGACAGGAAGACGTGAAAGCTGAAAGAGAGGAAGGAGATGAAGTTGAAGTTTATGCAGTCAAAGGCGGAGATCCGCCTGGGAAAGATTCATAACAAAGATAATGGGATGTGAAAAGCAGAGAGTGGCCTTGATGAACCGAGGCGGCCCCAAAAGGAACCAAGATTCACTTCTTATTCAGAGTTGAGCGAAGCTTTAGAGCGAATATACGATGACACTTAAGGGCAGGTTTCCTACCGAAGGCCAATCAGAAGGGAGCTAACCAATAATGAATGGAAGTTGGACAAATATGCCTATTTCACAAGCTAAGCGGCCATTGTACAAATGACTCCAGTCGCTTGAGGGATGAGATCGAAGGACACATCCGGAATGGCATGCTATTACAGTATGTGAAAAGGTGAGCGGCAACGGTGGAGCTGGAGCAGCCACCATCGGCATTAAATGAAGATGGCCCTGGATCGAGGCATCATCTTGTCATCAACTAATTGGAACAATGAAGAATGAATAATATACTCTACAATGAAATGGTTAAGTCATTTACGCATGTACGGGATCACGAACGGTCCTCAGGCATGCTCTGAGATAACTATAAACCGCCACTGTGGAGATGCTTGCATTTTGATGTTTTAGTTTTCCTTTTGTTTTCTTTTCTTTTTATCTGGACTTGATTTTGTTAGTTGGACGAAGACTCATTCGAATGAAAAGTCTTAAATTTACAATTCGCCTTGAATGACACCCAACCTCGAACGGTTGCAATTCGCCCCGAACGACACCCGACCTCGAATGGTCAAAATTCGCCTCGAAAAGTACCCGACCTCGAATGGCACCCAACCTCTAATGGTCAAAATTCGCCTCGAACGGTCACAATTCACCTAGAATGGCACCTGAACTCAAATGGTCACAATTCACCTCGAATGGCACCTGACTACGAATGGTCACAATTTGCCCCGAACAGCATCCGACCTTGAACGGTCACATCTCACTCGAACGACGTACGATCTTTAATGATCGCTATTCACAATTAGGTAAGATCATTGTTCTCTTCACAGGTCATCATACGATTCTAAACGTCAGGCTTACGACACTATAAAAACACCTTTCTATCGCAAGGCATGTTTTGGGGGACAAAGTGTTAACCTGTCTTTTGGCAAGGTAGCGTATAAGTGGATTTAACCCAATCGGTTGCATAATCATCGAGACTGGAATACTATGGGTTTGACTTGACTGGACAGATAGACGATCAATCACGGATGATAAAAATGATTATGAACCTGGGATTTGGTGTAGTCGTTGGGCAAAAGACGTGGGATACTCGAAATATGAGTTTCGAGAAAAGTCAAGGTGATTCGGGATGTTTGGAGTTTACTTCGAGCCGTGCTTGGGATTGCTTCATTTTTTTGAGGGAGCTACTTCGGGTCAGGATAAGGTGCGCTTCGAGTCGGCATGGGCTTTTCCTTGGGTCAGAATTACGCTCTCAGGTCAGCATCTCATCTGGTCGGCAAGTTACGAGTGCTTCAAGTGGGCGACACTCCAACTTCAAGTTGGCAATAGAACTAGGGGTCGGCACATCACATTACATTTAGGGATCGGCATACTTTGGTTGCTTCAGGTCGACTATGGGTGTTCTTCAGGTCAGCTATGAGAATCAGGTCAGCACTATAGCGTGGGGTCGGCATTCAATCAAGAGGTTGGCGTTATCATTTCACTCCACGCCGGCAAGCTTATTTCCCCTGGTCGGAACAAGAGATGGGGTCGGCACATTTATGGGTTGGTATATTTTGCTTGCTTTGAGTCGATGGAACAAAGGCATGGGGTCGGCAAAGGAATGTCAGGTCGATGTCACGAAGGCATGGGGTTAGTATTATGGAAAGAGAAGATGGAGTTGCTTCAAGTCATGAAGCATGTTACTTCGAGTCGTCGAGACTATCACTTCGGACTAGTAATGGATTCACTTTGGTTCAGTGCACAACTAGTATGGGGTTGGCATATTCTAATCTCAAGGTCGGCAGTGATGATGGATTCGGGTTCGACTATGATCTTGGTGGGCTCGATTCACTCAGAAAGCGCAGTAACTCAGATTTTGCCTATAAATACAATAGGCGGGGCTTCAAAAAAAGGGATCTCCGTTCTATTTCCCTTCATCTTCCCCACTAAGGCTACACTACCACTATTGTTTTAAAAACTCCGGATTATAACTGTAATTGATTTTGATATCAATAAAAAGAAAATTTTTGGAGTGGACGTAGGCCAAAGTCAGCCGAACCACTATAAATCATCTGTTATTACCGCTTTCTTTTTAAATTAGTTTTTTCTTCATACTTATACTCTCTACATACACACTATCTATGATCTGTGACTGTGAATTGGTGCTTTCAACGACGTTTGGGTGTTAGTGACAAATTTTGGTGCAAACGCTAAGTATGAAAGCTCCATTTCCTAAGTCATTGTGAATGATATATGACCCTGGCCAAATTTGATTGAGTGCCCTTGGGTAGGGAAATATCCATTTAATCACCAAGTCCCCTTCCTTTATCTAGTGATGTTTGACTTTAGAGTTGTACTGTGTAGCTACCCTTCGCTTGTGTGCTTTAGCCTTCAAGGGAGCTTCCTCGCGCCTCTCGACAACCAAGTTTAGTGACATGTTGAACAACTCTTCGTACTCATTTAGGTCATAGTAAAGCCTTCTATGTAATATTATCGGTGTCTCCATTAGCAATATTGCCTCCGACCCATAAGCCAATAATAAAGGAGTATGTCCTGTTTCCATCTTGAAGAAAGTGTGATAGGCCCATAATGCCAAAGAGAGTTTGTCCACCTATGCCCCCCTTTGTCTTTTCCAACTGCTTCATAGTAAGTGTCTTCGAAACTTTATTGATCGCCTCTACCTACCCATCAACTTGTGGGTATGCCACAATCGAGAATCTCTTCTTTATTTAATGCTTCTAGTAGAAATCGGCAAACTACTCGCTATCAAATTGCAGTCCATTGTCCAAGATGATCTGAAGGGGAACTCCATACATGCGTGTTGCTTTTTTGATCAAAAAAATTATGACCTTGTCCGTTGGCACCTTAGTAAGGGTCTCGGCTTCCACCTACTCAGTAAAATAGTCAACCGTTATTATAGCATACTTAGATCCACTCAATGCTATTAGAAGTTGTCTGATTAAATCTATTCCCCAGACTAAGAATCACCAACAATTAACCATGTGAGTCAACTCCGTCGGGGGCAACCTACGAATTTTCACACTTGGCACACTTCCTTGCATACTCCATTGCTTCTTGGTTAAACATTGGCCAAAAGTATCCATATCACAACACTTTCTTTGCTAGGGTCTGCCTCCAGTATGGCCTCCGCACCTCCCTTTGTGTACCTTCTCCAAAACTTCCTCAGCTTCTCTTCCAATGATGCACCTTATTTGAAAATCCTCTCTGATACAACACTCCATCCTGAATGAAAAAATGGGGCACTTTCCATAGGACCTTTCTATCTTCATTCTTGCTATTAAGTAGTACTCCTTTTTTGGGTACCTCACTAATGGTGTCATCCATGTTACTTTGTCTTCGGTAGCCGCAACTGCATTCACCTCCTCGAAGCTGGGACTATGCAAGGTCGTAATAGATACCGATCCTAGCAAAGGCCCATCTCTAGAACTTTCCAACTTTGCTGGCTCATCTGCGTCCTGATTCTCCTCCCAAGGAATGTGTTTGATTACATAGTGCTCCATTCCATTAAGTAGACCTTCACCTTCTCCAGGTAAGATTTCAAGCGTTCTCCCTTGGCTTTGAATTCTCCAAGCAACTGGTTCACAACCAACTGCGAGTCACTATGCATGCACAGTGACCTGATTTCTAGATCCTTTTCTATTTCTACCCCTGTTATCAAAGCCTTTTATTCCTCCTTTTTGTTTTTTTGCTTTGAATCCAAGTCAAACTGCATAACTCAACTTCCTACCTTCAAGTGTCACCGGTACTACCCTTGCACCAGAGTCATGATAATTAGATGCTCCATCAACATACACTCTCCACCTTAGGGCTTGTTCCTTGTGGGTTTTTATGTTGTTCTCATGAATGATAAATTTAACGATAAAGTCCGCCAGTGCTTTTCCCTTGATTGCAATTCATGGATGATATGTTATCTCATACTGACTTAACTCTATACTCCATTTAGTAAACCTTCTCTAAGTATCAGCTCTATGCAAAACTTGACTTAATGGCTAATCTTTAACCACTTAGATGGGGTGTGTTTAGAAAAGTGCCTTATTTTTCGAGATGCGATTAGTAATAAGTACACAAAACTTGTCTAGCTTAGGATATCTTAACTCTGGGCTAGTGAAACACTTACTCACATAGTACACCTGATGCCGCACCCAATCTTTTTCTCTCGCCAGTGCTGCACTCAAGGCGTGGAGCGACACCATCAAGCATAGGTAAAGACCTTCCCCGTTAACTAGTACAAAAGGAACAGGTGGCTTCTACAAGTGCTCTAACAAGATCAAGAACGTGGCCAGCCAGTCGCCCATCCTTACAAATTTACCTTTGTCTTTTTTAAGTGCTTTAAAGAAGAATGAGACACACTTTTGTATGGTTTGGGATATGAAATTGCTTAATCTGCTACTTTTTCATTTAAACTCTACATCTCCTTTCGAGTTTGGGGATTTTGATATCCCTTACAGTGCTTCGGATTAGCATTAATTCCCCTAGCATGCACGATAAATCCCAAGAATTTTCCATAAGCTACCATAAAATTACACTATAGTAGTTTCAACTTCATACCATTTCTCCATAGAATTTGAAACATTTCCTCTAAGTGCGGGATGCGGTCTTCAGCCCTTTTCGATTTTACCAACATGTTGTCGACGCACGCCTCCATGGTTTTTCGGATTTGTATGACAAACATCTTAGTTACTTTTAATCCAAAAAATGGATAGACCCAAAAATCAGATGAAAGCACATGTTCTTTTATAATAAAGGTAAAGAAGTAGAAATCCAGATCAAGTAAGTAAAAGATAGCAAAAAAGTAAACATGTAAGAATTTTATACTGGTTCGGCAAACTCCAGTTTATGTCCACTTTATAGTTTGTCATTCATTGTCTTCTCTTTGGATTACAATAAATTATATCAGATCTTATAACAATTTAGTGGATCTCAAATTTACAATGAAGATTCTAAAGTGTTTGACAGATAGAGGATATAAGTGAAGAAAAGGAAGAAGTCTCCAATAATAGAGAGATCAAATACAGAGGGAAGAGCTAAAGATTGGGGTAGAGAGATAGCAGAAATGATCTCTCTTTGGTTGTAGGAGGCTTGTATTTATAGAGAAATGGTTATGTTGGGTCAGAACTCTACTTGGAGAAGAGTCCAGAGATTGGCCCGAAGCCATATGCCAAATCACATAATCCCTCGAGTTAACCAAACATGCCAGTATCAACTTAAACATGTCGGTACCGACATGTTTCCTTAGTTCAAAACACTTTGAACTTTCTTGCATGCATCTTCCTACTTCATTTTGTGGCATCCCATGTTGCTTTCTTCGATGACTAGTTGATTTTGATGATCGTTCCTTTATTGCTTGGTCTATTCTGTCGTTTTAGTGTTAACTCTTTAACTTTTTAAATAGTTCATCGAAAAATCTTGGAAATCACTTGAAGTGTAGAGTTAGAGTGGATGATTATGGAGCAAAAACATGTCATCACCAACATGAATAAATCAGCATCGGCTTGTGTACTTTGATTATTATTTTAGGTTGAAACTTCTTCGATTTGTTTCCTACTTCATCTAAGTATGTTTGTCAATTTTTAGGTCATTTCATCCTCATTTTTATCTGCTATGTTAAGTTGTAATTTACTTTGACTCAAAAGAGGGTTAATAGTTACTAGACGTTGGTAAGTTGCCTCCATATTCTTGAAACTAAAAGGCATAACCTTTTAGGAGTAGAGCCTTGGGTCCGTGATGAAACTGGTACGCTCCCGATTAGAGACGTTCATTGCGATTTGGTTATGTCAGGAATAAGCATCCATGAAGGATAGAAGCCCACGCCCAACAGTTCTATCTACTAACCGATTAGTTCTTGGGAGTGGGAAACAAAATTTAGGACATGAATCATTCAATTTAGAGAAGTCAATGTAGGTTTTCCATTTTCAATTTGATTTCTTAAAGAGAATCGAGTTAGCAATGCTCTAGGTACAATGATTCTCGAATAAAGTCATTTGTTAGCAAGGTTTTTACTTCTTTATTTAGCGCTGCCGACCACTGTGGGCCCATACTCCTTTTATTTTGTTTCACTGAATGCATCCATGAGGCAGGCAATATTCAAAGCACGATAAGCAATCAGGGGAGTGATTCCGCAAATGTCATATCATGTGGCCAGGCGAACATGTCTTGGTTGTCCCGCAGAAACCCGATCAGTTGTGTTTGAATATCCCTTTCCAATCCAGATCTGATTTCCATAGTTTTTGTAGGGTAGTTATCATTAACTTCCACAAACTCCATCGCCTCTCCAGTCTCAACTTTGTCCCACTCTTCTCCATCTCATGGGTGTAGCTTGTCATGGGGATCACTTGTGGACCAGAGAAGGGGCCCTTCTTTAGTTGATCCACGTGGGAGTTCTTAGCACAGAAAGCTATTTTTATGCCTTTCCTTTTTCCTTCCGCTTGTTCACTCAAAGCTTTGCAACATAGGATTCCCTGGCTATCTCGTGGTCGCCTTCCACTACTCAGTCCCATTGGCTATTAGGAACTTCATGGTTAAGCACCACGGAATCACTATTACGTGAAAGTCAGATATGGCCGGACGTCCTTGGAAGGCATTGTAAGCGGAGAATCCATCCACTAGTATGAAAGTTTGCTTTCATATAGCTGAACGAGGATGGGTTCCTATCCCAACAAACAAATCAACCTTCCTAAGAGCATAATGCCGTCTCTGGTGAAACCATATAATCGTTGGTTACAGGATGTGACATCTTCTATGGATAATCCCATCTTGTTAAATGCATCGTTAAATAGAATGTTCACGGAACATCCATTATCTATCAAAATTTGATGTACCTCTTCCAAACCAAGCATGCTTGTAATCACCATTGGATCGATATGTGGGTATTTATTTCTTCGTAAGTAATTATCGTTTAAGGGTATCACCTACTGTTCCCGACGTGGGGTCTTAGCTTTCTGTTCCTTACCTATGGTGCATATGTAGGCCTCTCCATTTTTCAAAAACTTTGTGTACCTCTCCATTTTGACCCAACTTTTATATTCCACATGTGGTCCCACTGTTATGGTGTTGATCACCAGTCTCCCATCTTTTCCATGGTTGGCACTAAATCCTTCACTTTCATTCCTTGTTAGGGACTATCTCGAGGCTTGCTTCTCAGGAGTAGGAAGTGCATCTGAGCTCTCAACATATCGCTCGAGCTTCCTCCTCTAGATATATTCTTCAATTATGTCCTGTAAATAGTAACAGTCATTGATGTTATGCCCATGAGATTTATGGAATCTGCAATACTTCCTAGTACTCATTTCAGCTTCAATCTCTTTCTTCGGAGCGGGCCTATTGTACCGAGATCCACTTGCATACCCAGGTTGATGTTCTTTATAGTATCATTCAAATCTATAAAGGTATCAAACCTATTGCCAGCTTAAGTCTCCTTCACTTCATTTTCCTTGTACCAGAATTGTTGGGGTTATTTTTTTCTTTTTTCCACACAACCACCTTCACCATTCTTGACCATGGCATTCACACTAGAAGCTTCCAATAATTTGGCAAAGGTATCAGTTTGCCGCCCTGATGCAGCTTCCTCCAGCCGCGTGTACTTTGTAGTTTCATACAAGAAATGTTGAAGTATGGCTAACTTCTCCATAGTCAATCTCTGAGCCAAGTTCATGTTAGGATGCACACCTTTGCATAATGCTATTAGAGTTAATCATTCATCAACATTCTGAACACTAGCTACTACAGCGTTGAAGCGAGTTAAATATTGTTGTATATTCTCATCCTCCCATTCTTTTATATCCGATAAAGAATATAAGTCCTTATGCCATTCCACGTGAACTTGGAATTGGATGATAAATTTCAGGATTTCCCATTGGTGGATCGTGTTAGGGGGAAGACGGTAAAACGACACAATCACCAAGTATGATTAGTAGAGGGTAAAGAACTTACGCAAAAATTCTTTTGTTACTCCACTTAGTAGCATCTACTACACATATCGTTGTAGATGTACTATAAGATCGGTCAGGCCTTGGTAAGAATCCATAGTAGGCATCCAAAAGCTCCTTGGATTGGGCAGTCTTTATCTCTACGGAAAATGGGTTGCCAACTTCTGCTCCTACTCCACGTTTTATTTTCTCGCGAAGAACATACTATATTGTAAGTCGTTCCATACAATTTTCTACTTCGGAGGATGAGCGGAGTTAGGTCAACCTCTTCCCTCGAGGTGAGAGGCTTCTCTCATGCCTTCTATGATGAATGGATCTGCGAATCCGCCTTCGTTCCCTACTTTGGGTGCATTCACGGCAATGATCCTACTTTCCATATACGTCTACTTCTACCAAGACTAAAGAGTATGGCCTAAGTACAAGGGGTTTAGCCATGTCCACCCACAGTACGTTGCCTTCCCTGTTCGGTTCGGGGCCAAACCGATCCTCAGGTGCAGTGCGCATCTGGGCTCATGTTCGACCCGTTTCCTTAGCGTTTGCTCATCCAACTCCTCGGTTCTCTTGATCTGACTCGCAATTGGAGTATGGCCTCCTTCATCTCCTAAGCCCTAGGGACTAGATCCTTCTTCTAGTTTCAGTATTGTATGTGGTTGGCTGTCTCTGCCTTCATATTTTAATCCATAATGAATTACTGCTAGATAGTGAAGTGGGTGTCGAGATCTGCCCATAACGCTGTCATAGTCACCCTTGGTGATAATGTCTGGTGCTAGTGTACTAGATGATTGGTTGTCATAATTAGCAGCTACTAGACTGACGCTCCTATTGGCATTGCCAGCCTTGTTCTTAAACTCAAATGGCATGTTGATAAATTGCTCTTGGTGAACGTACCAAATTGCACAAAAAATGGACAAACGCCTCCAATAAAATTAACAACGATAGATTCAAAAGAAAATAAATGTAGGAAAGTAAAAGATATGCAAATTTATAGTGGTTCAGTCATAACAAGGCTATATCTACTATTAATATCTATTCCTTTTCTTAATATTAAACTTTTAGAAGAGTTTTAAAAAGAAATACAAGGAATTATCAACGAAAATAAAGATCTGAAGCTCGATTCGGTTTTTTATATAATAGAGATTCCACAAGCTTTAAAAATTGTCCCCATGAATGCCAAATGCTTGGATATTTATAGTGGGTGAAAAGGTATTGTGATTAATCCGGAAGTGACGAAGTTTCTATGCATATCTCACAAAAATTAAACGTTTCCCCATATAAAAAATAAGATCATGTATTTACTGATACATGCAAATTTTATTTCATATACAGCCTGTTTGGTTCGGCTAAGAGCTTGGTTCGAGGAATGTTGGTTCAGTGTAGTGTGTTTGAATGTTTTGCTAGGGAAATTCATACTTCTCTAATCCTTTGGTTCGATTCATACCTTGGTTCGGTCTTTACATGACTAAGTTCGTCATCGGATACTCTTGTATACCAAACATTAGATCATGTTTGGTAACCTATGAAACGAACAATATTTCCTGTTCGGCAGCCCGAGGTACTAAACAAGATATTTTGTTTGGTACCCTTGGATACAAAAAAAGATATTCAATTCGGTACCCTAGGATTCCGAATATGAATTTCTATCAGTACCATGGGTACCGAACAAAAGGAGGATCCGCCTTTTATCATTCTTCTATGCACTAATTTTCCTTACTTAATCTTTGCTCTGCCTGCTATGCCACCTTTTTCTTAACCAAGCATGTGTTACCTTCCAAGCTTTTTATCACCTTGGTCACGTGGGGGAAATTGCCCACAACAATATATATATATATATATATGTATGTATATGCAATATTATTAAGAAACAATTTATTCTAAATTTAGTACTGTGTTTTATTATATTGAAAAGATGACTAATTTACTTGAAAGTGAATATATTTTGGTTTTAAGCGATTGATTAAAAGTTATAATATATATACAGACTTTCTAGAAGTATGAAGTGATTTCTATTAATGTCTAGAGCATTTTAGAGTACTATATATACACTAAATAAGAATATTTCTTAAATAAGCGATTGATGTGATTTCATTCTGCGTTTTTGGCTTCTTTTTATTTATGATGATTTTGGATGATACGAGTTATTCACCAGTGATATAGATTTGATTGGTGATTTTGATATGATACGGTGATGACATCCTTTACATGATTTCGTGATATTTAAGTCTATATGACGAGGAATCTGAATAAATGGTGTTATAGTACCATTTGTGATTGGACATCCGATGATATTTCTCTAGCTATTCTTTGGATTCGTTATATAGAATATTATAGGGATTAAGTGTATTTTATAAAAAGTGAAAAATGATTAAGTATCATGTAGTGGTATAGGATACTGTCATGATGCTTATTCTACTATTCATTATAAGTAGATGATACGTAGTGATGAGTTTGGTTTCATTCCTACATTTAGTGAGTAAGGCTACGTGCCTATTGATAAGCATAGCTTTATGTCAGTATTTATTAGTTATATATGCCACTATCATGATGTAATCCTTTTATTGACATTGGAGAGGACCAAATGGCTAGAATTCACCCTAACGGCGTAATCGTGGGGTCATACATCAGATCTGCAATAACATATATTTATATAGCTTTATGCTTTCGCTATGTGCATCGACCCCTTGTTTTACTTAGGCCATCAGTCTATCACCTATAGGGGCATGGGTAGTGTTGTGACACTTAGTCCTCTCATTGAAGAGCACACTAATGATATGTGTTACGATATCGTGGATGTAGCTTAAGACTACAGAGTCTCCATGACTCTAGAGCTAGCTTCATGCTATCGGTCTTCCTTTTGGTACTAACAGAGTGATAAGTTAGAATGTACTATTGATACACCTGACTTATTTATAGATATGGGTATGCAACCCACACACACACATATATATATATATATATGACTCTACTAAGGACTTCATGTCTGTTGTATAGTCATTCCCCGTCTTAATATATTCTAACTTATTCATATATAAGGATATGAAATTATATATAGATAGCTATCCAAAGTCTAGTGGATTCCCTTAGCATTAATTTTACTAATGGGCGGCCTATCTTATACATATATTAATGATGTTATTCTATTTATAGGTATTGAGGGATATATTAGGGTGACGCTATATGCTAGCCTTACATACTTGGTGATATCTCATTTGTAAATGATTTCTAAACTTTGGTGCTAGATTCAGGATATGGATTATCCACCCATTTGATATTAATTACATGATTTCTAATTGATATGCTTTTATATATGGGTGATGACATTTTTATGCATGGGCTTGTGATATTTATGGTATATAATGATTTGAAGACTATCTACGTCATTATTACTATTATATTCCATGTATATATTTCACACACACACACACTATATATATACATACACACACACACGCACACGCACACATATATATATATTCGCCTTGAGTACTTTGATAGCATTATCATGTTGTTACTCTTAGTAGATACGCTATGTCACTTATAGTGATAGCCCTTGATTTAGACATAGTCTGGCCCATATGTTATTTATGTAATACTTAGGTCAGTCCGAGATATTTCAGGTACAGGGATAATATGACTAGCTTGAGTTTAATGGGCTTGGTAAAGGCTTATATTAGGATTGACGTACATTATTTATATGTGATAGATAAATTGTAAACAAGCCACTGCGATATATATATATTTTATGCACATTGTATTATATTAAGGTAGTTGACAATCGAGATGTTTTGTATCCACACTATCTTATATATTCTATACTATATATGCTATCTTTATTGTTGGATCTCTGTTCTCTATTACTAGTTGTATATTATATATTGTTTTATCTTGGAGGCATACGTTTTTATTTCTTTGTGCTGGTATTGCATACGTATAGGTGAGATATCTGTTCGATATTTAAATATGTACCAATTAGCCAAAATAATATTCATAGGTGTACCCTGTATAGCCTCGTTCTCCATATTATTTGACGGTATTACTCAATAATACTCTTAGATTGTATGTGTAAAGAGGTGGGGTGTTTCATTTGGTATCAAACCATGTTTAAAACAATACATTATATACGTGACATGAGTCAAGACCTTAGATAGGACTTGGAGTCCTTGACCCTTGGATGTGTTTGTTATTTTCTATATGTATATGATATTTTTAATTTTAATACTTTTATGTATGAAAATATAAAAGGAATGATCTTAGATAGCATGGTATAAATTATTATATTTTTATTTGATATTGATTAGAGTGCATAGTGAAAACTGGTGAATTGTTTATCGCTAAATGCATAGCTTATTATTTTTTATGTATATTTGATTCGTTGTATATATTTATTAATGTAGTATCATGGATCTGATTTTTGGACTTTATCTGTTTTAAGCAATTGTGTATGGAATTTGTTTAGACTAGTATAATGTTTATTGAAATTATTTATTTATTTGATGTGTAATTAGAGAATTTAAGAAAATGTTTTGTGGCTGATGAGTATTTGTTATAGAGTAGATTTTGATTTAAATGCATATAGTTTGCTAGAAAATGTTCTAATCAAAAACTCATAATAAAGTATGATATTTGATTAAGTATACCATAAGCCAATAATTTTTATTATTAAAAAAAAGTATGTTAAAAGGATTTGTATAAATAATGTTATAGGAAATTTTTGAAATGAATCTATGTTAATTTGTCCATTGAGTGTGTTAAGAATTCTAGTTGATGCAGGTGCACACGTATTCGATAGGGATACCCAAACACCAAAAGAGACATTTGACACAATATTTTGAGAAGATATAAAATTTGAGAAAATTAAATTACTTTGAAGAGGTCAAATATTTTAAATACAATTTTAGGGAAAGTTCGTTATTTTGAAAAGTGATGTTTGCAGTCAATATTTGAAATGATTATGGAAACAAGAGTTTATATTTATTAATTTTGGGAAAAATGTGTTTGTAAAAGATAATTTATAAGTTTGGATTTTCTTTAAGCAATGTATATAGCCATTGGACTAGCAGATAGCTGAGGTCATTAGCAAGGCAGTATTGATTACACAGACAATATTGTAGCTAATTGATATTAGTAAATTGCTATAATTAATGGCAAGGCAACATCATTATATTTTGAAGTGTTTGAAAATTTGTGAATGTAAATATGTATATTTGATTAATTTTGACATAAATGTAAATATTTAAATGCTACAAAGTTTTGGTATTTTATGTTGAAAGAACACACACACAGATATATATATATATATGTGTGTGTGTGTGTGTGTGTGTGTGTGTGTGTGTGTGTGTGTGTGTGTGTTAGTAATTTAGAGACTTATTACTTTACAATGTAGAAGGAAGTTAATTTAGTAACGAATGTGCAAAATTTTGACTGAATTAGTTTCAAACTCTTAACAAAAGTTATTTGGAAGGAATATAGTAAATTTTGAAAATAGATTCCGAATTTTGGAGAATGTTTTAAAAGTAATATTATGTGTTATGTTTTGACAAATATATAACTTAAATACTTTGATTTTGTGATTGTGAGTTGTTATTGAAATTATATGTATATGTATATGTATATGTATATGTATATGTATATGTATATGTATATGTATATGTATATGTATATGTATATGTATATGTATATGTATATGTATATGTATATGTATATGTATATAGTTTTCATAAGTTATTTGAATAAAGTAAGGCGTTCTCTTGAAAGATAATATATAATTATTAAAAGATGAATAATAAACAAAATATTATTATATATTGTGTGTTAGAATAAATTCATATGGTATTTTGAATGATTGAGTGAAATTTAAATAATTTTTTTTAAATATTAGAATATACTGTATAGTAGTGATATGTGTGTGTGTGCGCGCGCACGTGTTAATGTACATAAATGAGTGTAATAAAGTCGTGATATTGAAAAACTTGGAAATCGAAAGTACTATGGAAAACATCGAAAATGTATTTCATTTCAAAGAATTATTATTGAATATTTAGAAAAGAAAATTTATAAATATAAACCAAAATTTATAAATATAAACCATTTAAAAAGGAACAGATATTATAAAATTGATATTGGTAAGTTTAGAAAGTATATTTAGTTACAACGATGTATTAGTAAGTTATTTTACAAACAATGAATTGATAAGTTTTAGTTTGTTGAATTAATAAAAAATAAAATTTTGAGAAGTACTTATATAAAATTTATGAAGGGAGTTTTGCAGAATATAATTTGAAAAGAATTTGGTTTATGATAAGACGTTTTGAAATTAAGAAATATTGAAATATCTTTGTCAAATGGCAAAATGAGATCTTTGTGGAAATTTTGTTGAAAAGGTTTTGGTTTTTGTTAAAATATTTCAAAGTTTATTTTATGAAAATTTGAATATTGAATAGCGTTTGAACCATGTATAAAACGAGAATCTTAGGAAAAATATTTGAGAATAAATTATTTAAAAATGAAGTCTTTTCTAATTATGGAAGTAATTTTCAATTTTGGTAAATATTATATGTGAATGATATATGCAAACTATTGTAAATTATCATTTTCTGAGAAGTGATTTTCGATTAAGTATTTTAATATTTTAAAGGCACAATTAAATCTTTTGATAAAACGCTGACAAAAAGGTCTAATTATTGATTTCTATACTGCTCTATTTAGTACTTAATAGGTTATTATAGGTTACCCAACGTATTGACTCGAAAAAGAAAAGAGACGGTATTGTAAATTTGTGTTGATGATAATTATTTTTTATTTGAGAATAAATTAAAAGTGAGACGGTTAAGTTTGGAATTATTAACTAGTCGCATATTTTCCCTAATGAAAAATTATGAGGATCTTATTTTCTTAATGGGGAAAGTCTATAACAATCTGGATTTTAAGTAGAAATTAACTAAAGTTAATAATAGTAATTTAATTAATTAAAATGGATTTTAAAGATTATAAAATAAATTTATTTGGAAATTATTTAATAAAAACAGTTTAGATTGTGAAAATGAGATATTTGAATTAAAATAAGGTAAAGAAATATGGAAATAAACTCTAGAAAATTTTATGATGTTGGAAAATAATTAAGTATTATGAATATAAATTTATTTAGAATTTTATTGCGATTTGTTTAATAGAAAATAGTTTATAAAAAAGATGAAATAATAAGAATAAATGTACATTTTTTTCCAAAGCCCAAACAACTCAAGCTAATTAATCAATACCGAAAGTCCATCTCGATAATTATAAAATCATGAGTTTTCCCCTCGTATGCTAGATTTTTGTTTACATGTTCCGTCCAGATTACTTCCATCCTGAAGTAAAATCCAGGAACCAACCTCCCTGAATCAAATTTAAGTATGTCTAAGATGAGAGTCGGGGTTTGATTTTGTATTGGAAGTCCAGAATGATGCGAGCAGACGTAAAGGATGGAGCATAGTGACGGGTAAGTATAACTCACAAACCTATGTCTAATTCATGCGAGTTTACATATATATTGTGTTAGGATTAATGATATAACAAATATATGTTGTATGCATCGAACTAGAGAAGGATGAGGTAGTAGATGGTCTGAATTTTATCAGAGAAGCCAAATGTGGCTTTGCAAATATGCATCATTGGTAGGTTACACTGGTCGATCGCTAATGCTCGAGCGGTGGGTCGACCGG
Organism: Allium cepa; assembly: GCA_030765085.1. Lineage (NCBI taxonomy): Eukaryota > Viridiplantae > Streptophyta > Magnoliopsida > Asparagales > Amaryllidaceae > Allium > Allium cepa. The sequence goes on along the minus strand of CM060934.1, from coordinate 524,873,320 downwards.
TGGCCTATTCTATAGAAATAAAAATAAAAATAAAATAAAATAAAAATATAATATGCTATATTCAATTAATGTACCATAAATTCAATTAATAAAATGTGTTTTGAAAAGTTCATATGAGATTTATAAGGTAATGCATTATTCATTTATTTAAAAAAATTGATTAATTAAATATTAAAAGAGATAATTAATTTTAATAATAATTTAAAAGTTGAACATTTATATTCTGGAAAAATAAGAAATACAATCTAATTAACATTCTAAGTATTTCAACTTAGACTTCCAAATTAATACATTTAAATATAGTTATGTAATATATATACACTTAATAATCTAAAGTTAAATCGAATATTTGATTTGGTTCTAAAATGGTTATTATGCTTTTTTGATGTTTTCCATCTGTGTTATTATGAGTTGAATGTTGTTGATGATTCATTATCAGATAATACAACACGCACATGAAATTATGAAGAAACATTTTATTTTATTTTTATTTTTTTAGCAAAGCTAAGCGGGGCGAACTACGCCCCTACCAGTTTATTGCAAAAACAATAAAGGTGAATATGCCTCGTAACAAACTATGGAGCATAGAAAGAAAAGAGAGAAACAAAAATAAACAACAAAGCGAAAACAACTACAATAACATGAAGTCTAAGTCCATGTTGAATTGATGGCATCCCCAAAGTCAAAAGAGCAATATCTAATACCAGAGGCAGTCTCTTGCCTTATGTCATTCCAAATGACAATATGGGAGAAATCTTGACCCTTAAAAATCTTTAAGTTCTTGTGCTTCCATGTAAAATAGATAAATTTTTAAGAATCAATAACAACAACATGCCTTCACCATTTCTCCATCTTGTAGCTTTGTAAATGTGACTCCACTCGGTGGTGCTAACATTGGAAACATTTGACCTACCCATAAAAAGCATGAGTCGCTGCCATATTGGAAATAAGAATGTATAATTCAAAAACAAATGGATACTGGCTTCTGTATCCTCAAGGCAAAAGATATATAGAGTATCAATCTGCATTCCAACATCAGCAAGTCTATCACGAGTGAGGAGTGTATTCCTTATCATCTTCCAGAGTAGAAAGTTATCTTTCTCCCTAATAATACTATTCCAAATTCTATGATACAAAGAAAATTGATATGATTGAATATGGATCATCAAACAATTGTAGGCAGTAGAAACAGAGTGGGGTTTGAAATCCAGCGATTACATCACCTGGTCAACATAGACCGTAGGGTAGTGTTGTTGGTCGACATCATGCCAGATGTTTCTAATAGTAGGATTACTTGAATAAGGGAGGGATATATAGCCATTAGAAATGTAATCACTTGCATAAGCATCAACAGGAATACCAGTTTGAAATCTATGGCAATATGGCATCACAACAGCAAGGATGAGTCCCCACCTGGCCCATGCATCATCCCGAAAACTCAAGGGGCTATTAGAGGATGCCATGATAGTAAGATGAGGTAGAAAATCTATTCTAAGCTTGAATATTGATCTCCATATCCAACTGCAATGCTGAGGGATGTCCATAATCCAGAAATGATTATTTTTAAGGTTGTGTTTGACAGTCCAGGCAACCCTATGTTACTCTTCCTGCTGATCAGATTATCAAAGTGTGAACTGAAGGCAGCTTTATTCCAAGTGTGAAGGTTTAATATACCTAAGCCACCACATTTCTTATACATTTCAATTTTCTGAAATCTAATACGGTTATGTTTTTTGAAAACATGCAACCATGCCAAATGAAATTGCATATAGCCCTTCTAATCATAAGAACAAGCTTTTTTGGAAGAATAAAGGTTTTGCACCAATATAACAGATCTGATGAGCATAAGTCTACCAACTTGAGACAACATACGATTGGACCAGCAATTAATCAATTTAGTAATCTTACCATATAAACCAAGGCATTGAGAAGTCATAATGGCTATAGTGGCAAGAGGAATACCCATTTAGGAAGATGAATCAAGAGGATGAGACATGCTAGATATAAGTCTTAAAGAGGAAGCAATGTCAGGCGGGATTCTAGCTATTTGCATACTAAACTTGGTGAGATTTATAGACATCCCAGAGAAGGAATGGAAAGAGCTTAATACCTCCTCGATGGAGGAGATGGATTCATTATTAGGTTTGGTGAAAACAATGAGATCATCAGCAAACATTAGACAGGTGACCAGAGGATCTTTACACTTGGGATGAATGCTTAAGAATTTACTAGCATCCTTTTTATTAAGCACGGCAATAAAAACTTCCATGACAAATATGAAGAGGTAGGGGGACATAGGGTCTCCCTGCCGATGCCTTGCTTACTACTAAAGTATGTGGTGAAGGAGCCATCGAAACAAAGGGGGAAATGAACTGTAGATAGGCAAGTGTATATCCATGCATCAAAATGGCCAGGAAATCCCATTCTAGCTGATACATTGGTGATAGTTGTCCATTGTAAGTGTCATAAGCTTTCCTGATGTCTAGCTGAAGCATAGCACAGGGAGAAATATACTTCATATTATAACCTTTTAGTAATTCATGGGTCAGTAATACATTATCAAGAATGCTACTACCAGGGAGGAAATCAACTTGGTTATTGGATATGAGGGAAGGTGAAATTGCCTTGAGTCTTGAAGCAATGATTTTAGCAGTACATTTATATGGGATGTTACATCAGGAAATAGGTCTAAAATCAGTGACTATGGAGGGGTGATCTCACTTGGGGATGAGAGCAAGATTAGCAGCATTGATGCCAGAGATCATTCTACTCTTAGAGAATTTTTTTTGATAGACCTGCAAACCATAATGGCAACTATCTCCCAATAGGAAATGTAAAAGAGGGCATTAACCCCATCAAGTCCACCATAAGAATTTTTATTCACATTAAAAAAACATTCCTTGATTTCAACATCAGTAATTGGAGAAGACAGTAGGTTTAAATGTTCATGACTGAGGAAAGGAAGCTGAAGGTCACCAATGATATTCAAGTCAGGAAAAAAATTATCATTATTGCCAAAAATTCTAAAGAAGCAATCATTGAAGGCCTTATCGATAAGCTGAGGGGAAGAGACATGGTTGCTATAAAGGTTAGTTATGTAATGAATATGACTCCTAGCTTGTTTGATTTTCAGTCTATCATAGAAGAATTTAATGTTTCTATCACCTTCACTATTCCAGGACAGCCTCAACTTTTGTTTATTCATATCTTCCTCCATCAACAGTGCCTTTTGATATTGGATAAGGATATCATTTTCCATAGTAGCAGCATGTTGGTCATAAGGGTAGTTTACTGAGTTGCTTTGAGCTTGAGCAAGTTTGACTTCAAGTTGAGATAATAGCAAATTACCTTTACCAAATTTAAAACAGGCTAAGAAACAAGGATTTTCTTAAGAGACTTCAAGTTTTGCTGCAAAATAAACATAGAGGAACCATAGTGATTAGATAGCCAGGCTTGTTTAACAACATTAAAAAAAATCTGGATGAAAAGTTTAAGCATTAAAAAATTTAAAAGAGGCTTTCTATTTCATGGCATCATGGTTCAAAGAGATTATTTAGGGAGAGTGATCAGATAGTAAGGGGAGGGAGATAACATTAAATGGATGGCCAAATGGATAAAGATGGAAGATTACAAAAAGAGTGATCAATCTTTGAATATATCCTTCTACCAAACCTACTCTTATTATTCCATGAATATCTAGCACCAGATGAAGAAATAGGAAGAAGCTTTGAATGGTTAATGGCTTCATTTAATAGAGTTAATTCTTTCATGGTAATTGGGTTTCCACCAGTCCTATCTTCAGATCATAATAAATAGTTGAAATCACCAGCAACAATCCAAGGGTGAGTATCCTGTGCTGAAGGTAGTATAGGAGAGCTTGTCCTGATGAAGGTTGATTGTCAGCATAAATGATAGTCAAGTAGAATGAAGTTGGTGATGGTTTGGGAAAGAGATGGCAATGCATGAATTTCCTGTTGGAGAGAATGGGAGATAGGGAGAAGGCATTTGGGTCAGGGAGAATAAAAATTCTTCCATATAAGGAGATTCAAATAAATTATGATAAAGAGACCAGGTGGGTTTGATGATGTTAGCAGCTCTTACAGTTAGTTGGAGATTAAGTTTAGTTTCAAGGATGGCAATTAAATAGAGATGGTGGGAATTGATGAGATTCTGAATTTGCATAAGTTTCATATCTTGATGACCATCTCTAATGTTCCATCCTTCTATGTGCTACATCATTAATCAGAGAGGGTGATTTTACTGCTTTGCTTGCTTCTAGTTGATAGAGCTATGGAAGCAATAGTTTCAATAAGGATGGAAGTGGTTATATGGATGTCAAGGATATTTAAATCTTTGAGCATATTTTTTTCTTTCTGAATTTTGTTTTTGGCAATTTTCAAAGAAGAAGGAATTGAAGCATTACTGCCATAAGGAAGGTATTTGCATAGACAGAGACAGAAGAGTGATTTGGATAACCAAGAGGAAAGGGGATGTGAACAAAACATATGGCATGGCAGGAAGAGCTGACTGAGTGGAAGTTTGATCAATACATGGATTACAAGAAAAAGGAGTAGAAGGAGATGGGTAGCCCGTGGATCCAAGTTGAGAGGAGGAAAGGAGTTAGAGGTGTTATGTGCATGCATAGACGTGCATAGAGCATGTACATGAGGATTTACACTGACATCAGCTACAGGAGAGTTGATTTGAGTATCAGGGATAGTTAGAATTTGAAGTTTATCATTAGGCATGGAATTTTTCATAACCAGACTATCGTCAATCTCAATTCCAAAGAGTAAGCTAAACATATTGTTACGGAAAATACTAGCATTCAGTGTCTCATTATAGGATATGACTTTTTCTCGAAGCTAATCCCCAAGTTGCAAACACTTTTCGCCAGTGCAATCCACTTTTTTCATAGAACTGTCAGATTTAATGTTGGCATTACTTACTTTCCCAGAAGCAGGCAGCTCATTTTCTCGAAGTTGATCCCCAAGTTGCATATAAGGTTCCTCAAATTCATTCACTCTTGTCATAACATCATCCTCTGTGAACCTACCACCATTCTTTTCATTAGTAACAACTTTATTAACATCAGTTTCATTGTTTATTGTCAATGCTTCACCAGACTAGCCAGTTATTCCAACTATAGTAGTAGCTAACTTCCTTTTATCTATTCCATTATTTCTCATTATAGATTTCGTTCTTATAAGTCTTTTATTGTTGTTTTTTGTTATTTCTTTTATCATTAAGCCCAGCTTTACTTGAACCGTTTGCATCATTATCCTTGCTCTGAGCACTTGCATTATTATTTTTTGATTTCCCAGTATTACATGTTACTTCATATTCACAAGTTTTATGACCAAATACCTTACAGTTGAGGCAAATATCATCTTCCCATAGATAGGAAACGTGTATAAGTTGCTCAAATCCACGTACAGTCTGACAGGGAAACTATCACTCAATTCCTGGTCAGAGTGAACTTCCACCATGCATTTAGCATAGTTAATTCTATCAAGGTGCTCTATAGATTCATCAAGGCACAAAAATTTACCTATTCTCGAGGCTAACCAATTAATTCCAAGGTGAGACCGAGCATATATATGAATATTGGATAGTTGTATCCAAACTGGCACTTCCTTTAATTCGCCACAAACATTTCCAAGGTCGAGGGACCATTCTTGGATAATAAATTATTTATTGCGCATTATAATAGGATTACTGCAAAAGATTTTTTACTTACCTTCATCATTAGAAAGACGAAACATGAAAATGGTGCCATCAAACTTAGCCATGATTGAACTTTCAGCTTCCGTACTCTCTTAAGCTGTTCGACTAATGTTGTGAAGGACAATGGTCGATCAAGGAAAAATCCAACAATATTGTCTTTCCAAACCATGTTGCCTGCTTTAATGACTTCAGCAAGGGGAACCAATGCATTACCAATGAAGTTTAGAGAAACCAGGACAGGGGAGTAGGACTCAGCATTGCGAGGTTTGGATCTGAACAGAGATGACAAGTGGGTAGCGGGAGTGGTTAAAGCAGGAGGGGAAGGCCTGGGAGAAATAGGTAGAGGAAGCAAAGGTACAAAAACCAAAGGAGAAATATAACAACCTGCCTTTTTGACCATCGAAAGTCAACACCAAACATTACCACTGTATTCAAATGTCGCGCATCCAACCGACAAAAGGACAGATTGCTAGGGTAAATAAAAAGAAAAGGAACATAGAACAAAGAAAATAGAATCTCGTAATGGAATCGACAACATATAATATAATAAGAATAGTAGAAACTATCACTCCAAACATACAGAGTATATCAGAGTCAAAAACAAACCTTATCAGCTAGATAGTTATAAAATCCCCACCTTAATAAATGCCGGTAGGTTTACTATATAATACAGTGGAAAATAAAATACTACGACAGGTGAATCTTTAGCTCCCCTCCATGAAGCCTATAACGTCAAAGCCAACATGGTAAAATACTCTGTCTGACCCGAGCATTATTTATTTACAACACCCAGATCGGTTTGGAAATACCGGCGTGAGATAACTAGAATAAATGGAAACATACATAAAAATTCTATAAGACAACGTTACTAACACAAAACAGGTTTTTACCTCACAAGAATAACATCCATATAGGCACGAGTAGAAATGAACACCAAGAAACAAAACCAAATATGATCGAGCATAAATAATATCAACCAAACTTGAAAGAATGACAATAAACCAAGTAAAATCCAAATTGGACAGAATGGATAGAACAACGAAAACAGTCCAACTTGATATAATGGAGTAAATAAGGTAACAGTTCAAACTCAATAGAATTGGCTAAATAAAGTGACAGTCCAAACTTGATAGAATGGGCTAAATAAAGTAACAGTCCAAACCTGATAGAATGGGCTAAATAAAGTAACAGTCCAAACTCAATAGAATGGATTAAATAAACACTAAAATGCCATAATAAGGAGTTGGCTCTACTCATGGCAATTTAAAGTTAAAACATATTCAGGGTTTTCAAACCAAATAAGGAAAGGAAATTTTCCAACAAATGACTAGGAGGGTGCTCCCCCCTTACCGAAAGTATACCTCTAGAAATATACTTGAGAACTCCGATGGCACTTTGAAACCTCCAAGCCGGACCCCGCCAATTGTTACCTAGTATCTGAGTACTTCACATCTCAATGCGCAACACCGAATACAATCTAGAGCGGATGTGAAGATCTCATAATGGGAGCAACCCCACATAGCTTGGCCCACACTTGCTCTTTGGGTTTAGTCATTTCCGATAAAGGATAAAAAAGCTCAAATGAGCATCGCATCATCTTAGAGTGATGAAATAAAGTTTGAGGTAACCAGTAGTTGAGATACCAACTATCAAGGACATAAACGATCGTATATGGATATTAAGTCTTGTATACTTATCACCACTCATGAATTTAAACTTGTAATATTTCTGGGTTAACAAAAATAGCAAACAAGTTAAGGTAGTGTTACCTCAAAGTCATGTCACACGATTATTCTTAACTTTTGAAATAGAGACAAGTCGACTTCTTCGATGTTTAGTGCTAATTGTATAAATAAATCATTTCCATATAAGTGATTCGCTTTACAGAAATAATTCATTTCATAAACGAACCAAATATTTTTTTTTAAAACGAACGGAACTTCCTGGCTTGGTTTCCATATTGGTATAACACTTATAACACTTTTAGAATTATTCCAGATTGTTAAAATGTTAAGGGAATAATTTTTTTCGAAGTACGCTACTCCAAAGGCCTAAACCAACATCATACCGAACACCTAGAAGATTATCCAACTTAACATCCCAACAATCAAGTTCCAATTCCATTTTAACTTTAAAACAATATTAATTATCCAAAAAGATAATTAATCCCACTTAAAATCCCTTTAAATAAACAGATCATTATCTATAATAAAATAGATAATTATTCCAAACACTTTTATAACATTGGTAAATTTACTTTAGAATCTTTCTGAAATCAGTTTATTAATTTAAAATCAGTTTATTAAAGCAATTTTTATTATATTAGTTAACGTACTTTAATCACCTTTATTAAATCAATTAATTAAAAAATTTATTAAATTCAAATAGTCATTAATTAAATGAATAATTAATCTCAAACATCATTAATTAAAATGATAAGTAATTTTAAATTCCATTAATTAAAACAATTAATCAAGTTCAAAATAATGATAAATTAATAGGATTAATTAAATCCAAACTTCATTAGTCAAACCAATTAATTAAAACATCATTTGATAAAATGATTTATTTAATTATTAAACATTATTATTTAAAATGATTTAACTAAATTCCAAAAAACGTTAGTTAAAAAATTAATTAAATTTAAAACAATCATTAATTAAAATGATTAATAAAATTCAATTATCGTTATTTAAAATGATCGATTACTTTTAAATATCGTTAATAATTATTAGTTTCGGCCTTGCTAAAAAATTATTAATTTCAATTATCCATAGAAATAATTAGTTTAATCTCATCATCATTAATTAAAATAATTGATTGAGTTCTACAAAGTAATTAAACTCCATTATCCCTAATTGACATAATTAATTAAATTCAAATATTCATTAGCTAAAACGATTAATTAAGTATAAAATATCATTAGCAAAAATGATGAATAAAATCAAAAGATAAACCATTTTTTAATCATCATTTATTAAATTGGTTAATTAATCTCAAATTAATTAATTTGAAAGATTAATTAATCTAAACTATCCTCAACCAAAATGATTAATAATTTTTCAATATTCTTTTAAGCGGAAATACAACCTCAAGTTCATATCTTAGGGTTTTTGGTTGAAATGTAATAAATGACGATGTAGTGAAAATCACTATAATGAAATTTAAACTATAAAAGGGAATATCAGGAATTAATTTCAATAAACCGTCAATATTACAACATAATTACGTAAATAAATAATTTATAGTCGAGAAACCCCTTTTGGATCCCTCTACATATCTTTCTTGTAAAAAAATGTTTATGGATACATACAGATAATCATATTGGTTTATAACGATCAAATTAAGTTGTCAACCATTTTCAAATCGGAAATGCAACCAAACAACCAATCAAACAACTTAACTAACACCCAAACAATCGATAAACATTTATAACATCGTAGATATGATATAATTAAATTAGATGTGAGTTAAACTCACCAAAGGTTTTGAAAACTTGAAATACTTTAGCGCTCGGAAAGCTTGAAAAACCACAAATTCTTCTCGAAAATGGGTTATTTTGCACTCGACTTTTGGACCCTTTCCTCTTGGATTTTCTAAAAGTGGTAAAAAGGAAGGTTTTCAATTATTCTTTACTCTATCGTTCAAAAAAAGTGTTACATCAAAAAGTTAAATTTTGAGGTAGTTATAGCCAAAACAACGAGAGGTTTTTTCGGACGTCAAAATGTAGGTTCAAAAACACTAAAAAATGAATTTTTGGAGCGTCAAAGCTCAAAAATAAGAAAAAGTAGTAAATTACAAAGTTTAGCCATTAGAATATACATGGTTTGCAAAAAAGAAAATCTAGTTTTCCAGTACTTTATAAGAAGTTATGGTCGAAACAATTTCGACAAAATGGAAGAAATCTAAATGGAAAAGAAGGAACCTTTAAACAAGTTTTTAAAACATTTAAAAGCTAACTTTTGAAAACTTAAAACATGAAAAGTTATTTTGGAAGCCATTAAAAGGTTCCATGAAGCTATAAGGAAGACAAGAGAAGAGAAAATAAAAATAAAATAAGTAAGAAATGTGAAAAATTAGCTTCACTTTGAATGCCACATTGCCATTCCAGATTCACACCACTGTTTTCTACAAATGTATAACTTCCTAAGCTCGTATGTCTCAGGAAAGGGTTTTAAGCTAAGAGAATGTGTCTTCTCCACCACCGACGGATATACATTTAAAAAGACCACTTATTGTGATTTGAAATGCAAGGTCAGACATCTTCCATACAAGTTCGTTCTAGGACTGAACAAAACCGAAGGCACTTTCCTCGGCCATTACTAGGTGAGAAGCCTTTGCGGTATTGAGATTTTTCACAACAAAGAGGTTAGTGCTATAATATAGTGAATCAGGAGTTTATCCCCAATTAACCAACAAGTGGTCCTTTGTTATTATTCATCTCAATATCACCATCCAAACATCTTCGTTCTTCGAACACGTAAACTGGTTTGAAGTGGTTGTCGAATAGGAATCACCCAAATCGGACGTCGGTTTCTACTAAATCAAATTATCGGTAAAAAGTCAATATGAGTATATAGGATTTATTAAGTCTCTTTTCACTTTCATTCCTTTGCTTTGAATAATATTCCAAATTTCCTCACTAACACTCAATCCAACTTCTCAAAACTTTTAAGTGGGTCAAAAACAATGTTATTTAAGACATCATTTACTGTAAACCCTAAAATCAATCTTAGCAAACATTATTGAGTAAATAGGATCATAAAAATCATTTTAATTTTACTCAATATCATCTTTTTAGAGCATCCGGGCTTTCCTTTCGATCTGTTCCACCCCTCGTCTAAGAAAAGAAAACATAGGCCAGGTAAATTCTGGGCATTAGTTGCTCCATCCCTAACCTTAGTTAAACACCTTATTTTATCTTCCCATATCTCACAGACGGGACAAATATACTAGTCGTTTCTGCACACTTAGTTATCAACTTTATTTTGGAATTGATTATATAGATTCCAATTGTCTTATAAACTCTTAATTTTACTCTTTAAAAACATTCATAATAGATTCTAGGAAAAATCGTTACGTTTAAACTCATATTCCAGAAGTTATAGATTTCGCAGCATAAAAGTGCTGTGGAAAGTGCTATATAAACTTATTTGATTTAAACAACTTTTTAATATTTGAAAATTCATATTTTCCATTTCAAATATCTTCAAAATTATTTCTATGGATATATGTAATTTATTTCAAATTTTACATAATTAAAAACGTTCATTTAAACAGATTTTCCGTTATGGTCACTTAACGGCATTAGCGTGATTTTCCTGGAAATTTGATTCGGACATATTTCAAAACCCACAAGTTGAAAGCTTGATTTTCTTTTTTCTTATAGAAGATATGGATATAATAGTCTGGAATTTTTTTATCTTGAAGAGTTTCAAGCTATATTCCACTCTGCACACTCATTTGAACTTTTCGACGTGAAATCACAAACTATCGTTGCGTGACGCGCCTAGTTTTAACTTATTTTTTAAAACTTGAAATAATTTATTCAAATTAAATTCTATTACTTATAAAAACATTACAAATCATTTTAAACCAATATTTTTTCTTTTTAAAGTAGTTAAAAACGTACATTCAATATTTCCATATTAAAATATTATTTCATTCCTGTTGTTTCAATATTAAATTTTAAATTCCAATTTCAATTCTAACTTCAAACTAAACTAAATTAAAACTTATATTTCAAATCAAATTTCAATTCTAATTTAAATTTCGACCTTAATTTCACTTTAAATTTTCAAAATCGATTTCAATTTTAATTTTACTATTCATCTCAATTTCAATTTAACTTCCCATTTCAAATCCAGTTTCACTTCTAAATTCAAATTCTCTTTTATTTCTACTTTAATTTCAATTCCACTTAAAAAGAGACTTATTTTTCCAAAGTATATCATATCACCAAAATTGGTCTTATTTAATAAAGGGGTCACTTAATCAAAATGAGCATAATCGAGTTAACATTTATCGCTAACATAACCATGGCCTACACATAAGCTAATAGATAAATAGTTACAACCATAAACACTTGCAGTTATTCAAACATAACACAAACATATCCAAACATCTATAACATAAAATGATGATTATCTAACATAACAATTCGACTTGATAATCAATTTAAATCATATAGCGATGAGAATTTACTCACCTTTAACCAAACTGATTAACTTCCTACCAATATTCATATCAACCGATACTTCACTAAACCACCGCTTAAACAGTCTTCCACCTTTTCCAAGCGCTCGGCCACCACCGTACATCCTTTCTTGCTCTTAGCCATAACCTCTTCCTTCTATATTACTCAGGTCCTCCCCCTATCAACTTCCAAACTCACGGCCTAAGGCCATTTTTATGAAGAGAAGAGGAGCAAGTGAATTAAGAAGAGGTCAGAGAGTAACTAGCAGATTGGTGCTTAAGAACTCCACTATTTTTAACCCTCATACCTCTTTTAAAGAGGGAAAGCCATTAATGAGCAAAAGAAAGCTGAAAAATAAAAAAGAAAAAGAATGATAAGTGTGAAGAAAATGAGAACAATGGATGAGTATTTGTAGGAAAAAAAGAAGTGGTAAATTACCAAATTAAACTCTTACTAAATTAACAAAATATCCTTACTTTTTCAACACTTACCATCACCTTATCACATCACAACTTTATGTCTTAATCACTTAATGTTTAAGTAAAGAAAAATAAAGTTTTGGTTGGATTTGATGTGATATGTTTTGTCATTTTGTGCTTACTTTTTCTTAATGAAATTCTAGAATTGTCGAAGTATGCATAGTAAAAGTAAACTTGATTTTTCAATTAATTAATAGTTATACTATTTGAATATATGTTCATATTTAAGAAAATAAAGTGCAACAACGTTGCGACAACTTTAAATTGACAAAACATTGATTTTCGATAGAACGTTTTACGGTCATATTTTGACCATTTTGTTAAACTATATATTTAAGTAAACCAAACTTAAAGATGAACTTTTTAGTTCTTTTAAATAAATTAAAACATGTATATTCATATTTTAAAATCATATTTAATCGAAATGTCTATTTAGACACTATATGTAAAACTTACAAAATGCGACAAAATTTTGATATTTTTGTAAAACGATTACTTTTAATTCTTTTAATATACTTATTAGGTGATTTTAATAAGATTTATCTTTTCAAATAAATATTTAAATCTATTTATTTAAGCCTTGATTTATTTTTAACAAAACTTAACTTTTGCTGATTTGTTCTAAAATTCAAATTTATACTTTTTAATTAGTAATTATAAGAGTAATTAGTTCCTCCATTATTATTTATTATATATAACATATTTATTTTAAGTTTTAAGTTTTTTAAATCTAAAATAAATAAAATATCTCATTTTCGAAGTAGCGAAATTACGGTTCGTTGTAGATACCCTAATGGAAGCAACCACACATAGCTTTGCGCCCGCTCGCTCTTTGTATTTAATCATTTTAAACAAAGGATAACAAAGCTCAAATGAGAAACACATCGACTTAGAGTGATGGAATAAAGTGGCTGATGTAACCGATAGCTGAGATATCAACTATCAAGGACATAAAACGACCATATATGAAAATTAAGTCTTGTATACTTATCACTACTCATTGAATTCAAACTTGTATTATTTATGGGTTAATAATAATACTGGACAAGTTAAGGTAGTGTTACCTCAAAGTCATGTCACATGATTATGCTTAACTTTCGAAATAGCGACAGGTCAACTTCTTCGATGTTCAGTGCTAATTATACAAATAAACCGATTCCATAAACAAATCAAACTTTTTTAAAAAACGAATCAAACTTTCTATCTTGATTTCCGTATTGGTAAAACACTTTTAGAATTAGTTCTAGATTGTTAAAACTTTAAGAGCGTTCTTTTGTTGATATTATTACCAGTGGTTTCAAATTTTTTCCAAGTGCGCGACCCCGAAGGTCTAAACCAACAACAAACCGAACACCCAGAAGATTATCCAACTGTACATCCCAATAATCTAGTTCTAATTCCATTTAAACTTTAAAAACAATATTAATTATCATAGAAGATAATTAATCCCACTTAAAATCCCTTTAAATAAACAATTCGTAATCTATAGTAAAATAGAAAACTATTTCCCAACACTTTTATAAAATCGGTAAATTAACTTTAAAATCTTTATTAAATCAGTCTATTAACTTTAAATCAGTTTACTAAAGCAATTTTTATTATATTAGTCAACTTACTTTAATCACTTTATTAAATTAATTAATTAAAAATATTTATTAAATTCAAATAGTCATTAATTAAATAAATAACTAATCTCAAACACCATTAATTAAAATGAAATCTAATTTTAAATTCCATTGATTAAAACAATTAATTGAGTTCAAAATAATCATAAATTAATCGGATTAATTAAATCCAAACTTCAGTAGTCAAATTGATTAATTAAAACATTATCTGTTAAAATGATTTATCTAATTATAAAACATTATTAATTAAAATGATTTAACTAAATTCCAAAAAATCATTAGTTGAAACATTTAATTAAATTTAAAACAATCATTAATTAAAATGATTAATAAAATTCAATTATCATTATTTAAAATGATTAATTACTTTTAAATATCATTAAATAATTATTAATTTCAATTAACCTTAATTGAAATAATTAATTTAATCCCATCAACATTAATTAAAATAATTAATTGACTTCTACAGAGTAATTAAACTCAAATGATCATTAGTTAAAATGATTAATTAAGTATAAAACATCATTAGCAAAAATGATGAATAAAATCTAAAGATAAACCAATTTTTAATCATCATTTATTAAATTAGTTAATTAATCTCAAATTAATTAATTTAAAAGAATAATTAATTTAAACTATCATTAACCAAAGTAATTAATAAATTTTTAGTATTATTTTTAGCGAAAATACAAGCTCAAGTTCATATGATAGGTTTTCTGAGTTCAAATTTAATAAATGACGATATAGTGAAAATTGCTATAACGACATTTAAACTATAAAAGGGAATATCGATAATTAATTTCAATAAGCCATCAATATTACGACATAATGATGTAAATAAATGATATGGTCGAGAAACCCTTTTGGGTATCTCTACGTATTTTTTCTGCAAAACAATGGTTATGGATAACATATAGATAATCATATTGGTTTATAACGATCAAATTAAGATGTCATCCATTTTCCAATCGGAAATGCAACCAAACAAGCAATCAAACAACTTAACCAACATACAAACAATCGATAAACATTTATAACATCATAGATATGATAATAAAATTAAATGTGAGTTAAACTCACCAAAGGTTTTGAAAACTTGAAATACTTTTGCGCTCAGGAAGCCTGGAAAATCACAAATTCTTCTCGAAAATGGGTCATTTTGCACTCGACTTTTGGACCCTTTCCTCTCGGACTTTGGAAAATTAGTTAGAAGGAAGGTTTTATGTTGTTCTTTACTCAATCATTCAAAAAAATGAGTTACTCGAAAAAATTAAATTTTGAGGAAGTTATAGCCAAAACAATGAGAAGTATTTTCGGACATCAAAATCTAGGTTCAAAAACACTCTTGCAAAAAAAATGAACTTTTGGAACATCAAAGCTCAAAATAAAAAAAAGTGGTAAACTTAAAAGTTGTAGCCATTAGAAATTTACATAGTTTGAAAAAATGAAAATCTAGATTTGGAGTATTTTGTAAGAAGTTATGGCCGAAACCATTTCGGTAAAATGGAAGAAATTTAAATGGAAAAGAAGGAACCTTTAAACAAGTTTTTAAAACATTTAAAAGTTGAATTTTGAAATCTTAAAACATGAAAAGTTATTTTGAAAACCAATTAAAGGTTTCATGAAGCCATAAGGAAGACAAGAGAAGAGAAAATGAAAATAGAATGAGTAATAAATGTGAAAAATTAGTTTTATATGAAATAGAAACAGCAAATTACCTTTTACCCTCATGTACTCTACCCTCCACACATGCATGCCATGTCACACCCTCTCCTCTACCTCACCCATTTTAGCCTATACCTAGCCACCCTTCCATCAAATCAAAGTCAACATGCTACACTACTCTAATGTACTCATGTCTCCTAATAATGTGACATTCTCTTTTAACTTTTTTATTATAGTCGCCAAAGTGTCACATCATCATTTTTTAACTTAATTAATTACACTTAAGCCTAATTAAATTAATAATCTATGTTTATAACATTGCATATATTTGAATATATATATACATGTGCAAATGTGTACATAGCATTTCAAATATCTTTTATACGATGAAACGTTGAAAATTTGGAGAACGGTTTCCAGTCACATTTTCTGTTTTTCATCGAACTACATATTATTGTAAACAAATTTTAAAAACTATTTCACCATTATTATTTATTATTAAAAAGATTTTTATTTTTATTATAAAACCATTTATTTGAATATTGAAAATCAATTAAATATTCGTAAATCAAAGTAGTGAATTTCTAGGTCGTTTTATTACAATTTGATTTTTCTTATTATTTATTATATTCAAACCATTTGTTACTGCAATAAATTTACAAACTGATTCACCATTATCATTAATTAATTAAAAGAAGTTAAATGACACTATTAAATCTATTTAATTCATATTTGGTTCACCATTCAAATATTTAATTCTTAATTCAAATATTTAATTGATCACTATTATTGGATTCCAAGTATTAAATTCCAAATTCGAAATATTTAAATATCTAACATTAATTAAATATTTAAAATCAAATGACCAGAATTTTGGATTGTTACAAGAAGCAGGAAGAGAGACAGGAAGGGAGGAAGAAGAAGGCAAAGAGAAAGATGGAGGATGAAGGAAAGAGGACGCGATGGATATGACAATAGATGAATGGTGTACAGACAAGGGTATGGGAAGCAAGGGATGGTGGGAGGGATGGGTTGGATGCCATGAAAAGAAGTGATTTTATTTTTGATTTACTATTTCATTTATTTTGAAATATAATTAATTTACTTGAAAGTGAATCTATTTATTTAAATTATAATATATATATCGACATATGCATATACACATTTTTTAGAAGTATAAAGTGATTTTTAATTAATTTCTTGAGTATTTAAAGCACTATATATACACACTAAATAAGAATATTTTCTAAATATATGATTGATATGATTTCATTCTGCTTTTTGACTTCACACTTATTCATGATGATTTTGGATGATATGAATAATTCACCGTTGGTATAGATTTGATTGGTGATTTTGGTCTGATACGGTGATGACCACTTTTGATTTCATGGTATTTAATTTTATGTAACGAGGAATCTGAATAAACGGAGTTGTAGTACCCTTTAGGATATGGCATTTAGTAATATTTCTTCGATTATTCTTTGGACTTATTGTGACTACCCATTTTTCCATATTCTTTGAATCGACAATAAACCACACATGTCTAACTCAAATTGCACGAAAAGATGGATCATTAAGGGTAGAAAGAAAAAAAATAGAATAGAATCTAATACGAATGGAATAACATATATTATTTTAATAATAATCTTTATAGTGGAAAATTTTAAAGTGCAATATCACAGTCTAACCTAGATTTAGCTTGGACAGTTATAACACCTACCCTTACAAGTGCTGACAGACAACAAAACAAATGCAATAGATGAAGCAGATAATAGAATACATCCATACGATGATGAAAATCTCTAGCTCTTATTTGGAAACTCCAACTATCTTACACTAAACCTGAAACTACTCGAATCTGACCCGAGTATTAAAAATACACGGATCAGGCTTGTTAAACCGGTGCGAGATACTCGAAATTTAAATGTATAGATCATGAAGATGTTATTAAAACCTTTAAAAAGAAGGGTATCTCATAAGACCATGCCCACACATAAATTGGGATAGGTTTTTACCTTATGATAACCAAAACACTTTTATATCAAAATACACTTGATATTATTTTTAATGACATTCTTTTGAAAACACTATTCAAATAAACTTATTCAAGTAAGGTATCAATAGCTGAACTAAGTCTAGGGTAATATATCCGGACTGGGTCAATGGAGTATACCGAACGGAATATATGATACAAGAAAGGGGTAGCTGAAATGTTTGCAAGTCATTACAGCGGTTTTGGGATTACAATCAATATCGTAAATCTCATATTGGGATTGGATTTCCAACATGATAAGAAACTAGTGGCCTTTTTCTTCGATCCACGCATAACAAACATAGTTCCTACGGTGCCTTAATCGCTTTTCTCAAACTAGTCACTTGGAACTGTACTTGCTACACTACTACTGGTAACCGGTAGTTCCCATGGGTAATAAATGCCTTGAGGGACGTATCCCCCAAAGGGCCCAATGTATTGGAAACCACCATACATACTAACTTATTCTAAATTTGTGTCTGTCAGACCACATAGTAACCCATATCTTTTTCTGGGGTGTGAGGCTAGTGAGACTACGCTCAATTTCTTCAAAGCCATGCTTTTCATACAAAATCAAGCTTTGATCATAACAGGTTCCACATTGAATGCCACATTGCCATTCCTTTGATCACTATTTGATTCCAACAAGCATAATCTTTGAGCTCGTATGTCTCAGAGAAGGATGCTAAGCTAAGAGAAGCTGCCTTCTCCACCACTAAGTAGATATACATTTGTAAAAGTCAAACGTTGTGTCTCAAAAATATAATATCAGACATTTGTCCATACAAGTTCGTTCTAGGACTGAACGAAACTAAAATCACTTTTCTCGACCTTTACTAGGCAAGAAGCCCTTGCCTTTCGAAAAATTCTCCAAAACGAGGAGATAGCTTCTATAAATAACTCTATAATGGGAGCGATCCAGAGCATGTCAATAGGAAATCCTCACGCTATGAAGATCCACAGTCTTCAATAATCATCATCTTCAACATGTCTTCACTTTTGAACGTATACATTGGTTCGAAATGGTTTTCGGATAGGAATCACCCAAATTCGACTCCGGCTCCTTCAAAGCCAATTATCGATTTAAAATATGCTAAGTACACATGTCGATATCAATCGTCAATCAATTACTTCATCTTTTATTTAAATCAACTATATTTCTTAGATATATTCTTTTCAATTTATTCCATTTTCTTTTCAAATGTATATGGAATCATTAAGCCTCATTTATCAAATCATTTGGTTTACTTAATCCTTTCTTAAATCTTGGAATAATTCCAAATCATCTTCTCATTTAGTTAGGAAAACCTTTCCAAATCATTCATTAAATCTTAATCAAAGATTTCTTATATTCAAGTTATAACTTTTAATTTAGGGAAAATGTTCTCAAATCATTCATTAAATCTTAATCAAAGATTACTTATATTCAAATTATAAATTTTAACTTAGGGAAATTATTCCTAAATCATTCATTAAATCTTAGTCAAATAGTTCTTTCTAAACTTCAAATCGTATTCTTGCAAATCGAAGATTTTCATAACAGTGCAATACTGCCAATTTAAATACGGTATATTTCACCTCTAGGGACTAATGGTAAGTAATCCTACATCATAAAAATCTTTGTGTTCAATATCTTTTTCTTCACAGTGTTTTATTTCGAAAATTATTTTGAAGGGGTTTTCGGACAGGAATCACCCAAATCTGATCCCGGTTTTTCTGGTAGGAATCACCCAAATCTGATCACTGTTTCTTCATGCTAATCATCGACAAAAAGATGTAAAATTCATATGGTGTTTCAAAAATTAGTTCGAAGTGATTTTCGGATAGGAATATCCAAATCCGATCCCGGTTCTTTGGATAGGGATCACCCAAATTCGATCACGGTTCCTTTATACCAATCATCGAATAAAAGATGTTAAGTGGTTAAATGAAATTCAAAGAATTTGATTCTTTTCTTTTATCTTATAAAAACTTAAATGTGATCTTTTAGAGCATCCGAGCTTTCCTTTCGATCTATTCCATCCCTCGCCTAAAAAGAGAAAACATAGGTCAGGTAAGTTCAGGGCACTGGTTGCTCCATCCCTAATCTTAGTTAAACACCTTGTATTATCTTCCCAGATCTCACAGGTGGGACAAATGACTAGTTGTTTCCGCATCCTAAGTTATTAGCTTTCTTTTGGAACTGATTATAAGATTCCAAATTATCTTTTAAACTCTTAATTTTCTTTTTAAAAACATTCATAATTGATTTTAGGAAATATCGTTGATTTTAAACTCATATTTAGAAGGTTATAGAATTTGCAGCATAAAAGTGCTATATAAGCTTATTTGATTTGAACAACTTTTTAATATTTGAAAATTCATATTTTTCATTCCAAATCTCTTTTAAACCATTTTAATAGATTTATCAAATTTTGTTTCATATTTTTAATCATTTAAAAATATCATTTATAGAGAAAATCCCCTTTTGGATTCCGAACTGCAAAACCGCGATGTTTTAAAAAAATTGTTTTGGACATATTTCAGAATCTACTGGATGAAATCTTGATTTTCTTTCTTCGTTGGAAAACTATTATCAATGTGGACCAAATAATTTGTATTTCATAGAAACCCGACTTATAGATCATTTCTACATTAATTTGAAGTTACGGGTCAAAATTTATGAAATTTCGTTACGACGAGCTCGATTTTGACCGATTTTTTGAATTGCTTTGGAAATTGTCTGAAACACTTAAAATTTATTTTAAACCATATTTTTAACCATTTTAGATTATTTAAAATCATTAAGAGGCTAAATAATTTTTATACACACATTTATATGGATTTAATTTCAAATGAATTAACTATACCTACTAACCATTTCTCTTATCATTTATCAAACCAAGTTATCATCCATATCATAAACATATAATCAATCATAATATCAAAAAAGTTATCATCCATTAAATCATCCAACATATAACAAACTTTTTATGTAATTAACTTGAAATATATTTAGAAATTAGCAACTTTAAAATATGAGTACTCAAATTTAACCAAATCGATTAACTTCCTTTCAACATTCTTACTAACAACACTTCACTTAAACTTCAACTAATGAACTTCTTCTCCATTTCTTTTGCTTTATGCTACCGACCAATTCTTCCAAACTACCGAAAATCTGACAGAGCTTCTACAACACCTTGAATTTGCTCCTAACTCCTTGGAATGAATTTGGCGGCACTTCCTTCTCTTTTTCTTACTATGGAGCTTCACGACTTGCTCCTTCCTTCCAAATGGTTTGATCTCCTCCTATTCCACTCCTTCCTCCATCGTGTCTTCACTTCTTAGATGCTAAACCATGTTTTAATGGTATTCTAAGGTCTTTGGCAAAGTTTGGTTTTGTTTAGAGTTTATTTGATATGATTTTGAAAAAGTTAGTAAGGAAAAGAGAGAAGAAGAAACCATTAAAGAGAGCTTCAAGGAGGAAGAAGAAGGTAGAAATAGTATGGAAAAATGTGAGAAAGTGGTTGGTATTTATAGAAAAAATGAAGTGGTAAGTTACCAAAATATCCCTTTACCAAATTACCAAAATAACCTTACTTACTTCTTACGTAACCTTATTTATTTAAGTTTTAAACCTTTTTAAATTAAAAAAAATATGAAATCTCTCATTTTTGAAGTAGCGAAATTACGGGTCATTACACTTATTATATTGGATATTATGGGGATTGAGTGTGTTTATAAATAGTGAATAAATAATTGTGTATTACACAGTGGTATGGGATGCGTTCATGATATTTATTCGATTATTCATTATAAATAGATGACACTCACATGACAGGGATATGAGTGTGAAGTGATAGTGACACACGTAGTGATGAGTATGGCTTCGTGCCTATATTGAAGGACTAGGGCAAAATGCCTAATGATCAGCATCGCTCCATGTCTATATTTAGTAGTTTTATGCACCACTATCATGATGTACTCCTTTTATTGACATTGGAGAGGAAAAAATGGTTAGAATCCACCGTAGCGGCCTGATCATGGGATCACGCCTCTGATCTGTGAGCTTTCGCTGTGTGTTTGCCCCTATGTCACTTTGGCCAACAGTCTATTACCTATAAGGGCATGAGCAATGGCATGACTTTTAGTCCTTGCACTGATGAGCACAATGGTGGATACAGGTCATGATAACACAGAGGTAACTGAAGATTGTAGAGTTTCCGTGATTCTGGAGCTGGCTTCGTGCTATCAGTCTCCTTTCTAGTACTAACGAAGTGATAGATTAGCATGTATTATTGATACACCTCACTTATTTAGAGATATGGGTTAGGCAACCCACACACACATACACATATATATATAGCTCTACTTAGGACTTCGTGCTTATCGTGCAGTTATTCCCCGTTATGATATATTTTGACTTATTCATATATGAAGGGATGAGATTATATCTGAATAGGTATATAGAGTATAGTGGGTTCTCATAGTATTATTTTTACTAATAGGTAACCTATCCTATACATATATTGAAGACGTTCTATTTATTGAAATTAAGAGGTATATTTGAGCGGTGCTATGTACTAGCGTGATGTACTTCGTGATATCTCTTTTGTATGTGATTTTTAGACTTTGATGATAGATTTTGGATATGGGTAATTCACCTACTTGATATTGATTACGTAATTTCTAATTTGATATGCTTCTATATATAGGTGATGACATTTTTATGCATGGCCTTGTGATATTTGTGGTATATAATGGTTTGGAGATTATTTATGTTATTATTGCTATTATTATATACCATGTATATATTCGCACGCACGCACGCACATGCACACACACAGTGTAATCACTGCCTCGAGTACTCTGATAGTGTTATCATGTTATTACTCCTTGTAGATATACCGTGTCACCTATATTGATAGCCCTTAGTTTAGACATAGCATAACCCATGTGTTATTTATATAATACTCGGGTTAGTATAGACATTTCAGGTATAGGGTCAACGCAACCAGCTTTAGTTTAGTGGGCTTAGTGGAGGCTTATATTAGGATTGTTATATCTTATTTTTATGTAATAGACAAATTGTGAACATGTCATTGTGATGTATATATCTTATACACATTGTATTATATTAAGGCAGTTGATATTTGAAACGTTTTATATCCACACTATCTTACACGTTTTGTATAATATATTATCTCTGCGATTCTAACTCTGTATTTTCTGTTACTAGTTGCATATTATGAATTGTTATATCCTAGAGGTATGCGTGTTTATTGCTTTATGCAAATACCGGTACGTATAGGTGAGTTATCTATTCGATGTTTTAATACGTACCAATGTTTTCTCAAAGAAATATTCATGGTGTACCACATATAGACTCATTCTCTTTATTATCTACCAGTATTACTCAGTAATATTCTTACATAGTATGAGTATAGAGGTAGGCTGTTTCAGACAACCTGTTGCAAATTAATGCAATAAAGTGTAAAAGTATTTTAAGAGACAATAAGTGATGTTTTGTAAATATTTGCAAAATAAGTATATAGTTTTGCAAGTATTATTAAATTGAACGGATGTAAATGTATCTTTTAAAATAATAAATATGTTTATGCAAATATTTGTAGACTAGCTGGAAAGAATAAACCTACCAGAAAAGAAAAAAGAAATGAAGAGAAACTAAGAGCTTCAAAACCTTCTAGTATTGAAAGAAAACGTGAATAAAAGAAATCATAAGAAAAGGAACAAAAGAGTTCAAAGATACTGTGATGAACTCCCCTACACCACCAGCATCCAATATTCATGGATAGTGTCGTACTATAGTGCCCGACAGTGTAGAATAATTATCAAGACTGAAAAATAGATAACTTATCGTATATCTCATAGATCATCAAATAAAATATGATAATTATCATAGATATAAAACATGCAAGACTATAATAACTAAATGAACCACAAATATTAGAGTACACAAGTTCCTAGAACAACACAAAATAGTATTAGTTTATATAACTGGAAATAAACTCAGGACAATTGTCTATAAATAAAATAGCTAACACTGTCTAGGCTCCATAGTGTTGCATAGTGGTATAAGAAATGGTAAACACATATATATTACAAGAAAGCACTGCCTCCTGCTTATCCTCCGCGTAGCACCATATACTACCCAAATCTATTATCTAGTCTACCCATTTGAAAATACCCAAGATAATAAAAGGAAAAGCGTAAAACCTTGAGTCGGACAACAGTCTGGTGCGAGCGATAAGA
The DNA here is from genome assembly GCA_030765085.1 of Allium cepa. Taxonomy (NCBI): domain Eukaryota; kingdom Viridiplantae; phylum Streptophyta; class Magnoliopsida; order Asparagales; family Amaryllidaceae; genus Allium; species Allium cepa. The sequence goes on along the minus strand of CM060934.1, from coordinate 524,849,338 downwards.
AAATCTGAAATTACTATACAAGTCGATATAGTAAGGAAAGGTATAAGAATCATACTTATATGTCCCTACATTTAAAGAGTTAGCATATGATAACGAAAATTTGTTATTCCATTATCATCATAAAGTATACAAACACCCTGGAATACTATCAAGTAGGATATCAATCTCCTAGATAACTAAGGACATCCTGAGAGTGACGAGTAACAACAATAACAATCATGGCAAACATAGCATCCATCAAACAATCATCACTACCATTCAATGTGCCCTTGATATATAATAACTTATATGACCATTCCTTTGCCAAAGATTAGTGGAAAATCCAGATTTTCTATTTACTCGAACACCAGCCCATAGTTGACACTAGATCCCTTCCTCGATCTAGGGTATACGAATCCCTTCAACGATCCATGATGGCTGTTCCAAGTACCCAATCAGTGTCCTCACACTATCCCTACTTATGAGTACATCAAAATACTCTTCGAGTATCAATGGTCCTTGGCATGTGTATCCGAGTCCTTCCTCGCTCCATCAAGTTTTCATTCATAGTCATTATGGAACCCTTCATCATTCTTTTCTTTCCATGATAGAACCTTTTAATATTCTATCGATGAGTTCCATTCTCGAATTCTCCCTAATGGATAGTCATCATCATGACTCCATCAATCGAGTCGTATCCTTTGGAAAAATTCTAGATGTCCACATCGGCATAGAATCAGCACCTCAATGTCCCAAAGAAATCACAACGAATCATTCCAACATTGCTTTGTCCATAAATCATCATTCTTCATCGCGCTGCCACGTCACAAATGAATGTCAAATGAAAGAACATCTCCAGCATAACCTCTAGGACACGCTCTTCCTACCCAGGGAGTTTGACCAAATTTGGCCAATCCCTAAACATGTCGATGCTGAGACGTACCTCTTAGTACCAAGCGGTTTTCTCCAATTCTACAATTTAGCTAAGTACTTCATGCATTGACTTCTTTTCTCCTTTAGTTCCCTAGCAGTCCCTCCTTTCGTGCCCAAGTCCTTTGCTCCCGCTTTTCCTAAGAAAAATCCATCGGTACCAATCCTTTCGGTACCGAGTGGCTTTTCCTTCTTTAGTTTTAAAGCTAAGTCCCAAACTCCACTCTTTGCTTTATCTCGTGCTTCCCTGAAGTTTCTTTGCCTAAGTCTCGAACCAAATAGCTAAGGACCATTTGAAATTTTCAAGGCATACTCCCCAAAGCCTCCAGCCCATCATATCCAAAATTCATCTGATTCCGACACCGATCAATGTACCACTTTCGTAACTATCAAAATTACTAGCAAACACATCAAATAAGTCCATATAACATCAAATATCATAGAATATAAATTCATTATTGTCCATGCAACATATTCAATACATTTAAACATGGTCAACATAAATAATATTACCTGGATCTAGTTTTATTCCAAAATGGAAAATATGATTAGAAAAGGGTACAAAAAGAATCAAATTAAACTTTTATCTTTTTAAATTCAGATAAACATTTATTAAAGTTAGATTTAGGTTTGAAAATATTTATAATATCAAAATCATACTAAAAATCTAACTTTTACCATATCAGCGAGCGTAGAATAGTAAGAAGTGCAAAACCACTCGCGTAGCAAGCAGTTTACGCAAAAATCCTCCAAAATCTAAAATGAACAACGAAAGCATGAATTCCTAGGAAGCCAATCAATAAATCTAATATATTTGTCATTTCTAATTACTCTCTAATGATGGTTTAGGCTGGATTAATATGAAAAAGAGGAGCTTTTTGATGGAGAAAGGAGTAATGGAGGTTCATACTTTTAAGGGAAGTGGAAAATTAATTAGATATGTCTCATCATTCCTTATTAGTCAAAAATCTTTAAATGTGTTAGTGGGCTCAATATGAGCAAAACCAATCATCACTAATCTAGCTAGCAATAGTCCAAACATAAAACAGCCGCATCTCCTAAATGGTAAGTCTGCGTTTCTACTATGACCAAGCTATGGAAAGAAAAACCATCATTTCGAACTAATAGAAGTGGTTTCAGATCACAATTTAGCCCTTATCAAAACTTATAATCTTTACAGGACTTTTAAGGTCAAAACCATCAAAAAAAATTCTAAAGATGAAAAACGTCCCTAATAGTTATTTCTTAAAATTATAGAATCATAAGACCTCGGATGAATTAAATAATAATATTTTATGATCGTCTGATATGTAAAATATAGGTCATTACACTCTATCCCTTTAAGATTTTGCTCTCGAAATCCCTAAATAAATCAATGAACAGTCAAACGTAATTACACTGCATGCCTAACAATCATAGGTAATCATCAAACATCTAAAACAAGAAGCCGTGAAATTAAATATATATGAACCTATTGTAGCATATGAGATGCTAAACTATCCTATATGGTATCAAAAGTGAAAGTAAATATGATAAACAGTAAGGCTTAGGACGCAAAGAGCTTTGGATATGCAATCCTCATACTCTTCTTGGTTTTCCATGTACAATTGCCTTCACTTTTACATTATTGAACTTTCACTAACTCCACTGCTTTACTACTAAGATGCTTCATACCATATTCGATGACCCGAATTAGCTAACGAGGTATCAAAAGCTTCTGGTTCAATCTCAATATCATTAAAATGATCTAGTGCAATCATCGTGCCTATGGTCATGCACAAACTTCCATAGGTGAGAAAGGTGTAGTACATTGTGCAAGCCCACTATGTTCCAAGGTAAGTCGACCTTATATGCTAGGTTCCCAATCCTCTTCACTATCGAAAAAGGACGTATGAATCTCGATGCTAACTTTCTCTTACTATCGAACCGACTAACATTCTTTAGCGGAGAAATCTTCACAAACACCATATCACCGATAAAGAGCTCCAAATATTTGCATCTCCTATTAGCTCAACTCTTCCGCCTGTTCTGAGCTGCCTTCATTCATTATCGAATGATTTCAATGTTTTTTAAGGTATCTTCGATCATTTCTGGCCCGAATATCTGTTTTTCACCCACTTCCCACCAACACAAAAGAGATTTACATGGTTGGCCATATAATACTTGAATTACTGCCATACTAATATTAGACTAGTAATTATTGTTGTATGCGAACTCCACCAAATGTAAGCGATCATGCCATGGGCCTTCAAAATTGAGAATGCAAACTCAAAAGGGATCCTCCAATTTATGATTTACCCTCTTGTTCTGCCCATCAATTTGTAGGAAATAAGCTGTAATGAGATGCAACCCGGCTCCAATGTCTCTTATAAGCTCTTCCAAAACACGTTAGTGAACAAATGTTCTCGATCATTCACAATGCTCTTCAGCACACCAAGGAATTGCACCATCCATTTCACATACAACTAGACCAATTTAGATGCCATTCTATAGACCTAATGGATATGAATCGAGCACTCTTCGTGAATCTATTGACTGTGACTCAGATGCTATCGTACTCTCATCTAGTCCTTGGCAACCTATCCTTTAAAACTTGTTCCTGCTCCCATTCAGGAACTTTTAGTGGTAGCACCTACCAACTCGGCTTCTTCTGCTTCGCCTATACCAACTGCCAGTTCATACACTTTGAGATGACTGTCCTGACATTCTTCTTCGTCCCCTCCCAATAATACATCTGCTTGATATCAGGGTACATCTTATTCCTATCAGGATGTATAGTCAATCTAGAATGATAGCACTCTTGTAGCGGCTCATCACGTAGTCTATCAACATCGAGAATAAGCACCCTTCCATCCTTATATATCCAACTATCTCTGTCAAGTCCATACTGCTTCATCTCATCAAACTCCACCTTTTCCTCTATCATTGCTATGATATCAGCAGTCTAGTGTCTCGCTTTTGGATAGTACCAATTCTATCAATCAGAGTTGGTCTGATTGTCAAGCTTGCCAACATCTCAGGCTCTAACTCGCAATGAGGTCTGAAGTCGTAACCAGCAATATATTTCAGTTGCTTCCACTCTAGAAATATCACTCCCAAACTGGCATGTCTTCAACCCAAAGGAACGACGATTGCATTTCCATTACCTTCATATAAGAAATGCTAAAGTCATAAGAGGTTAACAACTCTAATCATCACTACCGATGAAGGTTGCAGTATGTAACAACCCTCTCCAGAATGGGTCTAATTTTGAACCACTAAAAGCCAATTAAAGCTTGGAGCCATTCAAGAGCTGGCTATTAGTTGGTAAAATTGATCAGATAAACAATATACATAGCTATCTATCTATGCTTTCAGAATCTTGTAAGGAAAGGGATAAAATATAATAACAAAATAAGTACCCATTTCACATATTCCAAATCTCAAAAATACAAATTCCAAATATCCATAACACAATGTCTCAAAATAGAACATCATAAAGTCTAAAATCTAGGTACATCAAAAAAAAAAAAAATAGATAACTAAAGTCACAATTCTTCACCGCCTCCTTCACATTCTTCATCAGCATCATTCCCCCTAACTGGTAGATTGTGATGAGGAGGGAGTCATAACAACAAATATTTGGTGAATGAAAATCTCAAGATTACAATACTATTATTTAGGCAGTGTTATTTAGATAGGTATTATGAATTATGCATTCTATACTACATCCTATCGAATATACCTCCAACTATAAGTCAAAGGCACTTCCAGTCTAGCTCCATAACACATCTCCAACTATAAGCCAATGGACCTTTCCAGTTTAACTTCAAAACTATAACGTAGGTGCAACACAACTATGGAAAATATTTACTTGCATCAAAAATGGCACAAACACCTAAGTATCAGATGAAAGCACTAGTTTCGATGAAAATAAAGGAATAATAAAGTAAAAGGAGATACAAGAATTTTTATAGTGGTTCGATGTAATCTCCAACCTACGTCCACTTTAACCTTTGTTCTTAGTTGTTCTCTCTCTAGATTACAACTAATTTTATCAGATCTGACCATAATATGGTGGATCTTAGATTATGGTAGAGTTTCTAGAGTATATGAGGAAGAACATAGGAATGAAGAAGAAGTAGAGTCCTAAATCCAGAGTGAAGAAAAAAGATTAGGGGGAAGATCCCCTTTTGGTTGCAGCCAGACTTGTATTTATACGAGAATGGAGATATTAGGTTAGAAGCCCATTTGCATTGAGGTCCAAGAGAAATCCCAATGTCACACAAGAGAACTTGGAGGCACGTAAGTCAAGTGTATAACTTGGTACTGAGTTATTTAACTTTGTATGAGTTATTTCCTCATGTGCAAGTTGAATATTCTCATTTTCTCTACTCTTCTATCTTCTACTTGACGCGTTCTGAGCTATTTTCATTGTCTTTTGGTTGATTCTGGTGATCTTTCCAATATCACTTAAGTTATCATGCTTTATCGGTTTTCTTCTCATCAACCTTGGAATTTGTCATCCAAACTTTGGAAAAACGACTTAATCATGAGTAATTGGAGTGGTATAGGAGATGTATGGAGTTTGGGAAGCAAAACAGGAAGAAAGGATAGGTTGTTGCTGACCTATATAACCTTAGAAGAGCTAGAGAAGCAACTTGGAAAAGTTTCATTCAAATTGGGACTAAGGATATAAATCGGCCGACTTATACCCTTAGTCCCAATTTGAATGAAACTTTTCCAAGTTGCTTCTCTAGCACTTCTAAGTGCACTCCAAAGTTTTCTAGTCATTTCGTCCTTGTTTTTTTCTTCTGAGTCCAGTTAAAATTTGCTTGGCTAAAAAGTGAATTAACAATATTGGGTCCAACGAACCATTTCTGTCAACTATGACCTAATGATGCTAAAGAAAGCACCCGAGCCACTTAATACCTCTTTAATGGAAAATAGGCAGACTCTGCCCATTTAATACCTATACCCTAGGTAGATCTCATCATTTAATACCTAAACCTAAAGTGGACCCCTCTCTGGTACTTCCTAGCCGGCAACGTGACAAATCCCAAAAACCACTTAATACTTTTTAAATGGAGAAAAGGCAGATCCATAAATAGTCATTTAATACCTTAACCCCAAAGCGAAACCCCTCTAGAGTTTCCATTAGTGCACCTAAAAGATAATCATAACTATTTAAATTTCTTAAGTAGGAAAGAGGCATCTACAATAGCTATTTAATACCTCCAACCCAGAAGCAGGACCATTCTAGGATATCCGTTCTATGGCTTGTAACCCAAACCATGATGTCTCACATCAGTTCAACTTTTAGTAGGTGCTGGTAGCCAAATTAGTTGGATAGGCTTGACCCTGTAGAATCGAGACTAACCTCACGTCCACCGTGGGTACTTATTACAGACGATGTCTCACATCAGTCCCCAAACCATACGACAAGTAGTTGAGAAGGTTTCTTTTTGCTTTAAACTGACCTTGCATCCCTATAACTTAATCGTATATCTGCTTTCTAGCATTACAAAATATACTAAGATACATACACACATAATATACCTTACCCACATTTACGCAATAAGGCTATATAAGGGAAAACTCCTTATTTTGCCTTCAATTTTGGACTAATTTCCATGACTTTCTTAACTTCCTTTCTATAGTGTTTGGTGTTATTTATTAACCTATTTATTTTATACATTACGATTTACACATTACCAATATATTTATACTTAATGTAAATTTTAGGCTAACTAGTTTTTATTACGTATTCTTAAGTGTGTGTAAAAGTGTTTATATACTAAGGTTTTTATTTCCTACGCAAGTTGTTACTATAATCTAAATGTAAAATTTTCCATATACAACAAGTCCTAGTCTAATACAATAGTTTACACAATAACTAATCTCACGGTTTAAATTAGCAAAACAAAATAGATTTGCATATATATATATATATATAATGGAATCAAAACACCCAACTTATTTTACATTAATATGGTATAATTAATGCATATATTTCAAGGGAATAAAAATTTATAATTTAAATTGTTTATATTCTATTTGAATTTCAAATATATAAGAAGGAGTGAAAAAGGATTCATATTTACTTTAACTACGGAAATAGGTGGTGCAAACTACAAATAGGACAAAAATCCATACTTTGCACATCCTTTCCTAATTCATTTTCTTTTAGAATCCTTTATCAAAACAAACAAAAATTGAAAAGTGGAAGTTGAATGGAACGTAAATTATTCATATGAATGATAATAACTGATTAAATTCAACTATACCAACATAAAACAAATAATATTCCAACCCATTAAAGATTTAAAATTTTACGGGGAATTTTATGGTTTTGAATTTAAAGTTTTCGTATACAAAATTCCCCAAGGCATAAAAAAAATTCAAATATTAACTACATAAACTACTAAAAAGAGAAAAACTAAGATTTCCACTCATAGATAGTTTTTCTCGAATTCCTATGGATTTGATTCCATACCTTCACTTATTTCCTCCTCTAAGTAATCTCTTTTTAATTTTACAATATGTAACAATTCATTTGTATAAAGATTTGATTCAAAATTCATAGGTTATGAAAGAAAAAAAAAAGAAATATACTTATATCTAAATCTAAGATACCTTTTCCCTTTAATCTGATTTATTTCTTCCCTAAAGCTTGAATCTTGAATCTAGAAAGTTTATTAGGGAGGAAGGGAACTAACAAAGCTTTGCTAACATTCTTATTTTTCTCATAAATAAAAGTGATGGGGCTAGCCTTTTATTTATATGGTCGGAATGCATTTAAACCATTAGATCAAGAATCTATTATTTAAGTTAAATTCAGACCGTTTTGGCCTATGAAAACCCTTGCCGCTTGAATTTAATTGGTGGACCAGCCAAATAATGGCGATCGACTGGACTTAATTAGTGGCCGAAAATTATTTATTATTGTATATTTATATTTATTACCTTTTTTAAACTTAACGTTAATGCTAACGGTTCCTTAACATTTAATTATTTTAGTGTTAATTTTTAACATTTTATTTTGAATTATTTCCTTAATTCATTTTGAATTAATTCCTTAATTCATTTTGAATTAATTCTGATTTGAAATTTTCCAACATCGATAACTTCTCCATTTGAACTCCGATCATGAAACATTATTTATTGAAGTTGCCCAGAAAATTGCTATGAACACAATGTTGTACTTTTTGTGGCCAAATTCTAACATTTGCAAAATTCTCATTTTTAGCCGCACTACTAAATAATTACTTTCTCATTAATTTTTACGGGTTGTTACATGGTCATTCTTGGAGAAAAGGTATTTCAAGGATTTGTGATCCATGAACAACCCGAACCTTTCTCCAAGTAGATAATGCCTCCATATCTCTGAAGCAAAAAATATTATCGCCAACTCCAAATCGTGGATCAGTTACTTCCTCTCATGGGACTTCAGTTGTCGACTAGCGTAGGTGACAACCATGCCTCCTTACATCAATATTGTACCATTGTTCCATAAGATCCGATGTATACCATCATCTCCTCATTCCCACTTGAAATGGTTAACACTAGCGCACTCGTCAACCTCTCATTTAAACTCAAGCATCATGATCACACTTGCATCCCAAATAAAGGTCAGATTCTTTTTCGTCAAATTAGTTAACGATGTTATTCCTTTTGTGAAGTCCTTACTGAAACATCTACAATATCCTACCGGTCCAAGAAAACTCCTCATATTAGTTCGTTCTTTGGTTAGTTCCAGTCTTAAATCGTTGCCACTTGGTCGGATCTATCGCAATGCCCTGCTCAAAGATGGTATGACCCAATAATCTCACTTCCCTCCTTAAGAAGTGATGTTTAGAAAACTCCGCTTTCAACCTGTGCTTCCTCAACACTTCAAGCACAATCCTTAAATGTGTCGTGTTCTTCCTCTGTCCTAGAATAAACTAAAATATCATCTACAAACACAAGCAAACACTTTTTTTAGCTGATCCATGAATACACAGTTCATGAGATCGGCAAAGTATACTAGAGAATTGGTTAGGCTGAATGGCATAACCAGCCAATCATAGAAACTTAACGATCAACAAATTCTCCTTCACTACTCTTAGCTAGTGAAATCTCATCGCAAGATCCAACGAGGAACATCTTCATAATATGAAGGTAATCAAACGAGTCATCAATGCACAGGAGTGGATACTTTTTCTTCCTCATCATCTTATTCAGCTCATAGTAATCAACACACAACCTCAAAGAGCCATCCGCCTTAGTGGAGAATACTATGGGTTTACCCCACTTAAACATACTCCTATGAATGAACCCTTACCTTACATGTCATTCACTTGCACCTCCAACTTCTTCTCCTCTTTGGACTCCATACACTTCAAAGGCACAACGATCAATTTTTCTCCTTCACTAAGTCTATGTGTAATCCAATCACCTCCTTGTATATGTCCCGATGCTCTCAAACAGTAGGCATACATGAAAACTCATCCTATTGGACCTTTAGCAAATATAAAAAGCTAACCATAACCTTATCCTCTAGTAGGCAGCCAGTCTCTACCCTTTACCCCTGCTCAGCCCCAGTTGTCACCAACAGCTTCTCACAATCTACCACTACCACATAATTCTTTAGTCATCCATCTACAAGATAATATCAAACCCAATGAAACTCAAAAAAGAATAATAATAAACAAAAGAGCTTTCATGACTCGATAAGACCAAACCATGATAGACTATACAAAGACTAGTATGGCCTCCAACATGGTTCGTCGCTATTAAAGATCGGTCAATAATATAGGGTCTCAATCCCAATCCATCTACTATGTTAATACATATAAAGGACTGTGAAGCTCCAATATCGAACAAAACATGTGTGGAAACAACATAAATAGAAAGCATACCTTGATGGTGACACCCTTCCTTTTCTCTTTCACTGAGGAGAATTCAACAAAGTTAGAACAACATTTAAGGCATATGCATTTGCCAATCCTTTACTTCACTGGTTCAGCGAAATTCTTCTGCATATTCCTTTCTTGCCATAGTTATCATACTTCCTTCTTTCTGCCTTGCAATCCCTACTCAAATGGCCTCGATCGCCACATCTATAGCACACGGGATTCCACTTTTCCTTCTTTTGAGCATCCTTCCCCTCCGACTACTTCCTTTTCCCATTCCATTTCTGCTTGCCTCCACCGCCTTGCAACAATTGTGGCTCTTCCTTAACAACAATAGTGGACTAAGGTTTAGGGTACAAACCCTTAAGCGAGAAGTCTTTTTCAACTACCTTCTCAAATGGCTCACAAATGTGCCCTACAAGCTTCTCCCTAAGTAATCATCCAATCCTATAATAAGCTTGTTATTCTTCTTTAACGGAGTGTCGATATAAGACATCTTATACTTTGATAAAGCATCAAAATTCTCCATATACTTGGGGCAACTCTGCAAATTTTGTAAACAATATCAACTTCTAAGAAGTCTATATAAACTTCTCTTTAAATTTAGTTTGAATTGGTCCCAACTAAACTGGACCTTGGGAGTAGACATTGTAATAGCGTTCCACCAGTTCATAACTCTATTTGCAGCTATCAAGAAGCCAACCTTCTTCTCATAGCATCATCAACTCCAAATTACGATAAATCCTCTTATGGGTGTCCAACTAATCCTCCACTTCCATAGCTGATTCCGTTCCTTAGAATGGTTTGCCACTAAGATGAAAATGTCCTTATTTAGCTTCACAAAATTGGCCCTAGGCGCCTGCACTTGAGCACCACCACTACCAACAAAATTTGGAGTAGCTGCTTAGTCATTTTGCAGCACGTTTTCCATCATTGCATTGAGCATTACTTGCAAGTCAGGGTTAGCAGCCTTTAAGCCTGCTCCTTCCTCGACTCCAAAGATGGAGTTTCTTGCAGTGTTTCTTATATGCCGACTCATTCTTTATCTATAGCAAGAATGATTAGTCACCCGTAAAGAAAACTGCATTAGTGGACTTGTGTGTGAAATGCAACTTATATACTACATAAATATAGTTTACAAAACCAAAATATATAAAGTACACTCTTTCTCGTATAAATATGTACTCTTAATCCAGTCTAGGACGATAACTCATTCCCTATCTCTACTGGATCGTGATATCAACTCATGTTAACTATGCAACTTAAGCTTTAATACCAAACGTAACGACCACCCTATCCCTCCAGCACCTAACATACATGTATAGTATGCTGCAATGGTACACGATTGATGTAGAATGATTGTAAAGATTAAAAAGTAGATAAAAGTCATAGAACCTATCATATATCTCACAACACATCAAAAATATAATAATCATCATAGATATAAAATAAGTGAGATTGTAATAAGAAAATTACCACAAATATCAAAGTGCACACGTTTATTGAGTTATGCAAAATAGTAATAGATTTTATACAATAGGAAATAAACTCAGGATAACTGTCTCCAAATAAAATAGCTAATAACATCTAGGCTTCACGGTGTCCCACAACATAATAAGGAATAATAAATTCAATTATAATACAAGAAAGCACCATCTCATGCTTGTCCTCTGCATACTAGTGTGTACCCCTAAAATTGCAATCTAGTATATTCATTTAAGAGTACCGAGATAATAAGAAGCAAAACATAAAACCTTTAATTAGAAAACAGTCTAGTATGAGTGATAAACAAATCTCAAAATACTATACAAGTCGATATAGTAAGGAACAAAGTATAAGAATCATAACTGACCTGTACATGCATCTAAAGGGTTAGCACATAATAACAATAATATGCTACTTTACTATCATCATAAAGTATATAAATTTTCTGGTATATTATCGGGTGTCTAAATATCGATCTCCTGGATAATTATGTTATGTGACATTCCTAAAGTGACAAATAACAACTATAACAATCATGGAAAACATATCATCTATCAAACAATCCTCACTATCACTCAATATTCCATATATATATATATATATATATATATATATATATATATATATATATATATATATATATATATGATAGCTTGTACGATCACTCCTATGCTAAGGATTAATGGAAAATTTCCACTTTTTTGTGTACCCGAACACTAGCTCGTAGTTGGCAATAGATCCCTTCATCGATTTAGGATATGCAAATCCTTCAACAATCTAGGGTAGCCATTTTAAGTACCTAATAAGCATCCTCATAATACTTCTACTTACGAGTACATAAGAAAATACCCTAAGTATCAACAATCCCTTAGCACGCATATCTAATCCCTTGATTGCTCTATTTAGTTTCCATTCATCGTCATAGAAACCTTCAACGATCCTTTCATTCCATGATAGAATCCTTCCATGTTATATCCACGAGTTCCCTTTCTTGAACCTGCCTTGGTGGCTAATCATCATCACGACTCCATCGATCGAGTCGTCTCCTCTAGGACACTTCTAGACGTTCACATCAATCACAGAATCAGCGCCTCAAAGTCTCGAAACCATTGCATCGAAGCATTCCAACATTGCATCATCTATTAATCATCATCTTTCATCATGCTTCCACGTCACAACTGAATGTTGAATGAAATAACACCTCCAACATTGCCTCTTAGACATTCTCTTCCTTCCCTAGGTTTGGACAAATTTTGCCAACCCCAATCATGCCTGTACCTAGTGGTTTATCTAACTCCAAAATTCAGTTAAGTACTTCATGCACCAACTACTTTCCTACTTTAACACCCCAATAGTTCTTCTTTTCATGCCCAAGCCCTTTGCTCCTATTTTTTCCTAACAAAAACCTATCGGTACCGAGTGGTTCCTCTCAGTGTCAAGTGGGTTTTCCTTCTTTAATTTTGAAGCTTAGTCCTAATATCCACCTTTTGCTTTATCTCGTGCTTCCCTCGAAGTTTGTTTTCTTAAGTCTCAAAGCAGCTAGCCAAGAACCATCAGAACCACTCTTCACCAAGTCATTTTGCCTAATACCGAGTGGTTTTCCCAACCTAATTTCCAAACAACCTAATCTTTTTATGGAATAATCCTTAAAGCCTCCATCCTATATCCAAAATTCATTTGATTCCAATGATTTCGACGTCGTTTGCACCGATTAACGTAGCACTTTCCTAACTACCTAAACTTACTAGCAAACACATCAAACAAGTTCATACGAGAGAAAACATCATACAATATCATTTATTAGCATCTAAACAACATATTCAATTCATTCAAACATGATTAACATACATAATGTTACCTAGAACTAGTTTTATTCCAAAATGGCAAACACGATTAGAAAAGGGTGCAAAATGAATTATATTACAATTTTATCTTTTAAAGTTCGGCTTAAACGTGTTATTAAAGGTAGATATATGTTTGGAAACATATTTAACATCAAAATCAAACAAAAAATACAAGTTTTACCATATCGACAAGCATATAATAGGGAGAAGTGTTAAACCACTCATTTAGCAACCAAATTACCCAATAATTCTCCTAAATCTGAAATGAATAGTATGAGCACGAATCCTAGGTAACCAATTCATTGATCTAAGATTCTTCGCTTGCTAATTACCCTCTAATGATGTTTTAGGATGGATTAATTATGGAAAAGAGGAGTTTTTTTTATGCAAAATATGTTAATGGAAGTTTATACTTGTTTAGAGAAGTGGAAAAGCGAATAGATCTATCCCATTATCCCTTATTAGGCACAAATCCAGAAAGGGTTAGTGAGCTTCAGCATAGGCTTAACTAGTTACCCACTATTCTGACCAGCTGTAACATCCCGGAAATTTTGACAATATCAATTTAATAATCCGTAGTTAAAATTAAATTGATATTGACAATCTGTTAATAATTATTCAGAAAAAATTTGATAATCTTCTTCAGTAAATATTTAATTGGAAGATTTTATCTTTTAAAAATAATAAATTGATTGCTATTTATAATATAAATATATGGTTTATATTGTAAATGGAATAGCTTTATTTAAAATTTAATAAATGAATCTTGTTTTCAAATTCTAATACATATATTAATAATTTGGAAAGTTTGATTAAAAATTAATATTAAGCTTTCAAAGCTATGTAATAAATAAGTATATGATTTTTATAATTGTTAAGAAAATGTTTAAAATAATTTTGGCTTGAGTTTTAAATTTTAAAGGAGATATTTCTAAACAATATTAATTGTGTATTGTCTTTATAAATAAGTTTTGAATAAATTTGCAAATGTTATTTCAAAATTTAATTTGTATTCATAACTTGATTTGAAAATATTTGATTTTGAATTTAGTTTGAATTTAAATCCCAAAATATAAATTTTAATTTGTTTCATTGTTTTAATTTTTAATATGTATAAGTTTGTTTATAAACATTGATTGTTCTTATTTCTTTTGTGAATACATACACATGTTTAAAATAAACTAACAACTTAAATTAAGTTAATACAACATTAACTTGTAATAAAAAAAAAGAAAACTAATTATCTTTAAGAAAACAAGTGTTTGATTCTTATGCATTCATATAGACAAGTGTTCAAATTTAACATTAGTAACTTGACAAGTGTTAAAAATTAGTTTTATTTTTCTTTTCTTTCATTAAATCTGAAATACATTTCTATAAAACTTGCATTTTTCTTCCATATATGTTTCTTTCATTTCTTTGATCAGAAAAGAAAACTTCAAACTCTTCATATCTAAATTCAGTAATCCTCTTCATTCCAAAATGCAACCCATTTTTCTCTGCAACCTTTTAAAATCTGAAGCCTACTCCTCTTCAAAAATATGTTCAAGTCCAATGCAATCTGCATTTGATTCACCTACAATCTGCATATTCAAACTCTTCAATCTGCATATCCTCAAATTAAAAAGCAAATCTGTATGTCCAAAAGCCTAAAAGCATACCCTCCTCAAAAACAAATCTGCATATTCAAATCTTTGTACAAATTTGCATGTACAAATGCATGCTCAAGAATCAGATCTGCATATTCAAACAATGTTCAGATCTGCATTTTTCTTTAAATTTGGAAAAATTGGTTACTGTATATTCTTGTTTTCTGGAAATGAACAAGTCTGTAACCCCTTGTTTTTCAAACTTGTAACATTCCCAAGAATGCATGCAAGTAAAATCTGAGTCAACAAGATCAAGTCTGCATTCTTCATCTGGAAGCCTGCAAACAAACAAATTCAAATGCATCTTTTTATGGGGTTCATGCAAATAGTTTTTAAAAGTGGAAAGGGCAAACCTGCATATCAATTCAAGCTCATATTTACAACTGCATCATCTACATAAAGCAGATCAGAGTCAAGCCTGCACATATTGCTTTCTGAACATAGTCTGCATTTAAATAAAAGGTGAGTAACTCTAAAATTTAAAACTATATTTAGGTTGCATACTAGTATGATCTGATATTATAAATATTGTTTGTATGTTTGATAAAAGCCTGATGTGAAGATGAATTGTGTGCATGCTATCATACACTGATCTGTTTGTTTTGTTTCCTAAGCTAAACTGTGATGCAAATCTTTACCTTTTATTTAGTCTCTGATATAAGAAATTTGTTGAGTGATGTTGTTTGATCTTCTGAAGTTAATACTTAGAATTGTAAGTAAGTTAAAAAAAAAAACAACATAGCAATTGTCTCTGGAAACATGCACAGATCAGTGCATGTTGATTTTTATCAAAATCCCAAACATGTTTATTTAGTAATTCAGTATCATAAATCTATAGTATCAACTAAAACTTGATTTTTAAATCAGGTAGTAGGATTTTTAGGGATTTGGTTAAGTGACAGTTTATTTTTGAACCGAAATAGGATTTTTAGTAAAATCTATTGATTCATGAATTTAGAAATTCTGGGATTCCTCTGGGTGGTGAAGTAGGTATAGGAGATCTTGGGAAAAATCAGAGAAGTGATTGAATTTGGTTAGATTTGATGCGGTTTGCAATTTTGTTTTTAAACCCTAGTTTTGAATGTGATTAAACATTGGGTCAGTTCGACATGAATACTTGATCGAGCGCTATGATATTTGGGGAGTGTGAAGTTGGTGTGTGGTTGAGTTCGAGGCCGAAGGGGCTGATGGTCAGGTGATCGGAGAGGCATGAAATCGCCGTTGACAGGTTTTGAAAACAACCTGTTCAATGTGTTCCAGGTTTCGAAATGAAACCTGTCTTTGTTTCCAGTTTGGGAATTCTGAGTTCAAAGTTGTTTCTGTGATGATGGTTCGATCTGGTGGGTTTCTGGTGGAAGTTCGATCACCTCTGATGATCATGGAAGGTGGTGGTCGCTGTGTACATGCACAGTGATGTGCTTTCTGATGAAGCTTGGGTTAGTTGGTTTAAGGGGAAAAATGGATATGACTCGAAGCAAGTTGAAGATAACTCGAAGTAGGTGAGTTGAAGACTTGGAGTAAATGGGAAGAAAACCCGAAGCAAAATTCTTGTCTCTCGAGTTGCTCTGTAGTTTTCCAGATCAGAGTCTGATTTGAAAATTTGGGTTTTAAACTATTTTAAAATCTGGGTTTGTCAAGATTTAAAATCTGTAGCTATCAGTTTAAAATTTTTGCAAAACAGAAGTTTTAAATATAAGCAAGAATTTAAACTAAATTATGAATCCATGTTTAAAAAATTTAGAATCCAAGTTGAGTTTAAAATCTCAGTTTTTAATAAATAATAACATAAAGTTTTTAAACTTAAACTTGTTAACTACTTTATAAAAGTAAGTAGTTTGAAGTTTTAAAAACTAAAATTTGTAAAAATAAAAATGTGAAGTGAGATTTAAAAATAAATTTAAAACTGGAAATCTGATTTTAAAATGAAGTTTAGTTTTAAATTTAAAAGAAGATTTAAATTGGAAGTTTAAACCAAGAATGAATTGAATTTCCAAAGTTTTGAAATGGATTTGACTTTAAATTTTTATGATTTCATTTTTAAGTTAAATTTTTGTTTTGTCTTGAAATTTAAATAAGTTTTAAATTTTTCAAAACTTTGATAAGTTCAAAATACTTTTAAATTTAAACTTGTATTTTAAAATGAAAAGTTAAAGTAATTTCAAGGGTATTTTAATTTAATTAAATTATTTTAAACATAATCAAGTTATGTTTTATTTTGAAAATTTAGTTAAGATTAATATTTCAGGATTAATTTAATTAACAAGGTAATTAAGATTAATTAATTTATCAATTAAATTTGGAATTAATAATTGATTAATGATTAATCAATTTGGAATTAAGATCATTAATTAAGTTAGTAATTAATGATAAATGAATAATTAATTATGTAATTAAGTCTTAAATTAAGGATAATAAATTTCATAATTAACTTTAATTAATAAATGATTAAAGATAATTCAAATGGTAATTAAATTAGGTTAATTACTTTATAAGATGATTAGAGAATGGTTAATGAAGGTCATTAACCAGGATTATTTAACAATTAATTAATATAGTTAATTTTTATAATTAATTAGATTAATTTAATAATAATCGATTGTAAATGGTTTGAGTATAATTACTTGATAAGTAATTAAGAATTTAATTACTTAATGTAATTAATTTAGTTTAATGTGATTGTTTATTTTTAATTAATTAAGTTTAATTAAATTTAAACATTTGAGTTTTAAAAATAATTACTTTATGTAATTAATGATTTGGAAATTACTTAGTTAAGTAATTGTTTAATAATTACAAATTGTAATTAAGGAGGTGTTTAAGAATGAGTAATTTAGATTTAAATTACTTAATGATTAATCAAGGGATTAATTAAGTAATTAATTAAAGGATAATTAATTTGTTTAAAGTAATTAAGTTAGTTAATTACTTAAAGTAATTAATAATTAAGGATCATTAATTATTTTAGTTAATGATGAAATTAAAGATGATTAATTAAGATTAATTAATCAATGAGAAGTGACTAAGGGTAATTAATTAATTAAGGATTAAGGTAATTAATTATAGTTAATTAATTAATTGAAGTAATTAAATGTTAATTACTATTTTTGGTTGAGAATAATTAATTTGTGAAATTAATTAAGGATAATTACATGAATGTAATTAAGAGTAATTAGTTTAAGGTGATTGGTAATAAATGATTAATTGATTGTAATCAATTAAATGATTGAGTAAGCAAGATATATTTGAATAAAGTAATTAAATTAATTTATTTTAAATTAATTATAAATGAAGTGATTAATTTAATTCATTTTAAATTAATTAGAAATAGAGATAGTTAATTTAATTCATTTTAAATTAATTATATTGTGGTATGAGTGAATCTTTGCTTATGTATAAATGGATGACATTGATTGTCTTGAATGCTTAATGATCTCAGTAATGAGATAAGTATGGTTGTGTGTTATGAATGCTTGGTTGCATTGTGATGGTAATATAGATTATCTATTGAATGATGATATGGACTACCTATGTTGTTATGGATCATCTGTTATTTGATAATGTGATTATCAGTTATGATTTATGAATTATCTATCTGTGTGTAAATAGATACTGTAATTGGATTGTTTTAAAACTTTAAAACAACTTGGACCCTAAAAGACACGCTTTGGATTTCGATGAGACCGGGATCGGGTTTCCATATTTGGATATCCGAAAACCACATCAATTCCAAATAACGTTAGGTCGTGAATTCAGAATGGAGCTTTGTGAAGACTCGAGGTGTAAGGACTATGAGTCAGTATACTCTGTGGGTGATTCCGTAATGAGTTGACGGAATAGTACTTATAGGTTCGAGATGGTGAATTAGAGTGCAAGGGTTATTGTCGTTAACTCTGAGGGTGATTCCAAAACGAGTGTAACGAGATAATGCCTTCGGTTTCGTTCGAACCCGGAACGAACTTGTATGGATTGAATGCTTTCAGAACATCGTCAGGTGGACGATGAGCATTCTAAGTGATATGTCCTATAAAGGTAATCGTAGCCTCAAGCCTCATCAACCGGGAATGGCTAAAACAGGGGAGGTGCAGCAAGGCTTCGTGGGTAGCTTCCACTGGAGAGCGAGATTGATCCCTGTCTAGAAGACCCTTTATATTCGGCTGTGTGGGCAGTTGGTTCGAAACAACTGCGGGATTGTCTTGTTCGGGACTATCCAGTAAGGGATGGTTCCGGCTTTGTTTTGTAGAGGAGTTAGGGAGGCTCCTCGGTACGTTGATCTAGACCACGTACTGTGACGGGCGGTACCCCAGTAGCCCTGCCATTGTATGGAATCCAAAATCCAATAAGTGCCGTACGAATTAGTTGTGCCCAACTATGTTGGAATGTGAGATGTAAGCATTTCAGCTATTTCTGTATTTTACTTGAAAACCCTAGACACTATTATAATATCATCGGATTTATTATCAAATGTTTGGTTAGCGTAAGGTAAAAACTTTTCCATGTTTATGTGTGGGAAGTCTTACGCGATACTTTTCTTTCAAAGGTTTTTAAAAGTTAAGCAACCTTAACCTGTTACTCACCAGACCCATGTCTGACCCGGAGTTTATTTCTGTTTTTCTTAAACTCTTGGGTACTCAAATTTTTACGAGTAGCCAAGGGAATTCAGGTTAGCTTTTGACGAATTGTGGAGGAGCAAGGGAGCAGGAGGCTTCTACGTGTAGATATATAGTATTCCGCCGTGTAGTTTTCTCTGAGTAGTTCTCTCTCTTGTATTGAGTTGTATTGGGTTGTATAACTAGACAGGTGTTTATAACTGTCTAGTATGTGTTGTATAAGTTGTGTAACTCTGATGTATATGAAACTATGTAATAATTATGTTGTTAATATAATTTATTCGTTCCGCTGTTTAGATTCTGATGTGTTGTTTCTTTCTTCTTCTCTTTCTTTCTATTTCTATCCCTTTCTTTCTTCAAAATGACGCGATTTCCTGGAGATAGGAAGTTGGGTCGTGACAGTTGTATCAGAGCATTAGGTTGAGTGAATACCTAGGCTCTGTAGTGGTGTCTTTCTTAAGAGAGCGTATTTGTAATTTTAAATATATAAATATATTTATTCTACCTATTTGTTGGAATCACCTGTTCGGGTTTTCCAATATAGGTTATAAAGGTAGATAAGGTAGTGGTGTGTGTAACACGACAACTACCATTGGTTGGAGTTTAAATGGTTGAGGTTGGAAGTGTATCTGTCGAGACTGTAGACCTAATACCGTCTCGAGTAAGTTTTGTAGTGATGAAGAACTTCATTGATCTCTGAAGGAAACCTGTTAAGGGTTGGAGTTTCTTTTTGAAGTTCGGAGTTAATTTTCTGAAGTTGATGAGTAGAATTTGGATCTGTCGGTTGGACAGAAGTGAGTGATGGTATCTTAATACCACAAGAAGTAGTAGCTGCATGATGAGATGCAGTGACTATGGATGTTTCCGAAGATGTTTTCTTTGGAACAAGTTAAGGAAGTGAGTCTGCTTTGGTGTTGTGGCTGTGTTCAGCAGGAGTTTCTGTTTGCTTTGAAGTCCGAGTTTCTCGGAGAGCTTTGATTCGGAATTCTTTAGCATCTGTAGCAGTGGTGCAGCTTGGGGTTTTCTCGGTGTTGGCAAGAGATTTTATGGATTAGCAGTTTTTCTGAAGTGGAGTTCAAGAAGCAGTTAAGTGAACCCGTTCTTCGATGGGTTGGCTAGTTAAGTGTAAGCTGTTCCGTTTGGTTAAGCGAGAATAGTTTTCCTTGGATTTGGTTTGGATTGATCGCAAAAGTGACTTGCGATAGTTGAGTTTCCTTATTGACTAGGATTCCAAGATTTCTACTGGTGGTTCACTGTAGTTGAAGGATGGTTCCGAGAGTTAGAGGTTGATGAAGTAACTCAGTTTTGAAGGAATTTCTGAGTTTTCTTTATGGATCTGTAGAACCATATTTCTGGAAGGTGGTGTCTAGTTGGTGCTTGTGTTCCTCATTAGTATTATCTTATCTGTTACGGATCAGAGTTGTGCAGCGGAAGCAGTTTGGGAATGTTTCTTTTCCGGATAAGGAGAAGTTTGTTCTGTCTTCTGTTGTTGAGAAGCAGGGTTTGTGTTCTTGGTTTTTGAGTGATCTTGAGGAGATCATTGGATTATTTTTGATTCAGTCTGTTTCTTATGGAATCAGCAAGAGTTAAGCTGATCAGGATGGATGTTGGTAACCCAGGATCTTCTGAAGAGTTTTATGGATAAGGGATTGAGAAATTTCACTACACCACAAAAGGCTTTTAACAGCGTTTGATAAACGCTGTAATATGATACAACAGCGTTATTAGAAACGCTGTATAACGACATGCTGTCGTATATACATAACTTACAACAGCGTTTCTATAAACGTTGTTGAAACATCTCTGTGACAGCGTTTATTACGAGCTGTCAATAATGTTTTTACAGCGTTTCAGACGTGCTGTATTATGTTTCAACAGCAGTTTTATTATGCTTTCAAAAACGTTAATAGTAGTTTTTACAGCAGTTAATAACGCTGTTGTTAATTTTTCACAGCATTTTTATTATGCTGTTGGAGCAATGTACATTATCTTTTCAAAGAATTAACAACACGGTTTGAACGCTGTTGTTTGTTTGTACTATTTTTACAGCATTCCACCATTGTAATATTTACACACAGATATCATTAATCTAAATAGCATTTTATTATATTTCAACCGGATAATGTACATAACATATACAAATCAAACTAAAAAAATATCAAATAAAAGCATAACAATCAACTATTTCAATAAATTAAGTTGAATACAATATCCATAAACAAAGTTTACATCAATTCATTACTTCAACATAATACTTCACCAACAAATAGACCATCCTCCATTGCACATCAACCCCATTCCATAAACTGCTCATACGACATTCACAACCCAGAAACAGTGCACATCCATCACTGTACAACTTCCTCCATAAAACTGCTGCATCGCCTTCTTCACACATACTTACAGTTCACAACCATCTCCAAACTTCAACCACTACACTGCAGACCACAGTCCCTTATTCAACTACTAGCAACACCATCAAACCATACCACCTGCCTGAAGCCATACTACTGCCATAAACCATCACTTCACCCAACCTCCTTCCAGTGCTTCATCACAACCAACACATACTCACCTGCTGCTACTAACACTGCTGTCACCTCCTTCCAGTGCCTCATCACCTGCTGCTACTAACACTGCTGTCAATACAACAGTGCAACACATACTCACATCACTACAAAACTACAACCCATCAAAACTTCCTTACCACCCACTGACTACTACACATTTTCACCATCATCTAGTCTTCACAACTTCCCCCGACCACATATCCAGACCACTACATCGCACAATGCAACTGTTTGCAATTTGCTGCTTCCAATTCGCTACAGTTTGACCTCACTCCAATTCGCTACAGACTGCGATCATCAGCATCACCCCTCTCCTCGGCCATTCAAGCAACTTCGCAAACTACAAACTTCATACAGCATACCAATTCATCATAGCAATACCCCAAATAGCAGCCTTTTCTACTTCACAGACCTGGCCAACATACAACCCCACTGAACAAGTACACTACGCTATGCACGTGCACACATTTCCTCCATTACACTGCACATCATCCCCTACCTTCTACTGTGCCATCTTATAGCAACAAATATGGAATGATCATGCACAAAGTGTTTTGAAGGACTTTCAAATGTAAACAAATGCATTTCAGGGTGAAAGAAAATATAATCATCTACCTGACATTGTAGGAGTCAACACACCATCTCCAATAACCATGCTAGTACCCAAGAGTACGAAAAGCAACAAAGCAATGCGAGAACTTTTATGCTTCTCAAAGAAATTCTTTATTAGTAAACTTGTTTTTGTATCTTCATTTGGTGTTCCCGTCTTATTAGCAACTAATTGATCAGGAATTGTATGTTGTGCATGCAAAAGACCGATCTTAGAGTTCCGACACATTAATGAATATAAAGCAAAGGTTCCACCTGTTAAGTAGTAAATTCTTTATTAGTAAACTATTCAGCTGTACTGCAAAAACTTGAGGGAAAAAAGAAGAATAGCAAAGTATCATGATTCGACATCAAGTTCTACATGACCAAAATTTGAGAAGTTTTGTTAACTAAACCCAAAATATGACTCTCCGTACTTCCTTGAAAATACGAGTTAGCTAAACCAACAAGAGATCCTAAGAGTAGACTAAACTATTTGTCTTCAATTTTTAAATTTCAAAGTGAGAAAATATAACGATAAGCAAGAATGTCTCTGCTAATAAAGCAAATCCTAAGGAGTAAAGAGTCTAAAGACTTTTTTACAATATAAAAAAGGTCCAAATTTTGAACTTACATCTTAGAGTTTTCTGTTATTACAGTTGGATACAGTGCGTTTGGTTATTAAAACTGAAACTTTATGCAACTGTTTTCATTGTTCAAAACAATCTTGTTTTGTCCATTTCTTCCATAACTCTATACTGTAGATTGGTATTATTACATTCTCATGTGCATTTGTGCACATGTACAGATACAAATGAAACTGATTTGTTTCAAATACCTCATAAATGATAGAAGCACCCTTCTGAGTACCATCACCTCCAATAATGTAGACCTGAGACAAGAAAATTATCAATACTTTCACCGAAGACAGATAGTGAATATGATAAGAGTAGACTAAACTATGTCCTGAAACAGCTGCTGCAATAAAGCATAGAACTGAAGCATTGAGAGCAATAGGAAGAACTAATCTGAAGCAGACGATCTGAAACAAACTGAAACAGGCTATTACATCCAGGGACAAGAGGGATTAACATATCCACATGGCCCATGTATCATATATTGACAAACTGATCGGTATGCAATTGGGTCAGACTTAATATCTGGAATTTCTGCACTGACAACATTGTCAATGTCAACAACTGTCTTCGGTCTCTGATCTCTGTGAATGAACACAAGCATGTGCACATGTGGCAGACCATGCTTCTGAAATTCAACCGTGTATATCACTGCAAAAACAAAAGAGTGGTAATGTTGGTAATTGCTTCTGCCGAGTTAAAAAAGTAGACAGTGTACTCCTTTTCAATTTGTTCAACATTTCTGATGTATATCATCCATCTAGATTTTCTAGGCAAAGATAGTTGCAAATCAAAGTAATATTGTTAGGTTAAAACTATTGAAGCAAGTCTAGAAATTGAACAGTTGCTGTAACCATAGAGCTATGTGCCGTGAATATGCGAAACTCATGCTGCAAACGTGTATGTCAATGAAAGGAAGAAAGTGTGGTATTTATGAAAACTGCCAATGTCAAGTGAAAAAAGTAGACAGCAGACCGAAAAAACTTACCAGCTTTGACCTTGCCAAATTACTGTCATCTTTATGTCTGTAAGCAGTTCCATAAGCTTGATGTGGAAAACCCGGGAGATTGTCCTCTTTACTGAGATAAAGGCTTTTCGACCTCCAATTTCCACTGATGATGCCTGCAGTTAAATTTATTATTGTAAGGAATAAAATCATTTCATTATCAGCCTCAAATAATCTATAAGCCAAAAATATCTCTTACCATCTATATAACATGTATTAAAAAAATGAGAAAAATGCTTATATACCGTAGGCATACAAATTATCACTGTCCCAATCCCAAAAAAGAACAAAAAAAATCACATGATTTTAATGAACAATTTGTTTCATTAAGATTTATAAGAAATAAAATATGGAGTTCTTCCCTTTTTTGAGAATTCTGCTTGGAACCAGAATTATTTTTGCAAAATGAAATTTTCGAAATTCAAGAGTTTACACCTTAAACACAATGGAAAAAATTAATCAAAATAACCATAAATTTTGTATATACATGAATTAGATCACGATTCATGCAGAATACGATAGTTTATGACAACAGAAACCCAATTTGAGGAATAAAATAGCAGCTGCTTTAGCTGCTAAGAAAAATAAGAAACCAAGGTGTAGCAAAAATGGAAGAAGAAAATAAATATAAAATGCTCGGTGTATATTCTAAATATATTAGTCAATAGAAAAGAATGGTGCATTAAAGCTAATAAACCATACATCAAACCTTATCTAAGCTTACCTCAATTGCAGCTTGTCTGGAATCTAAGGATTCAAACTCAACGAAAGCAAAGCAAATATTTCTCAACTGCAAGAGTAAAAGAGTTTCAAAGAACAAACTTAAAAATTAAGATGCA
Source organism: Allium cepa (assembly GCA_030765085.1). Lineage (NCBI taxonomy): Eukaryota > Viridiplantae > Streptophyta > Magnoliopsida > Asparagales > Amaryllidaceae > Allium > Allium cepa. The sequence continues at coordinate 524,824,333 of CM060934.1, read as the reverse complement.
ATACTTCTAAACAAACTAATCAAGGTTCACAAAAATAAACATATAAAAAATTGTGAAAATGTAATACAAATTAACCACATTGAATTATTACTTCATTTTAAGAATAAGAAAATGATACAAAAATCATTATTGAGCTTGGACACATCAAACTAGTATTACTTGGTTACTATAGGCTGTTGAATATATACTCAAAATAATCATTTTGGGTATTAATTTAGTTTTTGTATAAACTAAATGCTTACGTTTTAAAGTTCAGTAAAGTATTCCCAAATATTGGTCTACCTATTTCTTAGGTTGCAAGTGAAACATCAAGATTTTTCAATTGTGTGTTTCTGTAGTGGATGATATAAATAATAAATAGATATTCTTTTTTGCGTAATTAGGATTCTTATTAATAGACTAATAGTATATTTTACCTTCGATGCATTTGTGGTTAAAGTAGAAATTTTATAGACCATGGTATAAAAATTGCACGAACAAATTTTACGTTGATCTTTTTTCTGAAGGTATTTCGTTGCTATAAATTATTCATGCTTTTGTAATGTGTTGTCGATAATAGATATTATTTTGACCAGATAATGACATATTTCACACAATATAAACACAAAATTTGACACTTTTAACTATTTTATATTTTTATACACTTGTACCTTCTTACAGTATAAATTTTCCAATATGTTCATGATGAACCTCTACACTATTTGAGTTACTTTAGTGAATAGAACAATAAAGTCTAATGATACGGATTTGAAGCTTAAAATTTAAGTTATCTCTAAATAAGCTTTTTGCCAACATTATTATTTCCTGACTTGTTACAAGCAAAAATCCGAGCTAGGTTTGGGTTTCTTCTCTCCTTCTTACTGTTTGGAAATTTATTTATTTTCCTTAGTGTGATCGCTTTAAAGATATACACAGTGGTTGTTTGTATAAAGACAATGCCTGGGGTATTTAGAAGATTGGTTGATCCCTGAGATATCTTAGTTGCTTATTGATTCGGAGTAAAGTTTTGGAAGCTACTGCACTGTTCGTATAGTTTGTTATTGTGTACTAACTAATTTGGTTGAATTAGTTGTATTCAAGCAACCGGAGCTTCAGCACGATCTTTACTATCAAAGATGGAAAAAATAAATTGGTTTAATTCAATTGCGCAAAAGTGTATTTCGCATAAACAGCTGAATAATTACAACCATCAAGTAAGCATGGTATTCATACACATGCTTTGGTGCTTTTTTTGCTTGGAAAATGGGATAATATAGGTGAAGCAACATAGTCAGAGAGAATGGTGTTACAATTGAATTGGCACTTTGGTGCTGCTTCTCAGGTTTATAGATTATACACGTCTATTGATATGTTTACTGATATGTTTAGTTTAGGATGTTTGATTTTAATCCATTTAGGCATCCTAGCGTATGTAATGCCAATATCCAAGATAACAAGTTGGAGCTTTCCATTATTGTTGGTATGCCGGAGGTTTATAATCTTGTTTCGTAGTTGTTTGATCATACTTCAAATGAAAAGCAAGCAATTTTTTACAAAAATTTAAGAAAAACCATGACCTTTAGCCATACATTAGCATGAATATTTATTAATGTTTATCATGAAGCATGTTATGTATTGAACTTATCGTTTCCAAGTTGTTATTGTCGTTTAAATTATTCTGCTATTATCATCTTTGATATTGGCATTCCTACTATAGGTTGTTCAAATGGATGATCTTCTCCAATAACACAAGAAAATCAAACGCCTAGCATGAACATGTTAACAAAAATATTAGCACGGTCATTCCAAATAAGCTATGTGGCTTTCCAACTTGAAGTTTGGATTTAGTAGCGATGTACAATGGTGGCACATCATACAGATACCTTTATTTGAGTGGTGGCACATCATGAGTTGTTCAGTATGGGTAGTTGCTTATGAAGACAACAAAGATGAAGGTTTCCCCGAAAATAAACTAGACAACTCCTATGATAGACATTTCCAACTGTTAACAAGGAAAAAAATATCAAATTTCTTAACCACTAACAACTTAAACCATTTTCATAGTTTACCGCCCAACTCAATACTTAAATACATTGATTCAACACATGAAATTTGTTAGATAGAATTAATACATCTTTATATGTTACCTGATCAAATTTCAGCTATTTGGCTACTAAAGATTAAAAAGATACACACAATAAACAAGAACTATAATGTTTGTCTCCTATTACGCACACCAATCTCAAAGCTCTTAAGCACTGTTTTTCTTATTCCTCCTCTTTAGTGACTATTGACATTGAAACACCCAAATTCAACACTTCACGCTTGTGCACATTTTATAATAAGCAAAGCTCAATCCATCAAAACCATTTCATTTTCTCAAAATCTATACTTTATGCTTTTATAAATTGGCAGTAGTGGCAAGTATAGTTCATGTGCTTGTAATATTATTTGAAATGTCAGTAGGAAACATGTTCATATAGTTCAATATATTTGAAATAAAAATCTCAGCTGATTCATGAATTGTTGTACCTCATTATTTAATGGTGCCGATATGGATCAACTACTCCAGTAAAATATTTGAGTTTCCAGCTCGAGCAATCTTGTATAAGCACTTTTGAATCCATTGATCTCCAAATTTCTACTGGAAAAATATGAAATTTTACTTTATTGAGTAGCTCAGAATATTTTATGAGTATTTAAAAATTTAACATTTCAAGTCTTCATAACAGATGAGTTATGGAGATGTACATATTTTATATATCAATTTGAAGATTTTTTTGTGGTCCCATCTCTGAAATCTTTATTGATGTCCATAAGAGTTATCCTATTTAACTTTGGTATTTTTGTGAAAGCGGTGGCAAAAACTGTACATGCTTAAATAAAGCTGCTACATCTTGAAATCCCTCATCATAAGATGGTTTCTACAGACAAAAATTGCCAAATGATTTATGATTTAGACGGAGACTATATCATCCTATAAAAAATTGCCAATACAAAAAATATCATATATTAACTGTAAAATTTCTAATGGAAATAATGAATAGCAGTATTACCTAACAACACCAAAATGAATCGAACTATGTTCCCAAATGAGTTCACATCCCTCTAAACCATCCCACAATCCACTTCAATCCATCAACAACATTTCCTCCACCTCTATGACACACATAAATCCACATCCTGAACACCTCTGGCCAACCTATCCACCCTCACTTACATACCATTCTTGCTATACACATCATAACATCCAACCTCCGCTGCTCCAGTCTCAACAACCTATCACCAGAACAAGTACCATTCAAACCCAAAACAAAGAAAAAAAAACAAAACAAAAAATAACCTACAGCACTGTCAATTCACATACGAGCTTCCAAGTGTTCACTTCAAAACAACCCAACCACCTCTGCATCACGCACGACCCCCAAGCAGCGTCGTGACCATTACTGTATCGCCCTCACTTGCTCGACTCGAACCCACCTAAATCGCCAGCAATTGACCGCCGCAACCAAAATCCACGAATTCCACAGCCGCGAGCCAAACAACCAACACACCATCTCTGACCGCCTTCCACACCACAGTCCACCCATCCACTTCCTCAAAAATCGCGACACGAACTCGAGAATAGTCTTGCCGCAACCAAAATTGCAATCCTCACCTCTTAGTTATTGAGTGAACGAGAAATTAGGGTCGTGTTCTAATGTTTGCCAAGGACGGATTTAAGGGGTTTTAGGGCTCAATTGAATTGGATACGAGAAGGTGAGAAGGAAGAAAGGAAGGGAGGCAAAGTAACCGCGTAATGAAATAAATCTGAAAATGTAGCGGGTTATTTTAAACAGCGTTTGCACTTTTATTTTTATTATTCAACGTACTATTGTCAGCACTTATCAAAGAAACGCTGACAATTAGTGCTAAGAAAAGCACATTTTCTTGTAGTGTTTGGATTCTGAAATTGGAGATTTGATTTTGGGTAAGTTTTCTCCAATCGCAAGTGAGCTATAAGATTGGGTAAGGATGAGAAGCTAGCTCTGAAGTGTTTTGGATTCTTTTCTGTGATCTTGGAGAATAAGTGTTTGATCTACAGGATTGAATTGCCAGTTTGGATAACTGGAATTCGATGAGTTTCACGTATCTCTGAGGGAGTACGTGTTTTATCTATCTCTGGTTGTGGAACCAGTAGCTTGAGAATTTTGGGTTGTTGAGTTAGACTCGTCTGTAGTCTGATATCTTGTCTAGTGTTGTAGATATAGTTGTATAGGAGCTTTGTAGCTTCATAGTATTGTTTGTTTGGATTCTATAGGGCGAGTTGCCCGATATATATATACTTGGGGAAACTCGAAGAAATTCTATCCAAAACTTATCTGGATAATTAGATTTGTTTGTTTGGTTGAATTGATTGCTATGGTTGTTAGCATATGTTAGATATATGCTAGTGTTTTAAAATTAAAATCTTTAATGAGATTATTAAATTACCTTTGTTTTAAATTTCGGGGACGAAATTCTTTTAAGGGGGGAGGATTGTAACATCCCGGAAATTTTGACAATATCAATTTAATAATCCGTAGTTAAAATTAAATTGATATTGACAATCTGTTAATAATTATTCAGAAAAAATTTGATAATCTTCTTCAGTAAATATTTAATTGGAAGATTTTATCTTTTAAAAATAATAAATTGATTGCTATTTATAATATAAATATATGGTTTATATTGTAAATGGATTAGCTTTATTTAAAATTTAATAAATGAATCTTGTTTTCAAATTCTAATACATATATTAATAATTTGGAAAGTTTGATTAAAAATTAATATTAAGCTTTCAAAGCTATGTAATAAATAAGTATATGATTTTTATAATTGTTAAGAAAATGTTTAAAATAATTTTGGCTTGAGTTTTAAATTTTAAAGGAGATATTTCTAAACAATATTAATTGTGTATTGTCTTTATAAATAAGTTTTGAATAAATTTGCAAATGTTATTTCAAAATTTAATTTGTATTCATAACTTGATTTGAAAATATTTGATTTTGAATTTAGTTTGAATTTAAATCCCAAAATATAAATTTTAATTTGTTTCATTGTTTTAATTTTTAATATGTATAAGTTTGTTTATAAACATTGATTGTTCTTATTTCTTTTGTGAATACATACACATGTTTAAAATAAACTAACAACTTAAATTAAGTTAATACAACATTAACTTGTAATAAAAAAAAAGAAAACTAATTATCTTTAAGAAAACAAGTGTTTGATTCTTATGCATTCATATAGACAAGTGTTCAAATTTAACATTAGTAACTTGACAAGTGTTAAAAATTAGTTTTATTTTTCTTTTCTTTCATTAAATCTGAAATACATTTCTATAAAACTTGCATTTTTCTTCCATATATGTTTCTTTCATTTCTTTGATCAGAAAAGAAAACTTCAAACTCTTCATATCTAAATTCAGTAATCCTCTTCATTCCAAAATGCAACCCATTTTTCTCTGCAACCTTTTAAAATCTGAAGCCTACTCCTCTTCAAAAATATGTTCAAGTCCAATGCAATCTGCATTTGATTCACCTACAATCTGCATATTCAAACTCTTCAATCTGCATATCCTCAAATTAAAAAGCAAATCTGTATGTCCAAAAGCCTAAAAGCATACCCTCCTCAAAAACAAATCTGCATATTCAAATCTTTGTACAAATTTGCATGTACAAATGCATGCTCAAGAATCAGATCTGCATATTCAAACAATGTTCAGATCTGCATTTTTCTTTAAATTTGGAAAAATTGGTTACTGTATATTCTTGTTTTCTGGAAATGAACAAGTCTGTAACCCCTTGTTTTTCAAACTTGTAACATTCCCAAGAATGCATGCAAGTAAAATCTGAGTCAACAAGATCAAGTCTGCATTCTTCATCTGGAAGCCTGCAAACAAACAAATTCAAATGCATCTTTTTATGGGGTTCATGCAAATAGTTTTTAAAAGTGGAAAGGGCAAACCTGCATATCAATTCAAGCTCATATTTACAACTGCATCATCTACATAAAGCAGATCAGAGTCAAGCCTGCACATATTGCTTTCTGAACATAGTCTGCATTTAAATAAAAGGTGAGTAACTCTAAAATTTAAAACTATATTTAGGTTGCATACTAGTATGATCTGATATTATAAATATTGTTTGTATGTTTGATAAAAGCCTGATGTGAAGATGAATTGTGTGCATGCTATCATACACTGATCTGTTTGTTTTGTTTCCTAAGCTAAACTGTGATGCAAATCTTTACCTTTTATTTAGTCTCTGATATAAGAAATTTGTTGAGTGATGTTGTTTGATCTTCTGAAGTTAATACTTAGAATTGTAAGTAAGTTAAAAAAAAAAAACAACATAGCAATTGTCTCTGGAAACATGCACAGATCAGTGCATGTTGATTTTTATCAAAATCCCAAACATGTTTATTTAGTAATTCAGTATCATAAATCTATAGTATCAACTAAAACTTGATTTTTAAATCAGGTAGTAGGATTTTTAGGGATTTGGTTAAGTGACAGTTTATTTTTGAACCGAAATAGGATTTTTAGTAAAATCTATTGATTCATGAATTTAGAAATTCTGGGATTCCTCTGGGTGGTGAAGTAGGTATAGGAGATCTTGGGAAAAATCAGAGAAGTGATTGAATTTGGTTAGATTTGATGCGGTTTGCAATTTTGTTTTTAAACCCTAGTTTTGAACGTGATTAAACATTGGGTCAGTTCGACATGAATACTTGATCGAGCGCTATGATATTTGGGGAGTGTGAAGTTGGTGTGTGGTTGAGTTCGAGGCCGAAGGGGCTGATGGTCAGGTGATCGGAGAGGCATGAAATCGCCGTTGACAGGTTTTGAAAACAACCTGTTCAATGTGTTCCAGGTTTCGAAATGAAACCTGTCTTTGTTTCCAGTTTGGGAATTCTGAGTTCAAAGTTGTTTATGTGATGATGGTTCGATCTGGTGGGTTTCTGGTGGAAGTTCGATCACCTCTGATGATCATGGAAGGTGGTGGTCGCTGTGTACATGCACAGTGATGTGCTTTCTGATGAAGCTTGGGTTAGTTGGTTTAAGGGGAAAAATGGATATGACTCGAAGCAAGTTGAAGATAACTCGAAGTAGGTGAGTTGAAGACTCGGAGTAAATGGGAAGAAAACCCGAAGCAAAATTCTTGTCTCTCGAGTTGCTCTGTAGTTTTCCAGATCAGAGTCTGATTTGAAAATTTGGGTTTTAAACTATTTTAAAATCTGGGTTTGTCAAGATTTAAAATCTGTAGCTATCAGTTTAAAATTTTTGCAAAACAGAAGTTTTAAATATAAGCAAGAATTTAAACTAAATTATGAATCCATGTTTAAAAAATTTAGAATCCAAGTTGAGTTTAAAATCTCAGTTTTTAATAAATAATAACATAAAGTTTTTAAACTTAAACTTGTTAACTACTTTATAAAAGTAAGTAGTTTGAAGTTTTAAAAACTAAAATTTGTAAAAATAAAAATGTGAAGTGAGATTTAAAAATAAATTTAAAACTGGAAATCTGATTTTAAAATGAAGTTTAGTTTTAAATTTAAAAGAAGATTTAAATTGGAAGTTTAAACCAAGAATGAATTGAATTTCCAAAGTTTTGAAATGGATTTGACTTTAAATTTTTATGATTTCATTTTTAAGTTAAATTTTTGTTTTGTCTTGAAATTTAAATAAGTTTTAAATTTTTCAAAACTTTGATAAGTTCAAAATACTTTTAAATTTAAACTTGTATTTTAAAATGAAAAGTTAAAGTAATTTCAAGGGTATTTTAATTTAATTAAATTATTTTAAACATAATCAAGTTATGTTTTATTTTGAAAATTTAGTTAAGATTAATATTTCAGGATTAATTTAATTAACAAGGTAATTAAGATTAATTAATTTATCAATTAAATTTGGAATTAATAATTGATTAATGATTAATCAATTTGGAATTAAGATCATTAATTAAGTTAGTAATTAATGATAAATGAATAATTAATTATGTAATTAAGTCTTAAATTAAGGATAATAAATTTCATAATTAACTTTAATTAATAAATGATTAAAGATAATTCAAATGGTAATTAAATTAGGTTAATTACTTTATAAGATGATTAGAGAATGGTTAATGAAGGTCATTAACCAGGATTATTTAACAATTAATTAATATAGTTAATTTTTATAATTAATTAGATTAATTTAATAATAATCGATTGTAAATGGTTTGAGTATAATTACTTGATAAGTAATTAAGAATTTAATTACTTAATGTAATTAATTTAGTTTAATGTGATTGTTTATTTTTAATTAATTAAGTTTAATTAAATTTAAACATTTGAGTTTTAAAAATAATTACTTTATGTAATTAATGATTTGGAAATTACTTAGTTAAGTAATTGTTTAATAATTACAAATTGTAATTAAGGAGGTGTTTAAGAATGAGTAATTTAGATTTAAATTACTTAATGATTAATCAAGGGATTAATTAAGTAATTAATTAAAGGATAATTAATTTGTTTAAAGTAATTAAGTTAGTTAATTACTTAAAGTAATTAATAATTAAGGATCATTAATTATTTTAGTTAATGATGAAATTAAAGATGATTAATTAAGATTAATTAATCAATGAGAAGTGACTAAGGGTAATTAATTAATTAAGGATTAAGGTAATTAATTATAGTTAATTAATTAATTGAAGTAATTAAATGTTAATTACTATTTTTGGTTGAGAATAATTAATTTGTGAAATTAATTAAGGATAATTACATGAATGTAATTAAGAGTAATTAGTTTAAGGTGATTGGTAATAAATGATTAATTGATTGTAATCAATTAAATGATTGAGTAAGCAAGATATATTTGAATAAAGTAATTAAATTAATTTATTTTAAATTAATTATAAATGAAGTGATTAATTTAATTCATTTTAAATTAATTAGAAATAGAGATAGTTAATTTAATTCATTTTAAATTAATTATATTGTGGTATGAGTGAATCTTTGCTTATGTATAAATGGATGACATTGATTGTCTTGAATGCTTAATGATCTCAGTAATGAGATAAGTATGGTTGTGTGTTATGAATGCTTGGTTGCATTGTGATGGTAATATAGATTATCTATTGAATGATGATATGGACTACCTATGTTGTTATGGATCATCTGTTATTTGATAATGTGATTATCAGTTATGATTTATGAATTATCTATCTGTGTGTAAATAGATACTGTAATTGGATTGTTTTAAAACTTTAAAACAACTTGGACCCTAAAAGACACGCTTTGGATTTCGATGAGACCGGGATCGGGTTTCCATATTTGGATATCCGAAAACCACATCAATTCCAAATAACGTTAGGTCGTGAATTCAGAATGGAGCTTTGTGAAGACTCGAGGTGTAAGGACTATGAGTCAGTATACTCTGTGGGTGATTCCGTAATGAGTTGACGGAATAGTACTTATAGGTTCGAGATGGTGAATTAGAGTGCAAGGGTTATTGTCGTTAACTCTGAGGGTGATTCCAAAACGAGTGTAACGAGATAATGCCTTCGGTTTCGTTCGAACCCGGAACGAACTTGTATGGATTGAATGCTTTCAGAACATCGTCAGGTGGACGATGAGCATTCTAAGTGATATGTCCTATAAAGGTAATCGTAGCCTCAAGCCTCATCAACCGGGAATGGCTAAAACAGGGGAGGTGCAGCAAGGCTTCGTGGGTAGCTTCCACTGGAGAGCGAGATTGATCCCTGTCTAGAAGACCCTTTATATTCGGCTGTGTGGGCAGTTGGTTCGAAACAACTGCGGGATTGTCTTGTTCGGGACTATCCAGTAAGGGATGGTTCCGGCTTTGTTTTGCAGAGGAGTTAGGGAGGCTCCTCGGTACGTTGATCTAGACCACGTACTGTGACGGGCGGTACCCCAGTAGCCCTGCCATTGTATGGAATCCAAAATCCAATAAGTGCCGTACGAATTAGTTGTGCCCAACTATGTTGGAATGTGAGATGTAAGCATTTCAGCTATTTCTGTATTTTACTTGAAAACCCTAGACACTATTATAATATCATCGGATTTATTATCAAATGTTTGGTTAGCGTAAGGTAAAAACTTTTCCATGTTTATGTGTGGGAAGTCTTACGCGATACTTTTCTTTCAAAGGTTTTTAAAAGTTAAGCAACCTTAACCTGTTACTCACCAGACCCATGTCTGACCCGGAGTTTATTTCTGTTTTTCTTAAACTCTTGGGTACTCAAATTTTTACGAGTAGCCAAGGGAATTCAGGTTAGCTTTTGACGAATTGTGGAGGAGCAAGGGAGCAGGAGGCTTCTACGTGTAGATATATAGTATTCCGCAGTGTAGTTTTCTCTGAGTAGTTCTCTCTCTTGTATTGAGTTGTATTGGGTTGTATAACTAGACAGGTGTTTATAACTGTCTAGTATGTGTTGTATAAGTTGTGTAACTCTGATGTATATGAAACTATGTAATAATTATGTTGTTAATATAATTTATTCGTTCCGCTGTTTAGATTCTGATGTGTTGTTTCTTTCTTCTTCTCTTTCTTTCTATTTCTATCCCTTTCTTTCTTCAAAATGACGCGATTTCCTGGAGATAGGAAGTTGGGTCGTCACACCAGCAGTAGTCCAAACTTAAAACAGCTGTATCTCCCAAACAGTAAGTCCATTTTTCTTAGCCATTATATGGAAAGAAAAACCATCATCACGAACTAATGGAAGTGGAATTTAGACCTCAATTCAGCTTCTACAAAAGTGATAGATTTTACGGGATTTTCAAGATCAAAACCATCCCATAAAATTCTAAAAATGAAAAATGTCCCTATTAGTCATTTTCAAAAATTACAGAGTACACAACCTCAAATGAATTAAATGATAATATATTACAATCCTTTGGTACTAAGAATACAGGTCGTTACAAATACAAAAGAGGTGCAAAAGATGATGGTTATGGAATCACAATATAACTATTTATGAAATTTATTAATAAAATTAAAAAGGTAACTAATTTAAGATAAAACACAAAGGTGCTAATGGAAAAATATAAATGATTTATTTTTTAGCAAGGCCAACCAGTTTTTATAGTAGACCATCCACTTTTATTACCACGAATCAGTTTTAATATAGGAATAAGGATGTATGCCTCAACTACTAATAAAAGGAAAATACAAAATAGGAATTAGACAAAGGTGCCTAAGCTATTATAAATGACCTAAAGCTAGTCCTCCTCGGCGTAGGAGGAACCACTTCCTTTGTTTATAGATTCAGGCCCTATCACATGTAGAAAATACATAAAAAGAGACACAATTTTCAGACTAAAACCAGAGTAATCCTTTAATAAATAAATTTACAGCTAAATTCAGCAGGAACAGCCGTATTCCTAGCACCATAGGCACCAGTAATAAAAAGTACAAGGTATTCTCCAATAGCAGTATAGTGAAGACGTCTGGATTCACCTTCAACTTCACTAACAAACATATGGAAATCATGTCGAGCGGGGTTATATCTCAACTTAGACGGCTCATGTATCCACACATTTTCATATGAATTCAACTCAATAACATCAACCTGGGCGGTAGAAGATGCCATAGGATCAACAGTAGTACCAGAAGGAAAGATCTCAGGGGAAGCAATATCAATAACCTTAATTGAAGGGGAGGTTGGACAAGACATAGTCTCGTGTGGAACAGTAGCAACTGCAAGAATAGGTGCAGAAAGATTTTAAAAAGGAGACTAATACACGTTCATATAAATGCAACTCCTAACCTTCGGAACCTGCCTTCAAATATGGGGACGACGTAGCAAAATCTTGGGCAGAGGAGGAGACAATGTCTAGATCAGGAGCTTACAAAAGCCGATAAGATGGCCAAATGATTAACATGCATAACAATTGTCTAGGGCCTAACCATATCTAACTCGTACTTCCACTACTTTACCAACAACAAGCTGAACTCTAATCGAAGAAGGAAGTTGCTTTTCAAGGCTTATTTCAATTAGAGCCTTAGCATAGACCAATCTCTCACGAGCGACCGTATTAGAACCAAAACATTTCAATTTTCCAATTGTCAATACCAACTAATTCAAACGCACCAGCGGTCATAAAATAGATAGATGTGCGAAATATATACCCAAATAAGAATAGACATTACATGGTCCCTAACACATGCCATAGAAGGAGACCAGTTGGTGATAATGAATGATTTTCCATCAATAAAAGAAACTTCTAAAACATGGTCTAATCCATATTGCAATTTAAAGTAGTTTAATAAGTCAATATATATTACAAGGAAATCACTATGAATTTTTCATATGCGGTGGAACAGATTTTTAGCATCTGTGATCTTTTGGATGGGATCCAAGAAAAAAACCAACCAAGAAACCCAACCAATAATCAACTCCAACTTGCATAACAATAGGTATAGGCATCATGATTCCATTAACCTCCTCAATCTCAAATTCAATAAGTGTGTAAGAACACACATTTCGAGGCAAGGAACTAAATAGCGATGTCCAAGGCCTAGGACAAACAGTATCAAGCTTAGGTGTAGACTGCCTAGCTTTAGGAGGATACAAATAATCTTGGGACAAAGCAGTTTTAGGATAGGCAACAGACATGCATTTTTCCAATAGGGCAATAGGAGAAACACCATCAGTGCACATATCAGAAACAACTAAGTTTGGCACGATAAGATCGGTTACGTTAGGAAACACACTCACATTTTCATAATTCGATCAATTACACAATTATCCTTGCTATTAAGCATAGGATATTCAAGAATAGAGAATATAGACCCGAGAGTTGTAGGACAGCAGGAACGGTGAGTGGTGATAGAGCTACATAGGTATCGAGCACTGCATTCTGAGGCTGGATCATATCAAGCAATAGGAAATCGAGTGACGATCCCAGAAGTGGCATGGGAGGGGATAGAGATATGGAGGGTTGGATCGGGACACTATAGGCATCGCCAGATCTAATAAGGCTCGTCGAGCTAATAACAAGGAGGAGAGGGGAATACTTTCTCTGCTTTTTAGGCATGGAGAGGTCAAGATGGTGGAAGGAGATGAGAATGAATTAAGAGGAAGGGCAGAGGAGGAAGAGAATGCTTAGCAGAGGATGAGACACCATTATTATAGACGTATATACATATTTTATTGTTATTTTACAAAACAGGTTATTTTACAACAAGAAATAATCAAAAAAAATGCAAGCATAATTAATAGTTAGTGTTACACCATAATTTCCATGAAATTCAAATAACGAAAAGAAAATACGTTGGCTTGCATTTCCAAGACCCATCATTTAGCTTACATCGAGAGCTTAGGCATCAAACTTAAAACCTGAGAGCATATGGTCCGAGAACATGAGTTAAGGCAACAAAAAAGACCAAGATTGTTGTTCAAACAGAGCAAGAAGCTTAACAAAAAGCAACGACTGCTGGAAGCATCAAAATTTTGAAAATTTTAAATAATCAATGGTTAAGATGGACGAAAGGAATCAAAGAAGATATATATAAATGTACCATTAAGCTATCTGTGTCAAAATACTTTCAATCAGATGATGAAAAGTGTTTGAATTAGCCGCCTATAGCAAGCAAGGTCATTAATTCGAGTTAAATCCCTCATACTAATGGAAGAACCGTAAATCTACTATAAATAGAGGGCCACGAGCTACTGAAAAGGGGCCGGTTAACAATTTTCAAACATTCTATAATCATTCAGTATACTTTACTCCATTATAAAAGGTTCAATTAAAATATCATTAATGGAAAACTTAGCGTCAAATGTATTTGTACACCAAGTTGAGCAATAAAAGTTCATGGCAGAGTATTCTTCGTGGATGTAGGGATCTTGGTCTCAAACCACTATAAATCTTGTGTCTCTTTATTTTTCAGCACTTACTTTCTACATAATTTCGGTGTTTACTCTATTTCCTTTCATCCTCTTGGAACAAGTCCTGAGAACCTTGGACTGTTAGTTAGATGAAAAATCTATCTAACAATTTAGGCGCTAGAAGGAGGGCTTGAACTCCATCCTTCTCTAATTCGGCAAATTCCAAACTTTCAACTACACATGAAGTCAAAGCTTCCCTCCTGAGAAACTCCTCATTCCCATGCCTAGGATAAGGATGTTGAAGAACTGTCTGTGAATGATGGGAATCAGGCAAAATGGGCGAATCAAACACCAATAAAGAATCCACCACTTCAGTCCTTTTCGAAAATAAGTTTTACCAAATGATGGTAAAGTTTGTCTCTAATATAGCCTAATGGCTGGATGACTATCAAACCGAGGTCAAAAAATCATTGTTAAATTAGAAAAGAAAGCCTTTACAATACTTGAGGAGGATAAGAATCTTCTCACTATCGACTGTAATCTCGAGAACTTCCAATGACTAATAAAGGCTTAGAAGTTGAGCCCATGACGGCTAACGAAGAAAAAAAGAAAGCCATGACCACAAAGGCAGGCAGTGTAGGGCCTTCTGAGCAGTCCTTAGGTTTAAGCCTAGAAAGGATAAACTTCGGAGGAAGGTAGACACGCAGGTCAAAAATCCAAGGTATTGAAGTCGAGACTCTAAAGCTTGGCGGAGACTGGAGGATGGAAACCTTATCGATGATGCTATCGAATCAAGTACAAAAACTACAAGAAGACCGACCCAGCCTTACTTCAAAGATGAAGCTTCAAAAGTTCAAACTTTCTCCAAAGATATTATGAAAGACTTTATACCTCTGGGATTCAGGACCCGTTCGAGCTATTCGAGCCATTCGAGCTTCAGACGAAGTAAAATGTAGGTTTCTACCCGCAACCAGTAGTGAGGTTGCTTTGAAGTGATTTCAGAGTTACGTACCAAATTCTATTAGTTATTGGAAATAGTTGACCATGGAATTCTTAACATAGTTCTTTCTTTAGAGGACACCAGACGAGAGTAAGTTTGTTTGCTGACTTCAGGCAAAGGCAAAGAGAATCCCTAAAAGATTATTGCAAGAGATTTAATGTTGTCGCTGCCTGGTGTAAGAGAATGACTGATGAGACCAAGCTAGTCGCTATCAATTCGAGGTAATAGAGGAATACCCCATTCTGGGATGATTTGCTGAGGCAAGAGTGTAAGTCCTTGGATGATTTCTTTTTCGATCTCGAGAAGAAATTCGGATCGAAGAATATAAAGGGGTTGTCCAAAAGAACCAAGAATGGAGAAGTGTCAATAAAAAATTCATTCCAATTAAGAGATTCTGGAAGGAACATCAGGTCTCGAAGGTCTATCCCCTAACTCACTCTTATGCCTAGGTGTATGCTATGACTTAGGATTGGATCCCTTACCTACCTAGAAGAAGAGAACTTGAAGTATATCGAGGTGGAAAATACTACAGTTTCCATTGGAAAAATGACCACGATGCTGAAGAATGCATAATTTTGGAGACCTTCATGAACAAGTTGGTCAGGGAGAGGAAGTTGGATGAATTCTTGAAGGAAAACAATACTCAAGAAGTCATTACCCCAGTATAAAACTAAAGCATGCAACCTCAAGCACTGGCACCAAAATCTCTACCATCCCTTAGGAATTTTGTAGCCATCATTCTAGGAGGACCCCATATTACTGGGGCAAGCAATGGTAGTTGGAAAAGGCATATCAATAAAGCCAAAGCAGGAGATGTCTCGATATATGAGATGAAAAGATTAGAGGTGGTGCCAGTAATCACATTTGACGATTCTGATAAGCGCGGTATCTGCCACCCCCTCAATGACCCACTTGCGATTACTACCCACATTGGGCTTTAAGAAGTGGTAAAGGTAATGGTAGACACTGAAGGTGTCATCAAAATAATCTTTAAGCATGCATCCAACAAGATGGAATTACCCAAGAGCATACTCAAGCCTAGTTGACCCGCACATATGGATTCAATGACGAAGGAACAATGCCTCTCGAAGAGTGTAAACTGATGGTCAAAATTAGAAATAATCCCTACTGTAGAATTTTTAAGACCACTTTTGTCATCATGGACATCCCATCAACATACAATGCTTTCTTTGGAAGACCAGCTCCCATCGCTATGGACGGGTATGTTTCTACCAAGCATTTACTTTTAAAATTTCCCACTAAAATAGGAGGTCTTGTAAGAGAAGATCAGTGAATCTCCAAACAATTGTATTATGCAAGCCTAAATATAAGCAATAAAGGAAAGTCTTCATCTTATGAGAATGATGTCAAACTTAACCAACCTACACCTCTCGAAGTTAAGGAGACAACCAATACCATGAGTTCTAAACCTAGGGAAAGTCAAAGGAAACCGTTAAGAATTTTCCAAAGATAAGAAGATCTCATAATTGGAGAATTAATCTACGTATCAAGCTATTACGGAAGATTTAAAGAAATATAACGAGGGCAGAGTAATAAATCTCCCAAAGAAAGAGAAAGGTTATCCATACTATATAGGAAACTCCGAAAGAATAAGAAATTGAGCTTGATCTTGATCCAAACAAAGGAACGAGACAGCTTCAGTAGCCAAGACTCTCAAAGAAATATGCCTTGATGAAAATGACAAGTCTAAGATAGTCAAAATAGGGGCTTATTTCCACCCCTCTATCCGAGAAGAGTTGATTTCCTCTCTCAAACACAATAAATATGTACTCTTGTAAAGCAAAGAAGGAGACTATTAGCATGAACCGATAGGCGGCTTTACAAGAGGACACAAGTTTCATCACCAATATGGGTCTGTTCCTGGGTCTATGTTGGTTCATGTCCATGGGTTCATATCAGCTATATTTCTTCGAGAGCACACAAGTTTCGTCACCAATATGGACCTATTCTGCTATAAGTCAATGCCTTTCGGTCTTAAAAATGCAACGAAAATATATCAAAGTTTAGTCAACCAAATGTTCACTAAACAAGTAAGTCGAAACATGGAAGTATACGTTGATGACATGTTAGTCAAATCTAATCGATTAGAAAGTCATGTTTGGATCTAGTCGAGTCATTTAAAATCTTTTGAAAATATCAAGTGAATCTAAACCCTCAAAAAAGTACCTTCAGAATACAATGTGGAAGATTCCTAGGTTTCATAGTAAGTGCAATAAAAATATAAATAAATTCATATCGGATAAAGGCCACAATAGACATGAAGGCTCTATCTAATGGGAAAGAGTTAATGAGCTTAAATGGAAAGATTGCTGCATTGGACAAGTTCATAAGTCGATCAAGTGAAAAATGTGTTCCTTTCTTCAATCTCTTAAAGAAACATATTACCTTCAAATGGATAGACAAATGTCAAAAAGGCTTCGAAGACTTACAAAATCATTTAAGCTCTCCTCTAGTGTCATCTAAACCAATAGATGGAGAAACCTTGTTCCTCTACTTTGCTACCTCGGAGCAGGTCATAAGTTCAGCCTTAGTAAGAAATGGTGATGGGGCCTAAAGACAGGTATATTATGTAAGTAAAAGGCTAGATCCAGCCGAGAAGCACTACCCAATGGTTGAGAAACTCACTTATAGCATAACGTTCATAGCTAGGAAGCTCCAGCCATATTTCCAAGCCCATCCTATTAAGGTCCATATGGATCAACCACTTCGACAAGTTTTTAGGATACCCGAGACTGTAGGAAGGTTAATTAAATGGGTAATAAAACTTAGCCAGTATGAGATACCTTATGAACTTAGAATAGCAGTCAAAGGTCAGGCGCTAGCTCACTTCATCATCTAATGCAGTCGTTTAAGTGCCCAAACTGGAAAGGAAAATAGCAAGGAAAAATAGATCTCTTGGAAACTTTATGTAGATGGAACATCAAATGAATAAGGGGCAGGTGCCAGTTATATCCGGTAACCTCGAATAATCATCAGATTTATTACAATCAAGCTCACTTTCTCACTACTAACAATGCAGCCGAATAAGAATCTTTAATTGCGAGGTTAAGAATGGCTATTTCCATCAAGATCTTGGAAATTTAAATATATGGTGACTCTCAGATAGTTATTAATCAAGTTCTTGGCCGATACCAGGCCCAAGATGGAAGGTTAACTCTCTATGTAAAATAGGTGAAGTAGTTACTTGCAGCTTTCGGGAGCTATCACATTAAAAGCATTCCAAGGGATCAAAACGCTAGGGCCGATGCCTTAGCAAAATATTTAAGTTCGAGAGATGTAAGAGAGTTTAATTTCATCCTAATTGGGATCTTAGAGAATTCTAGCATACAAGTACCGGAGAAGATATTGGTTATAACACAAGCTCATGCTACCTGAGATAAAGCCATAATACGAATAATATATAAAGAAAACTGATGTCACCATATATCTTGTATCTGATTAAAGACATTCTACCCTTGGATGCCACTAAGGCAAGACAAATCAGATATAATGCTTCAACATTCAATATTATAGATGGAATACTCTATAGAAGGTGATTCCCAACTCACTCTCGGTGTGTGATGGCCTCAAAAGGGCATCGATTATTAAAAAATCTCATGATGGAACTTGTGGAGACCATTTGGTAGGAAAAAGTTAGCAAAGAAAATCTTAGGCAGCACTTCTATTGGCCAACACTAAATCAAGATTCCTTGGACTATGTAAGAACATGTGACAAAAGCTAATTTTATGCAAAGGTGCTGAGAGCTCGCTCTAGTGTACTCACTAAATGATGAGTCCTTAGCCATTCGATATTTGGGGGCATTCATCTTATTCGGCCCCTTCCTATTACAAAAAGAGGGGCGAAATATGCCATAGTGGAAATTGACTATTTTACAAAGTGGGTTGAAGCCAAACCCTTGGCTAACGTAACCTCTCATCATGTAATTAAGTTTGTGATGAAGAACATCGTATCCAGATTCGATCTCTTGTATAAGTTTATTATGGATAATGGCAATTCGGAAGCCAAGAATTTGTAGAACATTGTGGAGATCATGGTATCATCAAGAATTATTCCTCGATGGCACACCTATAAACTAATGGGCCCACAGAAGCAGCCAATATGACCATTAAAGCTTGTTTGAAGAAAAGATCAAACAAAGCAAAAGGCAATTAGGTAGATGAATTACCTTTCATTCTATAGGCTTATAGGACGAGCTCCATGATTTCAATGGGACATACACCTTTCTCCTTAGATTATAAATTTGAAGCCATGCTCCCAATTGAATTAAAGATTGCCTCCACCGAAGGCATTATTATAATACACGGCAAAATGTAGAGCTCTGAGAGGAGTCATTGATTCTGTTAACTGAGCTTCGATACTAAGCCGCTTTAAGAATGATAGAATACATTTGTATGATGACCCAATACTATAACCAAAGGGTTCGAACTACGTAGTTTGAGCAGGGATACCCCACCCTTCGAAAGATGATGGCCAATACAAAGTATCCGATAGAAGGATCTTTTGGTCCAAATTAGGAAGGACCCTTGATAATTCACGACATCATCCCTCTAGGAACATATGGGTTAAAAAAACCAAATGGCAACATAATACCTCAAAATTGGAATGTCGAGCATCCAAGACATTACCATAGTATGGAGTTATTACATGAATAAAAGTTTTGTCCACGGGTTTCAGACAATAACCAATATCTTAGTCATGCCTCAGGAATGCCACGCAAGAGTTTAATTCTCTTAAGTCTTAAGAATTTCAAATATTGCATCAAAATATTTTAATCATGATTATTGCTATGATCAAGCGATATCATGCAACTTTCAAACATTGCATCAAAACATTTTAGTCATGATTGTTGCCAAGATCAATCGATATCACATAACTTTCAAACATTGCAGGAAAACATTTTAGTTGTGATTATTGCTTTGATCAAACAATATCATGCCATTTTCAAACATTGCACTAAAAAATTTTAGTCGTGATTATTACCATGATCAATTAATATTACCCAATTTTTGAATATTGCACCGGTATATTAGCCATGATACTACACTGATCCAGTAGCGTCATGCAAATTTCAAAACCATGCTTTCATTTCTAGGCAGGTAAATGATTTCACTACTTGATGGTTATTCAATTTTGCTTACTGATCATAAAGAAGTTTCATCATTAGATGATATGGAAAGAAAGAATCCACCTTGCAATCCAGTTTAACCTTTACCTCACTAATACAGTTTCGCTTTTCACTTATTCTAAATGGCTTTAAGTGTCAACATGATTTTCGAAAGTTTTGATCTCATGGTATCAAATTAGATTTTGCCTCTCGGTACCAAAATAGGTTAGCCTTTCACTTAGTTTAGATGGCTTCAAATGTCAAGCATGATTTTCAAAAGTTTTGACCTCACGGTCTTAAAGTAGTCTTTTTGGCCTCTCGACACCGCAGTGCAATGTGTTGGGTAGATTCCTAATAGAGTGAGCCATGGTCAAGTAGTATCAAGCACTGGGTAGATTCCAAAGAATGACAGAAAGACAGTAGATTCTCCAAAAGATTAGAATAATGGGTAGGTTCCCTAGAATGTCAAGATAGTAGGTAGATTCGTAGTAATAGAAAATGATGGTTATGCAGAACCGTGCATTAGGTAGATTCCTACTGATAGTGAGCCATAGCCAATAGTGTTATGTAAAGAGTGAGGTACGACCGATAGAGTCATTTAAAGAGTAAGTCATGGGAAGTCGACCGTCCTGAATGCACCAAGTGAGTCACAGCCATAGAATTGTGCAAAGAGTGAGCCATGATCGAATCGTGTCATGCAAAGAGTGAGCCATGGTTAAAAGTACCATGCATGGTGTTGTGTAATGGGTCATGTCAGCTGTGTGCAAAATATAGGCATTATGCTGCTACTAATAGTATTATAAAACACGATACCTATATGAGACCAAGTTTGGATGATTAGAGCAAGTATCAGAGTATTTTCGCCTCTGGGCACTTATTTCAAAACACTCTAGATGAGGATAGATTTCAAATTATTTTCAAAACCCTCTAGATGATGTTAGATGTAAATTATTACTAAAACAAGGTCAGATCATCACAAAGTTATCTCAGTAAGGTAATACTTTGGAGAGTTCTTAGAATGATACTCTACCCAAAGCTCAAGATTGACGTTATTATAGGAATGGAACAAACAAACCAAGTATTAAGAACAACATAATTTTATAGTCCACCTCATATCAATCATATAAAACTTTGGTGGCATGTGTTACTCCATAATTTCTACAAAATTCAAATTACGAAAAGAAAATCCCATAGCTTGCGGTTTCAACAACCATCGTTTAGCTTCCATTGAGAGCTCAGGCATCGGAGTCAATACCCGAGAGCATATAGTACGATAACATGAGTTAAGGAAACAACAAAGACTGGGAGTATTGTCCAAATAGAGAAAGCAGCTTAAACAGGAGCAACAACTGTCGGGACCTGCAAAATTCCAATAAATCTCAACAATCAGCGGCTCAGATTTCCCAGAACAAGGTAAAGCATCAAGATAGATGAAGGGAATCAAAGAAGCTATATACAATAGTGCCATGTCAGCTATCTATGTCAAAATAATTTCAATCAGATGATGATATATGTTTGAATCAGAGCTTCCTATAGCAAGCCAGGTCATTAATCCGAGTTAAAGCCCCTGCACTAATAGAAGAACATTAAATCTCCATAAATAGAGAGCCATGTGCTATTGAAAAGGGGCTGGCTAACAAATTTCTAACATTCTACAATCATTTAGTATTCTTTACTCCTTTAAAAAAGCTTCAGTTTAAAGATCATTAACGACAGACTTAGCGTCAAATGTATTTATATGCCAAATTGAGGAATAAAAGATCATAGTAGAGTATTCTAAGTGGATTTAAGGATCTCGGTCCCGAACCACTATAAACCTTGTGTCTCTTTGCCTTACGCCACTTCTTTCTACATAATTTTGTTGTTTACTCTATTTCCTTGCATCCTCTCGGAACAAGCTTCCAAGTACCTAAGAGTATTAGTTAGACGAAAAATCTATCTACAATTAGCAAATATAATCTAGACTCGGATTGTTTTCCATTTTGAAAAGCATAAATTGAAGCTTTAAGAAGAAGATTAATAAGAATCAATAGAGCACCATTAAAAGGAGTGAAAGTATACACTCGAAATTACTTAAAAAGAAATAAGAAAACAAATGGACTCACATCATTTATAGAAATGTACTTTATTGAAGTTCAAAGTGTAAAAAAAACTGAAGAATTCTTAGAAACTAAAATAAAGTAATACAACGAGGAAAACACAAAATACATAATAATATTGATTATACTACAACTACTAGAAACATTATTGGTCTCAAATGCAAATTACATTATTTCATCTTTATTTGCTCAATATGTGGTCTGATTCAACAAGATGAGAGAAACACCATGACATAAATCAACTCACAAATACATTAGAGCACTTTCAATAGTGCATGAGTTTAGTTGATGTTATACCAATATTTTACACAAATATACACCCACATGCATACATTAACACAAATCATTTTAGAACCACTAAAGTCCGAAGCATTCTACATTACATCGTGTCTCAAGTCTTTCACAATCCTACAGGAATGAGATAACACTATTAGGAACTTGTTATGGTATAATAAGTCCTTATGGCCATATTTAAAGTTTTTTAATTTTCATGGAAAGATTTATGCTCCTAATGTCCTATGTTGTCATATTTTCTCCACTTTGCTATATGGCTTTGTATATGATTGTTATTGTAAATAGATTTATGCACGGTAGGTTATTAAGTTCTTGGAAATGCTTGGAACATGCCTTTGAACGACACTTCGGTGCAAAGAAAGTATTGATTAATGGGTCTTCTAATACGATGAGTGTAAAATAATGTGATGCATCTACCATTTCATTTATGGGTTCAATGCATCATCCATACATTGATTACTTGACACAATCAACAACTGATTTAAGATTTGGCAAAGGGAATATGTAAAGATATTGCATAGGGATTAGGATAAAATTATAAGTGTAGGTAGTGTGCTTAAACTGGATTCTCATGATGAGTCTACTGATTCATAGTACCAGGTAAATATCTTTGTTTTGCTACGAGTTGTATACATGCCGATGGCATCTATCTTTGTTAGGTGGTCCCATCTGCATTGACTAGAGAAACTAATGAATGGTATCGATTGCTAAATTTTTGGTGAACCTCAGAGTTATAGGTTGAAATAAATACAAATGTAACATACTACTATTATGCTTAATAAATTGAAAATGAAGTGATAATGAGTAATATTACAAGCAAAGTAAAGAGATTCAACATTTATAGTAGTTTGATCAAGATGATCTACATCCATAATGGTAGCTGATTTATTTCTTTGATTTTGGTTACAAGAGCTTAATTGCAAGAGAGAATATTGCATGTGAGAAAAGAATATTCAATCCTTGTACAAGTTCATGCCAAGCTATATATAACAGTTGAGATTTGGTTCGGACTACTCAGATTAATGGTTAATACTGGGTATCTTCATGGTCATTGATGGCATTCTAAGGCTCAGATGCATCCAATCTAGATGCTAGATGGAGTGAACATCTTAGATGATGGCCAACTAGCAGAACGTATCGAGGTGCACTATTGTCAAAAAGCAACATGGGGACAAAGCACTGTTGTTTAACAGTGGTGCCATTGTTTAGGTGGATAGTGAAGGACAAAGTGGAAGTTGCTGCATAGTGATGCTTTTATCAAATGTACAGTGTCATTTTATGCTAAAATTTTCAATGGAACAGTGCAAAGTTGTTGCTTTTTTATGCCGGGGGGGAGACTAGGTGCTTTTTCTAGAGGCATGCTCAGTTAAGAAAATGAAAGATGGTTGAAATGGATCGATCAACTAGGGGGATGCAGGCAGAGAGGAAAGGGAGAGGAGGGTTGGAAAGGCAAGAGAGGGAAAGGCCTTCATTTTCTGGATGGGTAGCCTGATGATGATGCAAGCCATAAGACTTATGCATGGGGCTTGAGATTTCCAATTGATGGTGTTAATTAGTCGGGTCATTTTCGGGAAGCGTTGGGCCACTTAAGCCCTTCAAGGCTATTGTTTGAGGCATTTGCATGGATGATGGGTCTAGTTAAAATTCGTTGAGGCAATGTGTTGTTAGGTGAGAGTGTTGAAATCTTAGAGGGACGGCTTATTATAATTTAAGAGAAAATGGAGCAACATTTCACCCTTGAGTTCACTTCTACGACTACAGGAAGACTTTCCATTGTGCACTTTTAATGCTAGTGATAACGTCACTTTCTTAATGGTTGTGACAATTTAGTACTCAAGATGACTCCAAGATGATTCAGGGATGTGACTATTGATGTGATAATGTATTTGATTAAACCTAGATAGTTGAGATCTTCTCGCTCCATCTCATCCGATCACTCATATTAGAGGCCAAAACTATATAAACTGCAGCTCCTCCTCCATCATCCCTTTTTCGAGCATTTTCAAAATCTACAGTAAAGAAAATCCAAGCTTTCAAAAAATATTCACATGATTTCATTTATTTCGTTTATCTTCTTCATTTTTTATTCTTATATTTGATGTTGATTCTATATTATTTTCATATGCTTTTCTCCTCGAAAGTTGATAGTTTGATTCTGCCTTTTTTCCGTTTTACTTTCTTGAGATTGTCAATGTTGAGAGAATTTCCTGATAGAAATGCTGACAAACTAACGTTTAGAAGTTGAAATTGATCGATCAACGTCGATCTATTTTCAGACAATTAGGAGTTTAAAAGAATTCAAGTTAAATTGTTGAACTACCCCTAATCAGTGAGCAAGGAATCACTTTATTTGGGTTGTGAACCTTAATCTATATGTATTGTTCAGTTAAAGCAATGGGTTACATGGGTCATGAGACCTTTTTAGGGTGGTAGATCGCACAGGTAAGGGTCTTAAGATGGTGATCGACATGCGCTCGTTAGGCGCCTCTTTGGGGCACACTGGAGCCTAGTTCGCTTAGGCCTATGTTTAGGAGAAGCTAGCCCCTTAGTCTAGTGTAATCCTTTTCCTTTGTTGGGGTAGTTCATTAACTAGTTGCCTTGATATTATAGAAGGCCTATGGTGGGAATGAGAAAGCTTATAGTGCTTCTTTTGGGCGTTCCTTCATAATTGGCCCATATATAGTTATAGAGGACAAGGATGACTAATTAAAAGCATTTGCCGAGCATGGGGCACTAGGAATCATGCCCTTTTACCCTATGATCGTAGATGGACCAAACCATCCCCGTCTGGCTAGTTCATTCGGTCGATGTCATACATGAGATGCAGACTGACTCTGTTGCACTATCTTCATTTTGTTTAATTTTTGAGTTCTTATTAAATGGCACCCACACATCTTGCTTCTAATGACTATAATCTCTTGGTGAGGCTATACTTCGCCTACTATGACTTAAGTCTAGCAAAGCCCAGCCCACTCTTCATTTGGCACATGTTTAAGCTGTCGAGGAAGGCCATGCCCCTAACGGCAAGTATTACTACTTGCAAAGTCGCAACCTCTCAGCTCTCTTGTATGGCCTTCTAGGAAAAAATTTAGATATCAAGACTGGTTTTTCTACATGTCGGTGGTTGTCAACCCCAACCTCCAAATGCGAAAGTTCATGGTCATATGTACTTGTCTCCAATTCTTTCCCTAGTCGTAGTAAATTTGAAAGGAACCAGGAAGGGCTAGGCCCCTTTCACTAATTATTTGTAACTGATAGGAAAGAAAAGCAATGATGAAAGAAACCTAGCCCTCACCCTTACAGATGAACTGTTAGTCCCCGACCAATCAATGTTAAAGGGAAGGGAGAAGACCTCGACCTCTGAAGAGAAAGTTGTGGGTGGAAACCATGAGATTGGTGATAGGAAGGGCTCCTTAATCGGCAAGGAAAGATGTGGAGAAGGAAACTATGGTGATCGACTCAAGATAAGTGGTGGGCAAAGACTAATAAGAAACAGAGGGTAAGTTGAAAGTACATGACACTCCATTGCTTGAATATGCAACATGAGAGATGTAGGAGACTGCCATCAACCTGGAGTAATTATGGATAGGAGTCATAGTTGCTAAAAGTAAAATATTGTAGACCTTTAATTATATAAGTACACTTGAGATATCTGAGGCGGAGGAGATGAATAGGCGGGCGCAAGCTCTAGACATGACCGAGAATGTGAGGTCTTTCGCTAAAGTCCCTCTTCTCTGAGTCTTCCAACCAAAATGAACCACAAACCAACATTCCACTAACACAAAAACAACTGAAGAGGCACAAACTAGTGATAGTGACACTGGGTCCCCCTACCCACCTCTGATTAGGAGAAGGTCGAGCGTCAAACAAGGGTAGATCGACTAGTTGTCTCGTGATTGTTAGCTTACTTGTTCACTTAATTCTACTTATATGTTGTCTAATTTTCCTTTGTCTTTCGTATTGCAAAGGCCTAGCTAGATTTCTCAACTTTGAATGCTGACACTAAAGTCAAAAATATTGCATCTCCATCTTCATAGGGCATCACAAATCTTCAAAATATACCCTCTACATGATCAGTAGGAGGGAAACACCCCTCGATGGGCCATCATCATCACCAGTCCCAAGCTTCTCCAACAATAGTGGAAGAAAGTCCACTCCTTATATCCCCCAAGGGCTGCTACCAGGCCAAACTCAGTCCATTCAAGAGGTGGAGGACCAGGATCAAGTGGGAGCCATCTTACTTCTTTTCTAAGGAGGTGGATCTTGAAGGAGGCCGGGAATATATGGTTGTGTTAGAACCCATGCTTTGATGATGCCAAAGAAATATACTCTATATACTTCAGCACTGTAGATTAAGGCACGAATAACAACTTATACAAAATACAACAGAATTGGAAGAAGATAAAATGACCAAGGAAAATAGCGCAATCATGAATATACTATAGAGATGAAGCTGAAAGTCAAAAAGTGATAAGACTACATTTTATAGTTGGTTAGTTTTCTAGAGGTATTAGACTAATATTTATTGTTAAAATCACTCGCATGATCTCCAAAAATTTTTGAATCTTCATGACAATCTCCAAAAGCTTTTTTTACGTTTTTAAAGAAATTTTCAGAACTTATTAGAGTGTAATAAACAAAGAAACGGATCAAAATGAAGGATAAGTTGACGTAGGAAAAATGGAACTCAGTTTAGCACCGATCTGCTAGTGTTTCGATTAGTCCCACCATTCTATTGATGGAAAACACACTAGTGCACTAGTGATGGGTTTTTCATAGCAGTTTATTGCGTCTCTTTCTCTATTCTTCACATCTCTTCATTGTTCATGTTCCATAATTTTGCAACTCTTCGCTAAAACCTTTCTGAAACATCATTACTCTTCATTTGCAACTTTTTAACGACTATACAAAAATCCTATACCAAAATTTTAATCAAAATCTTAGTATCTAAACCTAATCTCAACTATCCTTATTCATTGTGCTTTCAACTCTAATCTTTATTGCAAACCCTGCTCATTCAACTCTACATAGTTTCGAGTGGTTATACGATATATTGTGTTTGAATAGACAAAGTTAGTGTATAAAAGACGCGCCAATTGTCAGAATCAACTTTCTACTGAAGTTAATCTAGACCTGAAAGGTTCTTAGGCTACTGAATTGTGAATTTGTTCCTCTAGATGAAGTGTTGGTTTCACTAGTGACTTCCTAAGGGGTGCTTAGAGACTAGATGTGAGAGAGGTGCTTTCAATCAGTATAAAATCACTGGTATGCTTGTTTATTTACTTACTGCATCATCAATTATCTTCTAATATTATTTAGTAGTTAATTATCCTGATCATATTAGTCATATACGATTCATTCGAACTTTCATTTTGTACCAAGAGCTTGAATTTCCAAAATCATAACAAAATTTTGAAAAATAATTTTTAATATGGCCAACATGAGTTATAACACATTTCAAGAAGGACAATCCACTACACGTCTTCCACTTTTTACTAGGTCTAACTATGCTATTGGTCTACACATATGAAATTCTATATGGAACCCAAAGAACTTGCGATCTAGATACTTACTTAGATATAGTATGTACCACCTTCTAATGATATGGTACCTCAATAGATGTTCAAAGAACTGCTGCCACCAATAATGCTAAAATTATGAATGTATTGTACTATTCATTGGACGAAAATGAGTTTTCTAGAATCATGATGTATGAAACTACATATGATATTTGGCACATGTTACAAATTACACATGAAAGTACAAAAAAGTTAAATATACCAAAATTAACTTATTAAAAAATCAGCTTCAACCCTTTTAAAATGAAACCCGATGACAACATTATGACATGTATTCCAAGTTTCAAACCATTCGACACGATCTTATGGCATTAAGGGATACTTTGACTGATTTTGACTTAGTATCATGAACTTCAAACTCTTTGACTGATGAGTGGGAAAGAAAGGTACTGGTTATTGAAGAATCTAATTATCTTTCCACACTCAAAATCGAAGAATTAACCTAAAATTTGTGTCATATGAAGCTAATCTACAAGCTCGAAAAGGACTAGCCCAAGAAAAATGTAGTTTTCTTTCTAGGTTGACGATAATGATGAATTAAAACTAGATAAGGATGATGTAGTATTTGTTGTAAAGAACTATAACAAGTTCAGGAAATTTAAAAAAATAGTTTAGAAGCAAAAATTTGACAACTCGGACGACATTTCTTCCTTTAAATGTTGTGGGTGTAATAGATTTAGACAATAAAGAAAGATTGTCCCAAATTTAAAGAGAAGAGAAACTATAAAATGAAATTTAAAAATGAAAATTCCTCAAAGAAAAGCAAGCAGGCTTTTCAAGTAACATGGGATGGTTCATATTCAAGTGATAGTGTTAGTGATGAAGAGCAAGAGAACGTGTGCTTCATGGCAACTAAAGATGAGTTATACCTTAATACTTCATTTTAAGATGTTACATAAATAACCAAAGAACCAGATGAGAAATATATGGGCTTAAGAAAAACTCGTAAAGAATGTTCATGAAAGCTAAGCATATTAGAATTATAAATGGAAATGCTTAAAAATGAAAAAGTGATTTTAGAAGAAGAAATTGTAAAATTACAAAATTTATGCAGTAATTGTAAAAAATAGGTTTAAGTGAGAAAAATCAAGTTATTAATAATGAAATTTTGATTTTATCTCATGAAAACCATGAAATAAATATACTACAGAATTTAGGAAAATAAGGTAGAAGATTTAGAAAATAGTGATAGTGTTATGCCAAATCACAAAATATTTTAGAAAGTAAAGTAAAATATTTAATCTACCAGTATTTCAAAATTAAATAAAGGAAAAGAAAATTTGTCTCATTTAATAAGCATTTCAAAACCTCCTAGTAATAAGAATGGTTTGTGATTAAAAAAAAGTCAAATAAACCGAAATTGAAAATTAAGTATTCTACACTGCACACAAACTTTAGGAAACCCAAAAATAAATAAAATAACTACTAAAATAATTTTTCATTCAAAGGAATTACCAAAATCTCCTGGGTATGATTAATTTCTACCTAACCCTTAGGACAATAACATAGGAAGTAAATACCAAATGAAATCATTAATATTTTTGGCAGGTAGCCCGACATAAAAAGGAGAAATGGATATTGGATAGTGGATGCTCTAAACATATGACTGGAAACGTAGGGATGCAAATAACATTTTTTGAATGGATGGCGGTACAGTCACATTTGGAGATAACTCCGAAGGCTATGTCATCAGATGAGGATACCTATCTTCTATCCATATAATGACCCAGAATTTTAAATACTTCGTATTTAAATATCTAAAGTATTTAAATATTTGTATTTAAGATTTAATGTGATTAAATATGATTTCTCAATCTTATTAAACACTTTTTAATTAATAGCTAATGGTAGAAAAATTATTTTTTGAAATGTGTTTACAAAAATATACACTTTGAATAAATATAGAAAATGCGACTGGAATTTTTTTTGTTAAAAATCAACATTTTGTTAAATAAAAGTTGTTTGAGTACCTATACACTATCAAGTTAACAAATCAACAACTAATTAAACACTTAATTTAGTGACATATTAATTAAAGTATACATATTTAATTAAGAGAACAAAGAGTAATAAAGGACCCTTAAATGGTGGAGTGATTTAAAGATAGTATGATGGTGTAAGAGCATGGTTGTGTAAGGGTATGGTGTGCATGTTCTCATGCATGGAAGAGGATGGGGTTTTCTAATCTTTTTCACTAAATTCCTAAGATTACAAATATATAAGAAGGTGCACTTAATTTCTCACCATTCCATATCTTCACTTCTTCCTCTTCATAACTTCTCTTCTTTCCCTCTTCTTTTAGTGGTCGTGTGCCTTATGGTGAGAAACTTTCCTAGGGTCATCGGTTTTAAGGGAGAGGAAGGAGGTCAGCATGTGCAAGGGGAGGTGGAAATGCCATGGACATGGGCTAAGGTAGATGGTGGTGATGGATGTGAGCCAAGGGGTGGGTCAAGGTGGTGGATGTGAGCACTAAGAAGAAGTAGAATGGGCTTTATGATGTTTTCTTTTGAGTAGGAGGTGACAGTAGAAGTGTTGATTGATTGAACATTAGTAGGAGGTAAATGGGTTAAATTAAAATGAGTTAATCTCACTTTGAATCACTTGTTTATATTACTTGTTAACCATTTAATATTGCTTTCTATTAGTGATACAAATAGATATTACTACTTAAAGTTATACCCTTGATCATATGCTAAAATGATTGCTTATGTGGTTGTTTAATATGTTTGGATGATGATTGGTTGGTCATATAAAAGTTGGCTGGGATAGATATGATTATTATAATTTATAAGTTGAAAATCACATATGATGAGAAATGATAGCTATTTTAAAAATGCATATCTTGTGAAAAATTATTCACATTATACCCAAAAATAATATGTATACAATATATGTTAGGCCACTTTTTTTTTAAAACCAAAAGAAATGTCATTTTCTATTATTGGAATTTACTTTGGAATAGTAAAAATATGTCTGACCCAAAAAGCACAGAATGATGGAAAGTCATGAGAAAGAAGAGAGAGTGTGAGAAGAAAGAAAGAAGAGAGAAGAAGAGAAAAACAGAATAATGACAATACAGAATCTCACATCACAGCGAAATAACATATAATATAGATGAATAATCTTTACAAAAGAGAAACTGTAGTATACATATATCAATCAGAGTACATGAATAAATAATTATTGACTTGGACAGTTATGATAACCTGTCCTCACAAATGCTGATAATTTATAATAACAATGCAGCGGAAAATAAACATATACGAGAATACGATCTGAAGACTTCCAGCTCTCCTGCTGAAGCTCCAAGGCATCCAAATCTACACATGTAAATGTACTCGGTCTGACTCGAGCATTGAAAGGGAAGAAAGTCCGGATCAGTCCAGTAAACCAACGTGAGAAAAACACATCTCAATTGAATTTATTTTAAAGTCATAAAGACATCCTTTTATCAAAAGAAAGGTATCTCGTAAGACACGTCCATACATAAACACGGACGGGCTTTTACCTTATGATAACCAAAACTTTTCATATCAAATTCTATTGTATTATAATAGTGTCTATTGCAAAAATAATATTAATCATAGCTAAAATTGTTACATTGATCTAGCATATATCCACAAAGTGGTTAATACAAACAAAATGGCAGGCACATAGCGGAGTTTGTGTTTTCACATAAATGACCAGGTGAAGGGACTATCTTCCAATGAGTACACCTTTAGATGGACGTCCCGAGGGCTACACATGGGCACTTCTACCAACACAAGACCCGCTTATCTGTGTAACTAGATAGTATCGAATAAATCATCCCTCGGTCGTTACCAACCTTTATCCGAGGGCCCACATATCATATATCCACAATAATTTACATCCCGAACGTCATAGTGGGAAGAAAAATATCTAGAAAGGGATGATCATACCCTAATGGGAGTGACCCATATAGCCTTGCTGCATCTAACCCTGTTTCGGTCATTTCCCAGTTGATGTTGCTTGAGGCAACGATTACCTTTCACATATCACATCATTTTTGAATGCCACGGTCATTTTCATTGACTACTAATTGCCTTCCACAAAAATACAACCCTTGAGCTCGTACGTCATAAGGAGGGTGTTAAGCTAAGAGAAGTTGCCTTCTCCACCATTATAAATGTTTGTTTGTAAAAAACAATGTATGTAATCTCAGAAAATGCACTGTCAGACATCCTTCCATACAAGTTGTCCAGGAACAGGACAAACCGAAGATACTTTCCTACCACATTCTATTTTGAAAATCACCCCTAGGATCAGTAATGAATAGTCTTTGCATTGGATATTTCATAATGAAGAGACTATGCTAATATATGTATATTTTGATTTTAACCCAAACGATCAACAAGAAGTCCTTCACTATGAAAATCCTAAATATCAATGTCATCAATAACCTGCACAGTCATCGCAAATAAGTTGGACCGAAGTGGTCTTCAGATAAATCTAATCTCGGCCTCTTTGCACCAACAACGCAAAAGCATTACTCAACCTTATACAGAAACCAAGTCTCGTAGACTTTTCATGATTCCAACTTTCAACTTGCTATCCTTCGGCCAAGAAGAAAGCTCGGTAGATAGGAGCAATCACTCCGCACTACTCAAATCAACATCCTTTACACCAAATGATAATCAAGCCTACATAGATGGCTACGTACTAGTGTACGACTAGGTAGTTTCCACATCAAGTCAAGAAACTAAAATGGCCAAAAATATAATTTAGCACTTAACGGTCACTAGGCCTGATTTGTTAATCTTTTATTCATTAATAATCACTTTTCCATACCATTTACTTCAAATTATCTTTAAAAGGATATAATCCAAAACCATTTCAATATTTCAATATTTGGAAAATATTTCTATATACTTATTTTAATAATAAGTGAATTCACAATTTATTTTGTTTTCAAACCATTTAAACTACATTTTACAATATCACTTCCCAAAACATTCATTTTAATGATTTTTCACTTTAAAACCGTGAATATATTTCCTTTTATAAAAATCCACATTTGGCTATATCAAATTTATTTGGTTTCACATTTATAAAATAGTGTTTATAATTCACATTTCTATTTTATAAAAACTTTCATTTATAAAATTCCCTTATTAACAGTTTCCATTTATATCTCATTTATATTTTGAAATCCAATTATAAGTTTATTAACTTATAAATCTCTTTATTTACAAATTCGTTATTTTTATAACTTCGTCATTTCATAAATCTTATTTACTTATAAGATTCATTTATAAATTCATTTCAACACTTACAAAACTCATTTATAATTCCATTACTTTTATTTATAAAATATCAATTTTATAAATCTTATACATAAACCATTTATAATAAATTAAAAATTCTCATTTAACTTATTAAAAAATAGTTAACTCCGTATTTCGAAAATCATATTTAAGTATAT
This sequence comes from Allium cepa, assembly GCA_030765085.1. Lineage (NCBI taxonomy): Eukaryota > Viridiplantae > Streptophyta > Magnoliopsida > Asparagales > Amaryllidaceae > Allium > Allium cepa. Next base: position 524,790,957 of record CM060934.1, on the reverse strand, counting down.
TCCATAAAGCCGTGATTTTTATATCATAAAAATTATAATTTTTTATTTATTTAAAATAAATTCATTTCTTCCACAATACAGAAACATATATATTTTGAAAATCACTTTAAAATCCTTTTTAATTTGAAATCATCATTTTAATATTTTAAAGTTTCAAAATATGGCCCAATGCTGCAAAAGTACTAAATAAAGGGATCACATCAATAATAGCAATCATAACAACCATCACATCAAATATCACATGATACAACATATATAATAATATATATAAATAAACATCAACTATAGTGAGGAATCCTGTTAGATCCCTCCAACTTGTCACCTGCAACAAATATACATATGAGAAAAATATGTACAATGTCTGCTTCGAGGCAGACGACGTACAAAGAGTCATACTCTCATACATGAGAACGTATAGGGTCTTATCTATTCCAATCGGCAGGAATATATCCTATAACAACCCACCTTTTTGGGTAGTTTAAATCGACGATAACCCACAGACATTAGACTCAAACCATTCAAAACGGAGGATTATTATGGGGTAAATAAGAAAAGGAGAGAAAGAAAAAAACAAACACAGAATCTCACAGCGGAATGACAAACTATAATAACCAAATAAACAGTTCATGAAGCTGCTTTACAAATAAAATTTGATTAAACTTTTACAATATAGAATCAAAGTTACAAACAACAGAAATAAATGACAATGCAGCGGAATAACATAATGTGGTAGTATGAATATAATAAATAGTAATAGTACTAAATCATCATCTTCGTCCTTTAGAAAACTAGTCTTTGATGCACTGAAAAAGCTCAGACTGATCCGAGCAAATTGAAAAGACAAAACACTTAAGTCAGAACTAAAAGATCTTATGTAAGATAAATAAATAGTAAATAAATATGAGTGTAACGACTCGGAGATTTTACGGAGTTTAACATCTCCTATCCAGTGTCTAATGTGAGTGAAATAACTTAAGAGATGTTTGGGATTCCATCTCCAAAGGATCCGTTAAACTATCTACATACCTAGTACAATACACTATTATAATAGTGTCTACAATAAAGTAAAGTATTAAAATAGCAAAAAGGAGTTACCCATATCCCCCTCAACACATTTTATATAATGTCGTAGTCTATACAGTACTGTAAACTCTACCGTAAACCGGTGGACTATAAGGGAGCACTGCATAGGTACGACACAAACCAAACTCGTAGAATGCGCGATGTGAAACGACACGTGAGGCAATGCCATAGTAGGACTCTACCATTTGCACTCACGGACTGGTGGTGACGCATAGCAGCTACTACCGCCCACCTTGGAACACACTCCCATAATCAAAATTGAGGGTTGGCTACCAAATCAATCACTAACTAATAATATGGTATTAAAGAAACGTGCTCGATAGGAGGAGTGACCTCACTTGGCCCGGTATAGCTCATGTTTAAGCCACATCAAGCCGACTCATGGGAGTCGGGGCTACGTAAATACCTCAAACAGAATCGTTCGCCAAACCATCCTACTTCATTTTGAAATCTCCACCACGTACATAGTTTTTAAAATGGTTTTCGGTATTGACGGAGAGTATGACAATATCTGATTCCGATCTCTTTAACAGGCATATGCTTATTTCATGCCGGATGGTTCTTTTAAATTTCCAAAATTGTTTCATAATTGATATCAAAATGTCATATTCAATTCAAACCATAACATTTTCGAAATCATAATCACTTTGAAATTATCAATAAGATAATTTAATCAATTCCTCGTTTCAAAAATCATCTTACTTACTCGAATATGTCATTTTAATCTCAACTTAGGTTATTAAATCATTTAACCATATTCGCTTTTAAAACAAGGATTCAAATATAACCACTTCCACTCTATATGGTCTGAAATTTAGAAAATAGTATTGGATAGTTATAAATAGTTTAAATAATTTTGCGTACTTTGCATAGATTTAAAATAGTTTAAATAGAGTTAAAATAGATCAAATAGATTTAACATAGATTTAAAATAAATTAAATAGATTTAAAATAGATTAAATAAATTTAAAATAGATTAAATAGATTTAAAATAGATTAAATGAGTTAATTAGTTTAAAATAGGTTAAAATATGTTAAATTAGGTTAAATAGATTAAAATAGACTAAAATAAATAAAAATATTTTAAATTGATTAAAAATAGTTTAAAATAGTTGAAACTATATTTTAATTAGTTTAATAGTTTGAAAACCTTGAGATAGGGATTTTAAAATAATGAATCTTTAAATAGTTTATATTAAAATAATTAATTTGGAATTAATATCAGAGTTAAACCATTTCTTCCATTTCAGCACATATGGACCTTGTCCAGCTTTCAATTCAACTAATAAAAGTGGGTATTAAATCAAATTCTCGTTAAAAAATTTAATCAGTATCGATTTCAAATCCATATTTGAATTAAAAATTTAAACCACTTCAAATTAAATAGATTTCAAAGTTATATTCCAACAATTTCAACAACTCAATTTCGATAATTTTCATTTATGCTTCAAAAATTCAATTTTGAAATTTTCATTTTAATTTTTTAAACTATACATTAAATAAATTCCAATTTTAAACATTTAAAGCTTGGATATTGAAAATAATTCAGTTTATACAAATCAAATTTTATTCCAAAATATCGTTTAATCGAATTCAAATTTTAACGATTTAAAATCGTTTAATTTAACCAATCCGGTGTCCGTATATAATTCTTTACCCTATGATCAAGTGATACGGATATTTATCATTTCAATCCATAATTATTTTATATTTATGAACATATATCATTTCAACCAGCTTAATTACAAATCCATGAAATCGCTTGAGTCTAACATTTGAACTCATAACGATTTCTCCCTAAATTATCAGGTCGTTCGGGCATATGTATCATTTCAACCTATAGGGAACTTGCAATGTTATAACAATATAGAAATATAACATCCAATCGTCCAATATCGAAAATTCAACATCCATTAATCAACCAATAAATATCAATAGGTAACTGATTATCATTAATAGGTATAAACTGGCAAATTAAAATTTAGTATTAAATTAAATGGCAATTATATTCAATAAGTTCAAATTTAACTGGAATGACAATTTAACTATATTATGTAGCATTCAATCAACTTCTAATCATATTATAGATGAAATTTAACTAACATAAGATAATCTAGAAGTTGTGAGTGGGTCAAAACACTTACGTTTGATTTCAAATCAATTTGAAATCCAAAATAAAGCCCAATATTCAGTAGTCTCAGAATTCATCCAAACCAGTTTCAAAATTTCGATACGATCGTAAGGGAGAAAATTACGCATGAATCGGACCTCGTATGCAAAAAATATTAGCATTAGAAGTTATACGATTTCAATTTAAAACAAATAAAATAATATTATAAAACTTGTACATGTTACCTTCGTATCCTCTCTCATTAACCCTAGAACCCAGTCGCGATGGTACTGCTACTCATGACCGCCGCCATCTCGGCAATTTTTCCGACCATCACATGCATCTAGGACCTGATCTGAGAACATCACCAAGCTACCCTCACTCCGCCACCCACTCCATGGTCGAGGGGCCACATCTGCCATCCCCCAGCATTCACCACCTCCGTCGCCTTCAAAAGCAATTTCTGGAAAAATCACCAATCTTTGACACGAGCAAACGGTATGGATTGACCTCATTCGTCGAGCTCTATGTCGTGGCACTCCCTAATCGACGTATCGATGAAGATCCGCCTATGGACAACCAAGAACAAATCACTGGTTTATGGAAAAATGGTGATTCGAATCAAGAAACAAATTGCATCCATGAATTACGCTGGTCGAGAGCTTCAAAACGATATATAATATGTTCGGGTTTTGAGGAGTTTGATTTTGAAATTGGAATATGGTTTTGAAATCGGAATATGTTTCTGCTACTAAGAAGGAGAAGCAGACAGATGAAATTGTATGCACTGAAATAAGGAATAGAAAGGCTAAAGATCTATTTATACGAACAAAGCCCGATAAGAAAATTAAACACTTATCGAATTGGCACGAACGACCATAACGACTCGAAAAGAACGTTTCGCTTCCGAAATGAAAGTTGGGTTATCCAATATATCCAAATAGATGTTTTCGATATTTTTAAATTCGAAAAAACAGGTTTTAATTCCTAATTCCATCATATACAGAAGTTGGCTTTAGATCGGTTTATTTCAAATTGATTTCAACTAAATTGATTTCTACGCATTTCGATTCCGTACGATCAAACAAGTCCGATTTCCACGAAACTTGAAGCCTTACAATAATTCACTGTTACGGATACGATGAAACTAGTTTCGTCGAAAACCGAGACGGTGGCCAAAATGGCTATTTTCATGTTAAACAAATAAATTATTATTAAATTGATTAAATCACTTTTTCAATTCCAATTTATAATTAATTTTTTTTATCATTTTTGATTACTTAGTAACTTAAAATACTTTTAAAACAAGTTTCCATATCAATTCCATGTTGAATATTACACTATTTAAAGTGTTCAGTTTCAATAGAAATAAATTCAGTTGATTATTAAATTAAATTCTAGTAAATCCATTTATTTGGTCTTTCATCTTATTATTCAATCCATTATCATCTTATGGATATGGTTAACATTGGTTTATATTTTATTACATCAAAAATCTACAATTATCATCTTTTACCATATTAGTTGCAATATTTCTATTATATTGAATTTTTGTTGATTTTCACATTAATTATAGTTTAAAGTTCCCATAAATTCATTTATCTTGATTTCACTCTTATTATTAAATCAACTGTTGCCTTATCATTTATGTACATTTTATTACATTCACATTTTACAATTATCGTCTTAACTCGTATTAATGTAATATTTAATTATATTTAATTGCAATTGATTTCTAGTTTAATTCAATAGATTAAATAAATAGGTAACATATAACAATTGTCACCTTTTACTTAATTTAATCACATTTACGGGTTTATTACTATAAACAAATGTTATAACTACTTATACAACACCGATCTTATCCAATTACAATTAATTGCATATTATTTCATCAAATAATATAATATTTGGTTTATTTCCTTACTTGCAATTTATAACCAAGTTTTATGTTCACAATCATTTCCATTAATTGAAATTGCGTTAAAATAATTATCAGTTGCCTTAAATTAATGTTTTTCCATTTCATTCTAGTTATTATTCTCATTAATAAATCACAAATTTTGATTTCTTCCTATATTAAAGTACAAAATCATATTTAATTCAATATTTTAATTATAGAAAAATATGTGGGTTGTTACACTCTCTCCCACTCAAAACCTTTCATCATCGAAAAGGAAAAAGAAGGGAAAAGAAGGAATTAAGAAATTAGTATATCTTTTCCATAGTATTCAATTCATAAACAATTAATTTACATAATTAATAATTTAAATAAAATATATCAATTTATAAAACAATAAATCCTTTTATATAAATGTTCAATAAAAGTTTGAAAAATATTTCCACTTTCACAAAAAATTTCTAGGTCCAAAATTCATGGAAAATTTCTACAGAGTCCCCTTTGTACGAAGTGCTTTGGGAGAAATAATAATAGCAATATACATCAAATATTTCAAAATAATAATATCCCAAAGCATAGGAAATAATATAATATCGCTATAGAACCGTAATCCGAAACGTACCTATTTGTTGGGCAACAACGCTTATTTTATGAACCAAAAGCAGTAGTTATTGCTTCCATAACCATATTTCAATTATATAATCCAAAGAAGTTAATAATTATATAAAAGATAAATATTTAGTTGTTTCAATAACAAATAAACACAACACAACAACAATCACTTGCAACTAAAAGCATACAATCATCACATGAAATCAAAGTAATCAGCCATACACCCAAAGCAATCAAAACAAATGGTTTGCTTGGGTTTAGACACTTTGAATCATATAGAATGATAAATAAACTACTAAGTATACCATACACTCAACAGTCTTAGATAAAACTTAATAGATTATCCATACATCCTAAACAATTTAAAGTATCACTTCCCAACCATCCCATAAGCCAAAAAACCAATAAATTCAAATGTCATGTAAGTTTTGCTTATTAATTTCCTTTCATATTACTTATTGTTCTTCAGTTTCATTCATTCATATAATGCTCATTTTCATAAATTTACATTCATTACTATAAAATTTTCATTTCTCATTTATACATACAATGCTATTTTCAATTTCTTTACATCCATTTACTTACATAATCACTTATTCCATTTAATTATTTAAAATAATAAATGAATTCATTATTTAAGTATTACATGCTTTTTATTTCAGTTTACTTCACAGTTATTATTTACTTTGATTTCCTTTTTACATCTATATTCACGTGTGAAGCAACTCATACTTTTTTCTTTTCTTTTCTTTCTCTTTTCACTTTTATTTCTTTCATATATAAAGTATTCGCTTTTACTATTCACTTCAATTATTATTAACTTAAGTTTATAATTATTTACTTACAGTATTCACTTTTCTATTACCTTTAATTAGTAGCATTTCAGATTAATAATTTAAGTTTATAACAATTTATAACATCGGAATTCTTATTTATAGACATAATTCCATAGAACACTTTCATTACTTAAGTTTACTTGTATAATATTCTATTACATATTCTAGTAACATTTTGGTAAGTTACACATATGTCTTCTAGAACGTAATTGAATGTTACACAAGTTTGTCTTATTCATTTGAGTTAACAAAATGTTCAACGGTTACATTTTCTTGTTCTTCTCATTTCTACATTTTACATATTTCAATTTCTTATATATTCCATTAGTCTCTTAGCTTCCAATTTCTTAATTTTCTCACTTTAGTAGTCTCCAATTATTAATATAGTCAAGATTTCAATCATTATAATAATTGAAAACTACTAATTATCAGAAAGTTTAAGAACTAAATCCTGGATTCATTTCAGTCAATTTGAAAATAATTTATATATATGTAACGACCCGCAAATTTTCGATAATTTAATTTGTTAATTTAATAAGATTTTGTAATTTAATATTGAAGAAGATAAAAAATTTGTGAATTATTATCGAATTAATAACAGGAATGAAATGTGAGAATGTCAGTGCAAGATTAATGAATAACTAATTTAGTGCAATCCCAATAAATTAAAACAATTGTAAAGCTATAATTGATTGTAAATAGTAAGTTAGGAAATAAATTCGAAGTTATATTAATTGATGAAATATTATGCAATAAACTGTATTTTGATAAAACTAATGTTAGATAAGTAATTTTAATATTGGTTTGGAATGATGAACTTATAAAATTATGATTGAAAGTTAATGGCAATGATTATTATAAGTTACCGATATATTTTAATCCATTAAATTGAATTGGAATCAATGGCAATAAATCTAAATAAAATATTACGTTAGTGTTAATTAAGATAATGTTTGAGAATAATGCTAATATTATCCATGATAGGACAAATTATTGAATTGAAAGAATGGAAATGAAGACTTATCAATTTAATGGGATTTGAACTATAGTAACTGGATTTAATTGCAAATAAATGAAATTAAATATCTAAATATTACGTTAATTGAAATTAAGATGGAATGTGAGAATATTAATGTGATAGATTATGAATCAATTATTAATTTCATCCATTTGATAATAATGAATTGAATAATAGGATGAAAAGTAAATTTAATGGAATTATTGGAAATTAAATTTATAATTTCTGGATATAATGGAATTAAGGCTAACACTGAAAATTGATAAATTAATCAACTCTAGATTGACATTTAAATTTCATAAAATTAGTGTAAATGATTAAGAAATTTCATAATGATGAAATTTGTAAATTATAGAGTTGAAAATTGAAAATTTGATTTAATTAATCAATTATTAATTTATTTAATTAATAGGAAAATAGCCATTTTGGCCACTTACTCGGATTTCGACGAAACTAGTTTCATTGGATCCGTAACGAGGAATTATTACAGGATTTCAAGTTTCGTAGCGATCAGACTTGTCGTTTGATCGTACAGACTCGAAATGCCTTGAAATCAATTTAATTGAAATCAATTTGAAATAAATTGATTTTAGCATAACTTATTCATACGATGGAATTTGGACTTGAAACCTATTCCATTACGTTTAAAATATTCAAAACCATCTATTTTGATATATGGGTTGACCCATTTTCGTTCCGGATCAGAATGGGCTTTTCGGGTCATTATCGTTCAACGGTTCAAACCATTCGTATCCGTTCTTTTATATTTTAACCCTACCTATATATATACCCAGTTATAAACCCTAGCCTATTTCTTATTACTCATTTCTATATGTATAGTTCAGCTATCTCTCCTCTTTAAATGACAGACAAACAAATTCTCACTTCCAAATCCAATTGCAATTCAAAACCAAATCAAAATTTCAAACACCTCGGAAAAATTCAAAAAAATTATATATTGAATATCTTGACAATACGAATCTGCGTCGAATGTTCGTTTTCAGAATTGATGCTCGAATCAAAGGCAAATCTCGATCAAAGTTCATAAATCATGAAACCTTAGTGCTAATTTAGGCGTTTTCGATTTGGGCAGCAATCGAGAAATTGCTTTCTGGGTATTGGAGAGTTGAGTTCGGGGAGTCGTTTGATGGTGGTCGGAGGTTGCGTAGAGGGCTGTGGCATCGGAATTTTGCGATAGCTTTCGGCAGACTCTAATTGGCGATGGCGGCGGGTTGCACCGGAGGGGTCGGGGCTGCGACGTCGTGTAGAGGGAGGCTTGGCGTGGCGTTTGATGGTGGAGCCGTGGCGTATGGGTGCGCGTAGGCGATGCTGATTCGTGGTCAAAGATGCTGGACATGCGTGTGTTAGCTGCTGTCAGGTCGCGTACGCTTGGGCTTCGAACGAGAAGAAGGTGACGTGTCCTTTTTTATTTTTATAAACTATTATATTTTTAACATTCAAACATTCTAATATGCATAATTATTTCATACGTGTTCGGATTTGCATGTGTTTTCTCCACTACATTCGTATCGAAATTTCGGATATTTTGATGCTAGTTTGGACAAGTTCTGAGAGTGCTGGAATTTTGAGTTTAAATTGGATTTAAATTCAAAAGGTGAGTGCTTTAGCCCACTCATAACTTCAAAATTTTCTTATGTGTGTTAAATTAATTTCTGATGTGATTAGAAATTTATCTATGACTGTTTGGCAGATTTTTAATCATCATTCCAGTTAAATTGAATTTATTGAATTAAATTGTTATTTAATTTATTATAGCATTTAAACTGCCAGTTAAATTGTTATTTAATTTATTATTGAATATAAACTGCCAGTAAATACATGTTATTGATTATCTGTTCTATATTGATGTTATTGATTGAATTGGATGATGATTGTGATAAATGTTTGATGATTGACATTGGATGAATGGATGTTGGATTTTATACTGTTATGAACTGCAAGTTTTTATGGATTTTATTTCATTCGAGATTATGGTTTGAAATGATATATAACTGTATTTATGTTTTAAATTACGAATTGAAATGATAAATATCTGTATCACTTGACCATAGGATAGAAAATTATACATAGACACCGTCGGTCGATATATAAATATTTTGAAAAATGATTTCCATGGTTTTGGAAAGAAATATATGGTTTAATAAATATGAATTTTTTTATATTATATAAATATTATTTTATATATAGTTAAATTCTTGAATTTAAGTTATGTATAAAATTGTTTAATAAAAAAAATAAGTTTAATAATGGAGTTTGATTTTATTAAAGTAAAGTATAGTTAAGTGTTTAAATAATACTTTAACATAGAGGTTATAATGATTTAAATAAATTAATGTCGGAAGGTAAATTGGAAATTTATCTCAAATTGAGCTTATTTAAGAATTAAAGTCAATAAGTTGATGTAAAATTTATTAAATTTGAAAATTTAAAAGGTATGATTTTTATAACTTGATTTTGGGTTTAGGGTGAATTAATTGAATATTTCAAGTATAAATGAATTGAAGAAAATATTTAGTTATTTGTAATTTGAGTTTTATTTAAATGATAAGAGATTTATTATGTAACTGATAAGGGATTTATTATGTAAATTATTTCGAAACTAAATAATAGAAAATTTAATTGTTGAATCAAAATTATCAAATTTAGTTTTGAAATTTTGGAATATTTAAAGCCTTGAAATATATCGAAATTGAATGTTTTATGGAAATTGAAATGTTTCGAAGTTATGAATTTCAAAGTATTATGTTTTAAAAGTGTTATAATTTTCAATGTTTGTTTTTGATGTGTATAGATTTGAAAGTGCTATGATTTTGGAAAATGGGTGTATTTGAAATAAAAATGATATTATATTGATTTGGGTTTTAATAAAAATGATATCATAGTGATTTGGTTTTTGAAGTGGAAATTATATCATATTTATATGGTTTTGAATGGATATTATATTCTGGTTTGAAGTATAAACTATTTAGAAAAGACCGCGGTGTTATAATAACGTTTGGTTGTTAAAGAGACCGGGATCGGAAGTTGTCGTACTCTCTGCCAACTCCGAAAACCACTTTAACAACCGTGTACGCGGTGGAAATTCTAAAATGAAGTAGGATGGTGGCGGCGTTTCCTTTGAGGTATATATGTGGACCCGTCTCCCATGAGTTGGCATAAGGTTGCTAAAATAGGAGCGATCGACGGGCTAAGAAGATAGTGTAACGTTTGCGATTTTTCGATGCTCGAAAATCGACATCAATACGTCCATTGTATCAACTGCCGAGAAATCGAATGCCGGAAAACCGTAACGTTAGGGTTAAGGAAGAGGTAGAAGATAGAATAAGAGAGAGAAAGATAGAACAGAACAGAAACAACAGAACAATATCAGAATCTCACAATCGCAGCGGAACAACATATAACAGATAAATGAATAATCTTTAAAAAGAACTATATCAGTTATTACATTACATCATATTACATTACATTTCATCATCAGAGTGTACAATAACAAACAATAATAAACAATGGAAAAGAAATACTATATGCTACTAATACGCCATGCCATCCAGCTTGCCTCCAGCAACTCCTGAATTTCCAGCTCCTGAATTTCCAGAATATCCTGATAACCCGACTCTTGACTGCATGTGTGGAAATTGGTGGGCACCCAGAGTTTAGGAAGGAAAACAATAAACTCCGAGTCAGTCATGTGACTGGTGTGATAACTAAAACAGTTTATCTTTAAAACAAATAACAGGATAATTTTAAAATAGATTCGCAATGCTTTTTAGAAAATGAGACAACCATAAAGCCTCCCGCACACACACACAATGCAAACGCAGAATTGGAGGAGATTTCTTCTTATGATAGTCAAAGATGCTTGATACACATTCAAAAGAAACATTTGATATTATTACAAGTGCATAGTGTAGGAAAATTATTTCGAAAGTAAAGATATAAATCTTAGCCAGCATAGGCATTTCGCACTTATGCCTACTATAGCTACCATCCAAACAGTGGGGCGCCACCATAAGTGAATGATAGGTTCTACAACTAAAACCGTACAAGATCGTATTGTTTCTTTGGATTTCCAACAAATGGTCAGGCCAAGGAACTTCCCATTGCCACATGGGTACGAATCTGGAAAGACGACCCGAGAACCAAACCGGATCTCTGCCAACACAAGGCCGGGTTACCCATAACTGGGTAACTACTGACACGAATATGTCATCCCCCGATCATAACCGATCTATCCGAGGATCCTCGATTTCCAACAACCGCAAAGCAATAAATTTGCAGCAACAACATAGGTTAAGTATCCGGGCTCCATACCATGATACCACCTCTATCCAGAAGGAACGACATACACTAAAGGGGCGCTACCCCTGGATAACCTTGCCGCATCCTTCCTGTTTTGATCATTTCCGGGGAGTGAGGTCCGACGAAGTCTCGTCCACAAAGCCACGCTTTATACAAAAGTTGTGCTTTGGGTCAACAAATGATCAAAGTAATGATCACCAAGATAAATGATCAAACAAATGATCATATCACAAATGATCAAACAATGATCATCCCACAGCAACACTCAGCATGCCACACTACCAAATTGGGAGTATATCACTAATAACCTTCAACTACATAACCTCCGAGCTCGTACGTCTTAGAGAAGGGTGTTAAGCTAAGAGAATAAATTCTCCGCCACCAACAGAAATATATTTGAAAGAAATCAGCTTTATATCTCAATTTATAATGTCAGACATACAATCCATACAAGTCTGTTCCGGGCTTGAACAGAACCGAAGGCACTTACAAAGAAGTCCTTGCATTCCGGATAATTTCTAATCACGTCCGGACTTCCCGTCACTAAGGGTGATAAAACCTCTACATCGAAGATCAGCCGATGCAGAGTAACTCAACGGTAATCCTTCCATTTTCAAAAATATCCGGTCTTCAACACCGGTCATCAAATGCAATCCATTACGACGTATCACATATTCGGAATGGGTTATACGACCCCAAGGTCCTTTCCCGGCTAACCCGAATAGTGAGCGCTTATTCAAAAATAAGTGTGGCATTCAAATTCAAACAATCACAACAAATACCTATTTAAAGGTAAATATTGATAGTCGGATTATTTAACTATCAAAAGGCATGCTCAACATCACCAGATTCCAAATAATTTTTCAAATAATTTATTTTCCAAAATATCCTTACAAGATATATATATTTCCCACACTTCAACATTTGAAAACTAATTTTCAAATCACTTTTCACCTTTACCACTTTTGAAAACAAATTTCAATCAATTTCCTTATTCGAAATACTTTCATTTCAACATGGTTCATTTAAACTAATTAAATAAACCCTTACCGATTTACTTTATATTTACGTTCCAAATCCGTAAATTTATTCCCACACTTCAAAAAAATAAATCAACTTTATTTTTAAACAAATTCCCCTTTTCATTTATAAATTCCATAGTGAATTTACATTCCAAAATATTTATGAAAATATGATTCCCAAATCGATTTCTAATATTCATTTTCAATTTGTCTTCAAAAAGATAAATTCTTAAAATGTTTCATTTCACATTGGAAAAACATTTCCGTACTTATTTATTAATAAGTAATTCATAAATCCATTTATTTTCAACACTTGGAAAATATTCAATATACTTAAACCGAAATTAAGTATATATTTCATTCTTTAAGGAAATCATTCTCTTAAACATATTTATTTGGGCCAAAACGAATATTGCGCAAAACATCGTTACGACAACCCAAAATCACTAGTATAAGGATTCAAAATTTAGATAGATATATAAATCCCAATACTATACAAAAACATTTCCTTTCGGAAATCATTTACTATAACAATAGTGTTATAGTCCATCATTTCCTTCTATTTCTCGAAAACGTCTATTTCAACAATAAATGTTGAAATCTATGTATTCGATTCATAATACATTTTAAAACATCATTAAAACGATTAACTTCATTTTATAATATTCATTTTCCCAAGCATATCCATTTTATTTGATAATATATTCACTGTCCAAAATCGTGAATATACTTCCTTAACCAAATTTCAACTTTCAATTTATCAAATTCCATTGATTTCGAATTTATAAACATTGTCTATAAATTCCATTTCTATTTATAAGCTTCGATTTATAAATCTCCTTTATTAATCCAATTTATATTTCGTTTATATGCCGAATCTAACTTATAAGTAAATTACTTATAATCCATTTATTCATAAATCCATTCTTTTATATCATCGTTTGTTTATAAATCTAAAATTCTTATTTACTTATAAAACTAAGTACAATTTTATTTTAACACATATAAAAGCTCGTTTTATATTTCCAGTATCTTTAACTTATAAAATATAAATTTTACAAATCTTTTATATAAACCGTTTATAATAATTCAAAAATCTCAATTTAAATAAACCAATCTCTTTATTAATTTACAAAACGTTATTTAAAACTTATATAACTCCAAAATTACACTTAAGTATTATTTTCCCAAAAATATAACTTTTATTACCATAAAATTAAAATGTTTATTTATTTTAACAATTCAAAATTAAATAAAATGTATACTTTCAAAAATCACTTTAAAAATTCTTTTAAAAACCAAAATCATTATTTTAAAACTTCAAAAATGGATCCGATGATGCAACAGCACCAAATAGTCAATCACAACATCCAAATATCATATATCAATATGATAATCAACAAATATCACAATATCTGTAAATAAATCAATACAGTTGAGGAATCCAGTTGGATCCCTCCAACCTGTTTCCCTGCATCCACAAACATTAACACAATACCAATTCCGTTCCAGTACGGAATTATCGCGGTATATGGGATTTATAAAATATTATCCGCTTAATAGACGGTGCAATAGGGTCTCATGCGCTATATAATGCGGGAAATCAACTCCAAGTACATAAATAATACCAATTTCACTGTACTGTGAAATATTCGCGGTATATGTTTCTAATAAATAACATCCGCTTACTAACGGCGCATAATGTCTATTTTAATAATCAATAGATAACAATCATCATTCAAACATGCATTCGAGAATTTTAAATATAACTATTTAAAATTAAAAATCGAAACCGATTCGATTGAGTGAGAAGTTCTCACCTTGATTTCAATTTCGTTTTCAGCTTTTATTTCGAACAAAATTAAACGGACGTTTAATTTTACCCGAAATTTTCGCTAGCTCCAAATAACTCCAATACAGTTCCATAGCGTAGTGCTCATCCATACGAACCCAACGCAACTTGTTTCACGCGTTTTCGACCTCGTATGACCAAAATATAGCATTACAAAGTTTGAATGATTATAATATATTTCAATTTAGCATTTTCTTTCTTTTATTTTTATTTTTCAACCTTGCATCCAGGCCGCACGTTTTCATCATCAGATCACAGCTGCACCTTCCTTTCTTCCATCTCCAGTTCACGTTCGAACAAAACAACCCATTGTCGCTCCCATACTTCCCAAATCGCGACCCCCATTGATGTCTTTCGCCTCGATCGGAGGCCTCCATATGAACGGCCGTTGCCGCCTCCACCCACGGCAGCAAACTCGACAAGCTCGGCCTCCCCTATTGAACGCTCCTCGAGGACGAACGGTCGACCTTCCAACTGAAACTGCAATCGGTCCAATGCGTGAAACCCCATCTCGACCGTATGGATCTGAAGATCTTGTCGAGCACTACAACATTGTAGTTAATGCTTTCTCGAATCGATGCATGGATTTGAAGGAATTAAGGCGAGAAGAATGGAGCATTTTTGGAATTAGAAATTAAAAATGGCGGCCGGTTAAAATTAGGGTTAGGGTTAATTTTTCTCCAAAAAAAAAAAGAAATATGGGGTGCTTATATAGAAAAAAATGACAAGCACTATTCATCCCGGGATTTCCGAACTCCAATTTACGCGCGGTGACCGAGGTTTCTAGGTTTAACCCGCGTTTCGGACACAATGGAATAGGTTTCGGAAGCTAATTCGATCATCTGTGCGAGATACGGCAATAAACGATCGATTTTAAATTAAACCGATTTAACTAATTTCTAGGCGTTTTAGCTCGCACCGGACAAACGATAAATCCGATTGACTTGAAATTTGAAACCTTACAATAATATCACGTTACGGATCCGATGAAACTGATTTCGTCGAAATCCGAGACTGTTTGAAAAATGACTATTTTAACTCGCCAAATAATTTCGATGCGTTTCGAGCTGCCACGGTCAAATGAAAACTCCGATTGCTGCGAAAATTGAAATCCGACAATAACAAACTATTACGGATCCAATGGAACTAGTTTCGCCCAATTCTGAGATAGTTCGAAAATTGACTAATTTCGCTAGTCGATTTAAATATTAAAATATTCAATTTTCACAAATTTACTTTTAATTCGATTTTAAAAGTTCTAAAATATCGTTCTAGCTCCAATATGATAAAATAAAATTTTAAAAATCATTTTCAATCATATTTAACCCGATTTTCAATTATTTCTCAAATTTCAACTATCAAATTATCGATTTAATTGTCCAATTAAATCCAATATTCGAAAATAAATTATTCGACTTATAAATTCCACTTATTAATAATTAAAATTAATTAAATATTCAAATTTTAATTAATATAAATTCTAGGTCGTTACAGACAGCACCTTTTATTTGACACACTCCTTCGATACCATTCTATTACTTTGTGATTCATTTGGGCCCTTTTGATTTTGGGGGTATGGCTCGAGGTGGGCGGTAGTAGCTATTACACGTTACAACCGGCCCGGAAGCGTAATTGGTATGTCTAGCCTGGCATTGCCTAGTTGTGCCGTGTCACCTACCATAGCGCGCCTTGTACGAGTTTGGTTTTCTCCCGTAGCCCGTGTGGTATCCTCCGGTGGCTTCCCGATCAGGAGGGACCATGATACTGGATGGACTACTAGGACTATTACGTGTTAATGGGAATATTGGGTCACTCCTTAACGCTATTAAAAAGGTAAGTTTATTTTAATATTAGACACTATTATAATAGCAAAATATTACTACATAGTAAATAGTTTAACGGATCCTTAGGAGATGTGAGTCCCGAGCATTCTTAAGTTACTGCACTCACGTTAGACACTGGATAGGAGATGTCAAATCCCGTAAACATCTCTGACGCCGTTCCACTCATATTATTTACCGTTGATTTAACTTACGCAAGATCTTTTAGTTCTGACTCGAGTGTTTTGTCTTTTCAATTTGCTCGGGTCAGTCTGAGCATTTCAGGATTCGAATACCTTATTTCTGGAGGACGAAGATTTTATTATTACTATTAATTACTACATTGTTCCGCTGCATTATTTTATTATTCTATGGTATGTGTAACTTTGACATGTAATGTATAAGTAAACCAAATGTTGTGTAAAAAGCTTCATGAACTGTTTATTCAATTATTATATTTTATCGTTCCGCTGCAAGATTCTGTTTCGTTTTTTCTTACCCAACTTTTTCTTATTTACCCCATAACAAGCTGTCTTCTGTATGGTTTAAGTCTGACGTGTGTGGTTTATCGTCGATTTAAAGCATACAAAAAGGATGGATGTTACATCTGGTATCAGAGCTTTGTTTTTGTGATAAAACCTTAGCTTTTTGGGGTCTGACTCTTTATTAATAGGGTAGTAATACCCTATGACGAGTCATTGAGCACGTATATATGAGAGAGCGTATTTGTTAGTGTTATAAAAGGCTTTTAATATTGTGTTAATTTCTTCCATTTTGTATTTAAAAATTCTGGTTGGTGCATAGGACGCTATGACATCAATAGAGATTTTTAAACACTTAATAGGACAAACCGACACAATATTTGTTTTGAATATAGGTGAATGAAATAATTTGGCCTATTATATTTTCTATATATATAAAATAAAATTTCATGAATAAGATATATATTAGGTTGTATTATACTGGTTGTTAGGTAGTGTAATTTATAAATATTGATTGGAAACTAGAGTTGAAGAAAATAAAATAAAATGAAAACTGGAAATTTTAGAACTTAAGTTCTGGGATTTCTGAAAATTCTTTTGAATGATTTTGGAATATAATAACAATATTATTAGAAGTATTTTTTGATATAAATATTTTAATATGATTTGAAAGAATTGTTTAAAGAAATTTTGGAAGAAATAAGTTCTGTACTCCTCTCTCTGTCGCTGGAAAATAATTTCGATAATGAGTGCACGCATCATCGACATTCATTTTCGAGTTTCGAAGTGGGAAGGCTACTGTAGTAGTTTTAGTGCAGATTTATTTTGATAAACAAACGTAAATTTTAAATTGTTTTAAATATAATTGGATATATAAAGTGTAAGTGCATACATTTATCTATTATCTTTTTAAATGATTAGAAATTTAACCCGTTATTTAGTTCTCGAGTTTCCATTAATTAATGGTTTCAATTGCTTTAGTGAAATGAAATTTAACTAATAATTGGAACCTCTAAAGGAAATAAGAGATTTAATGCTAAGTTATAAATGGAAGAAAAAAAAGTTGAAATCGTAACCTATAAAACAAAGGACATGGCTATTGAACATTAAATTAGTTAAAAGAAATAAGAAAACTTGTACAACTTTCAGTTATATTCTTAAAAAGCATAGATATCACTTACCAAAAGATTTAAAAGTTGAAATGTCTAATAGGAAAATGTAATGGAATTTTATATAAGTAAATTTTGAAGTAATGGAAAGTATTAATGAAATTCCTTAATTAATAAGACTTTGATGTTGTAGTTGTTTTAAACTTATGCTATAGTTGAAATATTACTATAACAAGTTGTGATAGAAAGAAAGCATTATAAGAAAGTAACTAAAAACTTAAGTAATTGAAATTGATATGCTAAGAAATTGAATTGAAGTAAATACTATAAATAAATGAATATAAATAAATGAAGTTATGCAATAATGAATGAATAAACAAATATAATGCAATAAAAAAAACCAACATGACCCGAATAAATAAAAATGAATAATTGTAAGTATTAAATGAAAATAAATGAAATAAACACTGAATGAGTGAGTGGAAATAAAAGTTCAAAAGAAATAAATGTAAATAATAAGATAAATCATTATATGAATAAAACGAAATCAAACAACAAATATTATAAAATGAAATTATTAAGAATGAACTTGATCTATTGTTTGGGATTGTTGTTTGTTTGATTTATGGTTGTTTGGGCAAGGATACTTTAAATTGTTTGGATATATAAATAATCTATTTAGTTTCATCTAAGAATGTTGAGTAAATGGTGCACTTAATAGTTTACTCTCTATTCTGTACGATTTAAAGTTTTTGAAACCAAATAACTATTTGTTTTGTTTGCTATGGATATGTGGGTGGTTGACTTTATTGACTTCATATGATGGTCGTATGTTGTGATTGCAAGTGATTGTTGTGTTTGACATTATTTTGTTTGATTAATGGATGAAACAAAATTAATACTTCATTTTGTACAATTATTAACCTCTCTGGATTATATAAGTGAAATACAGGTTATGGAAGCAACTGCTACTGCTTTTGGTTTCATAAAATAAGCGTAAATTGCCCGACCAATAGGTACATTTTTGGATTACGGTTTATAGCGTTATTATATTGTTTTTCCCGTGTTGGGATATATATTATTTTGGAAAATATATGTTGTATATTGTTATATTTGATATTACATTTTCCCCCAAGCCTTTCTGTACAAAGGAGACTCTGCCGAAATTTTCCGTAAATTTTGGACTTAGAAAAATTTTGAAAAATATTTTTCAAACTTTACTGATTTGAGTATAAAAAGCTTTAATGTTTATAAATTGGTATATTTTATTTTAATTAATTAATTTTTTAAATTATTGTTTATAAAGTTGATATTTTTGAATAAGATGTATTGTTTACTCAATTCTTCTTTTCCCTTCTTTTTTTCTTTTCGGGGATGAAAAGTTTTGAGTGGGGAAGACTGTAACGACCCGTAAATTTTCGATAATTTAATTTGTTAATTTAATAAGATTTTATAATTTAATATTGAAGAAGGTAAAAATTTGTGAATTGTTGATGAATTAATAGCGGGAATGAAATGTAAGAATGTTAGTGCAAGATTAATGAATAACTAATTTAGTGCAATCCCAATAA
The DNA here is from genome assembly GCA_030765085.1 of Allium cepa. Lineage (NCBI taxonomy): Eukaryota > Viridiplantae > Streptophyta > Magnoliopsida > Asparagales > Amaryllidaceae > Allium > Allium cepa. Next base: position 524,771,222 of record CM060934.1, on the reverse strand, counting down.
ATTGAAACAATTGTAAAGCTATAATTGATTGTAAATAGTAAGTTTGGAAATAAATTCGAAGTTATATTAATTGATGAAATATTATGCAATAAACTGTATTTTGATAAAATTAATGTTAGATAAGTAATTTTAATATTGGTTTGGAATGATGAACTTATAAATGTATGACTGAGAGTTAATGGCAACGATTATTATAACTTACTGATATATTTTAATCCATCAAAATGAATTGGAATCAATTGCAATAAATCTAAATAAAATATTACATTAATGTTAATTAAGATAATGTTTGAGAATAATGTTAATATTATCCATGATAGGATAAATTGTTGAATTGAAAGAATGGAAACGCAGACTTATCAATTTAATGGGATTTGAACTATAGTAATTGGATTTAATGCAAATAAATGAAATTAAATATTTAAATACTACGTTAATTGAAATTAAGATGGAATGTGAGAATATTAATGTAATAGATTATGAATCCAATGTTAATTTCATCCGTTTGATAATAATGAATTGAATAATAGGACGAAACGTAAACTTAATGGAATTATTGGAAATTAAATTTATAATTTCTGGATATAATGGAATTAATGCTAACATTGAAAATTGATAAATTAGTCAACCCTAAATTGACATTAAAATTTGGTAAAATTTAAATAAATGATTAAAAAAATTCATAATGATGAAATTTGTAAATTATAGTGTTGAAAATTGAAAATTTGATTTAATTAATCAATTATTAATTTATTTAATTAATAGGAAAATAGCCATTTTGGCCACTGACTCGGATTTCGACGAAACTAGTTTCGTCGGATCTGTAACGCTGAATTATTGCAGGATTTCAAGTTTCGTAGCGATCAGAGTGCCGTATGATCGTACGGACTCAAAACGCCTTGAAATCAATTTAATTGAAATCAATTTCAAATAACTTGATTTTAATATAACTTCTTCGTACGATGGAATTTGGACATGAAACCTATTCCATTGCATTTAAAATATTCAAAAACATTAATTTTGATATGTGGGTTGACCCACTTTCATTCCGAGTCAGATCGGGCATTTCGGGCCATTATCGTTCAACGGTTCAAACCATTCGTATCCATTCTTTTATATTTTAACCCTACCTATATATACCCAGTTATAAACCCTAACCTATTTCTTATTCCTCATTTCTGTACATACAGTTCAGCTGTCTCTCCTCCTCAAATGACAAACAAATAAATTCTCACTTCCAAATCCAATTGCAATTCAAAACCAAATCAAAACTTCAAACTCCTCGGAAAAATTCAGAAAAAATATATATTGAATATCTCGACAATACGAATCTGCATCGAGTGTTCATTTACGGAATTGATACTCGAATCAACAGCAAATCTCGGTCAAAGTTCATAAATCGCGAAACCTAAGTGCTAATTTGGGCAGCAATCGAGCAATTGCTTTCTGGGTATTGGAGAGTTGGGTTCGGGGAGTCGTTTGATGGTGGTCGGAGGTTGCGTAGAGGGTTGTGGCGCCAGAATTTTACGAATTAGGGTTTGGCAGAGCCTAATTGGCGATGGCGGCGGGTTGCACCGGAGGGGTCGGGCTGCGGTGTCGTGTAGAGGGAGGCTTGGCAGGGCATTTGGTGGTGGCACCGTGGCCTATGGGCGCACGTAGGCGGCACGGATTCATGGTCAAAGATGCTGGATGTGCGTGTGTTAGCAGCCGTTAGGTCGCGTACGCTTGGGCTTCGAACGAGAAGAAGGTGACATGTCCTTTTTTTATTTTTATAAACTATTATATCTTTAACATTCAAACATTATAATATGCATAACTTTTTCATACAAGTTCGGATTTACGCATGGTTTTCTCTACTAGGTTCGTATTGAAATTCCAGACATTTTGACGAGGGTTTGGACGAATTCTGAGACTGTTGGAATTTTGAGTTTAAATTGGATTTAAATTAAATTTAAATTCAAAAGGTGAGTGTTTTAACCCACTCACAACTTCAAAAATTTCTTATGTGTGTTTAATTAATTTCTATTGTGATTAGAAATTTATCTATAACTGTTTGGCATATTTTTAATCATCATTCCAGTTAAATTGAATTTATTGAATTAAATTGTTATTTATTTATTATTTCATATAAACTGCCATTTAAATTATTATTTAGTTTATTATTGAATATAAACTTCCAGTAAATACCTGTTATTGATTATCTATTCTATATTGATTTTATTGATTGAATTGGATAATGATTGTGATAAATGTTTGATGATTGACATTGGATGAATGCATGTTGGATTTTATACTATTATGAACTGCAAGTTGTTATGTATTTTATTTCATTCGGGATTGCGGTTTGAAATGATATATAACCGTATTTATTTTTCAAATTACAGATTGAAATGATAACAATCCGTATCACTTGACCATAGAATAGAAGATTATATACAGACACCGTCGGTCTATATACAAATATTTTGAAAAATGATTTCTATGGTTTTGGATAGAAATATACAGTTTAATAAATATTGATTTTTTTGATATTATATAAATATTATTTTATATATAGTTAAATTCTTGAATTTAAGCTATGTATAAAATTGTTTAATAAAAAAAATAAGTTTAATAATGGAGTTTGATTTTATTAAATTAAAATATGGTGAAGTACTTAAATCATACTTTAATATAGAGGTTATAATGATTTAAATAAATTATGGTTTAAAGGTAAATTGGAAATTTATTTGAAATTGAGCTTATTTAAGAATTAAACTCAAAAGTTGATGTAAAATTTATTAAATTTGAAATTTTAAAAGGTATGATTTTTATAACTTGATTTTGGATTTAGGATGAATTAAATGAATGTTTCAAGTATAAATAAATTGAAGGAAATATTTAGTTATTTTTAATTTGAGTTTTATTTAAATGATAAAGGATTTATTATGTAAATTATTTCGAAACTAAATAATAGAAAATTTAATTGTTGAATCGAAATTATCAAATTTAGTTTTGAAATTTTGGAATATTTAAAGCCTTGAAATATATTGAAATTGAATGTTTTATCGAAATTGAAATGTTTCGAAGTTATGAATTTCAAAGTATTATGTTTTAAAAGTGTTATAATTTCAAATGTTTGGTTTCGAAGTGTATAGATTTGAAAGTGCTATGATTTTGGAAAAGGGATGTATTTGAAATAAAAATGATATTATATTGATTTAGGTTTTACTAAAAATGATATCATAGTGATTTGGTTTTTGAAGTGGAAATTATATCGTATTTATATGGTTTTGAATGGATATTATATTTTGGTTTGAAGTATAAACTATCTTGAAAAGGCCACGGTGTTATAATAACGTTTGGATGTTAAAGTGACCGAGATCGGAAGTAAGCTTGCTCTTTAACTCATTGAATGTAGCTTCACACTTCTTATTCCAGATAAACTTAGCATTCTTATAAGTCAAAGCAGTGAGAGGTGCAACAATTCGAGTAAAATTCTGAATGAAACTCTGGTAATAACCAGCAAGGCCCAGAAAACTATGAATATCAGATGGAGTCTTAGGAATTTCCCAATCCTGTAATAGAATAGGGAGAAAATAAGGACAACCGAAAAGATAGGATTATTAATTAATAAAAGAAAAGAGAGAAAAGAAAAACTTACATTGATCGCAGCGATCTTGGCTGGATCAACAAAAACTCCATTACTAGAAACATTATGCCCAAGGAATCGGACTTCATCCTTCCAGAAATGGCATTTAGAAAATTTAGCCTTCAACTAATGATTTCTGAGAGTCTCAAGAACAGATTTCAAATGCGACTCAAATTTAGCCTTCAACTAATGAGTTAGACCCCACAAGCTAAGGTTATCGCTAAACCAAAGCTCTGGTACCAAATGTAACGACCCACCTTTTTGGATGGTTTAAATCTACGATAAACCACACACGCCAGACTCAAACCATTCATAGAGTGGATTGTTACGAGGTAAATAAGAAAAGGAGAGAAAGAAAGAAAACAAACACGGAATCTCACAGCGGAATGACAAACTATAATAATCAAATAAACAGTTCATGAAGCTGTTTTACGAATAACATTTGAGTAAACTTTTACAATACAGAATCAGAGTTACATACAACAGAAATAAATAACAATGCAGTGGAATAACATGATGCAACAATATGAATATAATAAATATAATAGTACTAATTCGTCTTCGTTCTCCAGAAAACCAATCTTCGATACACCGAAAAGCTCAGACTAACCCAAGCGAATAGAAAAGACAAAACACTCGAGTCAGAACTAAAAGATCTTATGTAAGTTAAATCAACAGTAAATAAATATGAGTGTAACGGCATCGAAAATATTTACGGGGTTTGACATCTCTCATCCAGTGTCTAACGCAAGTGCAATAACTTAAGAGATGTTCGGGATTCCATCTCCTAAGGATCCGTTAAACTATCTATATACATAGTACAATACGCTATTATAATAGTGTCTATAGTAAAGTAAAGTATGCAAATAGAGTTAAGGCATTGTCCATATCCCCCTTAACACATTTTATATATTATCATAGTCTATACAATACTATAAACTCCACCGTAAACTGGTGGGCAATCAAGGAGCACTCCATAGGTACTACATAAACCAAACTCGTAGAAGGCGTGATAAGGCATGTGACACGGCATGCGAAGTAATGTCAGGGGAGGATTCTACCATTTGCACTCTCGGACTGGTGGTAACGCATAGCAGCTACTACTGCCCACCTCGAAACGCACTTCCATAATCAAAATAGAGGGATGGCCACCAAATCAATCACAAAGTACTAATATGGTATCGAAGAAATGTGCTTGATGGAAAGAGCAACCTCAATTGGCCCGGTATAGCTCCAGTTTTAGCCACATCAAGCTGACTCACAGGAGTCAGGGCTACGTAAATACCTTATACAGAATCGTTCGCCAAACCAACCTACTTCATCCTGGAATCTCCACCACATACACAGTTGTTAAAGTGGTTTTCGGTATTGGCAAGGAGTATGACAATATTAGATCTCGGTCTCTTTAACAACCAAACGCTTATTTCACACTGGATGGTTTTTTTTTTGAATTTTCAAAATCTTTTCATAATTGATATCAAATATCATATTCAATTCAAACCATAACACTTTTAAAATCATATTCACTTTTAAATTATCGATAAGATAGGTTAATTAGTTCCTCATTTCAAAAATCATTTTTTTACTCGAATATGTCATTCTAATCTCAACTTTGGTTATTCAAACATTTAACCATATTCGCTTCCAAATCAAGGATTCAAATATAACCACTTCCACTTTATACAGCCTGAAATTTAGAAAATAGTTTTGAATAGTTATAAATAATGTAAATAGTTTAGCATGGTTTTCATAGATTTAAAATACTTTAAATAGATTAAATGAGTTAATTAGTTTAAAATAGGTTAACTTAGGTTAAATAGATTAAAATAAATTAAAATATTCAAATTGATTAAAAATACTTTAAAATAGTTGAAACTAGATTTAAATTAGTTTAATAGTTTGAAAACCTTAAGATCGGGATTTTAAAATAATAAATCTTTAAATGGTTTATATAAAAATAATCAATTTGGAATTAATATCAAAATTAAACCATTTCTTCCATTTCAACACATCTGAACATTGTCTAGCTTTCAATTCAACTAACTAAAACTGGTTTTTAAATTCAGATTCTCATTAACTATTTAATCAATATCGATTTCAAATCTATGTTTTAATTATCAATTTAAACCACTTCAAATTAAATGGATTTCAAAGTTATATTCCAACAATTTCAATAACTCAATTTCGATAAATTTCATTTATGCTTCAAATATTCTACTTTGAAATTTTCATTTTAATTTTTCAGATAATACATCAAATCAATTCTGTAACGACCCACTATTTTGGACCATTCAAACCGACAATAATTCATACATGTCAGACATAAATAATTCAAAATAACAGATTGTAATAAAATTTGGAGCAAATAAAACCAATCACAGACACAGAAATATCAGAATAGCTCGCAGCAAAAATTAAAATACCATAGTAGTTCATGAAGCTACTATAACAAAGTCTCAAAACAAAATACATAATATCAGTCTAAAAACAAACACAATAAAAATCCCAAATACATAGAAGTCCACTAATACAAGAGCTGAAATAGAACAACTGAAACTGAAATAGATGGATAACTAGATAAGCAGAATCTCCAGTGCTTACTAGCTCCGGAAAGAGAAATCCAAAGCTGGGAATACTCAGTCTAACCCGAGCATAAAGAAAAACATAAAACACTCGAGTAAGGACATACATACTTATACAATGTAAACCAACTCAAGTGAACTGCACTACATACAAGTAACTTAAAGGATGCTTGGGACCGTCCATCCTCTAAGGATCCGTTAAACTATTTACTATGTAGTAGTATTTCGCTATTATAATAATGTCTAATAGTAAAATAAACATACTTTAAAATAGCGTTAAGGAGTGATCCAATATTCTCCTTAACACGTAATAGTGCCAGTAGTCTATACAGTACCCGCATATCTCCTGATCGGGAGACTATGAGAAGATACTCCATAGGTACGACACAAATCAAACTTGTAGTAAGGCTCGCTATGGCAGGTGACATGGCATACAAAGCAATGCCAGGGTAGATATACCAATTACGCATACAGGCTGGCAGTAACATAGCAGCCACTACGCCTACCTCGAAACACACTCCCAAATCAAATGGTGGCCACCAAACAACCATAACATAATAGAATGGTACCAAAGGAATGTGTCCGACCAGAGGTGCTACCTCTTTTGGCCCGAGATCGCTCCCGTTTTAGCCACCTTAAGCCAACTCACGGGAGTCGGGTCCATGTTCATACCACAATAGGATCGTTGCCACCATCCTACTTCATTCTGCAAACTCCATCACGTATACAGTTGTTAAAGTGGTTTCAGTTTCGACAGAGAGTATGTCCATATCCGATCTCGGTCTCTTTAACAGCCAATCTTTATTATAACCCGTGGTTATAAATTTCAAAAATAGTTTAGATTTCAAATCAAAATACTCCATTTTAACTATTTAAAAGTGAAGTCATTATACTTACAAATCAAATATTCAATTCCCAAAAATTTTGTCCTTTCAGAGTTCATTTATTCACTTAAATACAATAAAACAGTGAAATTTTAGCTTTTGCGGCATTTAGAAAATGCTACAGTAAGTTACATTTGAAAACAATTCAATTCAGCAAAGACAGTATTTAAAAACTGCTGTAATATTTCAGTTTTTAGTTAAAAAATAGTTCAATTCAGCAAAGACAACATTTACAAAACCACTGTAATAGTTCAGGGTTCAAATTAAAAGATTTAATTCAATTCAGCAAAGACAGCGTGTACAAAACTGCTGTAGTAGTTCAATTATACTTAAAATCTCCTTTCAGCCAATTACAGCACTTAACAAGTGCTACTGTAGCCCTTTTATAAATTTCAGATTTTAGTTTCATTCTGCAACCACAGCACTTACAAAGTGCTGTAATATTAGATTTTAGCCATAGTTCATTTGCATCAACCACAGCACTTACAAAGTGCTGTAATCTCCGTTACTTCAGATTTCAAATGAACTTCAAAAATGATAGCATTTCTGAATTGCTACAAATTCAATTTCCAAATTTTCAATGAAATTTCAGAAACAATTAAATTTTGATTTTAACCCTTTTAACTTATAATAATAATATTTTTCCACTCAAAAATGTTCATTTAAATACCCTTTTAACTTATGATTTTTATAAAGTAATTTTTTATACATAAACTCAAATTTTGAATAATTCACTTATTAAATTCAGGCATACAAATTTCTATTCTTTGCATTTTAAAAATTAACTTCACACTTAAGTTTTAATTACCATTTAAAAATATAAACTAAATTTCCATTTTATTTATTTAATTTAACTTCATTTTTAAACAAAATCTCAAATTTAAATATTTAGTTATATTTCAAATTTCAACTTAAGCATTCATTTGTTTAACATATTTAACTTATAGGAAAATCATTAACACTTTATAAAAATCATTTTTAATTCAATTTAAATCAAATTATCATGATTTACATTTTTAAAAATAATTAAAAATTTAAGAAAACTTTATAAAATAACCACGGGTCTATAAAAAAATTTCTACCCTAAGTCAAGTGATACGGATAATATATCATTTCAATCCGTAATTTACAGAGAAAAATCCGGGTCCTGTCATTCCAAACCCGCAGTCCCAAGTTAAATAAAATAAATAAAAATCATTCGGGTCTATCATTTCAACCCATAACGATTTTTCCCTATTCTAAAGTCCGTTCGGGTATGTATCATTTCAACCCAAGTGATTCTATTCTACAGGGAACTTATAGTGTGAGAACTGAATAAAATAAATAATATAGCAACATATAGCAGTATCAGATGATATGACAGGTTTATAAACAAGGTTAACATCATATAATTCATATCACATGCTGGTATAACATGATATAATATTCTACACATTCACTTATTATCAATTCACAATTATATAAGTGTAAATGTCATGAGTGAATACTCACCTCTTTAAGCTGGAGTTAGCAAATCAAAACACACAAACAAAATCCAGAAACCACAATAGCACGGCTTTTGATTCAAGTGAGTGGAGAGCCAAGATGATGATCTTGTAAAAAACAAATAAACAAGACCATATAAACATATTTATATTCAACACAAAACAAGATTGAAACAAATGAAAATAAAAAACAACAAAACAAGATAGCTTGACCTTGCTTTTACCACTTAAATGCTCGACCATAGGGGTTCATATGTTCGGCCACGATGGTGCTATAGGCTCGGTTTTGCATTACACATGCACGACTACAACGAGATGAAGATGGTAGGAGTTACACATGAAGAAGACAAAGGATCAAGGCCAAAATAGAGTGATTTGCTCACATTTTTGGCTCGGCCAAAGGGCAAGTGGGCTTGGCCTAGGTCAGGTACAGGTCTGGTGATGGCTGTAGTGATGGCCAGAGGTGGTGTACTTGCTATTGTTGGTGGCTATAGTGGTGGCCGAAGTGAATATATGAAGGGGTTGGTGAAAACATGAGCTCGGCTAGGCATTTTTGTGGATTTTGTGCAAATTTGAGTTGCTTGCATCATAGGGAGGCCATGACCAGATCTGGACAAGGTAAGTGAAGGTGGTTGCTGCCGTGTATGGTGCTGGTGGTGGTCGGTGGTGATGAAGGGGTTATGGCTGAGCAAACACAAGAGGAAGCAAGGCAAAATTCAATGAAAACTAAGAAAAAAAGAAGAGAAAGATGCCATGAAACTTACCAAAAAATTTCAAAAATTGAAATGGCCAAAAGTTTTGAAATGAAGAGAAGTTTTTCTCACGTGAAAATGAAGAGAACACCCGACTATAGGATAATAGTGTATGGCAAAACAAAATGAAAGGTCAAAAGAAAGTGAAAAGCCAAAGGTAAATGAAAATTCATAAGAAATGAAAATTTTTTGACTCTTTGAATTTCTAATTTCTTTTATTCAAATTAAACAAATGAAAAGTAAGTCAATAAAATATAAACGAAAACAAAATAAAGTAGAAAAGAAAATAAATAAATATTTTTAGGAAAAATAGAAGATAAATAAGAAAATAGTTCATTAAATTGAAACTAGAAATTAAAAATTGTAAACAAAATACAATAAACATTTGAAAATTATAACTACACTTTAAAAAATGTTTTAAAATAAAATCTTGAAATAAAATCGATTTTAAAAATATTTTCAAAATGAAATAAAAATCTAATTTAAAAGTATTTCAAAATCTAGGGTTGTTACACTCACCCCCACTCAAATCTTTTCGTCCTCGAAAAGAACGAACAAGGAAAATAAGGAAAGCAAGATAGAAAGGCAAATAGTACCTGAAACAAACAATTTCAGATTCGAAGCATGAATGCTCTCCTCCGTCTCTTAGGTACAATCTCGATCATCAATACTCGACTGTACTTTGACCAGACTAACAGATTTCCTTCTTAGTTGCTTCGTACCACTGTCGACAATACGAAGTGGCTTCCTCTCGACAGTCAGATTAGGCTCAATATCCAAACTATCAAGAGCAGAAGGCTGAACAATAAAATATAGGTCATGAAGATACTGACGAAGATGAGAGACATGGAATACATCAGGCACTCTAGAAAGCTTCTCGGGAAAATCCAGACGATAAGCCAAAGAACGAACTCTTTCCACAATGCAGAAAGGACCAATGAACCTAGGAGAAAGCTTCCCTCTACGACCAAAGCGAATGACATTCCTTAAGGGAGAGGCCTTAAGGAAAACCTAATCACCAACAGCAAACTCTAAACTCCACCTACGCCTATCAACGTACTTCTTCTGTCTATCCTGCGCAACCCTCAACTTTCTCTTAATCTCCTCAACTCTCTCGGAAGCCTCCAAAACCAAATCAGGACCAAGAACTAAAGGATTACCGGATTCAATCCAGCGAGATAGAGATCTACAAGGTCGTCCCTAAAGAGCAGCAAACGGAGACATTTTAATTCTGGCCTGAATTCAAAGATGGAATAAGCTAGATAAAGGATTAAGATAAGCTTAAAACAGAAGATTAGATTATACCCGATAATTATTATTGTAGGTGACTTTGACAAGATGGAGATGATCTTTCCAAGATCCTCTATATTCAAGCACACAAGCATGAAGAAGATCTTCGAGAATCTGATTCACTCTTTCCGTTTGACCGTCGGTCTGTGGATGGTAAGCAGTGCTCAGGTTCAGATGAGTACCCAAAGATTCCTGAAAAGCTTTCCAAAACTGACACGTAAAGATAGGATCACGATCACAAACAATACTGAGAGGAACACCATGGAGATGAACAATCTCTCTCATGTAAATCTCAGACAAGCTTGAAGCAAAATGGGTAGACTTGACCGGAATGAAATGAGCGGACTTGGTCAGTCTATCCACAATAACCCAGATACTCTCATTACCCCTCCTAGTCCCTGATAATCCATTAATGAAATCCATGGAAACCTGTTCCCACTTCCAATTAGGAATCTCAAGGGGCTGCAACAAAACAGGGGTCTTCCGATGATCGGCCTTGACTTGTTGAAAAGTCGCACACCGACTAACAAAGATAGAGATATCCCACTTCATCCCTCTCCACAAATAAATCCTCTTCATATGCTGAAACATCTTCGACACACCAGGATGAATAGAAAGTCTGGATCGACGATTTTCCCGAAGTAGCTCTTGCTTCAATCCATCAACATTCGGGACACATATCCTACCATTAATCCTCAAAATCCTTCTATCATCGATCTGAGCTCCACTACCATCACTACTACTACCACCAACTCTACTACGAACACTCTCCTTCATCAATCTAAGCATATCATCCTCATCCTGCTTAGCCTTGATACGATCCAAAAGAGAAGAAGAAGAAACAACAAGCTGACACAACAAAGACTTCTTCCAATTAAGAGCATCGGCCACAACATTAGCTTTACCGAGAGTATAGCTAATATTAAGGTCGTAAGAAGCTAGAAACTAAAGCCAACGAACTTGCCTCTGATTCAAATCCTTCTAGGTGAAGATATATCTCAGAGACTGATGATCGGTGAAAAGCTCAAACTTAGCTCCCAGAAGATGATGCCTCCAGAGCTTCAAAGCAAAGACAACAGCAAGCAACTCTAAATCATAAGTAGCATAATTTGCCTCATCGTTTTCAACCGACGGCTGGCATAGGCAATGACCCTACCATCTTGCATGAGAACAGCACCTAATCCCTCACGACTAGCATCAATGTATACCGTCAATCCGTCATTTCCATTCGGAACGATAAGAACTGGTGCGGAAGTTAGCTTGCTCTTTAACTCATTGAATGCAGCTTCACACTTCTTATCCCAGATGAACTTAGCATTCTTATGAGTCAAAGCAGTGAGAGGTGCAGCAATCCGATCAAAATTCTCAATGAATCTCTGGTAATAACCGGCAAGGCCCAGAAAACTACGAATCTCAAAAGGAGTTTTAGGAGTTTCCCAATCCTATAACAAAATAGGGAGAAATAAGAACAATAAGAAAGATAGAATAATTAAATGATGAAGGAAAAAGAGAAAGGAAGAAAGACTTACATTGATCGCAGCGATCTTGATTGGATCAATAGAAACTCCATTACTAGAAACAATATGTCCAAGGAATCGGACTTCATCCTTCCAGAAATGGCATTTAGAAAATTTAGCCATCAATTGATGATTTCTAAGAATTTCCAAAACAGATTTCAAATGTGACTCATGCTCTTTCTTGGTCTTAGAAAAGACAATGATATCATCAACAAAGACTAGAACAAATTTATTAAGCACATTCCAAAAAACATGATTCATCAAATCAGCAAAGAAAGCATGAGCATTAATCAAACCAAAAGGCATGAATAACCATTCATAAAACCCATTCTTAGTACGGAAAGCAGTCTTAGGAATACTTTCCTCAGCAGCCCTGAGCTGGTGAAAACCTGTGGCAAGATCAAGCTGAGAGAAAACGGTGGCACCATAAAGCTGATCAAACATAGCATTGATACGAGGCATTGGATATCTATTTTTCATAGTGAGCTTGTTCAGCTCCCTATAATCAATACACATCCTCAAAGAACCATCGAACTTAGTGATGAAAACTACCGCTGCTCCCCATTCTGAATGGCTAGGTCTGATCAGACCTTTGGAGAGAAAGTCCTCAATTTGCTTTCCCAACTCAACCTTCTCGCGGGGTGCCATTCTTCTACGGGGATGAACTATAGGTCGAGCTCCAGGAATATGATCAATACGAAAATTAATTTCCCGCTTAGGAGGTCCAATGAAGATCACCAGGAGAAGAATCTAGAGAATAAATAAAACTGCTAGCAAAATCCTAAGGCATGCGGCACTGAATAATCAAGGAATTTCCTTGATCATCAACAAGATAAACAGACCGGGCTTTACAAGAGATATAGGCATCATGCCTACCAAGCTAATCACTTCCAAGCAATAAATCAAAAGCATCAAAGCCTAGAACATAGAAATCACCACTAAGCAATGATCAGAATAGAGAAGTTTCACTTGCTTACAAATCTGATTAAGGTTCGCGGGGCCCCCAATTGGATTTGAAACACATAAAGATACAGAAGCATACTTAGGAGAAAGGAGATGCTCAAACTTATCACACAAATCAACAGAAATAAAACTATGGGAAGCTCCAATATCAAATAAAACATGAACAGGATGCTGAAATAAAGAAAAGGTGTCTTGAAGAGTACCTTGGTCATCACTAGGAGCACTAGGAGCAGGAGTTGAAGAAGATGCAGAGAAGACAGCAAATATACCGGAAGGCTTACCCTTTTGCTGCGTAGGGTAATCCTTTCTGAAATGACCAGGCTGAAGATAGATATGGCAGAGATCACGCCTCATCAACTGAGCCGGAGGAAGAACAGTAGCACCAGCTAAAGTAGGGCAACTATTGGCATAGTGTCCCTTCTGATCACCTTTGAAGCAGGTGATGCTAGAAAGGTCAACAGGCTGCCTCTGAGAAGGAGAAGATGAAGAAGATCCCAAACCCAGATTTTTGAGCCAATTCTTCTTCTGCTGATGGAAATTAAGCTTTCTCTTCTTAGAGTTAGCAGAGAAAGACCGAGATAAAGGAGCACCAACAACAGCAGGACCCTTAAAAGTAGGGTTCTCATAACGAATAGTCATATCCATAAGCTCGGTAAAAGTGCCATGAACATGGGAAATGAGGCGATCATAATACTCAAGACGAGCGCCAGCTATGAACTTCTCATTCTTCTTGAGAGGAGTGTCTATCAGGCTAGGACCGAACTTGGAAAGTTCGTTGAACTTCCTCTCATACTTAGAAAAAGACATGCTTCCCTGCTTGAGATCCATGAACTCCCTATAAAGTAGGGATTTCCCGGCCTTAGGCATCCACTTAGCAACGAAAGCATCCCTGAAAAGATAATAGATAATCTTAGAAAAGGCATGAAAGAGATAGAAAAAATAAAATTCAAAGAAACACAAGAAGATAACTAAACTGCTCCTAAGTAAGATCAGCCTCGACGATGTTAGCCGTATCAGACTCCCGCCAATCAAGAGCAGCCTCCTGCAACTTCCATGCTGCTAACTGATGCTTCTGAGCATCAGTAATCTCAAGACCAGTAAATATCCTCTCTAAACTATGTAATCATTGCTGGGCTTCAATAATGCTTTCTGAACTAGTAAACTTGGTTCCACTAAGTTGAGAGAATTCCTTACAAAGAACAGTAAACCTAACAGGTGCAACAGGCTGAGGAGCTGGGGCAATACCACGACCCCTACTTCTGGCATTTCCACGATTCATCCTGAAAAGTCAAGAATGAATTTTAGGACAAAGGTAAAGAGAAGACACAGATAAATTAAGATAAGACAAGACAAATTCACTTGGCTGAATGTCCTAAAGAAAGAAAATACTAACAAGGTAGATACGAAAGGAAGGAAGTTTAGAAAAAATTTCCTTTAAAACAAGAGAATTTTATATCAGAATAATCTTTGAAAATCCTTTGAAAATCATTTAAAAAATCAGTTTATACTTTGAAAATATATTCTCTCACAAAGAATGATTCTGAGATTGATTTCACTCATTCTAGGGTATTCCTACCTATCTCTAATGAGATTTTGCTCCATAAGCTAAGGTTTGCCTAAAACCAAAGCTCTGATACCGACTATAATGACCCACTATTTTGGGCCATTCAAATCGACAATAATCCACACATGTCAGACATGAATAATTGAAAATAACAGATTGTAATAAAATTTGGAGCAAATAAAACCAATCACAGACACAGAAATATCAGAATAACTCACAGTGGAAATTAAAATGCCATAGTAGTTCATGAAGGTATTATAACAAAGTTTCAAAACAAAATACATAATATCAGTTTGAAAACAAACACAATAGAAATCCCAAATACATAGAAGTCCACTAATACAAGAGCTGAAATAGAACAACTGAAACTGAAATAGATAGATAACTAGATAAGCAGAATCTTCAGCGATTACTAGCTCCAGAAAGAGAAATCCAAAGCTGTGAATACTTAGGCTGACCTGAGCGTAAAGCAAAACACAAAACACTCGAGTCATGACATACATACTTATACAATGTAAACCAACTCAAGTGGACTGCAGTAAATACAAGTAACTTAAAGGATGCTTAAGACCGCCCATCCTCTAAGGATCCGTTAAACTATTTACTATGTAGTAATATTTCGCTATTATAATAATGTCTAATCGTAAAATAAACATACTTTAAAGTAGCGTTAAGGAGTGACCCAATATTCCCCTTAACACGTAATAGTGCCAGTAGTATATACAGTACCTGCATATCTTCTGATCGAGAGACTATGAGAAGATACTCCATAGGTACGACACAAATCAAACTCGTAGTAAGGCTCAATATGGTAGGTGACACGGCACACAAGGCAATGCCAGGGTAGATATACCAATTACGCACACGGGCTGGCGGTAACGTAGCAGCCACTACGCCCACCTCGGAACACACTCCCAAATCAAAGGGTGGCCACCAAACAATCACAAAGTAATAGAATGGTATCGAAGAAATTTGTCCAACCAGAAGGGCCAACCCTTTTGGCCCGAGATCGCTTCTGTTTTAGCCACCTTAAGCAAACTCACGGGAGTCGGGTCCACGTTCATACCACAATAGGATCGTCGCCACCATCCTACTTCATTCTAGAAACTCCACCGTCTACATAGTTGTTAAAGTGGTTTCGGTATCGACAGAGAGTATTTCCATATCCGATCCCGGTCTCTATAACAACCAATCGTTATTATAATCCTATGGTTATAAATTTCAAAAATAGTTTATATTTCAAATCAAAATACTCCATTTTAACTATTTAAAAGTGAAGTCGTTATACTTACAAATCAAATATTCAATTCCCAAAAATTTTGTCCTTTCAGAGTTCATTTATTCACTTAAATACATTAAAACAGTGAAATTTCAGCTTTCGCAGCACTTAGAAAATGCTACAGTAAGTTACATTTGAAAATAATTCAATTCAGCAAAGACTGCATTTAAAAACTGCTGTAATAGTTCAGTTTTAGTTGAAAAATAGCTCAATTAAGCAAAGACAGCATTTACAAAACTGCTGTAATAGTTGAGGATTCAAATTAAAAGATTTAATTCAATTCAGCAAAGATAGCATTTACAAAACTGCTATAGTAGTTCAATTATATTCAAAATCTCCTTTCTGCCAATTGCAGCACTTAACAAGTGCTACTGTAGCCCTTTTATAAATTTCAGATTTTAGTTTCATTCTGCAACCATGGAACTTACAAAGTGCTGTAATATCACTTAGTTAAATTTTAACCATAGTTCATTTGCACCAACCACGGTACTTACGAAGTGCTGTAATATCCTTTATTCAGATTTCAAATTAACTTCAGAAATTATAGTATTTCTGAAGTGCTATAAATTCAATTTCCAGATTTTCAATGAAATTTTAGAAACAATTAAATTTTGATTTTAACCCTTTTAACTTATAAAAATCATATTTTTTTTTCCACTCAAAAATGTTCATTTAAATACCATTTGACTTATGATTTTTATAAAGTAAATTTTATACATAAATTCAAATTTTAATAATTCACTTATTAAATTCAAGCATACAAATTTCCATTCTTTGCATTTTTAAAAATTTAACTTAACACTTAAGTTTTAATTACCATTTAAAAATATAAACTAAATTTCCATTTTACTTACTTAATTTAACTTCATTTTTTAACAAAATCTCAAATTTAATATTTAGTTATATTTCAAATTTCAACTTAACCATTCATTTATTTAACATATTTAACTTATAGGAAAATCATTAACACTTTATAAAAATCATTTTTAATTCAATTTAAATCAAATTATCATAAATTTACATTTTTAAAAATACTTAAAAATTTCAGAAAACTTTATAAAATAACCACAGGTCTGTATGAAATTTTCTACCCTAAGTCAATTGATACAGATAATATATCATTTCAACCCGTAATTTATAAAGAAAAATCCGGGCTCTATCATTTCAAACCCACAGCCCCAAGTTAAATAAAATAAATATAAATCGTTCAGGCCTATCATTTCAGCCCATAACGATTTTTCTCTATTCTAAAGTCCGTTGGGGTATGTGTCATTTCAACCCATAGTGATTCTATTCTACAGGGAACTTGTAGTGTGAGAACAGAATAAAATAAACCATATAGCAACATATAGCAATATTAGATGATATGATAGGTTTATAAACAAGGTTAACATCATATGATTCATATCACAGGCAAGTATAACATAATATAATATTCTACACATTCACTTGTTATAAATTCACAGTTATATAAGTATAAATGTCATGAGTGAACACTCACCTCTTTACACTGGAGTTAGCAAATCAAAACACACAACCAAAATCCAGAAAGCATGATAACACGACTTTTGATTCAAGTGAGTGGAGAGCCAAGATGATGATCTTGTAAACAACAAATAAGCAAGACCACATAAACATATTTATATTCAACACAAAACAAGATTGAAACAAATGGAAAATAAAAACAACAAATCAAGATAGCTTGACCATGCTTTTACCACTTAAATGCTCGGCCATAGGGGTTCATATATTCGGCCATGATGGTGATATAGGCTCGGTTTTGCATTACACATGCACGGCTAAAAGGAGATGAAGATGGTAAGAGTAACACATGAAGAAGACAAATGGTCAAGGCCAAAATAGAGTGGTTTGGTCACATTTTTGGCTCGACCAAAGGGCAAGTAAGCTCGGCCTAGGTCAGGAACAGGTCTAATGATGGATACAGTGATCGTCGGAGGTCGTGTACTTGCTGGTGGTAGTGGCTATGGTGGTGGCCGCAGAGAATATATGAAGGGGTTGGTGAAAACATGAGCTCGGCTTGGCCTTTTTGTGGAGTTTGCGCAAATTTGAGGTGCTTGCATCATAGGGAGGCCACATCCAGATTAAGACAAGGTAAGTGAAAGAGGTTGCTGCCATGTATGGTGGTGGTGGTGATCGGTGGTGATGAAGGGGTTATGGTCGAGCAAATACAAGAGGAAGCAAGGCAAAATTCAACGAAAACTTATAAGAAAAAGAAGAGAAAGATGCCATGAAACTTACCAAAATTTTTCAGAACTGAAATGGCCGAAAGTTTTGAAATGAAGAGATGTTTTTCTCACATGAAAATGAAGAGAATACATGGCTATAGGATAATAGTGTACGGCCAAAACAAAATGAAAGGTCAAAAGAAAGTGAAAAGTCAAAGGTAAATGAAAAATAATAAGAAATGAAAAGGTTTTGACTCTTTGAATTTCTAATTTTTTTTATTCAAATTAAACAAATAAAAAGTAAGTAAATAAAATATAAATGAAAACTAAATAAAGTAGAAAATAAATAAATAAATATTTTTAGGAAAAATGGAAGATAAATAAGAAAATAGTTTATTAAATTTAAACTAGAAATTAAAAATTGTAAACAAAATACAATAAACATTTGAAAATTATAACTACATTTTAAAAATTGTTTAAAAATAAAATCTTGAAATAAAATCAATTTAAAAATATTTTCAAAATGAAATAAAAAACTAATTTCAAAATATTTCAAAATCTAGTATTGTTACAAATTCCAATTTTTAATATTTAAAGCTTGGATTTAGATAATAATTCAGTTTATACAAATCAAATTTTATTTCAAAATATCGTTCAACTGAATTCAAATTTTTAGGATTTAAAATCATTTAATTTAACCAATCCGGTGTCCGTATATAATTATGTACTCTATGGTAAAGTGATATAGATATTTATCATTTCACCGCAATTATTTTATATTTATAGATATATATCGTTTTAACATGCAATCCTGAATTTAATTACAAATCCATAAAATTGCTTGAGTCTATCATTTCAATCATAACGGTTTCTCTCTAATCTATTAGGTCAATCGGGCTTGTATCATTTCAACCCATAGGGAACTTGCAATGTTATAATAATATAGAAATATAACATCCAGTCATCCAATATCAAAAATCCAACATCCATCAAAATCATCATTCAAAGCAACCAATAAACATCAATAGATAACTGATTATCATTAACAGGTATAAACTGGCAAATTAAATGGTGATTATATTCAATAAATTCATATTTAACTAGAAGGATGATTTAACTATATCAAACAGCATTCAATCAACTTCTAATCACATCATAAATTTAATTTAACTAACATAGGATAATTTAGAATTTGTGAGTGGGTCAAAACATTCACCTTTGATTTCAAATCGATTTGAAATCCAAAATAACGCATAAAATTCAACAGTCTCAAAATTCGTCTAAACTAGTTTCATAATGTTTGGAATTTGATACGATCACAAGAGAGAAAACCATGCATGAATCGAACCTCATACGCAAAAGATATTAGCATTAGAAGATATAGATTTCAATTTAAAATAAATAAAACAATATTATAAAACATGTACATGTCACCTTCATAACATCTCTCAGAAACCCTACGACCCGGTTGCGATGGAACTACTACTTTCGGCTGCCACCATCTCGGTAATTTTTCCGACCACCACATGCATCTACGACCTAATTTGAGAACATCACCAAGCTCCTCTCACTCCGCCGCCTACTCCATGGCCGAGCGGCCTCGTCCACCACTTCCCAGCGTTCACCGCCTCTACCCCCCTCTAAGGCAATTTCTGGCAAAATCACCAACCTCGGACATGAGCGAACAGTATGGATTGACTCTATCCATCGAGCTCTATGCCATGGTGCACCCTGATCGTCGTATCGACGAAGATCCACCGTTAAACGAGGCTATAGCCTATGGACGGCCGAGAAAAATCACCGACTTCTAGACAAATGGTGATTCAAACTGAGAAATAAATTGCAACAATGAATTACGCTCGACGAGCGCTTCGAAACAATATATAATATGTTAGGGTTTTGAGGAGATTGATTTTGAAATTGAATTTGAAATTGGAATAGGGTTTTGAAATTGGAATATGCTTCTACCATTGGAAAGGAGAAGCAGATAGATGGAATTGTATGCACTATAGTAAAAAAAAAAAAGAAAGGCTGCTAGGGTTTAGAAAGATCTATTTATACGAATAAAGCCTAATAAGAAAATTGAACACGTATCGAATTGGTACGAACGGCAATAACGACCCGAAAAGCCCGTTTCACTTTCGAAACGAAAGTAGGGTCATCCAATATATAAAAATAGATGTTTTCGATATTTTTAAATTCAATGGAACAGGTTTCAAGTCCTAATTCCATCGTACACAGAAGTTGGCTTTAAATTTAGCTTATTTCAAATTGATTTCAATTAAATTGATTTCTACGCATTTAGGGTCCGTACGATCAAAAGAAAAATATGATCGCTACGAAACTTGAAACCTTACAATAGTTCACAGTTACGGATCCGATGAAACTATTTTCATCGAAATCCGAGACAGTGGCCAAAATGGCTATTTTCACGTTAAATAAATAAATTGTTATTAAATTGATTAAATCACTTTTTCAATTCCACTGTCATAATTAACAAATTTTATCATTTTTGATTACTTAGTGATTTGCAATCATTTTAAAACAAGTTTCCATATCAATTCAATGTTGAATATTACACTAGTTATAGTGTTCAGTTTCAGTAGCAATAAATTCAATTGATTATTAGATTAAAATCCAGTAAATCCATTTATTTAATCTTTCATCTTATTATTCAATCCATTATCATCTTATGGATGATTAACATTGGTTTATATCTTATTACATCAAAAATCTACAGTTATCATATTTTACTATATTAGTTGCAATATTTCAATTATGTCGAATTTTTGTCGATTTTCACATTAATTATAAGTTAAAATCTCAATAAATTCATTTATCTTGATTTCACTCTTATTATTAAATCAATTATTGCGTTATGAATATAATTGACATTTCTGTACATCTAACTTAATTTACAAAATTATTAACTCCATATTTCGAAAATCATATTTAAGTATATTCCATAAAGCATAATTTTTATAACATAAAAATTATAATTTTTATTTGTTCATTTAAAATAAATCCGTTTCTTTAATAATTCAAAATTTTTTAAGACATTTTTTTTTAAAATCACTTTAAAATCCTTTTTAATTTGAAATCATCATTTTAATATTTTAAAATTCCAAAATATGGCCCAATGCTACAATAGTACTAAATAAGGGGATCCACATCAATAATAGCAATCATGGCATCTATCACATCAAATATCACAATACAACATATATAATAATATGTGTAAATAAACATCAACCATAGTGAGGAATTCTATTGGATGCCTGTAACCTGTCACTTGCAACGAATATACCTGAGAAATATATGTACAATGTCTACTTCGAGGCAGATGTGCGTACAAAGGGTCATCCGCTCATACATTAGAACGTATAGGGTCTCAACTGCTCCAATCGGCAAGAATATATCCAACTACTAACTACTATAGCATTATATCCAAACATCCAATATTTATATAACATCCAATAATCATCAAAATAGAATAATAAAAATATTCTCACTTATATAAAAATATAAGTGGTCAGAAAGAGTGAGTTTTACTCACTTTGATTTCCAGTCGTTGCAGCGTTTTATTTCGATTAAAATTAAACGAGTGTTTAGTGTTAACTAAAATTTTAATTGGCTATAATCAACACCAATCTAACTCCATACTGTAGTATTTTTCGATACGAACCCAACATAATTCATTTCATGTGAAACAGTCCTCGTATGACAAAGTTATGCAATTTATAAGCTTGATGATTTTAAATATAATTAACAACATCATTAGAGAATTAATTACTTGATTAATGTTTAACTTCATCTCCCTCTCGTTATAAATACGCATGCACAGGAAACCCATCATAACCTTTAAACTTCGAATGCCACTCCATCCTCGCACCAGCAGACGACGATCAGAGGCCATCATATTGATGCCCTATGCGAGCCCCACCTTCGGTCGTGACCCTTCCTTGCTCGGCACCTCCATGGCCTCGAAATTCGAACCCACGTGCAGTACGAACGCGGTCATCCCTACCTCTATTCGACGAAGATAGCTCATCTTATCCGTCGGATATGTAGAGCTCGCGATGCTATATGATTTTGTAGTTGAGAGTTTTCAATGAAAATGGATGTCAAGATATTGGGGGGAGAAGTTTCGTTCATTTTTAGCCATCGAATTCGTAGTGGCGGCTAACCTAGTTTGGGGCTAGGATTTGGCAATGAAGGTCCTTATATAGACAACTAGAAAACACTATTGATCATCAAATTTTCAAACTCCAAAATAAGCATGCCTCCTGGTATTTATAATGTTTTACCCTTATTCCAAACACAATGAAATATATATCGAGAGCCAATTCCATCATATTTGGACGATAGATTTTCGAATTGAATTATTTTAATTAAAATTACTTAAATAAATTTCTATGCGTTTTAGCTTCGTATGACTGAACAGTAAGTCTGATTGACATAAAATTTAGAATCCTATAATAACTCACTATTACGGATCCGATGAAACTAATTTCGTCGAAATCCTAGATAATGTAAAAAAATGTCTAATTACACGTTAATTAAATTAATAAATTTCCAATTTGTGTTTATTCACTTTTAATTCAATTTGAAAAGTTTACTAACTCCATTCTAATTTAAATAGATTTATATAAAGTTTATAAATTATTTTTCATTCTTTTTAAATCCCAAATTCAATTATTTATGCAATTTCAAATATTAAACTAAATAATTTAATTATCCAATAAATCACTATATTCGAAATACGCGTTAATTAACTTACAAAAATTACTTTTGAATATATTAAACCAATTAAATATTTCAATTTCGAATGACTGATTCTGAGTCGTTGCAGTATTTTTGTCTACAAAACTTTAAAACCACTATTCACTAGCAATTTAACAAACGAATTTGGCAATTTTTGAATAAAAGATTTAAACTTGGATTTCTCTTCCTAAATCTTTTGGGAATATTTTCTGAATATTATACAAGTATTTTAAAGGTTTAGAGTCGATCAAATAATTTGATCGCCTTATGGGTGACACAGAGGTAGTCTCTAAGCTGGAGTTTGGGAAATCAGTTGTCTGCTCCCTGGCTATCTGGATTGGCTCGAACGGAGAGGATAGTATATTTGATTTACTCGGACCACATTTTCCTAAGATAAAAGAAAATATTTACAAAATCATGTTTTCTAAATAAAATGATAGATTTATAAATGTTGTTTATAAAAAAAGGGATATGCATATAAATAGTATTTCTATAAACAAGTGATAACATTGTTTTTAACCCATTAAAGATATGTTTCGAAAATATGAAATCTCCATTAAGATTGGAATTATACTAATAATAGAATATGGAAAGATTTTCCTAAGTAACTTAAAGAAAAGTGATTTAAAGTTTTCTAAAAGTTAAAAGAAGTTTTAATTAACCAAAGGGATTTAACAAAAGAGGCTTAACATTTCTGTATACACATATACATATCATTTTATCGATAATCGGTTCAAAGAGATCGGAATCGGATTTAGGTATATAACAACCCGCCTTTTTGACCATCGAAAGTCGACACCGAGCACTATCACATGTGTTCCAATGTCGCACATCCAATCGAAAAAAGGGAAGATTATTAGGGTAAATAAAAAGAACAGAGAAGAACAGAATCTCACAGCAGAATCGATAATATATAATATAACAAGGACAATAGAAACTATCCCACCAAACATACAAAGTATATCAAAGTTAAAAACAAACCTTATCAACTAGGCAATATA
The DNA here is from genome assembly GCA_030765085.1 of Allium cepa. Lineage (NCBI taxonomy): Eukaryota > Viridiplantae > Streptophyta > Magnoliopsida > Asparagales > Amaryllidaceae > Allium > Allium cepa. The sequence continues at coordinate 524,747,325 of CM060934.1, read as the reverse complement.
AAATCCAGACCTTACAAATACTGATAGAGAGACATATAATACAGCTGAAAATAAAACTACAATAGGTGAATCTTTAGCTCCACTTACAGACCTCCATGACACCATGGACAACCTAGGAAAATATTCGGTCTGACCCGAGCATTATAAATAAATAACACCCGGATCAGTCTGAAAATAGCAGCATGAGATAACTCGAATAATAAGGAACATATAAAATTTCTATAAGACCACGCCGCTAACGCGGATCGGGTTTCTACCTCACAAGAATAACATCCATGCAGGAAAGAACAAAAAATAAATATCAAGAACAAATCCAAATATGAATTAGCATAAATAATATTAAACTAGACATGAAAGAATGGAAAGTAAATCGAGTAAAATCCAAATTGGACAGAATGGATAGAACAAGGAAGACAATCCAACTTGGTAGGATGGACTAAATAAGGCAACAGTTCAAACTTGATAGAATGGACTGAATCAATACTTAAATGTCGTAATGAGGAGTTGGCTCTACTCGTGGTAATTTAAAGCTAAAACAGATTCAGGGTTTTTGAATCAAATAAGGAATGGAAATTTTCCAACAAATGATAAAAAAGGTGCATCCTCCTTAAAAGAAGTATACCTCTAGCGATATAATTAAAAACACCAGGAACTCCAAGCCAGACCCCGCCAGACCATATCGAGAATCTGAATATTTTACATCTAAAAACTCTCAACCATTTTTCACGTGACAGTACATAAAAATCTAGATAAGATGTGAAAATATCCTAATGGAAGCAAGCCCACATAACATGGCCCCTAAAAACCATGTGCTTTGGTTTAGTCATTTCGGGCAAAGGATAATCAACATCCGATGGAGGAATAAATCATCATAGAATGAAGTTAATAAAGTAGCTGAAGTAATCGATAGCCGAGATACAAACTATCGAGGATATAAAATGATCATATGGAAATTAGATCTTGTATACTTATCACCACTCATTATATTCAAACTTGTACTATTCTTGGTTAACAATAATACCAAACAAGTCAAGAGTGTTACTTCAAAGTCATGTCCAATGATTATTCTTAACTTTTGAAATAGTGGCAAGTTTACTTCTTCAATGCTTAGTGCTAACTATAAAAATAAATTGTTTCCATATAAGTGATTCGCTTTACGAAAATAATTCATTTCTATAAACAAATCAAACCTTTTCTTTTTAAAAACGAACTGAACTTGTGCTTGATTTCAATATTTCCACTATTGGTAAAATAGGAACTGGCATTTTTGAAGGGCTTTTTCTGTAGACTTTTAGAATTAGTTTTTGATTGCTAAAATGTTAAGAGAATAATTTTTCCAAGTGCGTGAACCCGAAGGCCTAAACCAACATCAGACCGAATACCCAGAAGATTATCCAACTTAATCTCCCAATAATCGAGTTCCAATTCTTTTTTATAACTTTAAAATAATATTAATCATGCCAAAAGGTAATTAATCACATTTAAAATCTCTTTTAAATAAACAAATCCATTATCTATAATTAAATATATAATTATTTCCAAACACTTATATAACATTGGTAATTAACATTAAAATCTTTATTAAATCAGTTTATTAATTTTTAAATCAGTTAATATACTTAGAACACTTTTATTGCACTATGAGGAAAAACGAATCAAATGACAGATATTCTCTGTTATCTGAATGAATACCTATCTGTAGTTTATTTCCATGTTGTCTCGTCACATATCAGACCATAGATATGCCTCATCGTCTAGTATGCACTAACATATCAAAAGAAAAAACCATACATTGTCTGACGTTATAGTATCGTTTCTAGAATTTCCTATTATACAACACATATATATTGCCTAACATGCATACATATTACACTTATGTTACATTTGCAAAATAAAATAACGAATCACTATTTTATTTACATAAATATTTTATTTCAAATACAATACAACTTTCACTATACTTACATTTTCAAATACAATACAACTTTCAGTATGACTTTCATATATACAACTTTTCTCTACACCCTCATATATAACTTTTTTTACTAGCACTCACTTACATCACTTGAGTTTATTTTTGATGTTGATCTTCATTTTCTTGCTCCAACTTATGTCCAGCCATCTCCTATACCTGTCAAATAAACAACGCGGTAAAATGGAAAAGGAAACAAATCTAAATTGGAAACGTGAATTTGAAATTGAAAATTAATATTACCTCAGTTTATGGGTTTGTTTTCTTTTCATTTTTTAGGTATAAGGACAAATTTATATCTGCACAGACAACTTATGATATGCGAAATGTATCATTATGAATACCATAAGGCCGAGCATCAATTAAACCTCATGGACTATTGTAAAAAAACAAGTGAAAAATGATTCAGCTTAAGTAAGCCCGGTTAAAAAAATTGAGCTTACATAAGCTCGGTTTAAGAAAAATTGAGCTTAAGCAAGCTCGGCTTTTCATATTGAGCTTATTACTTAAGCTTGGTTTAAAAAGCTGAGCTTAAGTAAGCTCAGTTGATAACTTAGCTTAACCCTCAGAGATGAGCAACAAGCAAGTGTAGCAACACATATCAACACAAGTATATATGAGCAATCAGTATATGAGAGAAAAAAGTGCACATACAGGTATATGTGAGCAACACACACATACACATATAAGGGTTTCAGCGCACATGCATATTTCGTTTCAGTTCAGAAAAGAATGCCAAACCATGGAGCATCAAAAGGGAGAAACTTCATACTATCTCACATATATGCATATACACATGTATACGTATATACATGAAAAGCTTGAAAGATGCTCCAACCAGCAAAACACCAGGCATGGCTCCCAAACGAGCAACATATGAAACACAAAGGTAAATTATACGAGTGGATCAGAACAAGTACAAGAACAAGTAAGGACATATACACATGAACATCTCAGCAAACTCAAGACCAGATATACAAGGGTACACAAATAAAACAGTGAACATAAATGCGGTGATTAAGGTTCACACAAAATTATATATACATGTGAATGTGTGTGTGTGTATATATACATGGGAAACAAAACTCAAAGGGACTGGAGTGCACACACAAAAAAATAGTTCAGGCATCAACAAAGCAACAACAATGAAGTGAGAAACACAAATATACACGTATATACATATGTATATACCTGTACACATGTATATATGCACTACATGTTCAGAGATCAGCAACTGGTAGTTCAACTATAATTACAATAGGTAGTGTTATGGACCTGCAATTCAACACAAGACTCAAAACTGGACACATATACAACAAGACATATATGAAAAATAATCAAAACATTTCAGTTTAGAGATTCAGCTATGAACAAGCTAAGTTTCAGTAGATCCCAATACCCAATGATACACATCTTAATAGTCTGAAAAAAGTTCATATTCATCCATTAAAACAAGGTAGTGCCACAAACATTAACATATGTGTACATACATTTGTATGTAATGTATATACATGTATACATATGTTTAGGACAAACAAGGGATAGTGCAAATGCAATAAATAGAAACAACTCAAATAGATACAACTCAAATCGATACAGCTCAAATCGAAACAACTAAAACAACTCAACACTTAAGGACTCAAGTTCATGATCAACACAAAAGGCAAATGCAATTCTACAAACTAAAACAACTCAAGGCATATGTATACACAAGTTCAAACATATTGCAACAATTTTAAACATCAAATAAGAAGAAATTTAAATTCTTAAACCAAAAATATAAGGAATCACAACCAACAAATAAAACCCAATTCATCGTCGGCATATAATCGAAGTTAAAAAAAATAAAAAGAGACATAAATCATATCGAGCAATTAACCAGTAATTCTCGACAAGTAATAGCAAACGCGATCACTACAAATCGATAGTCATGCATCCAAATGACATCGCAAGAGCACCAGATTCAGATGAGCCAGCAATAAATTTTGAACAAAGAAATATACCCACCAATCAATCAAACAAGCATCGTGATTTTCCTTCGTTCATAGATAAATGATTTAGGGCAAAGGAAGGATCTTGGGAACCCTAGGTTTAGAAGAGAACTGATAGATGAAGGAGGCATAATAAGGAGAGAACCCTAGATTTGGACAAGAAAGGAATGAATCATTTAGGAACGAATGCCATTTTTTCCTCTGGAAATGAAAGAAAGAGGGGGAAATTATTGATAAAATGCGGCCAAGAAATAATCTAGGCAACAGTGAGAGGGAAACCAAAATTTTGGTAAGGAGCCAAAATTAAAATTTTCACAATTTTAATTAGACAACAAACAAAATGTTGTCTGAATGACATAGATGAAATCTCAATAGAACAAAGATTTCATGGACTATGAAAAACAACATATGGTTTTTCCATGTGTTGTGTGAAACGGTGGTAAATATTGGGATAACAGAAAATCTACCTTATGTTGTGTGATCGATGTTGTCTAATTCACTTTGTGGCATAGTGTTGTTTCATTTACTTTAATCACTTTTATTAAATCAATCAATTAATTTTAAATGTCAATAGTAAAACGGATTTATTAAATTCAAATAATCATTAATTAAATGACAATTAATTTCAAACATCATTAACTAAAATGATTTAACTAAATTCCAAATATCATTAGTTAAACAATTAGTTAAATTCAAGACAATCATTAGCTAAATGATTAACTAAATCCAAATATCATTATTTAAAATATCTAATTGCTTTTAAATATCATTAATTAAAATGATTATTAATTCTAATCATTATTAATTAAAATAATTAATTAAGTTCAATAAACTAATTAAACTCCATTATCTTTGGAAAAAAATGTGTGATCCTTTAAAACAAAGGAGAGCACACATGTAAATATGTATATATCACAGAAGACAAGGTGCTGCCAACATTCCTGGCAGGTATCTAATCATAGTACAAATATAAATAAAATAACTCAAGTACCCCTAGAATGAGCTTCGACAAAGCCACCGCCCATTACATCCTAATATCGAGCTCCGGCAAGGCCACTACCCAGTATTGAGGTGTTAGAAGTACCTAAAGAACTATGGAGCATCTCAGCGCTAGAGATATTATAAGATAGCTCCATCTAAGAAGTAAACTCCATGCTGTAGACATGGAAGAAATAGAAATGCGAATGATTTAGACTGGAAAGCGTCACTCTGTAGATTCAATAGAATTGGAGAGGGCTCCTTGCTGAAAGTGAATCAACCAGAAAGTAGAACTCATAATGTAGCTGTAGAAGAACTGAGGAGAACTCCTCACTGCAAACAGCAATCCTGCCATTAGCAATCCTGTGAACCTGTAAAAAGAACCTAACACTATTCCTGGCCAAAACCTGCATCTATAAAAGGAACTAAAAAATATAAGAATAACACATATATATATGTATATAAATGAAATTTATATACATACATATATATATATTGATAAAATAAGAGCTAAAAAATAAAAGCTAAGACAATAGGACAGAATACGATAAAAATTAGAAAAGTAGACTAAAAGGAATCCATGATCCAAAGGAGTTAAAGATCTATAAACAAAAACAAAAACAAACTAAAACTAAAAATAAAGCAGATCAAAACTTATCCTTATGGTCCTTTGGTCAAAAAGATGCTATAATTGTAACGATTCGCTATTTTGGACCATTCAAATCGACAATAAAACCATACATGTCTGACTTGAATAATTCAAAATACCTAATTGTTAATTTAAATTTGGCAAACGTAACATACACAGTAAATAAGTCAGTCACAGATCACAGACACAGAGTAATAAAATGCAGCGGAATAGATAAGGAATAGTAGTTCATGAAGCTACTATATACATCAGAGTTAGAAATAAGATACATCAGAATATCCCAGATGCAGTGAAGTCTCAAGTACGAGCAGATGACTTCTCTGAACCAATCAACTGGATGACTGAATGGATAGATAGCTGGATCTTCAAGCCAAGCTCTAACTTCGAAGGTGAGTCTCAAATGCTGTATCGCTCAGCCTGACCCGAGCGTAAAGCAAAACACAAAACACTCGAGTCAGAATTAACATTCTTATATCTATAAATCTAACTCAAGTGAAATATCAACTGAAATATAATTAACTTAAAGGATGTTTGGGATAACCATCCTCTAAGGGTCCATGGAACTATCTATAAGGTAGAAATATACACTATAATACCGAGGTCATTTCAAATTAATTTATACTCCACAACAAAAAAAATCTTTTCATTATATATATATATTTTCCAAAATATACATAAATATTTATAGAGTAGAATATTTGTAGTTTCCTCAACTTAACAAATCGTTTTCAAAATCAACCCGACCTTCCCATTCAAATTAAATTCAATCTCAATTTTGTCAATTTAAATTCAACTCAATTCCTAAAATAACCACTTAAATTTTATCGATCTCAAATTCAAATTTGTAATCACAAATACCCCTTTATATTTCCATATATTTCAAAACTTTAAGTATTCAACGTTTCATCTAAATTTTCATTCAATTTAGTTTTCTAAATAATAAATTCAAATTTAGTTCAACCTAAATTTTCATTTTAATTCAATTTAGTTGCTAAATAACAAATTCAACTACGTTGATTTCAAATACAGATCCGAATCTCAACATAAACCATTTAAATTCCAATATAGTTCAAGGCTTTAATATTTAAATGTTATATATAACAGTTTCATATAGATCTCGATTTAACCTCATTATTATTTAGTCTTGAAATACTCCCTTATTAGATTCAATATCATTTAAGTAACCTTAAATTACATTTTACTCAATATTTTCTTTAATTTATTTAAACGTGAAATATTCATTAAATCACTTAAATCAAAAATCCAGCTATAAAATCATACCCTTTAAATTTCCCATTCAAAAATTTCAAATCGATTTAATTAAATAAATCCTTATTTAAATACCATTTTTTTAAACCCAAATTTATCTCCCAATCTTAATTATTCAATTTATTACAAGAGAATCTATTTGAAATATAGATTTACATAAATACTTAACCATATTATATGTATTAAATCAATCTAATTTAAATCAAATATTACTACTAAATCTATATATACAATTTTCATTTATATAATATCTTAAGAATCAAATTTATTAAACCATATATTTCTTTCCAAAATTATAGAAATTATATTCAAAATATTTATATGGACCAACAGTGTCTGTATATATTTCCTATCATATAGTCAAGTGCTACGGATATTTATCATTTCAATCTGTATACTAAATATATACGGGTGGATATCATTTCAACCCGTAATCCCAAATTTAATTAAATGAAAATCGCTTGGGTTTATCATTTCAACCCATAATGATTTTCTCCTATTCTAAAGTCTGTTCGGGTATGCATCATTTCAACCCATAGTGATTTCTAAACTACAGGGAACTTGCAGAGTGATAACAGAAAATACAATAAAATAACAGGCATATATCATCAATAACAATATAATATAAACAATAGGATATGATGTCATATCCCGCACGTGAACAGTTATAGAAAATAGCATATATAACCAATTTAAATAACTACAGCAGTATATTTCAATTGTCGTTTCAATTGAAATCAAATTTAATGAATAAAAAATGTTAATCGTGAGTGATTGCTCACCTTTCGAGGCTAGAGAATATAGAAGGAGACACGGATACGCACACTGATACAGACACTGAAATTAAATTTCAAATCCAAGCAAAGCAAAATCGGCACGAATTCAACGATCAAAGCTGATTGGCTCGAATTGATGAAACAGATCAGATCAGAACTGGAAAAATGAAGATAAATGATATAAGCGAACTTTTATAACCACCTAAATAAATAAATATAACTGTTTCTATATATAAATAAATAAATAAATAAACAAACAAATAAATAAAAATGAATAAATAAATAAATCAAGCTTTTAATTTACATGTTTTTCAAATTTAACTGTCTCAAATTTAAATAAATAAATAAATAAATAAAAATAAATAAATAAATAAAAATAAATATAACTGTCTCAAATTTAATTTACATGTTTTTCAAACATATAAATAAATAAATCAATCAAGCTTACATTTTTTTTTAAAATCAACATACACTTAAAAAAAAATATACTGACACCTTTATACTAAACTTATATAACTAGTACATATATATTCTCAAATAGATAAAATAAATGTTTAAATATGAATACCTAAAAGAAAACTTTATATATATATATATATATATATATAACTGTTTCTATATATATAATTTAAATCCATCCATATTTTTACATTCAATAACATATTAAATTCAACCTATATAAATTTCCAAATTATATATGTGTATTAAAATAATTTATAAAGTAAAGCATTTATAGAATCATCTTAAATCCAAAATAGTATAAATATAATACTGTAACAAAATATATACAATCATCAACTACAAAATCAGTACCACATAGAAACCCATATGGTAACAAACCGCATAATATACAAATATTAAAGTATTTTATATAGTCTGTAACAAAACAAATATATGACTTACATAAGCGAATAACCATATTATAGGAAACCTGATATCAACAAATAGAAGCTGACCCATATTAAAATATAAAACACAATATATATATATATATATATATATATATATATTCTTATTAAAAATGAAAGATACTTATTTTATAGTATGTTCCCTTCAAAATGTCGCATACATAATTCAAAATATTAACATGACTTATAAGCTGTGACGAGGATCAAATAAAAACTATATATAAATATACACTGTCATTATGAAAATAAACATTTGAAAAAATAGTATTCAATACTTATATAAATAGTATGTACATCACAACTAACAAAAAAAAACGAAAAAAAAACATGTAATTACGAATATAAATCAAAACATATATGTGCTTACACGCCTATACCTCACTGATCAAACAGAAGCAACCGGAAGGCGAGGTGATGGGTTTTATTTGATGAGGAGGTTTGGAAGAAAGGTGAAGTGGCGGATGCAAATAATGGTGACAGCCGCATGCTTCAGTTTGCTTTTTTTCAAAGAAAAGTAGGGAGGGGAAAGAACAGATCTAGAGAAAAGAGAAGTGAAAGCAAAAATAAATAGGGATGAACCGCATGTTTTCAGGCAAATATAACGGAAGAAAATGAATAGGCAACCAAATTTTAAGTGAATAAGTAAATAAAAGTGATTGTAACGGTCAACCGTTGATTTGGTGAAAATAATTGTAGCAATTAATAAAAGAAATAAATAGCAACGGTCACGTTCCTTGATTCACCTAACCCATAAAAGCAAATTATTTAAAATTTAAACGGTAGGAAATGTAAAAAAACGTACAACCATAAAATGAAATTGATAACGTCTGTACATTGATTCTGCAATATTTATTAAAGCAATTGATTGATGCGCGTTTAAATTTGAACGGAAGGAAAGAGACAAGTCACAATTAAAGGTAAGCTTTAAATTTTTAATAAATACAAAACGTTTCTATGTTTATACGTTTATAACTTTCCAGCTGTGGTGTATATATATAATGAATGGTCATAAAGAAAGAAGTGGAAACAGGGAGCGTAGGAAAGGAAAGGTTAGAAAAATAAAATTTTGTCGAGAAATGAATATTTGTGTGAGTTATATAGGTTTGATCAGAGAGGTAGCGTGATTTAAGGAGAAGAAAGAACGGCAATAAATCAACTTGCTTTGAAATGGAAAGAAAATTAAACTAGCGTTGATTTTTAATGAGCAGTTATAGGCAAGAAATAAGATATTGATTTTAAAAAAAGGCCACGATTTTGATTGAGCACTGATTTTTCTTGTTATATACGGTTACTAGATTTTTAACAAATTTTAAGCAAATGGGTTTCGAAATTAAAGCAAAAGAAACGGTCAGCTAAGATTAGATTTTGAAATAAGATTTTTAAACAATACTGAATGCGTTTAAAATTTAAAGCTCGCGTTGATGGGAACAATGGCAAGAAATTAAAAAGTTGAACGGTTATAAAATTTGTAAATAACGTTCCTATTAAATCGGGAGAGTAAAAGGAAAGTGAATAAAATTAGAATGCGTACAACAGACGCAGTGATTTTTGTCCAAAAAAATGAAAATAACAGATTTAAATTTTATACGTTTTCTTGTATGTATATATACATTATTTGTTCCATCAAATAACGCGCCTTTTAAACGCGAAATTAAACAGTTTATTTATACACAAAATTTTGGAAATTTATTACTTATATAAAAATATGATTTGTTTACACATTTACTAAGAAATTTATATTAAAAAATGTATATAAGTAAAATATTAAATATTAAATTTTTAAAAGTATAAAATCTATTTATTTTTTAAAGAACAAAAGGTGAAATAAACGTTGTTACGAATATATTAAATTAAACCAAAAGATTAAAAATTAAAAATTTAAAGATTTATAACTTCAAAAAAAATGTTAAGTTTTAACCAAAATAAGAATTTTAGAATTTTCACACTAATAAAAAATCTTGGGTGATTATTTATAATTAAATTTAGACAATCAAATTTTCGAAAATAAAACCCCAGAGTTATAAATAAAGAATAAAATATTACAAAAATTTGGGCTGTTACACTCTCCCTCGCTCAAAACATTTCGTCCTCGAAAAGGAAGAAGGTAGGATAATTAAAACAACCAGAAAGAAAATAGATTGAAAGACAGGATAAACAATAAAATTTAAAATTATATAAATTTTACTCGAAATATTCATTTGAAAACTTCACTTGGAAATCTTAAGATACTTTCAACATTATAGATACATCAATAATCATTTTATTTAAACATGTTTTATTAAATTAATAGCTTCAAAATATTTATAACACTAAAATTTTCTATTAAACAATGTAGTATACAAATAAGCGATATTTAAAAAGGATATATCCAACAAGGAAGGAAGGTAGATTTGGAAAACAGAATCAAGGTGAATAACTAAACTGAGCAGATAAGGTAGATGCAAGGAATAGTATTGGACACGAATAATTAATCTAGAACCATAAGAATTTAAATTTCAAATATTAATTCAAAATTTCTTTGTTGGGAAAAATACTTTTATAATAAATACCTTTATAATAATACTTTTATAATAAAATACTATTATATCGAAATAGATTTTCCTTTCGAAAATACTTTTATAACTCGATGTTTCAACAAGTTTATCCTCGTTCTTGTAGACTCTGGTCATGCGTTGATCAGGCGCAAAGCTAGAATTCTTCAAGTACTTAGTTGACTTGTTTCAACACCCAGTGAAAATACTTGAAAAACCTTTAAAACAGATATGGAAAGTGCAATCCAAACAAAACAACCAAACCAAAACCTTTGCCGACCATGGTTCGCAGATACACAATGGTTACGCCTGAATCCCCCAAGAAACAATTCATATTCCTAAGCTTTCTCAGCCCTGCGAGTTACGCCATGATGACTATTAGAGTGCATGATACACAATGGTTATGCCTGGGTCCCCTAGGAAACAATCCGTACCCCTAGGCTGTCTCAACCAGGCAGTTTCGCTACTATTCGCAACCTACACAGATTGCAGGATACACAATGGTTACGCCTGAATCCCCCAAGAAACAATACGTACCCCTAGGCCAGACTCAGCCAGGCAATTGCGCTATGCAGTCGCGAGAGAAAAAAAACCATGGGTTACGCCACGGTGGGAACACTCGAGTTTTACATCCGGAAAACCAAAAATCAGAGAGAATAATATCGATAGAATGAATCCACAATGTGGCCACAAAGCGGATATTAAGTAGAAGGCACTTTCCATATCTTTACTTCGAAAATATATATCATATAGTACCTTTTCTAATCACTTTCAAATATCGTACTTATATAAAGTCCATATATATAGGATTCCATTTTTCCTAAATCGAATACTTTCCAAATCAATAGTAGATCAAATCATACTTATATAGACTTCGATTATATAAAATCTCTTTCCAAATGGAGTACCTTTCAAATCAATAGATTTCAAATCAACTTCATACTTATACAATCCATTTTATATAAGTTCGACCACTCCCAAATCAAGTGCTTAATAATATAAGGTTCTCAAATTTCAAATCATTTCAATATCAATTCAGTTTCAAAATCATATATGATTTCACCAAATTTTCTTCCAAATTAAATATCTAAATTTCAAAGTTCCCAAAATAATAGGTTTAGAAAATTATCCCATTTTCCAAATTAAAATAATTCAAGTCAAATAAATTCATTTCCAAAAATCACCATATAAGTACTGGTTTTTAATTCCAATTTAATTTTAAAACCAAATATTTTTCCAAAATCAATTATACTCAAAATGGTTTCCAAATTTATAATTATCCCTTTTTTTTAAAACTTTTAAACTATCTATTTCTATATGCAATATCCAATTTACCTTTCTGAAAACCATTATTCAACTATTTTTTTCCAAAACATTTCAAAACTAAATTTATATTATTTATCAAACATTTTATACTCTTCGAAATTTCTTAGCTTTGAAAATTTAATCTCGATTTGGAAGTGTTCGAACATTCAAAATAGTTAGGGAGATCATATTTTCAATTCAAGAGTTGAAAATCAACAATAAATCAATAAATCAATTATTAAATCTGAAACTCGAGGACTGAACACCAGTCTCATTTTAAATTGTTTCAAATATATACTTATATCTTTCTAAAATATCAAATTATACTTCGGAATTTGAAATCAAAAACGGTTTTACAAAATCACTTTCATAGCGAAGCTATTAAAGTGGCCTCTCCCCCACTCTGAAACTCGAAAATCAATGTCGATGATGCATGCGCTCGTCACCGAAATTATTTTCCAGCGACATAAGTGAGTTCTGGACTTCTATTTTCTTGAAAACTTCTTTGAAATTTCTTCAAAATTATTGGAATTCATTTGAACTCATTTGAAACATTTCTATTTGGAAAAATACTTTTAAATCATATTATTTTTATATATTTTCCAAAATCTTAAAACCAATTTCAAAATACCGTAATTCAATTCTCGAATTTCAAATTTAACTCTACAGTTATAAATCATTTTTAATTAAATCAATTTCTTATAATTTTTCAAATCCTTTCAAAACCTTTTTTATATAGAATAACATTTCTTATTTGCTTTATATATATAGGTATATAATCCTTATTGAAAACATTTTCACTTTTATATATATAAAAAAATCATAGTTATCAAAATAAAATTTCGGTATAAACAATTTCAAAAATACAAACAAAACCCGATTTTCAAAGGATGATTCAAGAATGGATTTCAAAACAAAGATAGCGATTTAATTTAGAGGAACTCCAATCAATAGAATCTTGATTCGAAGATAGACTCGATCGAAGATGAGATAATTAAATTACAAAGTAGAAGATGGATATACTCCTATAAATCGCGGGCGAACTTTGCCGATCAACCGTGATTCCAAAATTAGATCGGTGTAGAATTCTGAGGCAATTCGACATTCGATCGCCAGAGATATAGAATTCGGCATAACAAGACATAGCAGCATCGTAAACCGAGGATACAGAAATCTTCGGTGAGTCAATGCAATTGAAAAGGAGTTTTCACCCCCTTTACAAATCATTCAGTGGAGTTATGGGATACTTCGGAATCAAACGAATATAAATAAGGAGAGACGGAATGAATTTCGGAACCGAGGGACATTCCAAAATTCAAAGGAAATCGAGTCAAAAGAAAGAGATTCAACTCGAGCGAAAGTGATTCTGTAAATAAATTTACCGTATATGCTAAGTTTTGCCTAGAGCCAAAGCTCTGATACCAACTGTAACGAACTGCTATTTTGGACCATTCAAATCGACAATAAAACCATACATGTCTGACTTGAATAATTCAAAATACCGAATTGTTAATTTAAATTTGGCAAACGTAACCTATTCAGTAAATAAATCAGTCACGGATCACAGACACAGAGTAATAAAATGCAGCAGAATAGATAAGGAATAGTAGTTCATGAAGTTACTATATACATCAGAGTTAGAAATAAAATACATCAGGATATCCCAGATGTAGTGAAGTCTCCAGTACGAACATATGACTTCTCTGAACCAATCAACTGGATGACTGAAAGGATAGATAGCTGGATCTTCAAGCAAAGCTCCAACTTCGAAGGTGAGTCTCAAATACTGTATCACTCATGACCCGAGCGTAAAGCAAAACACAAAACACTCGAGTCAGGATTAACATTCTTATATCTATAAATCTAACTCAAGTAAAATATCAACTGAAATATAATTAACTTAAAGGACGTTTGGGATAACCATCCTCTAAGGGTCCATGGAACTATCTATAAGGTAAAAATATACACTATAACACCGAGGTCATTTCAAATTAATTTATACTTCACAACAAAAATATCTTTTCATTTCATATATATATTTTCCAAAATATACGTAAATATTTATAGAGTAGAATATTTGTAGTTTCCTCAACTTAACAAATCGTTTTCAAAATCAACCCGACCTTCCCATTCAAATTAAATTCAATCTCAATTTTATCGATTTAAATTCAACTCAATTCCTAAAATAACCACTTAAATTTTATCGATCTCAAATTCGGATTTGGAATCACAAATACCCCTTTATATTTCCATATATTTCAAAACTTTAAGTATTCAACGTTTCATCTAAATTTTCATTTAATTTAATTTTCTAAATAGTAAATTCAAATTTAGTTCAACCTAAATTTTCATTTTAATTCAATCTAGTTGCTAAATAACAAATTCGACTACGTTGATTTCAAATACAGATCTGAATCTCAACATAAACCATTTAAATTCCAATATAGTTCAAGGCTTTAATATTTAAATGTTCTATATAACAGTTTCATATAGATCTCGATTTAACCTCACTATTATTTAGTCTTGAAATACTCCCTTATTAGATTCAATATCATTTAAGTAACCTTAAATTACATTTTACTCAATATTTTCTTTAATTTATTTAAACATGAAATATTCATTAAATCACTTAAATCAAAAATCCAGTTATAAAATCATACCCTTTAAATTTCCCATTCAAAAATTTCAAATCGATTTAATTAAATAAATCCTTATTTAAATACCATTTTTATAAACCCAAATTTATCTCCCAATCTTAATTATTCAATTTATTACAAGAGAATCTATTTGAAATATAGATTTACATAAATACTTAACCATATTATATGTATTAAATCAATCTAAT
Organism: Allium cepa; assembly: GCA_030765085.1. Lineage (NCBI taxonomy): Eukaryota > Viridiplantae > Streptophyta > Magnoliopsida > Asparagales > Amaryllidaceae > Allium > Allium cepa. The sequence continues at coordinate 524,732,101 of CM060934.1, read as the reverse complement.
TTAAATCAAATATTACTACTAAATCTATATATACAATTTTCATTTATATAATATCTTAAGAATCAAATTTATTAAACCATATATTTCTTTCCAAAATTATAGAAATTATTTTCAAAATATTTATATGGACAAGCGATGTCTGTATATATTTCCTATCATATAGTCAAGTGCTACGGATATTTATCATTTCAATCCGTGTACTAAATATATACGGGTGGATATCATTTCAAACCGTAATCCCAAATTCAATTAAATGAAAATCGCTTGGGTTTATCAGTTCAACCTATAACGATTTTCTCCTATTCTAAAGTCTGTTCGGGTATGTATCATTTCAACCCATAGTGATTTCTAAACTACAGGGAACTTGCAGAGTGATAACAGAAAATACAATAAAATAACAGGCATATATCATCAATAACAATATAATATAAACAACAGGATATGGTGTTCATATCCCGCAGGTGAACAGTTACATATAATAGCATATATAACAAATTTAAATAACTACAGCAGCATATTTCAATTGTCGTTTCAATTGAAATCAAATTTAATGAATAAAAAAATGTTAATCGTGAGTGATTGCTCACCTTTCGAGGCTAGAGAATATAGAAGGAGACACGGATATGCACACTGATACAGACACTGAAATTAAATTTCAAATCCAAGCAAAGCAAAATCGGCACGAATTCAACGATCAAAGATGATTGGCTCGAATTGATGAAACGGATCAGATCAGAACTGGAACGATGAAGATAAATGGTATAAGCGAACTTTTATAACCACCTATACCTATATATACACATATGAAATTTATATTCCAAGTTCAAACATCGCAAATTTAATTTACATGTTTCTCAAACATATAAATAAATCAAGCTTACATTTTTAAAAAAAAAAAATCAACATACACTTAAAAAATATATATATACTAACACCTTTATACTAAACTTATATAACTAGTATATATATTCTCAAACGGATAAAATAAATGTTTCAATATGAATACCTAAAAGAAAACTTATATATATATATATATAACTATTTCTATATATATTAAATGTTATATATATAATTTAAATCCATCCATATTTTTACATTCAATAACATATTATATTCAACCTATATAAATTTCCAAATTATATATGTATATTAAAATAATTTATAAATTAGAGTATTTATAGAATCATCTTAAATCCAAAATAGTATAAATATAATACTGAACAAAATATATACAATCATCAACTAAATAAGTCAGTACCACATAGAAACCCATATGGTAACAAACCGCATAATATACACATATTAAAGTATTTTATATAGTCTGTAACAATACAAATATATGACTTACATAAGCGAATAACCATATCATAGGAAACCTGATATCAACAAATAGAAGCTGACCCATATTAAAATATAAAACACAATAAATATATATATTCTTATTAAAAATGAAAGATACTTATTTTATAGTATGTTCCCTTCAAAATGTCGCATACATAATTCAAAATATTAACATGACTTATAAGCTGTGAGGAAGATCAAATAGAAACTATATATAAATATACACTGTCATGTTATGAAAATAAACTTTTGAAAAAATAGTACTCAATACTTATGTAAATAGTATGTATATCACAACTAACAAAACAAATACAAAAAAAAAAAAAAAACATGTAATTACGAATATAAATCAAAACATATATGTGCTTACACGACTATACCTCACTGATCAAACAGAAGCAAACGGAAGGCGAGGTGATGGGTTTTATTTGATGAGGAGGTTTGGAAGAAAGGTGAAGTGGCTGATGCAAATAATTGTGACAGCTGCATGCTTCAGTTTTGCTTTTTTTCAAAGAAAATTAGGGAGGGGAACGAACAGATCTAGAGAAAAGAGAAGTGAAAGCGAAAATAAATAGGGATGAACCGCATGTTTTCAGGCAAATATAACGGAAGAAAATGAATGGCAACCAAATTTTAAGTGAATAAATAAATAAAAGTGATTGTAACGGTCAATCCTTCATTTGGTGAAAATAATTGTAGCAATTAATAAAAGAAATAAATAGCAACGGTCACGTTGCTTGATTCAGCTGATCCATAAAAGCAAATTATTTAAAATTTAAATGGTAGGAAACGTAAAAAAAAACATACCACCATAAAATGAAATTGATAACGTCTGTGCATTGATTCTGCAATATTTATTAAAGCAATTGATTGATGCGTCTAAATTTGAACGGAAGGAAAGAGAAAAGTCACAATTAAAGATAAGCTTTAAATTTTTAATAAATACAAAACGTTTCTAAGTTTATACGTTTATAAATTTCGTGCTGTAGTATATATATATATATATATATATATATATATATATATATATATATAATGAATGGTCATAAAGAAAGAAGTGGAAACAGGGAGCGTAGGAAAGGTTTGAAAAATAAAATTTTGTTGAGAAATGAATATTTGCGTGAGTTATATAGGTTTGATCAGAGAGGTAGCGTGATTCAAGGAGAAGAAAGAACGGCAATAAATCAACTTGCTTTAAAATGGAAAGGAAATTAAACTAGCGTTGATTTTTAATGAGCAGTTATAGGCAAGAAATAAAATATTGATTTAAAAAAAAGGCCACGATTTTGATTGAGCATAGATTTTTCTTGTTATACACGGTTACTAGATTTTTAACAAATTTTAAGCAAATGAGTTTCGAAATTAAAGCAGAAGAAACGGTCAGCTAAGATTAGATTTTGGAATAAGATTTTTAAACAATACCGAATGCATTTAAAATTTAAAGCTCGCGTTGATGGGAACAATGGCAAGAAATTAAAAAGGTGAACGATTATAAAATTTGTAAATAACGTTCCTATTAAATCAGGAGAGTAAAAGGAAAGTGAATAAAATTAGAATGCGTACAACAGACGCAGTGGTTTTTGTCCCAAAAAAATATGAAAATAACGGATTTAAATTTTATACGTTTTCTTGTATGTATATATACATTATATATTCCATCAAATAACGCGCCTTTTAAATGCGAAATTAAACAGTTTATTTATACACAAAGTTTTGGAAATTTATTACTTATATAAAAATATGATTTGTTTACACATTTACTAAGAAATTTATATTCAAAAATGTATATAAGTAAAATATAAAATATTAAATTTTTAAAAGTATAAAATCTATTTTTTTTAAAGAACAAAAGGTAAAATAAATGTTGTTATGAATATATTAAATTAAACCAAAAGATTAAAAATTAAAAATTTAAAGATTTATAACTTCAAAAAAACGTTAAGTTTTAACCAAAATAAGAATTTTAGAATTTCCACACTAATAAAAAAATCTTGGGTGATTATTTATAATTAAATTTAGACAATCAAAATTTCGAAAAATAAAACCCCAGAGTTATAAATAAAGAATAAAATATTGCTAAAATTTGGGCTGTTACAATAATACACGGTGAAATTGTCATTTAAGTTTGCAAAAATGTTAATACTACAATTACTAATGTTGAAAATATTGTTTTTATGCTTAAATAAGTTAATATTATTACTAGCTTTATTAGGATTTTCTTTGAAATGATTATTTTTGGTTAATTTATATTTTTGATTTGAGATCCAATTAAAACAAAATGAAGAAACTATAAAAATCAATTTGTTAAAATGACTATTATTATTAAAAAAATTCTGGTTTCTCTCAAACCAAATATACCAATAAATTATAATGAATAGAATGTCTAGTAAAAATCTATTTTCCATTTTAAACTTAAATCTAAAATTATTCCAATAGTGACCACAATCAGAAATTTTTGTTGTAAGACTAAAGTTAAAGATTTTGAGAGTATTATTCAAAATAAAGTAAGTATCTATGCAATCATAGTATACATGTTTAATATCTTCAAAATGCATATTACAAAAATAACACTTATTATTGATTTGCAAATTTTATCTTTTTAAAAATTCTATAGTATTTAGTTTTCCATGCATGATTAACCACATATGAATTTTAGATTTAGGGAGTGCATTTGTTTTCCAAATAAATTTAAAAAAGTTATTAACTACACCTGAGAAGTGAAGAAATTTATGAAAAGAATTAAAAGTATATTTCTTACAATTATCACATTCCCAACTAATATTATCATTTTCATTATTGATATAATAAAGACTCAATCTAGCATAAAGCAAAGAAAGCAGCCTAAGATTAGTACTACTAAAATTCTATTGAAACTAAAATTCCAAGGGGGTCATTTTTTGGGAGAAAAACATCCAAAATTAAAGCATTCTTAAAGTTATAAATTTCATAGAGGTCTTATAATTCTGTCATAAAAGGGATAACAGAAACCCAATGGTCATGCCAAAAAGAAGTATTATTTCCTGAATGAACTATTGTATCGGTACCTAGGGTAAAAATCTCATGACATTTTAAAATTGATTTCCAAAAGTTAGACAATTTACGTACAACTGTAGGAGTAATTTAATGTAAATTATTACACTACAACAAAAATGCCCTATTACAACGCCCTTTTTACAACGGGCATTTGCTGCCCGTTGTAATAGAAGGCTATTACAACGGTCGATTCAGGACCGTTGTAATAGATGCCCCCTTTTACAACGGGCATTTGCTGCCCGTTGTAATAGATAGCTATTACAACGGTCCATTCAGGACCGTTGTAATATATGCCCTATACAAGACTCTTTTTACAACGGTCCATTCAGGACCGTTGTAATAGATGCCCCTTTTTACAACGGGCATTTGCTGCCCGTTGTAATAGATCTCTATTACAACGGTCCATTCAGGACCGTTGTAATATATTTATTAATTACACTTAATATTTAATTATTATAATTAATATTCAATTATTTAGTAATTACATTTAATATTCAGTATTTAATATTCAATATTAGATAATTAAATTAGTAAAATTCTAAACTAAATTCATAAATACATTTGAAATTTTCATAAAATTCAAGAATTAAAGAGTAAAATTTTAAGATAACTTAAAATTTTAGAAAGTTTCCGAAATCTTAGAATATTTAATATTTCAAATAATTTAAAATTTGGAAATTTTGTAAAATAAACTTAAAAACATTTGTAAAATTTATAAACAAAAATTTGAAATTTTCATAAAATTATAAAATAAAGAGATTAAAATTTTATAAAATATTTAAAATTTCAAAATATTAAAATAATTCAGAATTTGAGAAATATAAATTTTACTGTAAAATTTTTAGAAACTAATGCCCCTTTTAGTTTCAAATGCATTAGTAATTACATTTAATATTCAGTATTTTACTGTAATATTTTAAAACCCTAAATAACTAAATAACTAAAACCCCTTTTTAAATAAACAAGGCCGGCCCACTTGAAGTTCACCGTCCCCTTCTTTTGTTTGTGAAAAATGTCGGCCTCTCTTTGTCGAATTAGGGCTTCGGCTTTTTTCTCGAATTAGGGCTTCGTTCTGATGATTGATGCTCTTGCTTCTCTGATGTTCGATTGTTGCCCTTGCTCACTGCTTCGCTTATGATTGTTTGCTCCTCTGTTGATCGATTGTGAAATTAGGGCTTCGGCTTCAATTTGGTATGTAACTTTCCTTTTTGCTTGAATGCTTGAATTTGATTGTTGCTCTGCTTGCCGATGATGAACTTGGGTTTGTGATTGATAGTTTGATTGTGAATTTTAGCTCATATTCGATGATGATACCTTCGGGTTGAATTTATATGAACTCGTTACACTTGAAATCCTTCGTATCAATTTAATATTTTCCTAATTCTCAATTTTTTGTTACCTGTTGCGCACGGCTTCTATTCTGTAGCGTTCGATCATCTTGATTAACGCGGCATTAAAACTTTTCCCTTTTTCATTTCTGACTTTTTCAAAGGCGTATTTGATGCACTGTCATCAATTCGAATTCTCTGGTTCTTCCATGATTTCGACTTCACTGTGAATTATTGTTGCATTCCGTATTTGTTTTCGAATTAATTAATTCGAAGATTTCTTCCTATATTTGTTTTCTCGGCCCTTATTTGTATTAATACTGACCATATGTAGTCAAGAAATTTGATGCAGAGATTTCTTTCCAAATTAATTTTCTTTGACTTAATTAAAAATACGATTTTGATCTTTAACTTCGGCTTGATTTCTGCACTGACTTGTACTTGCCACTATCTTGTGTTTTCTACTGCACATTCACCTGTTTACAATATATGTGCATACATACATATGTATGTGTGTATGCATATATTCTTGGGTTTGTGCTTGGACTTCAACTGCTTCATGTTCTGTTGATCTTGATTTTGTTTCTCAGTCATGTATTCACCTGCATGTAGTTGTGCACTGATTCTTTCGAATTGCATACTTCATCCATTTGTTCATGTTGCTGGACTTGTTTCACTGGTATCTTCCCTGTGTTGATTTGAGTTGCTGTCGTCTGCACTTGCACTTGATATTGTAACCTCTTATAATCATTCTGGCCTTGCTTATCACGGTTTGATTTTGCTGGTTCGACTTGGCATTGACTGTTTCAATTTGTCTCAACTTGATTTCTGATTTGTGAATTATTCAACCTTGTTCATCACGTTGCTGACATTTGCTTTGACCAGTTGATTTACTTTGGCCATACTGTTGAAATAGTGTTCTCTGACCATCTCTTCTATCATTTGGTACTGCCATGCATTTTCATAGTACCATAGCTTCTTTGTTGCACTCGAGTTAGTTCAAACATGAACTTGTTGCTTGGTTCACTGTGTTACTCATTGATTAGTTTGCATTGTCATATTTTATTCCTGTTGCCTTCATTTGCCATTGAGTTTTGTAGCTTGGTGTCATGTTTGCTGGACTTGTTGTTGGCATGTGCATTGTGTTTATTTGTGTCCACACGATGCTTTGAGTCTGCAACTTGTAGCTGGACTTGATTTGCACCTTGTTCATTCTCATGTGTTCATCCCTGTAGTATATGTTAGTGATACATTTTGGAGTTGGTTCATGTTGCTCTGCACTTTGATGTTGTAGTCTCTGACTTTGCTGTATTCATGCTTTTATGCTTGTGACATTCCTCTGCCTTGTTGACTGCATCACCATACTCTATTGAGACCTGTAGTCTTATTTCATGTTGCTGTGCAGTAGCTATGCCTTACTTGTCTCTGCTCCATCCTGGTTGCTTCCCTGACCTTGTATCACTTGATTCAGAAAAAAAATTGGAACTGGATTAGTGCAGTTTTCATTCTAGTTTGTAACTGCAGCCATGTTTCATTTTGAGTTGCAGTGTTGGTCTGACTTGCTTGAGTTTCACTGCCATAAGTCGTGCATGTGTGTTGCAGTTGTTTATATGCACTTCATCACTTCAGTATTGTATTGTTTTATGTAGTAGCCTGGACTGGTGCATACTGTTTCTTTACTATGTTGTATTATTCACTGATGCACTCGTATCACTGGTATTTGTGGTCGTCTGCACCTCTGGCATGCAGCTTGAATTGAGTTGAGTCGAGATAGCTTGCATGATTTACTTGCATTGTGGCATTGTGTTCTGGTCATTTGCACTTGCAGTTATACTGCAGTTATCTTCGAGTCTTCTGTATATTTTGTAGCATGTCACTGGACGCATTCCTGTAGTAGCTTTGTTGTTGCTGTGTTCACTGTCACTACGCATTGTTGTGAGTAGTTGGAATCACTGTCATTTGTTTCTTCACTTGTGCATTGTTGTGTCTGGTTCGTTGAGTTCTTGGTTGTGACAGCTCTATATAGTTTGGAACTGTGTCATGGTGATGCATTCTTGAGTCTTGGATATTGAACAGTATTATGTTGGTTTGGTTGTTTTAATGAAGAGGTTGAACTTGCACACTTCATGTAGCCTTCATGTTTGGTCTGACCTTTGCACATATGACTTTCTTCATGTTGCAGCTGATTTTTTTTTTATTTTGATGTTGCCACTATCTTCTTTGTACTCCAGCATACAGTTGGTAGTTTGCATTCTCTCATGGTTAAATTCATTGCTGAGTTGATCATGTTTCTGGATTTGATCAATGCTCGGTCATGTTGCATTGTGTTGAATCCAGTTTGTTATTTGGGTTTGACACTGTGCTGAATTGTTAGCGGTGCTTTTGTTTGATTTGTGCACACGAGTTGGCGGGGCAGTGCACACGTGTACAAATGTATACGTGTGTACTGCAGCCACTTATGTACAACCTGTCCCTGATAAAATGCTGATATGCACAGATACAATCAATGACGAATAACCCAAATAACTGAGGCAAACAATGTTTTCAAAATCATGTTTCATTTTATATTGCAAAGCGCATATTCAACAAAACTCGGGTTTGACCTTGTGCTCGTGTCGTGATTTTAAATATATTGCATGTGAGTTGAACCCGGCTTTGCATTTGGGTTTGACCTGTGCTCACTTGTCCCTGTAGCATTATCAAGTGTATATCGGTGTGCACGGCCTTGTGGCATATACAGTGATACACTGTGTATGTCACAAGTTGTTCGTGTATGATGAATTCAAAATTCAAATTTAAATGATGACGAACAACCCAAATAACTGAGGCAAATATTCTTTTCAAAAAATTCACATTTTATTTTATATTGCAAAAATATTTCTTTTTCAATTTTACTGCGTTAGTAAATATTTTTGCAGATTGCTCAGATGCTGGATTCTAACTGGAAAGAAGTTGAAGATAACAATACGAGTGTGAGTGATATGTAGTGAGGTTCTGAATGTAAAATAGTGATGTAATGAAATTTGTATCAAAATTGTATAGTGAATAGTGAGAGTTTGAATTTGTACTATTTAAAAATTGTAATAAATATTTGTTTGAATAAAATATTCATTTGAATTCAAAATCTGTGCTGTAATTTTTTTTTAAAATTTGCATTCATTTTGCAACGGTCAGAAACCGTTGCAATATCATGTATTACAACGGGCATTGCCCGTTGTAAAATATGGTCGACCTATTACAACTAGGCCTAATACAACGGGCGCATGCCCGTTGCGAAATGCATATTACAACGGGCATTGCCCGTTGTAAAATGCCTGTTTTGTTGTAGTGTTACTACCATTATAGTAATATTTATAAATGATTTCTTTCCAAATAGGATTATCGTTAATATACTTAAATTTCCATAACCATTTCCGTAATAATGGTACATGTTACGCAAATTAATGTCTCTTAAACCACCTTTCTTTTTGGATTTACAAACAGTTTCCCGATTAACTAAACATTTAATACTGCTGTTAGAGTTTTCCCCACACCATAAGAAGTCCTTCTTATTTTATAAATTTTGTGAATGACCTATTCTTGAAAATGATTTATAGACATCCAATAGATCGGGAGAGTTGATAAAAACGAGTCTATAAGAACTAATCCACCCGCTCTCGATAAAAATCTCCCGTTCCAATTAAAAACCCTATTTTTAATTTTATCTATGATAGTAAACCAATCATCACGTTTAAGTTTAGTTGGTCTAATAAAAAAACCAAGATAATCAAATGGAGAATTCGTTGTTTTATAATTAAGCTTATTAGCAACTAAATTTTCAACCTTTTCAAATTATTTGAAACTTAAACCGAACTTTTATCAAAATTTATTTTTAAACCTAATAGAAATTCAAAACTATATAAAATAAACTTAAGAATAATAACATGCCTAGGAAAATGAGAGGAAAATAGTAAGGTATCATCCGCAAATTGAAGGACAGATATACCATTACGCGAGATTTCGTTACCAACATTCCCTAAAGATCCATTATCAATCGCTTTCTTAATTATCTTAGCCAAAACATTTTCGGCTAAGCTACAGAAAAGAGGCGATATGGGACCACCTTGCCTTAGACCTCGCTTAGATTGAAATTTATTACCTAAAATATCATTAACCATTATACTAGAGTTACCAGTTCTAAGTAGATTCATGATCCAACTAATCTATCTATTACTGAAACCTCTAACATGAATCCTATCAACAAGAAAATCCCAATCTACCGAATCAAAATCTTTACAATGTCCAAATTCAAAATCATACAAGTAATATTATTCTTACAACAGTGATTAATGTTTTCTTGAACAACAGCCACACCATTAGTGATATTTCTCCCCTTAATGAAAGCAGTTTGTGAACAGTCAATTAGATCATTCATTCTTGTACTAAGTCTATTAGCTAAAACTTTTGAAATAATTTTAGCGGAACAATTAATTAAGAAAATAGGTCTAAAATCTTTTAAATTATTAGCACCTATTTTTTGTGCAATAAAACAACATTTGCAAAATTAAATCTTCCAAATTGCAATTTTCCATTCTAGAATTCGTTAAACATGTTAATTAAATCGAATTTTAAAATATCTCATAATATTTTACAAAATATAATAGGGAACCCATCCAGACCCGGGGATCTATCACCAAGCAACTTTCAAATTTTCATCTTCAGTAAAAGGATTTCTAACTCAAAAAGGTTAACACTAGAATCAGAATGATAAGATCCTTCCATCTAGCATTAATTCTATGCTTATTTTTATTACTAAAAATATCTCTATAATAGTCTATAAAAGCCTTATTAAGATCTCTTTGATCTACCAATTATTTGTTATTAACAAAAATAGAAATAATTGTGCTATTAAGTTTTCCTACCATTTGCCATAATATGAAAAATATTTGTATTATTATCACCTTTATTAATTCATTGAATTCTAGGTCTTTATTTCCATATAATGTCCTCTTTTTGCAAAATAGAATTAATAGATTAGAAAGGACATTACACACATCTAGTTTAGTTGTCTAGTTTATTCTATCTTGTTAATCCTAAGCATTTCGGAAAGAATGTTTTCTATTTTAATTTTAATACTACCAAAAACATTCTTACTCCAGTTTTTAATATAAAATTTAAGACCCCTAAGCTTTAAAACAATTTTTTTGTAGAATTATCCATATTCCTAATATTATAAAAGCTCATAGAAATCCATTTATTTTTAATTAAATTCAAAAAATTGGATTCTAATAACCACATTTTTCGAATTCAAAATATCTGAAATAACTCTATGATGATCACACATATGAATTATAGAACAATGATTAGAAAAAGTGTAAGACAAACCAAAAACTCTATAGATAGGAAATTTATCCTCTATTCCATCACTAACGAAAACCTAGCAAGAAGAGTCATAGATGGTGACTCCCTAGTATTACACCATGTAAAAGCTCTATTAGAAAGATGAACTTTAATCAAACTAGAATTAATAATGAATCGGTGAAACATAGCAGAGAAACCACCTTCCCATGGTGAACGCTCACCTATAAACATGTAACATTGAAATCACCTCCCAAAATCCAAGAACGAGAGGCAAAAGATCTAAATTCTAGACATTCATTGCAAAGAATCCAATGACCATTTTTTAAGTTTGGTCCATAAACATTAAAAATATTTAAAATAGAATTATCATTAAGGTTAATGAGAATAATATGCAGTGAGTGTTGTTTAGAAATACATTGGAGCAATTCAAATGAATTATCCCCCACCCAATAAGTAAATCCCCCAAAAGCGCCAATAGATGGCAAATAAACTCATTTCCTAAAATGATAACCACCTAATCTTCTATAAAAATGACTATCAGAACATTCGATTTTAGTTTCTTGTAATAGTGCAATGTCAATAGAATAGTCTTTAAAAAAGCTCTTATTTTATCACACTTGTTTAAATCGTGCAAATTTTTGATATTCCAACTAATAATCCTCATATACCAACAGAAATAGCCCTGTCAAATTCCCTACTTCTAACATACGCTAAATCTACCTCAACATTAGAAAAAACAAAAGCTGTATCTCTAGCTAACTGACCAAACTCAGAAGAAGACAAACTACCTAAAGCATATGAAGAATATGTATTACCCAAATCCCACACCATACCTGAGCCTGAATCCGTAACACCACTCGTGGCACTCGAATCAGGTAACTCACTCGTAGACTGAGCCTGGCAACCACGGATCCTGGCACTGCATTGTATAGATCCACTTACAGCTACAGACTTCCTACGCTTACCTCTCCTTGATAATGAAGAACAAGATGCAGATTTGTTGTCGATATCACCAAAATGAATATTCGATACAAGCGGCAGGTGGTTAAGTACAGAAGTCTCCAACTCTCCACCCATACTATTAACAAAAACGTTGCTCACTTCCAAATCAGATATGTCTCTTTCAATTCAACCTTAAAGTGAGTCCCCACTTCTTCAAATAAAGAATACCCGAACCTTTCTTTTCTATTTGTGTGTCTGCCAAAACATTTGCCTCCTTATTTAAAATGATTGCCAATTCTGGTTGCCTAACAATATCAACTTGAGCTGCTAAAATGGCCCCAATCAAATCATTACCATAGGCAACATCAACAGTAACCAAGAATCCCCATAAGACGCACACCGAGATAATATATGTGCACAATGATAATTATATGCAAATTGCGAATCATTTACAAAACACCCAATTTGACAAAACGTTCCATCATTACCAAAAAAGAGCTTATCATCCTTCACTGATTTTGACCGAGTATTTACTAACTCAACAACATCAATCTCTAAGTCATAAACAACCATAGTTGAAGTTGTACCAAAATTAAATAGAGAGTTAACCAAAGCCAATTCATTATTACCCAGAGAAAGATCAACATCTTTAACCTTAACATTATCATCCTCATACTGCAACTCAATTTGACCATTCGATTTATTTGAAATATTATCTCCAACCACTGTGTCACCTTCAAACAATACCATATCTGAATCATCTCTTCTACTTCTACCAAAACTTTAGATAACATATCCCCTGACTTCTGTGAACAGAGAGAAACTAGTACACATCTGGATACTATTTCAGACATAGACAGGTATTATCCTTAACAAGAGAAAAATATGAATTGTTCCTTCCACTTTAATAGATGAATCTTCATTAATGTTAAGCATACCAAAGACACCCCCTCCCCCTCCCCCTGACTGAAACTCTGTGACTATCGAGCTTTTTAACAAATCATTCTCAGGTAGAATATCCAATACATCAGAATCACTTGCACACTTAGAAACAACTGCAGGCACTAACCCACCATGAGTTATAGCAGCCTCATCATCAATCACAATTCAAGAATCTGAAATAAGTTCTAAATCTTCCAAATGTTCAAGACATTCAAAACGATTATTAACGATTACCTTGAAATACTCTGCTCCATGAGATTTTATAATGTACTTATTATTAAGAATAAAGTCAGCATCAAATTTCTTCAATTGATCTAAAGAATTAACATCACCAATAGCTTGAAAAAACAACTTCTGATCTTCGTCATCATTAAGCAATTTCGAGTATATTGAGCCTTGTCTACAAACAGAAACATCTGGATCAGATAATATAGGTCAGATAAGTAAACTTCCTCACTTTGCAACTGAGCAAATCAAATCAATCATGGAATTACTATTATGAAAATCAATATCAGAACAACTACTATGAACGGAAAACCTAACTATATTCTCATTTTCATTCAATATTTCACAATTTTCAAAATAATCTACGAGATCCGCAAATTTCAATTTGTAATCTCTACCAATGTGGACTTTATTAATAGCTTCAAAATGTTCAAAAAGTTCTTCTAGGAATGTGATGCCTTCTCCCTTTGGTTCCAAAGATCATCAAGTAAGATCCTTTTGAGTTTCATGCATTTGAGGACGAATTGAAAGCCATGACCTTTGATTGATAAGATTTTCCAACCCTCTAAAATCGATCTATTCGAACAAGAACTGTTAGGAGAAACATTCAATTTCGTCGAATACTTTTTCCTTTTGTGACCAAAAACCCCACTCTGAAAACATCTAATAGGTTCACGGCAGACATTAGCAAGATGCGATAAAACTCCACATCAAAGACAATATCTCTTCCCTTTTCTACAATCGATATAATTCTTAGTTGATCGATTGAAAGAAAATAAGCGATTGGCAAATTGTGATGAAGAGAAAGATCAATCCTTTACTGCTTGCGCATACGAACGAATGTTTGACGAATTGAGATTTACATTTGGGTAAGAGCTACGAGAATTAGCAATCGAGAAGTTTGGATGAAGAGAAAATGAAGCCAAATAAGGAAGAAATGTAGACACCATTTTCTTGATTTCTGATATTAATTAAAATCCATTATTATTAATTAAAAGAATTAATTAAACTCAAATAATCATTAGTTAAAACAATTAATTAAGTATAAAACATCATTAGCAAAAATAATTTAATTAAATCTAAAGGTAACAAATTTTAATCATCATTTATTAAACTGGTTAATTAATCTCAGAATCATTAGTTAAAATGATTAACTATTTTAATTTATCATTAATCCAAATGATTGATGAATTTTAATATTTTGTTTAGTGGAAACACAAGCTCTAGTTCATACGACAGAGTTTTGGGGATGAAATTCAATAAAAGACGATAAAGCGAAATCTCTACAACGGCAATTAACAATTTAATTGAAATAATAGGATTTATTTCAATTAAACATCAATATAATAGTACAAGGATGTAAAAAATAATCAATTTGTGCAAAACCACCATTGGATCTCTATATAGATTTTCCTTGCAAAACAATTGTTATGGATAATATATAGATAATCGTATGGGTTTGTAACAATCAAATAATTATGTCATTTATTTTCCAAATGGAAATTCAACGAAATGATCAATCAAACAATTTAATTAACATCCAAGCTATCAATAAACGTTTACAATATCGTAGATATCCTATAATGAAATTTAATGTAAGTTAAACTCATATTGATTTTCGTTTTCGCCGAAACGTCTCGATTTTCCTAAATTCTAATGAGCTTCAAATCAAACCAAACCATTTTCATAGCAAAGATCTTAACAACACGAGTCCAACGTAAAAAAGGCATTCAGATCCGACCTAATATGCAAAAGTTATTCGATTCATAAGATTTCAGATTTAAAAATATAGTTAATTACATTAGTTAACTAATCTCCCTCCATAAACCATCTTCCCCAACTCGTTAATTACCTCATTGATTATGCAGTAAACCCAAATGTGCACAAATATTCAAATGATGATTTCTCCATCGTTACTCAACGGAATCAACTTCTGTTTCGTCCAACACGTCGCTCTTCGCGAGCAATTCCTCCCATCCGCCACTATATTCTCTACGCACCGCCATAAACGAGTTCAACCGACAACACAAACACAATAGAACAATCATGGCCATGCATGTATAATAATGATATGGAGCTAGGCTCGATTAAACGACGAACGACCAATGTTGTTGCAATTCCCTTTTCAAATTCAACTCGCTCGGCCCAATCCCACATCTCTGCACCACCTAGGCCAAGATCGACCTGCAACTTCCCTCCCCTGTAGCCCCAAATGATGTAGACCCCATCACAAGGCTTGAATTGATGAAACTTGGCAGGAAGGTGATATTATACATGAGAAATGCAATGGCATCAATGATGTACCTATTATAGTCGAAATCCCGAGCTGCAACCAAACCAAGCTTGCTGCCCTAACCTGTTCCCTTACCAAGTCATGACCGAACTCATAAACAATATCTTGAAAAGAAGCTATCAGGCAGATGTGTTCAATGGAGGTAGCAGCATGACTTATCGTCGAGAAAAGGGCTAGCTTTCAATTTTTTAAAAAGGAAAAACTTTCATTCTACGTCACAGGTTAATGATATAAAGAAGAGGAAGGATAGTTTAAAATAGGGAGGGGGGTATGGCCTAGTAATGAAGGGTTATTGGGTGAGTATGGTTGGATATAAGGTACTTATACATTATTTTAAATTTTATTTAATAAAATATTCAACACAACATACCCAAAAATCTCGAACTCCAAACGAGACGTGCCGCCTGGCGTTTTATATGCTATACCCCTATTCCGAATGTAGTGGAACTTGTCTGAAGGTCTAATTCGATCGTATGTAGAAGATAGGTCTTTAGACCCAGTTATTATATTAAATTTTCGATATTAATTTCAACGCGTTTCGATCTCCCATGACCAAAAGATTCATCTAATCTCCATAAATTCGATGGCGTAATATAATTCACTGTTACGAATCAAATGAAATTGTTTAGTCGGAATTTGAAGCTATGCATAGAATGACTATTTCATAGATTTAAATATCATTTTTATATTTAATTATTGATATTTATCTGATCTACTCATATTTGAAAATAAATTTACAAATTGAATTCACCAATATCATTTATTAATTAAAAGGAGTTAAACAAAATTATTAAATCCATTTAATTAACATTAAATTTCCTATATTTGAATTATAAGTTATTAAATTTTAAAATTCAATTATTTAAATGTTTAAAGTTAATTGTACATTCAAAATCAATTAAGCATGATTTTGGGTTGTTACATTCTCCCCCTTAAATGAATTTCTTCTCCGAAATTCCTAAGGAAGAAAATGTTTCCAAACTCTTAAGTTTGAACTATCAATTTAAAGTAAGTTATTAAACTTATTAACTTTTCAAAACAAATTAGCTGGAATGGATTCCAAAATTTCCAAATCTTTTAAACACATTCACCTATACCAACTAATTTCTCACATTCATTCATTTATTCATTCCAAGATATAACTCAGAAAATCAATTTTTTAGTTTTCAAACATTTTCCAAAATTCTTAAAAAAATTCTAACTCTTAAATTATCGAAAAATTTCGCCAGTGTCTTCATTGCACGCCTCGAATGGAGCAGCAACAAATCGCCTCTATGGGCTCAAAACTAACCAAAGAAAACAAATGCCAAGTGGCCTCCCATATCTGGGGAATAAAATCTTTACCAAACCAAATTTTCTAAATTTATTACATACCTTTTGCGTTTGATTTATATTTTGGCAAGTAATTTATTATCTTCTATGCAAATGCAGGTGCACAAGAATCATATAGAAATCTCTTGCATACATGTACTTACATAAACAAAGAGAAAATCAAGTTGATAAAATTAGCACTATAATGCAACTCTATATGCGAAAACTAGTCTGGTATAAATCAACCTCCAACCAACAACCATATCTCAATCATATGCAATAAAATACAGAGAACATTCTATAATAGATGACATGCATCCAATTATTATCAAATGAAAATTTAGACCTAAATATCTGAGGTTTTCAATTCAAAAAATTTATTTTCAAATTTCTTAGACGAGAAAAATCAAAGATCAAAATCAAAATGACAAGGAGGGGACTCCTTATAATAATGTATAGTGAAACTCTAGCATCAAAACAACATGAAGCATCCAGTGGTATTCCGGTTCCTCCAAAACATCAACTAGAGTGAATAAATATCATTCCTTTTTCAAAATCTTCTATAATTTCCTTCTTCCAAAATCATTGGGATTTAGGTCCTAATAACAACAATTTGAAACCTTTGTCTAAACTTTATTGACAATGGTATATGAAATCATACAACCAATCAATTCGCTCAATCAAATCAAATCAATTAAATTATGTGACGGAATTAACTAAAATTAGTAGTCAATCAAATTCCATAACGGAAAACCTATCACTTAACATTATTTCAAAATGTCAAATGACTAACGAACAAATCTTAACTTAGGTTCAAACCTTTCTTAATTGTCCAAAAATTTAGCCAATTATCTAAGCATTTCATTTTGCTCATTAACCTTTGGTTATTGCTTAGAATATTATCTAAACTCACTCGGACAAAATGGAAAGTTATATTCTATATCTTATTGGTTTATTAATTATATTAAAAATTATCTAACTCACTTGTATTTTCACTTGGTATTTTATTCAATACTAAAATTATATATCGATTATTCATAGATTCTCACCTAAGTTTTAAAATATTTTTATAAAGTTATTTATTTATAAAACATCAAAAAATAACTTATTCCACTTTATTTACTTGTATAATATTCTTTTATGTCCTGAGAGTACATACAAATTTTATTTTACTCCTTCACAGATCTAGATGGGATCAAATCAAATTATGGTTTCTTAAAACTGAGTTAACCTATTAATCTCTTTATCTAGTGTTGAAATGAATGATGTTTCATGGGTGACCCAACAACTGCAAATAGTTCATGCTGCTTAGATACTTTAAACATGTAACAGCCCGCAAATCCGTACCCCTTGAGTCACACTATTCTACACATAGCAACTCAAGTTGCACAGAAATACGAACCATTTTGGGTTAAAGAAGAAGAGGTAGAAGATGAGAAAACAACATCAACATCAGAATCTAACCATCGCAGCGGATAAAATATAATAGATAATAATGATCTTTACTCAAAATCAAATATATCAGTTTATATATATTACATCATCAGATTACATCAATCACACTCAACATCAATAACATACAAATGGATACACAACAACTCAACACAGCGGAAATATATATATACAAGTACGTGAGTACGTATCGTCATCCAGCTCGTCTCCTGAGTTCCACAGCATTAAAACCTGTAGTCTATAATACTCGGTCTGACCCGAGCATTACAGTTAAATAACACCCGAGTCAGTCTGGAATACCAGTGTGAGAAAATCACACCCAATTGATTATTAAAGTTTCAAAAATCCTTTGAAAACAAAAGCATCTCGTAAGACCACGCCACAAATAAACATGTCGGGTTTTTACCTTACGACAGCTAAAACAATTTTTATAGAAATCCTCTGATATTATAATAGTGTCTATAGAAAGTAAATAGAATCTAGCTGAAATGCTTGCATCTCACGTTTCAGCAATAGTTGGGCACAATCAAAACCGTACGGGCGCGTATGGAAAATGGATTCCAACTAATGGCTAGGCACTGGGGTACCACCTGTCACGGTACCTAGTCTAGATCAGCGTACCGAGGAGCCACCCTAACTCCCCTGCAATACAAGACCGGAACCATCCCTTACTGGACAGTCCCGAGCAAGATCACCCCGCGGTTGGGATCAGCAACCGCCCACACAGCCGAAATAAAGGGACATCTAGACAGGGATGACCTCACCCTCCAGTGGGGGCTACCCACGAAGCCTTGCTGCATATCCCCTGATTTTCAGCCATTCCCATTTGATGAGGCTTGAGGCTAAGCGTTACCTTTAAAGAACATATCTCTTTGAATGCCCATCGTCCACCTGACGATGTTTCGCAAGCATTCATCCATACAAGTCCGTCCCGGGTTCGAACGGAACCGAAGGCACTATTCCTACTACATCCATTTTGGAAATATCCTCAGGATTAGTAGCGACTAGCCCTTGCACTTCACTGCTCCCTCTTCGAATTCAAAATCGTTTTTCACGAAACGTACAAATCGGATCGAAGTGGTTTTCGAGAAATAAATCTCGATCCCAGACTCTTCGAAACGATCAACGCACTTGGCCAATATTGATAGTCGGTTATTTAACTATCAATTTCTATTCATAACCATCCATCAAACAATAATTTTCCAAATTATCTGTTAATCCCAAAAATATCTTCACAAGATATATTCCTATTTTCAAACCTTTGGAAACAGTTTTAAAACCATCCTTCTTTTCAGAATAAACTTTCCCAATATTTCCTATCTCCACTGAAATTACCAAGCACAAAACTAGATTTTAAAAATAATTTAAAACACTTTACTTTAAAATATATACCTTCAAAACATTTAAATTAAAACTATTTCAATAATTTGTTAAAAACACATATTAAATGAATAATTGAAAATAAGGTTACTTAATAAATATAAAACTAGATTTATACTTTTTATAACATAGTATTAAGACTTTTTTTTTTAAATAATTACTACTATAATAAATAAAAAGAAAATGCTTACTTAAGAACTTAAATATTAGAAATAAGAAATTTTCCAACACTTGCTTTTAAACAACTTTTAATCTTTTAACTTATATTTAAAAATTTACTTTGAAAACGTACTTGGTTATCCATGGAGAATTCCACCTTCAATCACTTAAATCAATTTCCCAAATTGATTTTCAATTTATTTCCTTTATATTCGGAATCTATTAATTTCAGATTTCATTTCTTGATTTTAATTTAAAAATATTTTAACTAAGAATTCCAATTTTTAGATTTCTCAGTTACTTCTTTATTCTTTTAAATAAATTTAGACTTTGAATTTTAAAAGGGTTCTTTATTCCTTTAATTGATATAACTTAAGTTTACAATTCATCAATTTCATTTTATTAAAAAAAATACATTTCTCTTCATACTCGAAGTTATTTATTATTATTTTCATATTACTTCTATTACTTTTCAATTCATTCTTAATTTATTCAAACTTTCTATAATTATTTCGCTTACAACTTTACTTTCATTTTAATTTCCTTCAACAATCCGATTTATATATTTTGGTAATTCATGATACCCGAATATCTAATCAAACCATACATTCAATATTCCAATATAACTCATCATAGGATATCAAATAATCGAAACAAAGAATATTGAATAATTTAAATAAATGTGAGGGGTCCAGTTGGATCCCTCCAACCTATTTTCCCTGCATCCACAAATGTTAGCACAATATAATAGGCCAATTTCAAAATATCATACTATACCACATCAATCAATTCAGCCATTCAAACAATTATTTAAATTTAATCATTTAAATTTAAATTTAAACTGAGTGAGATTAACTCACCTTTGCTTTGCTGTTCGCAATCCATTCCGAACTGACTTGTTTCCTTGATTTTTAGACCTTGTATAACAACCCACGGTTTATTATTATTTGAACCAATCAAACAATTATTCACCATTTATTTATTTTGTTTACAAATAATTAAATTTTAACCTTAAATTAAATTTAACCGAAGTAGTACATTTTTAAACTAATTTTCCTTGGTATATTTTAATTCAATTTAAATAATTTTTTTTTACTTAACTAATTTCCATAATAAATTATTTCCAATAACTAAGATAAATTTAGTAAGTTTATTAAATACATTAACTACCCTAACAATATTTAAAATTCCTATAATTTTTCCCAAAACCTTCTATACACATATTTAAGTTTACCTATTTATTTCTAATTTTTAAAATAGCTATCGATTTCATACATATACAAACCTAATTTCAAAAAAAAAATTTCTAAATCCTTATACTTTCAAACCTATAATAATTTCTATTTACGTATAAAATTTTAAATTTCAAAATAAGTGTACCAATATAAATATATTTAAAACTTGTTTCCTGTAAACGGAAAGAATAAAAATGGTATTTATACCTTTCTGTGTACACATAAACAGATTTATCAATTGAAGAATTAAATTGTTTTTATCAACCAACTGTTGATTTTATCTTAACAAATTTATTTGACGAATTGACAGGCATATTTCAGTTTTAAAGCTGATTGTATGAAACTGAATTTATATCAATTTACACTTATATATAAATACAGGTTTATCCATATATACAGGTACCCTTCAGGTATATTTCAGTGATATTTAAAACAGATTTACAGGTATAAATCACTGATAAATTAATTTCAAAAATTTGTAACTTCAAATAAATTCAAACAAATAAACTGAAGGCCAATTTATCCCATCCATACTTAAATTATTTGAAGAATTAAATTTGTTATATTTCTAATAATTTTTTTTTTTGATTACAGTAGAATCACTGCACGTAAACATTTTAAATAGGTAAAAGACAATACCTCACTCACAGCTCGCACGAGCCTTAGCCTCTTACTGTCGCACGCGAGCACGAGCCACACTAATCGCAACCCCATGTCCACATCGCAGCCTTCCCACGCGCCAGAAAACCGATGCGACGCCCCCCCTTTTCCCTTTTTCGAACACGAATGCATCGGCCACCACCGTCGCCTAGCACGAGCCCCCTTCCCCAGCTCGATTCGAGGAGGTGACGACGCCTCCCAGCTGAGCACGAACGCAACTCGACGAAACCCTAACGTCGAACACCACAAGATTTCCTACCCTCGCGCAGCCTTCGGTCCTCCGCGATGTCGCCTCACGCGTACGAGCATCCCTCCTCAATCGCGATTCCATTCTCGATGAAGACGAGGCCGAACTGAAGCCATTTTTTTTTTTTAGAGGATGACATTCGTGATTATCAACGAAAAGGAAACGAGGGCTAATCGAAATGAAACCGCGGCCGTGATTTCCAAAAAAAGGGGAGCTGGATTAACTAGAAGAAAAACAAATCGCTCGGCCATTTTATTTTACTCTAAAGCTCTCGATTTTGTTTCTGATTTAAAGTCAAAATGAAAAGAAGAAGATTGCGTGAGATATTAGAACGAAGAGGAACGGCTTGCTTCAGAAGATTGTCGCCTACAGTACTTCGAATGTGAAAGGAAAAAGTTATGATGGGAAAGATTGTAGGCTGATGTTGACCAATATAAATATAAATTTAAATTAAACTCAATGTAGATTTCAACGCGTCTATTTATCGTACGCTCACACACCAACTCCGAACAATACGAAATTTGAAATCCGATAATAATTCAATATTACGGATCCAATGGAACTGGTTTCGTCGGATTCCGAGACTGTGCCTCGGAAGGCTATTTTTAAATTCAAATTTAAACAATATATTTTTAAAACTGAACAAAACATCTTTAAATTTGATTCTATCACTATTATTATCTTCAGTATTATCAATACGAATTTTACAAGCCTTCAAATTATTTTTAACTGGCTTAAAATTCCAGATTCAATAATTTACCCAATTCTGATAATTAAATTCAGTATTTAATTATCCAATAAATGTTGATATTTGAAATAAAAGTTAATAATTAAATTTTGAATATTTAAAATAAATTAAATATTCTGATTTCAAATGCTTAAAATTTCGGGTCGTCACATTCCTCCCCCCTTAAAAGAATTTCGTCCCCGAAATTACTAATTAGGAAGAATGATCTATATCCCGTTAACTATTCCCTCAACCCAATAGTTGTTAACAACTTACCAAACAAATCTTTTTATCAAAGACTCACTAACCCCTTTTCTAACTTTTCAAACTTATCCATAAGCCTCAAACTATATCACTACTTAACAATTCAAATTTTAAAGTTAAAACCAAATTTGAATTATCAAAATTTTGTCAAAATTTTTCTAACTCTCTAAATTTTAGAAAAATTTCGCCAGCGTCTCCTTTGCGCGGCTAGCTCGGTACTACTACAAAATGGCTCTACGGCCTCCCAAATCTCAAAAGAAACAAAAGCCAAGTGGCTAGATCAAAAACCCAATCAAATTTCATATAGAAATTTTAAACACATACCTTTTTGTCGGGCCGTTAAAATTTTATCTTCTGAAATCAAACATCAATTTCCTTCTGCTTTTAAAACACCTATATATCCTGTTATAACAATAATGTCCATCCACACATTCAAATCATTTTGCATTAATTTTACACAAGTTTCAACATTTGCTTTATTTAAGCCCGTACGATGCACATATATCATCCGTACGCAATATCTAATTCGATCGCTCGCTCGATCACACAATTTCACTTCCGAACTAGTATCGTCCACCCGACTCCCTAGTGCGGACTCAGATCTGGTTTCTTGATCAGAAACCGTCATTCTCCTTGCATAGCTGTAAACTATGATAGAGAATTTCCAGAATCAATCAACAATCCACATCCAGGTTCGCCGTCGAAAATCGAGTGAAAAATCCTAACTCGGATCAAAATAACTATCTCGAAATTCTTTGTTCGAATTCTGGATCAATATAGCTATGCGAATAAATAACATACGTACATCACATTCATTTGGGTTTCTATTCTCTTTCACAACCATCCCACTTCACAACTTTCAGTTTAATTCTCATTCAATTATCCACTTATGGAACGGTATTTTTATGGAAACTTAAGGGGTCAGTAAGAGTTAAATCTGATGGAACGGTATTTTTATTCAACTTCTCTTGTGATGATGATAGAGAAAAAATTCTACAATGTGACCCAGTTATTATTAAAAACAAGCTTTTCATTATAAAGCCATATGATGCCACAGTCAGCAATATTAGTGGTTCTGTTCCTTCTGTTCCAGTGTGGGTTCATTTCTATAATCTGCCCTTATATGCATGGTCTCCTCTTGGTATAAATTGGCTGAGTAGTCACCTTGGCAAGCTTTTGTGTATGGATGAGATGACTGAGAAACAGAGTAGAATGAGTTATGCGAAATGTTTGATAGAAGTAAAACCAGATAGAGAACTCCCTCATGAATTTCTGGTTAAACTGGTTGAAGGAGGGGTTCAAAAAATTTATGTACAGTATCAATGGAGGCCTGATGTTTGTATCAAATGCAAGAAGTTTGGACATGCAACTAATAACTGTGACGCTGTTGTTACTGGTAACTCAAGTAATACCAAAGAGAGAAACAAAAAGGATAGACCCCCTCCTGGAGAAGCAAAAGTGAACAAGGTTCAAGGGAATAGAAACTTCAAACCTCCCCTTAATATGAATGATAGAACATGGCAGAAAGTTGTAAGGAAGAAATCAGACAATTTTATTAGGAATAAAGACATAATTAATACTGCGGGGGATAAGGTAGAAGAGTATTCTGAAGTAGAGGAAAAAAGATCGCTAGTAAATCAAAATGATGAAGGGAATAAGCAAGACCATGTCAATATTATTATTGAAACTTCAAAAGAACAAGGGGAAATAACTGATGAAGATGTGGAGGAAATCTGTATTCCAGATGAGACTGAGGAAGTTAATGAATTAGGGATAGGCAATAATTTGGAAACTAATGTTGATGTAACAGTTGAGGACATATTGTTAACTAATAAATTCGATGCTCTGATGGAGCTTGAAGACACTGAGAATGTGGATGCAATGCTAGAGGAAAATGAAAATAGTACAGAAGTAGAAGAGCAAGAAACTAAGGGAAAGGAAAAAAAAACACCAAGCAAGGCAGAATGTATTCAACTATTAGCAGAACAAGGTGGTATCAAAAACAAGCATGTTAAAATAAAACCAAAAAGACAAGCAAACCAACAAGAACTTCAGTCAATATACAATTCTGCTATTAGGAATGGTAACATGCAGTGTGAAAAGGATAAATTCAAGTTAAATGAAGTAGCTACAACATCTAATGGTATGAAGATCCATATGTCTCAAAATCAGGGTGGTCACCATGCCTTGTCTGCAGCTGATAACATGCACAAGATACCAATGACATGCACAGATGTCTCTTCTCATCTTTCTGATAATCCAACTACTCCCAGTCAATTTCAAATCAATCATTATTCTGATATCATCCCTCCTAAGGCTTATAAACCTCCCAAATCTTCAACTCAAGCATTACCCAATAAGTCTCTCATATCTCCAATAAAAGACAGACCTTCCAATAATGATTTGACCCCACTATCAGCAACTATTCCTAATTACTTGGCATCAAAGCATGCAGTAACAAGGAAAATGAAGTTAGAGATGCTTAATACCCCCAAACTCTGATGATGTCCACCATAGGCGCATGGAATATACGTGGGGGTCATAATATAATCAAACTTGACCAATGCAAACACCTTATTGCTTCTAACAACTTATCAATCCTAGCTATTCTTGAAACAAAACTGAATCTTCCTCTTACTCTTAAGGCTGCTGAATACATAAATAAAGAGTGGAAGCTCATTCATAACTTAAGTAATTCTCCATATGGGAGAATTATGATCCTCTTTAATCCCCTTCACATCTACCTAACCTCTCTCCTATCCACTGATCAAATGATTCATTGTCATGCGCGAGATATCAATGATAACTCTACCTATTATATTACCTTTGTTTATGCAGCGAACTCTGCTAATGCTAGGAAAACTCTTCATGAAGTCATCCCATCTTTGCGGCAGAATACACATCCTTGGTTGATTTTTGGTGATTTTAACTGCTGTTTAAACCTATCTGATAGAGTTGGAGGGAACCCACCGACCCCAAATGAAATTCAACCATTAAATTCAACTCTGATGGATGCTGATCTTATCCCAGTGAATTCTGTTGGGATGCAATACACATGGAATAATAAAAGAAGAAATGGTGTTAGAACATTTTCACGAATTGATCATTCCTTTTCCAATCATAAAGCCCTTCTACAATGGCCTCTCTTGTATAATTTCCTTCCCCCTCCTATCCTCTCTGACCATTCCCCACAAATCATTCACTTGAGAGTTATGGACATGAGAAGAAAATCAAATTTTAAATTTTTTAACTCTTGGGTTCTTGAACCTGATTTTGAACAAATTGTTACTAATGTTTGGAACAAGACTAAAAGAGGTAATAGTATGTTTGTTTTGCAGGAAAAATTAAAGGACTTAAAGGCTGTTTTGAAGCAGTGGGCTTACAACAAGTATGGTAAAGGGAATGGTCTAAGTGCCTCTATTCTGTTGAAGCTTGGAGAAGCTCAGAAAGCAATGATGAATGATGTTAATAACTCTCAACTTTCTGAAGCAGAAGCTGCTCTCACCAAGCAATACTATGAAGCATTAACTGTTGAAAAAGAGATGATGAGGCAAAAGTCTAGAATTAAATGGTGGGATAAAGGAGATAGGAACACTGCCTATTTTCATGCATGCCTTAAAAACAATCAGAGCAAAGAGAACTTAATTACTGTTGTTGATAAAGATGAAGTTCAACATTCTACTTCTGCAGGAGTGCAACAAGCTTTTGAAAACTACTTCAAATCTCTGCTTGGTAACTCTAATAATTTCAAGCCTGATATTGATTCCATTCCTTCTGAAGTATTACCTAAACTTGTTCAGAATGACTATAATTATCTGTGCTCTGAAGTCACCACTGCTGAGATTCATGATGCTATGTTCTCTTTAAAAACTAACTCATGTGGTGGACCTGATGGAATGAATGCATGCTTCTACACTGCCTGCTGGCCCATAGTTGCTGATGATGTTTGTAAAGCCATCTGTCTTTTCTTCAAAAAATCCAAACTGTTTAGGACATTTAACTATACTAATATTGCCTTAGTGCCCAAGATCAAGAATGCTTTGCATGTTAAAGACTATCGTCCTATATCCTGTTGTAACACTATTTATAAGTGTATCTCGAAAATTATAGCCTCTAGATTAAGATTAGTCCTTCCCACTATTATTTCTAGCAACCAAGCTGCATTCTTGCCTGGCAGAAGTATTCTTGATAACATTCTTCTTGCTCATGAATTACTTAAAGGCTATAATAATAAAAACTCTGCCCCTAAAGCTATGATGAAACTTGATATCATGAAGGCCTTTGATATGCTGCAGTGGGATAGTATTGTTCGCATAATGGGATATATGAATTTCCCTCCACATTTTGTTGCATGGGTTTACGAATGTATGTCTACTCCAACCTTCTCCATTAACATCAATGGTGTGATGAAGGGATTTTTTGGAAGCAAACAGGGTATTAGGCAAGGGGATCCTCTCTCTGCTTATATTTTTATTTTAGTTATGGAGCTTCTTACTAGAATGATTAATGATGCCATTCAACTTAAAAGAATTAGGCTACACCCTAAATGTGCTGCTCCTCAGATTTCTACTCTAATGTTTGCTGATGACCTTATATTGTTTTGTGCTCCTGATCTTGACACTGTGCAGGAAGTTATGAATACTCTTAATCATTTTTACAACATGACTGGTCTTAAAGTGAATATTCAAAAATCTTCTATATCTGTAGCTGGTGTGAGTGTGCAACAAATTTCTCAATTAGTCAGTATCTCTGGTTTAACTCTGAGCATGGCCACTGATTCTTACCTTGGTTTGCCTCTATCTTCTTCCAAGATTACTATTTCTCAGTGTCTTCCTTTATATCAAAGAATTACTGCTAGAATGAATTTGTGGACCACCAGAAAGCTTAGCCAAGCAGGAAGACTTACTCTAATCAAATCAATCATTTTTGCTATGCAAGTGTACTGGGCCAGGATGTTTGTTCTTCCCTTCAAGCTTATTAAAATGATCAGAAGTGCAATTATGAAATTCTTTTGGACTGGCAAGACTGTGGGCAGGTATCTTACTCCTGTTAAATTCAATGCTCTCGAGGCACCTTTAAATAAGGGAGGACTTGGTCTTTTCAATCTCAAACAGTGGAACAAAACTGCCTTTGCCAAACATATTGACACTTATTTCAATAATACTGCTAGCATTTGGACTTCCTGGTCTGAAAATAATGTAATCAAAGGAAAAAACTTGTGGAGTATGAACAAACCACAAAATTTAAGCTGGACTTGGCAGTGCATTTTCAAACTAAGGGACACTATCCTCCCTCTAATACAAATGAATACTGATCCTATCTATAAGGCTAGCTTCTGGGAAGACCCTTGGCTTGATAAGGGGTACATTTTAAAAAGAGAACTGACTTACAATGAAATAATGCAATCTGGCATTCATCTCTCTGCTAGGGTTATGGATGTTCTATACACTTTTCAGGGTGGAGGCAGGAATTCTTCCAATCAGCGTTTGCAAAATATTTGGGATAAGATAAAAAACTTTACTCCTATGCAGCCTACCTATGCAAGAATTGTATGGGGTGAAAAGAATAATGAGTTTAAAGTTGGTGAAGTTTATGAGAGATTACAATGTAACAGTGACAATCTGTGCTGGCCTTGGTGGAAAACTGTTTGGAGTAAAGATAGTAGTATGAAACATAATTTGATACTATGGAAGGTTCTGAAGGATGCTCTACTAACTAGGGTTAAATTGGCTAGCAAGGGCATGAGCATTGCTGTGATGTGTCCCTTCTGCGGTATCAATGAAGAGACTGCTAATCACTTATTCTTTAACTGTGACATAGTGCTGAGCAGATGGAATGATATCATGGCTTGCATTGAAGGAGGTACTCCTTCTCCTGACAGCAATGTTGAGTGGAACAGAATTCAAAACAAGACAAAGGGAAGGAACCAGTGTAAGCGTATTTTCACTGTGGCTTTAAAAAGCTTTATTTATGCTGTTTGGAATGAACGGAATATTAGAATTTTTGATTCTAGCAAGAGTAAGTCTGCTGTGTCATTCAAACTTTGGATTAGGCATGAAGTGAAGAGCTCCTTGGATATGCTGTTTTTTCATGATCCCGGTATACACATGTTTATGCATTTCTAGTGCACAGTCCTCCTTTTGTCTTAGTTTGTGTTTGTGTGTCTCTGCCTTTGTGTGTTTGAGTATTGCTTGTGTGAGTGTTCCTTAATGTTTCTCTGTTTTCTTTGTTTTCTATTTGTACTTTATGTTTTCGTGAGTAATAAATTGGTCGGGGACCAATTAACCCCGTCGGCCATGCCAAAAAAATTATCCACTTAGAATAATTTTTCTCAATACCAAATTTTCTTAAGAATTTCATTTCTTAAGTTCAATTCAAATATTTTCCATACTTACTATATTTAATTTCACTTCGCTATTGAAGTTCATATTCATTTTTACTCACCTAGTCTTTACTATTCCATTTGATTGCAAATTATCTTCCACTTGAATATTTAATTAGTTGCTCTTACTAATTGATTTAAACCTCAATTAAAGTTTATTTGCAAACTTTACTTTCTTTAGTTTCTTCAATCCCACTTTCTTTACATTCACATTTAGATTTCAGTTATTTAGCTCCACTTCCATTTGCTTACAAATTAAATCATTTACCGTTAGTGAAAATTTTCAAAACTTTTCAAAAAATTTCTAATTCCCAAAATTTACGGAAAATTTTGGCAGAGTCTCCCTTGTACGGAGGGACTTCTGCGATATC
Organism: Allium cepa; assembly: GCA_030765085.1. Taxonomy (NCBI): domain Eukaryota; kingdom Viridiplantae; phylum Streptophyta; class Magnoliopsida; order Asparagales; family Amaryllidaceae; genus Allium; species Allium cepa. Next base: position 524,702,469 of record CM060934.1, on the reverse strand, counting down.
GCAGGATGCACAAAAACATATATACATCAGCCTCAAGCCGGAAATCAATATACATCGACCCACACGGTCGGAAAACAGAAAAACAGTTCATATTTCCTATTTGTATTGCGTAGGCGTACCTTATTTTAGCATTTTTAAGCAAGCGGCGATTTATTTTAGCAAATTGCGCAATCAAATCCAGCCAAACGGCTTCCCTGAACCTGTACTTACTCAATTCAAACATGTAAGTGCTATATATATATATAATTTCACTTACTTTCAATAGTTAAACACATGCATTACATAGCTAGTGTACATAAACAATTTTCATAGGCAATTTATATGGTTTTAAAGCCAATACAATTGCTTTCAACAAATTTTCAAACCACTTTATCGTATTTAAGTGACTTACACTCGATTGTTTCATACAATCCATTTTCAATCGAAACAACTCATATCAAATTTAATTGATTTAAAATCAATCTATTTCACTTTTATCACTTCATCTAATTTATTTAATTCCCATTTTCGACAAAAGACAATTTATTCTCATACAAATAAATAGTCACCTAAGCTTATAATCATTTAAATTGATTCCAATTCAATTTACATTTAATCCCATTCCATTTTAATTTATTCACCCCTCATCCAATTGCATTTTATTTCATATTCCTCAAATTTTCATTCCAAAACCTTTTTATTTAATCTCGACAATCTTCCATGCCCTATATACTATTAATTCAACCCAATTTTTTTTTTATTTAATGGCTTTTGAAGCCAAGCTTCAATTAGCTACAATCTTAAGTGGTTTTACTTCGATTTATTCAAATTGCATAAGTAAGTTCATCTCCATTATATTTGATTTCTCATCAAATTCTATCCAATTCAAATTGCTAATTCACATTCTCAATTTATTAAAATAATATCTATGCACATATTTAACTTGTTATATTCATATTGGATTTTATTGGCAATTCAACTCATTTCTATTGTAATTCAATTCCAAACAGCTTCACTTCATTTTTAATTTACTTACAGTTCCATGCTGAATGTATATTTATAACTCAAACTTCACTTTCAAATTCTATTATTTATTCACAGTTCAATTTTTTAATTAACTAATTCGAGTTCCATTTCCATATTCGATTAATTAATCTTGGAACATTCCATATTATTTACGTCGAATATTCATCCCATAATTCATTTACAAACTAAACATTTGTCACCACAAAATTTGATATTCAACATACATTAAATCAATATTTGATTTTTATTTCAAATTTCTTTATCTATTTTAATGGAGTTCAACCTATTTATTTTATAAGTTCAGTTTTGGTTTTTCATTCACTTCCCAGAATTCAAAACTATTTTATTTTGGCTTATTAATCTCATTTCTAAATTTTATAGGTCACATTTCATTTATATTCACACTTCCATCTATCCAAAATCAATCTCATTCACATTGTTACTTTTATCCAGGAATTTTATTTCAATACTGTTCAATTCGTTTATAAGTTGTCGAAACTTATTTATTCCAATTCGATACTTTCTCTGTTACATTTATTTAGTCTAGTATATTTTTATTATTCCATAAACATTTAAATAATATTCCAGAGTTTAAACAATTTCCCAAAATTTCAAAATCACCTTTGAAATCAACTATATCCAAAAATCCTTTGCATTTCCAAACCAAATTCAACTTCTTGCAAATAAACACCGATCCAAAATCATTTAGGTAAGCAATCCTCTCTTGGAAACTCGAAAATGAACACCGATGATGTCGCGATCATCATCGGAATTATTTTCCAGCGACTACAGAGAGTTTAGTGCTTTTATCTCTTTAAAACATTTCCAATATTTTAAAATTTCAAATCTCTCCATTTCAATTCCAATTCAAAAATATTCTCGAAGTAATACCACTATTATTTCTCCAAAACTTTGAAAACCATTTCCAAATCCAAAGGAATTTAGATTTTTCCCAAAAATTTCAAATTGCAATTCCTTTAAATCTATATTCAAACATTCTCTGGAATTTTATCTCATTTCAATTTCAAAATTATAATCACCTTTACAGTTTACATTTACAAATCTCATTTGTATATGAAGTTTATTTTAGTTTATAAATTGCATTTATAATCTATATTTCAAATTCCCTTTGTTATAAAAATTTGTTCTCCAACTTTGGTTATAAGTTTTCAATTTCTTATTCAATTTTTACACAATAGTGTTAATAATTTAATTATTATCATTCCTTAACAATCAAGCATCCAAATACTATAATACTTTACAAAAATTAATATCTTTTATACACAAAAATAATTTGGGTAAAATTATTTCATTTACCCTATTTTAAAACAATACTGTGTCGAATTGTTCTATTCAAGTGTTTAGAGATCCCTATCAATAACGTTAATTACTCGTATTGACCAGAATCCATAAACTACTCAATAAACCAATCGACACAATATAAAACCGTTTTATATTCACTAACAAATATGCGCTCATATCTATTAATACACTCAAACTCATTATAGAGTACTACAGACTCTACTTGAGTAATTCCCACCAAAGCCTAGGTTGTCGCCTACCTAAGCTCTGATACCAAGTGTAACAGCCCGCAAATCCGTACCCCTTGAGTCACACTATTCTACACATAGCAACTCAAGTTGCACAGAAATACGAACCATTTTGGGTTAAAGAAGAAGAGGTAGAAGATGAGAAAACAACATCAACATCAGAATCTAACCATCGCAGCGGATAAAATATAATAGATAATAATGATCTTTACTCAAAATCAAATATATCAGTTTATATATATTACATCATCAGATTACATCAATCACACTCAACATCAATAACATACAAATGGATACACAACAACTCAACACAGCGGAAATATATATATACAAGTACGTGAGTACGTATCGTCATCCAGCTCGTCTCCTGAGTTCCACAGCATTAAAACCTGTAGTCTATAATACTCGGTCTGACCCGAGCATTACAGTTAAATAACACCCGAGTCAGTCTGGAATACCAGCGTGAGAAAATCACACCCAATTGATTATTAAAGTATCAAAAATCCTTTGAAAACAAAAGCATCTCGTAAGACCACGCCACAAATAAACATGTCGGGTTTTTACCTTACGATAGCTAAAACAATTTTTATAGAAATCCTCTGATATTATAATAGTGTCTATAGAAAGTAAATAGAATCTAGCTGAAATGCTTGCATCTCACGTTTCAGCAATAGTTGGGCACAATCAAAACCGTACGGGCGCGTATGGAAAATGGATTCCAACTAATGGCTAGGCACTGGGGTACCACCTGTCACAGTACCTGGTCTAGATAAGCGTACCAAGGAGCCACCCTAACTCCCCTGCAATACAAGACCGGAACCATCCCTTACTGGACAATCCCGAGCAAGATCACCCCGCGGTTGGGATCAGCAACCGCCCACACAGCCGAAATAAAGGGACATCTAGACAGGGATGACCTCACCCTCCAGTGGGGGCTACCCACGAAGCCTTGCTGCATATCCCCTGATTTTCAGCCATTCCCATTTGATGAGGCTTGAGGCTAAGCGTTACCTTTAAAGAACATATCTCTTTGAATGCCCATCGTCCACCTGATGATGTTTCGCAAGCATTCATCCATACAAGTCCGTCCCGGGTTCGAACGGAACCGAAGGCACTATTCCTACTACATCCATTTTGGAAATATCCTCAGGATTAGTAGCGACTAGCCCTTGCACTTCACTGCTCCCTCTTCGAATTCAAAATCGTTTTTCACGAAACGTACAAATCGGATCGAAGTGGTTTTCGAGAAATAAATCTCGATCCCAGACTCTTCGAAACGATCAACGCACTTGGCCAATATTGATAGTCGGTTATTTAACTATCAATTTCTATTCATAACCATCCATCAAACAATAATTTTCCAAATTATCTGTTAATCCCAAAAATATCTTCACAAGATATATTCCTATTTTCAAACCTTTGGAAACAGTTTTAAAACCATCCTTCTTTTCAGAATAAACTTTCCCAATATTTCCTATCTCCACTGAAATTACCAAGCACAAAACTAGATTTTAAAAATAATTTAAAACACTTTACTTTAAAATATATACCTTCAAAACATTTAAATTAAAACTATTTCAATAATTTGTTAAAAACACATATTAAATGAATAATTGAAAATAAGGTTACTTAATAAATATAAAACTAGATTTATACTTTTTATAACATAATATTAAGACTTTTTTTTTTAAATAATTACTACTATAATAAATAAAAAGAAAATTCTTACTTAAGAACTTAAATATTAGAAATAAGAAATTTTCCAACACTTGCTTTTAAACAACTTTTAATCTTTTAACTTATATTTAAAAATTTACTTTGAAAACGTACTTGGTTATCCATGGAGAATTCCACCTTCAATCACTTAAATCAATTTCCCAAATTGATTTTCAATTTATTTCCTTTATATTCGGAATCTATTAATTTCAGATTTCATTTCTTGATTTTAATTTAAAAATATTTTAACTAAGAATTCCAATTTTTAGATTTCTCAGTTACTTCTTTATTCTTTTAAATAAATTTAGACTTTGAATTTTAAAAGGGTTCTTTATTCCTTTAATTGATATAACTTAAGTTTACAATTCATCAATTTCATTTTATTAAAAAAAATACATTTCTCTTCATACTCGAAGTTATTTATTATTATTTTCATATTACTTCTATTACTTTTCAATTCATTCTTAATTTATTCAAACTTTCTATAATTATTTCGCTTACAACTTTACTTTCATTTTAATTTCCTTCAACAATCCGATTTATATATTTTGGTAATTCATGATACCCGAATATCTAATCAAACCATACATTCAATATTCCAATATAACTCATCATAGGATATCAAATAATCGAAACAAAGAATATTGAATAATTTAAATAAATGTGAGGGGTCCAGTTGGATCCCTCCAACCTATTTTCCCTGCATCCACAAATGTTAGCACAATATAATAGGCCAATTTCAAAATATCATACTATACCACATCAATCAATTCAGCCATTCAAACAATTATTTAAATTTAATCATTTAAATTTAAATTTAAACTGAGTGAGATTAACTCACCTTTGCTTTGCTGTTCGCAATCCATTCCGAACTGACTTGTTTCCTTGATTTTTAGACCTTGTATAACAACCCACGGTTTATTATTATTTGAACCAATCAAACAATTATTCACCATTTATTTATTTTGTTTACAAATAATTAAATTTTAACCTTAAATTAAATTTAACCGAAGTAGTACATTTTTAAACTAATTTTCCTTGGTATATTTTAATTCAATTTAAATAATTTTTTTTTTACTTAACTAATTTCCATAATAAATTATTTCCAATAACTAAGATAAATTTAGTAAGTTTATTAAATACATTAACTACCCTAACAATATTTAAAATTCCTATAATTTTTCCCAAAACCTTCTATACACATATTTAAGTTTACCTATTTATTTCTAATTTTTAAAATAGCTATCGATTTCATACATATACAAACCTAATTTCAAAAAAAAAAAATTCTAAATCCTTATACTTTCAAACCTATAATAATTTCTGTTTACGTATAAAATTTTAAATTTCAAAATAAGTGTACCAATATAAATATATTTAAAACTTGTTTCCTGTAAACGGAAAGAATAAAAATGGTATTTATACCTTTCTGTGTACACATAAACAGATTTATCAATTGAAGAATTAAATTGTTTTTATCAACCAACTGTTGATTTTATCTTAACAAATTTATTTGACGAATTGACATGCATATTTCAGTTTTAAAGCTGATTGTATGAAACTGAATTTATATCAATTTACACTTATATATAAATACAGGTTTATCCATATATACAGGTACCCTTCAGGTATATTTCAGTGATATTTAAAACAGATTTACAGGTATAAATCACTGATAAATTAATTTCAAAATTTTGTAACTTCAAATAAATTCAAACAAATAAACTGAAGCCCAATTTATCCCATCCATACTTAAATTATTTGAAGAATTAAATTTGTTATATTTCTAATAATTTTTTTTTTATTACAGTAGAATCACTGCACGTAAACATTTTAAATAGGTAAAAGACAATACCTCACTCACAGCTCGCACGAGCCCTAGCCTCTTACTGTCGCACGCGAGCATGAGCCACACTAATCGCAACCCCATGTCCACATCGCAGCCTTCCCACGCGCCAGAAAACCGATGCGACGCCCCCCCTTTTTCCCTTTTTCGAACACGAATGCATCGGCCACCACCGTCGCCTAGCACGAGCCCCCTTCCCCAGCTCGATTCGAGGAGGTGACGACGCCTCCCAGCTGAGCACAAACGCAACTCGACGAAACCCTAACGTCGAACACCACAAGATTTCCTACCCTCGCGCAGCCTTCGGTCCTCCGCGATGTCGCCTCACGCGTACGAGCATCCCTCCTCAATCGCGATTCCATTCTCGATGAAGACGAGGCCGAACTGAAGCCCTTTTTTTTTTTTAGAGGATGACATTCGTGATTATCAACGAAAAGGAAACGAGGGCTAATCGAAATGAAACCGCGGCCGTGATTTCCAAAAAAAGGGGAGCTGGATTAACTAGAAGAAAAACAAATCGCTCGGCCATTTTATTTTACTCTGAAGCTCTCGATTTTGTTTCTGATTTAAAGTCAAAATGAAAAGAAGAAGATTGCGTGAGATATTAGAACGAAGAGGAACGACTTGCTTCAGAAGATTGTCGCCTACAGTACTTCGAATGTGAAAGGAAAAAGTTATGATGGGAAAGATTGTAGGCTGATGTTGACCAATATAAATATAAATTTAAATTAAACTCAATGTAGATTTCAACGCGTCTATTTATCGTACGCTCACACACCAACTCCGAACAATACGAAATTTGAAATCCGATAATAATTCAATATTACGGATCCAATGGAACTGGTTTCGTCGGATTCCGAGACTGTGCCTCGGAAGGCTATTTTTAAATTCAAATTTAAACAATATATTTTTAAAACTGAACAAAACATCTTTAAATTTGATTCTATCACTATTATTATCTTCAGTATTATCAATACGAATTTTACAAGCCTTCAAATTATTTTTAACTGGCTTAAAATTCCAGATTCAATAATTTACCCAATTCTGATAATTAAATTCAGTATTTAATTATTCAATAAATGTTGATATTTGAAATAAAAGTTAATAATTAAATTTTGAATATTTAAAATAAATTAAATATTCTGATTTCAAATGCTTAAAATTTCGGGTCGTCACAAAACAACTATATGGTTTTAATAAAAACAATGTTTACCACAACCTTCTTATTTAATTTAACCTAATTTAGACCTATATTGACCCGCCTTTTTGGACGATTTAAGTCGACGATAAACCATACACTTCAGACTCAAACCATTCAAAGGGGCAGATTGTTATGGAGTAAATAAGAATAAGAAGAGAAAGAAATAAACAAATATAGAATTTCGTAGTGGAGTGACAAAAATATAATAATCAAATAAACAGTTCATGAAGTTGTTTACAGATAACATTGATTAAACTTTTATAATACATATCAGAGTTACATAAACATATATAAATAATATATAAATGCAGTGGAACAACATTATACAGTGGGGTAAATATAATAAATAATTATATATAAAATCTTCGTCTTCGTCCTCTAGAAAAAAGTCTTCCATAAACTGAAAAGCTCAGACTGACCCGAGCGAATTGAAAAGACAAAACATTCGAGTCAGAACTAAAATATCTTATGTAAGTTAAATCAACAGTAAACAAATATAAGTGTAACGGCATTGAAGATGATTTACGGGGTTTTACATCTCCTATCCAGTGTTTAACATGAGTGCAATAACTTAAGAGATGTTTGAGATTATCATCTCCTAAGGATCCGTTAAACTATCTACTATGTAGTACAATATGCTATTATAATACTGTCTACAGTAAAGTAAAGTATTAAAATAGCGTTAAGGCATTACCCATATCCCCCTTAACACATTTTATATAATGCCGTGGTGTATATAGATACTGTAAAATCCACCCGTAGGTGGGCTATCAGGGAGCACTATATAGGTACGACACAAAACAAACCCGTAAAAGGCGCGATAGGGCATGTGAACACGACACTCGAGGCAATGCCAGGGTAGATATACCAATTGCGGATCCGGACTGGTGGTAACACATAGCAGCTACTACTGCCCACCTTAGAACACACTCCCAAATCAATCATAAAGTAATAGAATGGTATAAAAGAAATGTGTCTGATTGGATATGTGACGTCACTTGGCCCGGCGTGGCTCCTGTTTTAGTCACATCTAAGCCGACTAATGGGAGTCAGGGTCACGTAAATAGCTCATGTAGGATCGTTCGTCAAACCATCCTACTTCATTTCTAGAATCTCCACTACGTGCACAGTTGTTTAAAATGGTTTCGGTATCGGCAGAGAGTATGACAATATCTAATCCCAGTCTCTTTAACAACCAAACGCTTATTTCACACCGGATGGTTCTTTTACATTTCCAAAACCATTTCATAATTAGTATCAAAATATCATATTCGATTTCAAATCATATCACTTTCTAAATCATATTCACTTTCAAAACCATATTCACTTTAAAACCATATTCACTTCAAAATCGTATTCGCTTTTGAAATTATAGATAAGATAGGCTAACTAAATCCTTGTTCCAAAAACCATCATATTTACCAATTATGTCATTTCACAAAAAAGCATCGATTCAAAATTCCAACTTAGATTGTATCATCATCAAGGATTTAAATATAAATACTTCAACTTTACATAGGCTGAAATTTTAGAAAATAGTTTGGATAGTCATAAATGATTTTAATAGTTTAAAAATAGTTTAAATATATTAAAATAGTTTAAATAGTTTAAATAGATTTAAATTTGATTTAAATTTATTTAAATATATAAAATAAAGATTTAATAGATTTAATTAGATTAAAAATGATTTAAATAGATTAATTATCAATTAAATAGATTTAAATTATATTAAGTAGATTTTAAATAGATTAAATAAATTTAAAATAGATTAAATAGATTTATATTGTATTAAATAGATTTAAAATAGATTAAATAAATTTAATTAGTTTAAAATAGATAAAATAGATTAATTGGATTAAATAGGTTATAATAGATTAAAATAAATTAAAATAGTTTAAGTGATTAAAACAGTTTAAGTTAATTTAAAATAGATTTCAAAGTTATGTCCAAACATTTTCAATAACTCAATTCCGATAAATTCATTTGTATTTGACACTTCAACTTTGAAATTTCAATTTCAAATCCTTTGAACAATTCATTAAATCAATTCCAATTTCAACACTAATACATGTATTATCGAAAATAATTTAGTTTATATAAATCAAATTTCTAATTCAAAATGCTAGTTAACTGAATTAAAAATTTAAGGAATTAAAAATTAAATAATTTAACCAATCTGGTATCCGTGTATACTTTTTCTAACCTATGGTTAAGTGATACAGATATTTATCATTTCAGTCCGCAATTTAAAATTTTATGATTATATATCATTTCAAACTGCAATCCCGAATTAACTAAAATCCATAAAATCGCTCGAGTCTATCATTTCAACCCATAATGATTTTTCACTAATCTATAGATCATTCGGGTATGTATCATTTCAAACTATAGGGAACTTATAGTGTTATAACGATATAAAAATACAACATTCAGTCATCCAATATGTGTTATAACGATATAAAATACCACATCCACTCATCCAATATCAACAATCAACATCTATCACAATCATCATCCAAATCAACTAGTAACATCAAATAGATAACTGATTATCAATAACGGGTTCTAAATTGACAATTAAATTCAATAATAAATTAAACGATGATTAAATACAAATAAGGTCAAATTTAACTTGAATGAAAATTTAAACATACCAAACATCGATCATTTAATTTCTAATCACATCATAAATTTAGTTTGACTAACATAAGATGGTTTAGTAATTATGAGTGGGTTAAACACTCACCTTTTGATTTCAAATCGATTTGAAATCCAAAATAAGCCCCAAATTTTAACATCTCAGAATTCGGCCAAACCAGCTCCATAATGTCCGAAATTTTGATATGATCTCAACGAAATAAACCGCGCACGAACTGGACCTCGTATCTGACAGTTATGTATATTAGAACATTGAAAATTAAAATTTTAAATATAATAAAAAAGGACGTACACCCGTTATAAGTTGCCACATCAAACCATCTTCACGAACCCTACAAGCAACAGACCAACCGCTTCGATCAAACGCAGCAGCACCTCCCTCCCTTCCCCCAATCGTGCTCCTGAAACCACCTATCCAACGTCGCCGACTTCAACTCCGGCCTCGAACCCCCTCCCCCCGGGGCAACCAAAATTACCGATCGTGACGTGAAAAAGCCAACCGCCACCGAAAATAGGAAACCATAATCGAATTTTGGGCGATGATCCAGTCGTCACCACACCACAGGACCAATGCCGATGAACTCCACTCGCAAACCTCCACGCATTCATATCATCGATTCGACGATTCGTCGACGTTGATCGATGCATGATGAACGATGAAAATGATTTGGCTAATATCGGACAAATCAAAACTTGATTACAAAAATGAACTATAGACCTGAGTTGCGCACCTTGTGAGCTTTGAATCGATATATAATATGATAGGGTTTGAGGAATTTTAATTTTTCGATTAGATTTTGATTTGCAAATGAGATTGGAATTGGGAATTAGGTTTTGGTTTGTCTGCCATTGGAAAGAGAGAAGTAGATAGAATTGTACATTCAGTAATGAGAAATGAATGGATGCTAGGGTTTAAACAAAACAATATATACTAACAAAGCCTGATAAGAAATGAATAATACCTGAATTGATTTGAAACGACAAATACGACCTGAAAAGCCCGTTTCGCTTCTGAAATGAAAGTGGGTCATCTCATATATCAAAATAGATGTTTTTGATAATTTTAAACTCAATGTAACAGGTTTCAAGTCCTAGTTCCATCGTATGAAGAATTTAGCTTTAAAATCAGCTTACTTCAAATTGATTTCAATTGAATTTAATTAAATTGATTTCTAAGCGTTTCGGGTCTGTACGATCAAACCTCAAGTCCGATAGCTACAAAACTTGAAACCTTACAATAATTCACCGTTGTGGATCGGATGAAACTAGTTTCGTTGAAATCCAAGATAGTGACCAAAATGGCAATTTTCAATTAAATAAATAAATAAATATTAAATTAATAAAATCACTTTTTAGTTCCAAGTTTGATAACTAATAATTTTCATCATTTTGATTACTTAAACATTTATATTAATTTAAAACAAATTCACATATCAATTCAGTGTTAATTATTTTACCAGTTACAGTGTTTAATTTCAAATGAAATTAAGTCCAATTAGTTATGATTTAATTCCCACAGAGTTTGTTTAAGGGTACTTTTGACACAGGTCCTTATTAAGTTTCAAAATTCACGAAAAGTCCACTAAATTTCAGTGTAAATTAGGTCCTTGTTTTTTTTATTCATGATTATTGCAGAGTATGATGCAACTTTTTATAAAAGATGCTGACATTTCCGCAACTTTTCTATACACTGTGAACATAGTGTGTGAAAGTTGCTGAAATATCAGCACTTATTTATAAAAGTTGCAGACATTTCAGCAACATTTATGTACACCGTGAACACAGTTTATGAAAGTTGCTGAAATATCAGCACTTATTTATAAAAGTTGCTGACATTTCAGCAATAATTTTCTTCGTTTCCAGAAAACATGGACCCGATTTACAATGAAACTTTGACAGGGACCCGCTTTACAATATGAAAGTATGATGGGGATGCCTCCCTAATTTCCACTTTGTTTAATTTGATTTCAATCTTTTTATTAAATCTATTATTACTCTATGGATGTAGTCAACATTTGTTTATATATTATTACATAAATATTCTACTATTATCATCCTTTAACATATTACTTGCAATATTTCAATTACATCGAATTTATGTAAATTTTATTATAATTTAAAATCCCAATAAATTAATTTTTTTTTGTTTCACTCTTGTTATTACATCAATTATTGCCTTGTGAATATAATTAACATTTCTATACATTTAATTGCATTCGCCTTTTACAATTATCGTCTTAACTCATTTTACGAAACATTCAATTTCATTTCATTACAATTGATTAAATAAATTGGTAACAAATAACAATTGTCACCATTTCCATATTTAATAACATTCATAAGTTTATCGTTTACAAACAAATATTATAACATCTTACACTATACTAATTCTATCTAATTCAATTTATTACACATTATTTCATTAACTAATCAACAGTTAACTTATTGATTACTCTTTTAATCCAATTATCAATTAAGACACATATTATTACAATTAATTTACAATTTATAACCAACTATAACTTTTTAATCATTTCAATTTATTTAAAAAACATTTAAAGCAGTCATCAATTACCTTAAATTAATACTATTACATTTTATTCTAGTTATAATTTATTATTAAATCATAAAAAAAATTATTTCTTCCAACATTAAATCACAAAACTTTATTAAATTAATAAATTTTAATTATCGAAAATTACAGGTCGTTAAAAACTGTGTTAAATTATCACATATCTTCTCTAAGGGAAAATTTCTATTTATCAAAACAATCTCTTATTACTAATACTTTTTTTTCGGAAAACAATTCCCATTTAAGGGAACTTAAAAATTAAATATCCGGTTCTAATTTCAAAACTTAACTTTGAAAGCATACTACATGTATTTTTATATGAAATAACTTCAAACAATTTATTTATTAAAACTTACTATGGGTTTATTCCAATTTGAACTCATCTTGATCGCATAATGATAAAGAGGATAATTTCCCACAACGTTCGCTTAAGCAAACATTTGATCGTCATTTAGAAGATTATTCAGATTTTTACAAAACTAGTCAAAAATATTTCCTCCTAATTATCCTGAAGAAAATGTATTCTGTTTAAAAATTTACTTCATTAAATAATTTCATTTTCAATTACTTTCAAAATTACTACTATTTCCTTTCTCAAAAACCTTTTTGAAGTAATTTTCAAAAATTTCGCGATTTAGATTCAAAAATCCTTTTTTAAAATGTTTTATAAACTAATTTATATAAAACTTGCTTTATATAAAAATCATTTCATATTATAATAACTTTTATTTATTATAATCAAATTTTCTCAAATGTTTATTATCTAAACATTTTATCCTACCATTTAGACTACATTTATAACTTTTTATTAAAAGTTCAATCCTTAACTCACTATTATTAAATGGCATGTCTCCACTCTCCACTCCCTTTTTTCATGGCAGCCGTTTTCCCTCTCTCCACTATCTTTTGACCAATCCCATCTCCTTCTATGCCATGTCTCCTGACACACCCATATCGCATGTCGTCACCTTACCATACATTCCTAAACCATCAATCCTTGTGCCATCATCAACAACTGTGCCATCAACTCCAACCGTTCCTCCGCCTTTCACCTCCAACCTTCCCTCTGACCCGACATAGCCTAACCCACAGCATGTTCAATCTTCCACTTTAGGCCTTGCCTGGTCGAATCTCTTCAAAACCAAGCCATGCAATGCCGGTGTTTACACTCCTATCAACATCAACCTTGTATTCAATGGTGAGGCCATGGTTCCCCCTACAGATGTCATGGCGGCGGGCAAGGATATTTGGCAAGATCGCGTTGTTGGATTCTTACTTGATAGTCCTCTGTCATTCACAATTGTTGTTGAATATCTCAAAAGAATATGGAAATTGAAAGGAATAGTCAAAGTCAAGTTCGATGGTGTCTTATTCCTTTTTCAACTCTCGTGTGAAGAGGATAGATACAGGATCTTGAGAAGTGACCCATTATTCATAAGAAACAAGATTTTCTTTATTCAACAATGGACCCCTGAGATTGGCAATGTTAGAGGCAACATCAAAGCAGTACCGGTCTGGTTACAGCTATCCAACATCTCAATCTATGCCTGGTCACATCTTGGAATAAATTGGTTGGAAAATCAAATTGGTAAGTTGATATGTCTTGATGAAACTACTGAAAAACTTGATAGGATAAACTATGCCACGTGTCTAGTTGAAGTGACACCAGGAAAATAACTAGTTTAGAAATTTCCAGTCATGCTTTTGGATGGAAGTGAACAATACGTTCATGTAAACTACCTATGGAAGCCTGAGATTTGTTCACACTGCAATGTGTTTGGTCACTTAACGAATTTGTGTGATGTCAAACTGCAGAAAGAGCATGTGGAACCTCCCACCCAAGAACAGGAAAACCAAAGAAAACTTCTGAGAACATTGCAATTGCTTCAAGTAAAAACTTGGTTTACTCGCAAACGCCCCGATACAATTGCACTGCTTAATTGCTAGAAGCCTAAGAAAATGAGGTAAATACAATCACAAAAATCATAGAAACTTCGATGATGATTAATGATGAATCCGATCCGTGTGGCATCACAAAGCATAATAGATTTACAACGTTGTCAGCATTGGAAGAGAATGGTGTAGAAGGGGATGCAACAAGCATGGAAGATACAGTGAGTAATTTTGAAAGAAACAACTCATGCATAGTTGCTGTATGCATGAATATGTCATGTGCACACAAAAATGATCAGCAAACAAACCAATTAACCAAAACTCACTCGCTTCCCATCATGAAATCCAAACAAACTAATACAACCTCACCCCATAATCAATTTGATAACATTGTCCTCAACGTCTTAACAACTTCTCCTGAGCCTTATTCCAACATTCCAACACCACCTGGCTTCTCTGACATGCCTGCCTCATCCAATAATCCATCTTCCTCATCCTCAAAGTCTCAACACCATAAATCCAAAACCAAATTCAAATTAAGAGGAAGCAACCACCATGCCAATAAACCCAGTAATGATCTCAACATTTCCAAAATAACCTCAACCACCAGAATACTTCCTGAAACAAGTGACAGCCCCTCTTCTGCAACCAGAAGCAAGACAATTTAGAATTCCATATTAAACGGTATACATCAATGACACAAACCTTTGGTGTGTGGAATATTAGAGGAGCGCATCTCGAAACCAAATAAAACCAAGTCAAAAGCATCATTTCTAAATATGATCTCAGTCTCATTGTCATCTTAGAAACTAAACTTAATCCTGAACTAAGCTTAAAAGTGGTGCAAATCATCAACCCGCTATGGAAAACTTGTCACAACCTATTGGAAGCACTTTATGGAAGAATCTTGATTCTCTATGACCCAAACATGTTCTCTCTGACCCTGATTCTATCTCACAAACAGTTCATTCATTCTCACCTCCTTCATAAACCTACAACCAAATTCATGTATCTTACTGTTGTGTATGCAGATAACTGTGCCCAAAGAAGACAATCCCTCCACAATTATCTTCCACATCTAGCCTAAAACACCCATCCCTGGTAGTCTCAGGGGACTTTAACTGCCTCTTTTCTAACAATGATCGAATAGGTGGGAATGTTCTTACTTTGAAAGATATCTCACCACTAAACACATCCACAAATTCCGCTGACCTCATTCACGTTCCTTTTGCTGGTGCCAGATACTCCTGGGACAATAGAAGTAGGTCTGGAAGAAGAATCTATAGTAAAATTGATCATACATTTTGCAACCTTACGTCTATTACCACGTGGCCTAAATTATCAACCTTCCTCCCTCCTCCTCTTCTCTCAGATCACTCTCCCCAAATCATTCAAATAGAATCTGGTAGCCTGATCAGAAAGTCCTCTTTTAAATTTTTTAACATTTGGACTAAAGAGCCTGATTTTTGATGATTGTTAAAAAGGCTTGGAGCATTAACTATTTTGGCACTCCCATGTTTGTTTTGCAGCAAAAACTGAAGAACACGAAAAGAGCACTTGGAACATGGGCCAGAAGCAGGTTTGGCAAAGGTGACCTCCTTTCTTCCACAATTGAAATCTCCTCGGCAACTGCCAGAACTCAGGCAATGCAATCCCCGGACAACGCTGAATTTGCCAACATTGAATGCAAGCTACAAGACCGATTCCAAAAAGCTCTTGAAGCTGAGAATGATATGAGAAGACAGAAGCTCAGATTTAAGTGGAATAATCTTGGTGATAGGAATACTAAATTTTTCCATGATAGCCTAAAAGTTAAACATTCCAAATCCAATATCCATTGCATAACTGACTGATCTGGGAAGTTATGTTCATCTCCTCTTGATGTTGATAATGCATTCCTTGACTACTTTACAAACCTACTTGGAAATGATGATAATTTCCAGCCTGATCTTTCAATCATCGATGAACTGAAACTACCATGTCTTAGCCCTGAACATGTTGCCTTCCTATCTTCCTTAGTGAAGGAAGACGAAATAAAGCAAAGCATTTTCGATATGAACAAGGATTCTTGTGGAGGCCCTGATGGTTTCAACGCTAACTTTTTTACCAGTTGTTGGGAAATCATCAAAAGAGATTTTGTCCGTGCAGTGAACAGCTTCTTCAAACATAATAAAATTCTCTCTGGAGTTAATGCAACCAACATCACGTTAATACCCAAAACTGACCAACCTATCAGTGTTTTTGAATACAGACCAATCTCGTGCTGCAACACCATGTATAAGTGCCTCTCCAAAA
The DNA here is from genome assembly GCA_030765085.1 of Allium cepa. Taxonomy (NCBI): domain Eukaryota; kingdom Viridiplantae; phylum Streptophyta; class Magnoliopsida; order Asparagales; family Amaryllidaceae; genus Allium; species Allium cepa. Next base: position 524,685,733 of record CM060934.1, on the reverse strand, counting down.
TAATTGCTACTAGGCTGAAGGCTGTGCTTCACCACCTCATCTTCCCCAACCAAGCAGCTTTCCTGCAGGGGAGAAGTATCCTTGACAATGTGCTCCTATCTCATGAACTTCTTAAAGATTACAACAAAGCCTCAATAAGCTCAAGAGCCATGTTAAAACTTGATATAAGGAAAGCATATGACTCTCTTCAGTGGACCTCTATCTCCAGGATCCTTGCCAAGATGAATTTTCCCTCCCATTTTGCTTCATGGATTTACACGTGCATATCTTCAGTTCACTACACCTTGAATTTCAATGGCAAAACTGTGGGTTACTTCAAGAGCAGGCAAGGAATCAAACAAGGTTGCCCTATGTCCTCTTACATAATCATCCTGGTCATGGAAGTTCTTACAACTATGATTAACCATGAGATCTCCTGCAAAAGAATTCTAATCCATCCCAAGTGTAAAGACCCCCTAATTTCTACTCTTATGTTTGCCGATGACCTCATTGTTTTCACCAAAACAACACCTCAATCTATCAGCAACATAATGGAAGTACTCAATGCTTTCCATAAATTCTGTGGCCTTGCCATTAACTATGACAAATCCTTGATAAAAATTGATGGAGTTTCTGCCCCTTCTACCCATTCTCTTATCAATTTATGCCACCTTCCCCAGGCTCCTAAAACTCTCACTTACCTCGGGATCCCCGTGACCTCCTCAAAAATTTCCACAGCCCGGTGTATGAAATTTTGTGACAAGATCACTCTCACCATGAATGCTTGGGCAAATAGATTTATTTCTCAGGCAGGAAGACTCACCCTAATTAAATCAGTCATATTCTCATATACTACTTACTGGAGTAGAATCTTCATCCTTCCCAAGAAGCTTATCCACATGATAAGGAAGGCGATGTGTAATTTCCTTTGGAATGGGTGCATTCACTCTAACCGTCTCAAGCCAATTAGCTTTTGCAAGGTTGAAACTAAAAAAAGCATGGGAGGCCTATGCGTCATTAATATTCGACAGTGGAATACTGCTGCCTTCAGCACGCATCTGGACAATCTTCTTAATTCAAAAAACAATATTTGGGTGTCTTGGACTAAGAAGTACAACCTCCGCTACAATTCTTTCTGGTGCATGGACATCCCGCATGGTTGCAGTTGGACATGGAGATCCATCCTTAATCTCAGACCCATGTTTCTTCCCCACATTAAACACATAGCTTCCCCTAATGGAACCGTCAGTTTTTGGAACGACCCATGGGCCAGGTTTGGGATCATTCTAAGCAAAATAATGACATACAATCAAAAAATCCAAACTAGAATTCCTACTAATACCAAAGCTAAAGATTTCATATGCGATGGTATAATCACAATGCCTTACTCCAGCAATCAAATCATTCGTCAGTTATGGCAGGAGATCAGCAGGCAACAATACCTGTAGATTCTATCGATAGGGTTCTGTGGTCTACTGATCTTGTTGAACATTCCATCTCCAAAATTTATGAGTGCATTAACCATGGCACGGCGACGCCCTGGTTTGCCTAGGAAAATGAGTATGGAATCATCACCGTAAAGAAAATGACAACCTTCTTCTCTGGAAAGTGCTAAGAAATGCCATGACCTTCAAAGACAAACTGCTCCGCATTGGTATGGCCATCGATGCGTCTTGTTGTTTCTGTGCTGATGAAAATGAGATAACCTTCATTTATTCTTCAACTGCAAGTTTGTGCATAGATTATGGGATAAGATCTTGGTACTACTTGGACATGATAGCAGATCCAGAAATAGTAACTTTGAGTGGTGCAATATATACAGAGCCACAAGATGGAAAAATGAGACAAGTATGATATTGCTGCTTACCCTAAAAAAGTTCATCCGGGTTATTTGGAGAGAAAGAAACGAAAGAGTCTTCAATGGAAAGAACAAAAGTGAAATTGAAATATGGAACCAGCTTATTAACTCAATCAGAGACGGTGTGAGAAACAACACGTATGACTTTGGGAATATTACCTATGGAATGTGGAACTAGCTGTGATTTTGTTGTCTCAGTTTTGCTTCCTTTGTTATAGTGTTGTTTTTTCTTCTTTGTTTCTTTTTCTTTTGTGCCGTAGGTTTGTTATCGTGCAAATTACTTTTATTGTTTTTGCAATAAACTGGTAGGGGCCAGCCAACCCCGCTTAGCTTTGCTAAAAAAAAGTTTAATCGTATTTTTTGAACAGCTTATAGTCAAATCGCAAAAATTAATTCACAAAGGGTTCGTTTTAAATCAAGCGATAAATGCTACTAATTAGACCGAGCACAATTTAGTAACTAATGAACAACAGTTAATGCCTCCCACTTAAGTAAAGCATAACGGAATAAACAATATGATAATAAATAAACATTATCACATTTAACAAACACACAATATAACTATATAAATTTTTTAAAATTATTCCTTTATATATATGGAATATAATCCTAGGCAAAAATATTTAATTTGCAAATTTTCAAAATTTTCAATACCATGTCCGCTGGCTTTGGTCGAGTGTTTAGAATCCCACATCTCGGCTAGAATTCATATAAAATCAATGAACTAACTAACATAATAAGTTTTTATAACATTAACAAATATGCTCTCATATATACAATACTCTCAAGCTCATTCTAGGGTGTCACTTATCCTATCTCTAATGAGTCAAACCCTACCAAAGCCAAGGTTCTAACTTAACCTTATGCTCTGATACCATGCTATAAGGACTTGCCTTTTGACCATCGAAAGTCGACACCGAACACTATCACTGTGTTCAAAGTCATGCATCCACTCGACAAAAGAGCAGATTATTAGGGTAAATAAAAAGAAAAAATAAAGAACAAAGAAAAATCGAATCCCATAGCAGAATCGACAACATATAATATAACAAGGACAGTAGAAACTGTCCCTCCAAACATATAGAGTTAAAAAAAACCTTATTATGTGGACAATTATAAAATATTGACCTTACAAATGCTGATAGGGAGATTATATAATATAGAGAAAATAAAACTACGATAGTGAATCTTTGGCTTCCCTTCAAAACCTCAATAACATTATGGACAACCTGGGAATATTCTCGTCTGACCCAAGCATTATAAATAAATAACACCCTGATCAGTCTGGAAATACCATTGTGAGATAACTCGAATAATGGGGAACTATAAAAATTCCATGAGACCACGCCGCTAATGCGGATCAGGTTTTTACCTCACAAGAATAACATCTATACATGCATGAGCAGAAATAAATGTCAAGAACAAATCCAAATATGAATGAGCATAAATAATATTAAACTGGACTTGAAAGAATAGAAATAAACCGAGTAAAATCCAAATTGGACGGAATAGATAGAACAAGGAAAACGGTCCAACTTGATAGAATGGATTAAATTCCAAATATCACTAGTTAAACAATTAGTTAAATTCAAAACAATCATTAATTAAACGATTAATTAAACCCGAATATCATTATTTAAAATGACTAATTACTTTTAAATATCATTAATTAAAATGATTATTAATTCCAAACATCATTAATTAAAATAATTAATTAAACTCAGATGATCATTTGTTAAAAAGATTACTGAAGTATAAAACATCATTAGCAAAAATGATTAAATAAATCTAAAGGTAAACCAAATTTAATCTTCAATTATTAAATTAGTTAATTAATCTCAAATCATTAGTTAAAATGATTAATTATTTTAAATTATCATTAATCCAAATGATTAATGAATTATAATATTCTGTTCAGTGGAAACACAATCTCAAGTTCATAATATAGGGTTTTAGGGATGGAATTCAATAAATGACGATATAGGGAAACCGTTATAACGACAATTAACAATTAAACTGGAATATTAGGATTTATTTCAATTAAACATCAATATAATAGTACAAGGATTTAAATTAACAATCATTGGCATGAAAACCCCTTTGGGTCTCCCTACAGATTTTCCTTGCAAAATAATGCTTATGGATAATATATAGATAATCATTGGGTTTATAACGATCAAATAATTATGTCATCCATTTTCCAAACAAAAATTCAATCAAACAATTTAATTAACATCCAAGCAATCAAAAAACGTTTAAAATATCATAGATATGCTATAATAAAATTTAATGTGAGCAAAATTCACATTGATTTTCGTTTCCTCCAAAACATCCCCATTTTGGACTAAAAACAAATGGTCGTACGATTTCATCTTAAATTCCAATGAGATTCAGATCAAGCCAAACAAATTCCATAGTAATGATCTTGATGACATGAGTCTAATGGAAAAAAAGGCTTTCGAATCCGACCTCGTATGTAAATGTTATTCGATTTATAAGAATTGTAATTTAAATAATATAATTAAATAGTTAATTACATTAACTACCTAATCTCCCTCCGTGAACCATCTTTCCCAACCTATTATTTACCTTACTGAATATAAGTAACCCCAAATGTGCATAAATATTCAAACGATGATTTCTCCCTTATTACTCAACAGAATTGACTCTCATTTCCTCCAGTGCGTCGCTCTTCGCGAGCACTTCTTCCCTGATGCCACAAAATCCTTTGTGTGCTTCCTTAGACAGGTTTGGCTTGCACTAGAAACACCGTAGAATGGTCATGGCCATGCACGTATAATAATGATACGGAGCTAGGCTCGATTAAACGATGAACGGCCAATGTCGTTGCACTTTCCTTCTCAAATTCAACTCATCCACCCCAATCCCACATCTCTGCGCCACCTAGGCCAAGACTGATTTGTTCCTTCCCTCCCCCTTTAGCCCTAAATGACGCGAACCCCATCACAAGTCTGGAATGGATGAAACTTGGCATGGAGGTGATATTCTACATGAGAAACGCAATGGCATCAATGATGTGACCTATCGTCGCCTAAATCCTAAGTTGCAACCAAACCAAGTTTGCTGCCCTAACCAGCGCCTTAATCATGACCAAACTCATAAACAATGCCATGGGATTGAAGCTATTAGGCATATGAGTTCAATAGAGGTAGGAGCATGACTTTTCGTTGAGAAATGGTTTAGTTTTCAATTTTTGAAAAAAGGGAAAAAATCCTCTTTGGTTACAGGTAAACGGTATAAAGAAAAGGAGTGATGGTTTGAAAGTATGGGAGGTATGGTCTAGTAATGAAGGGTTATGGGGTAGGTGTGACACCCCACCTCTATACTCACGCTAGCCAAGGACACTATGAGGTAATGCCGTCAACTAGCACGAAGAATAAGGCTGTTGAGGAGCGACCATCCGTATAATTGCTTTGTGCGAGTACCGATATGTTAGATAGTATAACATGCATTTCAATTCAAGAGGAATTTTGACATACCGATACAAACTCAAAGCTACTACACAGTGGCTAAATATAATCTTCGGAAAACAAATATAGAAATAAGCATAACACAAATCAGTCATAGATATCCATATCACAAAGGCGGAATTAGATATGAATATAACACATAGAAGTGTACATCAGAGTCGTGGTCAAACAAGATCCACAATATCAATAATTAATAGATATAGGTGCTAGACAAAAGAATATGTATACATCAAGGAGTCTCTATCTCAAATGTATAACAACAAAACTACCAATCTAATGTAGTTAGACAAAAGTCAGATGATGATCCCTGATAAGGAGTCCAGCAGAAGCATCTGTAACATCTCGGTCCGACCCGAGTATAATTTAATAAGAAAATAATAAACGGATCAGCCTAGCTATAAATATCAGATAAAATGAGATAGAATAAGAGATATGACAAAAACGTATGATAACAATAATTCCATATTCCGAAAAGTATACATTAGAAAATCAACCAAAATCATACAATATCTCAAAAATCTCATAACATCAAAAAGAATGACATATTCTTTGTTTTATTCAACATACCACAAATATCGATAAACATATCACTGCCAATCACAAAAGGAGGTGAAATACAAACTATAGAAATCATCAATTAGAAATCTAGAAATCACAAAAAGGGGAGGCCTATCACAAAATGGGAGCATGAGAACTCACCAACACGTGTATCACAAACGGGTCGCTAACCCATGGTCGCTAACCATAGAGCCGGTGCAACGACGTAGCACAATACGATATGCCCATGGAACCTGAAACTCAAATAATTCGAAACAACGACATAGCACAACGGTACGCTCGATGAACCTGATAAGCCGGACAATGACATAGTACAATGGTACGTCCGATGAACCGAACTCCATAAAAGAGCATGGGTCACTAGCCCACAAAAATGAGTCGAAACTCCAAAGAACCAATAGGTCGTTAGCCTATAAAAGAAAAGAGACGAAACTCAATAAAACGAGGTATAATCCCCTACGTTGACAGAGAGACATCGCATATTGCAAGTCTAAATCACAAAATGATCATGGTTGATTAATAAAAAGTGTGAATTACACTAAGCTAGTAAATAAATGAGTTTAGCTTCATGTCCCATAACCACTGGCTTAACTTAAGTATTTACGAATAAATTGTAGATCTTCACTCGAAAATTGTCACAAGAGTTTCAATCGAACAAGTCCAAAAATCAACCGACGAAGTAAACGCAAGCGTTTTATACCACTTGTTTTGCTAAGGCATTTAATTATATTTTCTCATACGAACGAGGTAAAGGTTTGTATATATAATAGGTTGGAAAATGGTTTTATAAAGAAGCTTTGTATTAAAAATAGAGTTGAAATCATATTTGAGAAAGAGTTTGAATATTTACTATTAGTATAGAAAGATTTGTATTATAAAGTGATAAATCACAAAATTGATTGTCAGAACAATCAATCGCCAAAAATTTACATTCTAAGATGTGAATTAAATCCAAAGAAATTGATACCAAATCCATCAAAATGGATATTTCCTCCAAAAAAGAAGTTATAAAAGTCAACAAAGGTGATAACAACAAATTGGAGAAACAATAATCAATTAAAAATTGGTAATTCAAACACAAAAGGCAAAATAGGCAGAGACATCAGATTCAGTCGACTGGGCCAGGGTGGTCAGTCGATTGACAAAAATCCTGGAAACTTTTTGTTTCCAGATTCAGTCGACTGAACCTGGGTGGTCAGGCGACTGAATCATGCCTGGAAACTTTCGGTTTCTAGGCTCAGTCGACTGACCCATAGTGGTCAGTCGACTGATACTGGCCCAGAAAAATTCTTGGGTTTAGTTCAGTCGACTGACCTTCTAGTTCAGTCGACTGAACTAGGAATTCCAGTATTCTCAGCCTAGCCTCCAAGGGGAAAAATCCCAAACAATTTGCGATCGGACGAGCGATGGGCACTAGGGGTTTACGCCAATCGGTAACCTAGCTCTATAGGCTCTTCAATACGCCACCATAAGCATGATCAAACATCAAAGCTAAGATTTTTAAAGATTTAACTTCAAAACACCAAAAATTGGAATATTCATCAAAACAATTCAATCCAATGCAAATGAGCAAGGAATAGATTTTAGGAATCACTACCTAACAACTATCAAAGATATAGACATAGATATGAGTTAAAAAACTCACCTTATACACAAAGACAAGGAAGGAGAAGCTTGAAAACAAAGGAAGATCGACCACTCTTCAATCTCAACTCTAAAAGCTCCAATCTAAGATCATAAATAATAATTTCCCAAATTAGGTTATAGAAAATTTCTGAAATTGGAGAGAGACTGAGATGGAGAAGAAGAAAGGGATGCTTACCTAAGCTTCTCTTTGATTTTGGAGCTCAAACTTGGATTTGCAATTGAAGCTAGGGCTTAGAAATTCCTAATCTTTTCTCTCCCTCCATTTTTGCTTAAAGCTTGAAGTTTTAGGAAATGAGAATGAATGAAGAGGAGAGGGGGTGGAGCTAGGGTCTTATGTTAGGTTATTGGGATGAACCCTAAGTGAAAATGTCAAAATTCAAGCTAACTCCAAACATATCGATGTTTATACTCAAAAAGGTCGCAAACGTCATTTTGAACTTAATGAAAGTGGTCTCAAGTCCTAATTTGATTGTTTGCAAAACGTAGCATTTCGGACTAAAATCCGACTAACGATGCTATATTTAAATAAAATATTTAAATATACAACCATAAAATATGCGGGTTGTTACAGACTCCCCTCCTTAAAGAAATTGCGTCCTCGAAATATTTAAGAAGAAAATAAAAAGTAACAACCATAAAAGCATATCAACACAAAAGAAATTTGAAATAAGAAGTTCGCCTCAAAGAGCACAAGAAAATAAGTCAAGATGTGTTCGCTCGATGAATTCTCTAGATTTCCAAGAATAATCCTTAGGATTTGAGGACCGTTGAACTTTCACAAGAGGGACATATTTATTTCGAATGCGTTTTATCTCCAAGAAATAATACGAATAGGATGTTGCTCATAAGTCAATTTAGGCGAAACTTCAACTTCTTCCACAACACCGGGCTCAAGAATAGAATCGGAATCTCGAATGCATTTCCGTAACTGAGAGACGTGGAATACGTCATGAATAGCAGAAAACTGAGCCGGTAATAAAAAGCGATAAGCCATGGAACCAATACGTTCGGTGATGGTGAATGGGCCAACATATCGAGGTGCTAATTTTCCCGATCGACTGAAATGCACAACACCCTTCATAGGTGAAACAAGAATAAATACCAAATCTCCCAAAAAAATTATAATTTCCTTCTTCGGTTATTAGCATAGGATTTTTGACTACTTTGAGCTTCTTTAATCCTATGGCTAATAAGGTCAATCTTTTCTATGGAATCATGAATAAAGTTTGGACCTAAAACCAGCTTCTCGCCGGCCTCAAGCCAAAAAAAAGGAGATCGGCATGGCCTTCCATAGAGTTCCTTGAGAGGTGACATATCAATACAAGATTGGAAGCTATTATTATAGGAAAACTCAGCAAGAGAAATATGATCTTTCCAACTTCCACCAAAATCAAGAACACATGCACGAAGAAGATCTTTAAAAGTTTGATTCACACGCTCGGTTTGTCCATCGGACTGGGGATAATGAGCGTTGCTAAAATTAAGCTTCATTCCCAAAGCCTTTTAAAGACTCTTCCAAAATCCACTAGTAAAAAATGGATCACGATCGCTAACAATAGATGTAGGGACTCCATGCAATTTAAAATTTTATTTAACAAAGAGTTTGGCCAAGAGAGGTACGGTCCGATTGGACCGAACGGGTATAAAATGGATGGATATAATAAGTCTATCAGCTATCACCCATAGATTATCGTGGCCCGAACGAGAATGGAAAAGACCGTCAATAAAATCCATGGAAATTTGGTCCCACTTTCAAATTGGAATGTCCAAAGGTTGCAATAACCCACTAGGCCTTTGATGCTCGGCCTTAACAAGTTGGCAAGTCATGCAACGCTTAATGAAGTTAGCAATATCTGATTTCATTCCATCCCAATAATAAAGTCATTTCATATCCACGTACATTTTACTACTACCGCGATGAATGGTAAATTTAGAACGATGAGAATCTTCTAAAATGTCTTTACGAAAATTGCTGATATTTGGCACGACAAGTCTACCAAATTTTCGAATACCGGCACGAGCATCAATATCAAAGTCTTTCAAGCCTTTAATGTTAATTTTATCCCTACAACTTTGGCTAAGAAGAGCCAATTTCGGACCTAGCTTTTGGGCTTCAAGAATGCGGTCTAAAAGAGAAGGATGAGCCTCAAGGCTGCATAGAATAAGAGATGAACATAAATTGGATTCACGATCTCAAATCTCGCAAGTGGACAAAATCCCGAGATCATTCCATTCGGATAACATCATAGAAACAACCGCTTGTTGCTTACGACTGAGGGCATCGGCAACACGATTTCCCTTTTCGGGAGTATAAAGAATATCAAGATCATAAGATGCAAGGAACTCGAGCCAACGTTGTTGACGCAAATTAAGTTCCTTTTGAGAAAATAAATACTTCAAAGATTTATGATTGGTATAAAGAACAAATTTTTATCCCAAAAGATAATGACGCCAAATTCTAAGAGCAAAAACAATAGCCGCGAGCTCTAAATCATGAGTGGCGAATCTAGTCTCGACAGGCTTAATTGCCTAGAAGCATAAGCAATAACACATTCCCTTTGCATAAGAATGGCTCCCAAACCAACGCGACTAGCATCGGTATATACAATAAAATCTTGGTTCCCTTTGGGAATCACAAGAATAGGAGCATCGGAAAGGAGTTCTTTTAATTTCTGAAAAGAAGCTTCACATTTGTCCGACCATATGTATTTAACTCCCTTCTTTGTCAAACTAGTAAGAGGCACGAAAATTTTAGAAAAGTATTTTATAAAACAACGGTAATAATCCGCCAATCCAAGAAAACTATGGATTTTTGTCACACTCTCCGGTCTCTTTCAATTTTGAATCACTTCAATCTTTGAAGGATCCATGAAAATTCCGGATTCGGAAATAATATGACCAAGAAATTTCACACGAGATTGCCAAAAGTGGCATTTAGAAAATTTTGATTTCAATTGATTGCTTCTAAGAGTTTCCAACACAATCCGAAGATGCTTTTCATGCTCTTTCTTGGTTTTAGAATAAATAAGAATATCATCTATAAAGATGAGAACAAATCGATCGAGGAAGTCTTTGAAAACTCGATTCATAAGGTCAACGAAATAAGCCAAAGCATTATGACGCAGCGGATAATTAACAAAATGATATGGAGCGATGAAAGTAGCAATCGGTGGATTGAAGATAATGAAATGCCCAAATTCGTTGATCACCAAGATACCGAATTCTAGCTATCTTCGACACGTTGATCGCGCACGATACCGTGAGAGAAGATCTTCAATTGTTCAAGCGTTGATCAAGCGCACTTGATTCCGCGAATCGGCTTCAACAATCGTTGATTCGAGCGCACTCGAATAACCAAAAGTGGAGATAGGAGATTACACTCAACTACCAATTTAATATGAAAGCACACAGCAATCAATAAGAAATTTTATTCAAAAATCAACTCCCAAAAATGTACAACACACTCGCTATTTATAGAATTTACAACACAGCCCCTTAAGTCGCATACGACTTACGACTTAACTAAGTCGGCACCGACTTATCACAATAGCATACTCACAATATACTCATCAGACCGACATACGACTCATCTAAGGTAGCCTCCGACCTAACACAAGGTTATACATAACACAGCGACATAACATGTCCAATACACGACTCACCATTACAACTTCATCTCAACAACGCCTCAACCGTAATACGACTCAACACTTAAGTCGTAGACGACTTAAACTCACGGCTCAAAAGACACAGACTCATTTCACTTCGATCGTATACGACCTATTATTCTCGACTTAAAATACAACACGTTATGACTTAACATACAACGACTCAAGACTTCACCGGCTTAGCAAGTTGACTCGTTCTTCATTAAGTCGCGAAATCCATTAGGTCGTAGCCCCTCGTCTTTAGACCAGTTAGGTCGTGGCTGACTCATGACCGCTTTCATAGGTCGTTGACTCGTGAACGACTTAAAACCTTTCCTTAGGTCGCGACCCATTAGAGTTAGGTCGTTAACTCGGTACCATTCTCCTTCTGGCCTCCAGTTAGCTCGGCGACGACTCAAACCTTCTTCATTAACTCGTATTCCTTTCCCACGAGATTCCTTAAGTCGGAAACGACTTAATTCTACCCTCCTGAGTCGTGAACGACTTAAATACTTGCCCTTATCTCGTATACGACTTATCCTTCTAGCCTGGGCTACATCACATTCGTTAAACCAAATGGAATAACAAGGCATTCATAATATCCATAACGAGTACGGAACGACGTCAAAGGAATGCTATCCTCTGCAATACGAAGCTGATGAAAACCGGTTGCTAAGTCTAACTGTGAAAAGACTCTAGCACCGCAAGGTTGGTCAAATAATTCATCAATCCGAGGTAAAGGATATTTATTCTTAATGGTAAGATCATTAAGCTTGCGGTAGTCAACGCAAAGCCTAAGTGTACCATCAGATTTCTTCACAAAAATAGCTAAAGATCCCCACGGAGAGGAACTACAATTAATAAATTGCTTCTCTTCCAATTCGAATAATTGCTTACGCATCTCCTCATTTTCTTTATTGGACATACGATAAGGAGGACGAGTAATAGGTAGAGCTCCAGGGATTAGATTAATTCTGAACTCAATTGCTCGCTTTGGAGGTAATCCTAAAACGGACTCAAATATATCGAAAAATTCACGAATAACGTGAATGAGAGAAATGACGTCTTCATCATCATCATTATCGTCATCATGAGGATTTAAAGAATACAAGGATGCTGCCAAATTAGAATCCAAATCTTTAAGAACAATAGAAATCTGCTTAACAGAATGAGGATGTCGAAGATGACTAGTCCGCTTAGGACATAGGATATAGGCTTCATAACGGTTAAGCCAATCCATTTCCAAAATCATTTCGAAGCCTAAACAACACATGACATGCAGATCGTCTTGGAAAGAATAATCACATAAAATAATCTCGACATCTTTACAAAGCAAACTGAGTGTTACAGATCCATCAACCAGATTCGCAATTCTCAAAGAAGTCATTAAAGCCATAATACTTTGAAGAAAAAGTACCACCAAGTTCTTTTGATATAAAAGAATGGGATGCACCCGTGTCAAAAAGGAACTCGAATAGGATGATCACGAAACATAATAATGCCATCAAGGATAGAATGAGAAATACCTTGACCACGAGAAGTGTTACTAGGGCCTTGCACAACATTTATCTTTCCCTCGCTCTTGCTTTTGAAATTTGGGGCAAGAAGATAAAAGATGACCCGAACTTTTGCAATAACGACAAAAGAGAGGTTTCAGACATCTATTAGCAAAATGGTCCTTAGAACCACAATTATAGCATTGCCCATGACTAGGCGTAGAAGTCTTTGCTACCAGAGTTGCTTGCTTCCCTTTCTTATTGGGATAAGGACCTTTGAACTTAATAGGCCTCTTGTTGTTGTTGTTGAAGTTTGGTCTGACACCCATAACTTCAACATCAATTTCTTTATCGGCCTCTTCGAGTCGAAGAGCGATATCAACAAGCCGATCGAAAAAACTTTTGATTTTAGAAGTAATGGCTTTTCGAGATTCTTATTCAAGCCATACACAAACCTCTGATTTTTCTTCAATGGGGTATTAATGTACTCGATTTCATATTTAGAGAGGGATTCAAAAGATGCGACGTAATCCGTCATAGAGGATTCACCTTGAACAAGGTCAATAAAGCACCGAGCTAAAGTCACTTTCTCTGCTTCCGGCACAAACTTTAATTTGAATCGTTTCCAGAATTGCTCCCAAGTAAGATCTGCTTCAATAATTTCAAAAATCAGAAGCTTATACCAATCTAATGCTCTTTCTTGGAGCATGCTAGAAGCCACTTGGACTCAATACAGATCAATGAGATTCATACGAGAAAAGATGTGATCGCATGTTCTAAGCCAAGCTTGGACTTCGATAACGCCCTCGGAACCCTTGAATGGCTTTCCACCCAAGTTAGCATATCACTGCATAGGCGTGCAAATCCCGATTTTTGGTGAGTAGGCTCTCGAATGGGTCCGACAGCTTGAGCATTCTTTACAAGATCTAGAAGCTGTTGGACAGACATAAATACTCCATCCTGAGGAGTAGCACTGGACTGACCGGCGCTGGGACGGCCTGGTCTAACCATTTATCTTCTTTAAGAAATAAAGAAAGAAGAAGAAAAAGGTTATTCATAAAATGAATGTCAAACAATCATGATTGATAAAACAGGACATCATAAAAGAAAATAGGATAGAACGGGTCTTATGACTTGGATAAAATCCTAAGGCACGACTCCTAAGAAAGACTTAGGACAATGATCCTTGCTAGATTATTCTACATTATTTCAAAGTTTGGCTCTGATACCAAGCTGTGACGCCCCACCTCTATACTCACGCTAGCCAAGGACACTATGAGGTAATGCCGTCAACTAGCACGAAGAATAAGGCTGTTGAGGAGCCACCATTCGTGTAATTGCTTGGTGCAAGCACCGATATGTCAGATAGTATAACATGCATTTCAATTCAAGAGGAATTCCGACATACCGATTCAAACTCAAAGCTACTACACAGTGGCTATATATAATCTTCGGAAAACAAATATAGAAATAAGCATAACACAAATCAGTCACAGATATCCATATCACAAAGGCGAAAATAGATATGAATATAACACATAGAAGTATACATCAGAGTCGTGGTCAAACAAGATCCACAATATCACAAAATAATAGATATAGGTGCTAGACAAAAGAATATGTATACATCAAGGAGTCTCTATCTCAAATGTATAACAACAAAAACTACCAATCTAATGTATTTAGACAAAAGTCAGATGATGATCCCGGATAAGGAGTCAAGCAGAAGCACCTGTAACATCTCGGTCCGACCCGAGTATAATTTAATAAGAAAATAATAAACGGATCAATCTAGCTATAAATATCAGATAAAATGAGATAGAATAAGAGATATGACAAAAACATATGATAACAATAATGCCATACTGCGAAAAGTATACATTAGAAAATCAACCAAAATCATACAATATCTCAAAAATCTCATAACATCAAAAAGAATGACATATTTTTTATTTTATTCATCATACTACAAATATCGGCAAACATATCATTGCCATTCACAAAAAGAGGTGAAACACAAACTCTAGAAATCATCAACAAGAAATCCAAAAATCACAAAAAGGGGAGGCCTATCAACAAACGGGAGCATGAAAACTCACAAACACGTGTATCACAAACGGGTCGCTAACCCATGGTCGCTAACCATAGAGCCGGTACAACGATGTAGTACAATATCGGTACGCCTAAGGAACCTGAAACTCAAATAATTCGAAACAACGACGTAGTACAAAGGTACGCGCGATGAACCTGATAAGCTGGACAATGACGTAGTACAATGGTACGTTCAATGAACATAACTCCATAAAAGAGCATGGGTCGCTAGACCACAAAAATGAGTTGAAACTCCAAAGAACCAATAGGTCATTAGCCTATAAAAGAAATGAGACGAAACTCAATAAAACGAGGCATAGTCCCCTATGTGGACAAAGAGATATCGAATATCACAAGTCTAAATCACAAAATGATCATCATTGATCAATAAAAAGTGCGAATTACACTAAGCTAGTAAATAAATAAGTTCAGCTTCATGTCCCATAACAACTGGCTTAACTTAAGCATTTACGAACAAATTTTAGATCTCCACTCGAAAATTGTCACAAGAGTTTCAATCGAACAAGTCCAAAAATTAACCGATGAAGTAAACGCAAGCATTTCATATCACTTGTTTTGCTAAGCCATTTATATAGATTTTCTCATACGAATGAGGTAAAGGTTAGTATATACTAATAGGTTGGAAAATGGTTTTATAAAGAAGTTTTGAATTATAAATAGAGTTGAAATCATATTTGAGAAAGAGTTTGAATATTTACTATTTGTATAGAAACCTTTGTATTATAAAGTGACAAATCACAAAATTGATTGTTAGAACAATCAATCAACAAAAATTCACATTCGAATACGTGAATTAAATCCAAAGAAATCATTACAAAATCCATCAAAATGGATATTACCCCAAAATCCAAAAAAAGAGGTTATCAAAGTCATCAAAGGTGATAACAACAAATTGGAGAAACAAGAACCGATTAAAAATTGGAAATTCAAACACAAAAGGCAAAATAGGCAGAGACAGCAGATTCAATCGATTGGACCAGGAGGGTCAGTCGACTGACACAAATTCTAGAAACTTTCTGTTTCCAAGTTTAGTCGACTGAACCTGGGTGGTCAGTGGACTGAATCATGCCTGGAAACTTTCGGTTTCCAGGCTCAGTTGAGTGACCCATAGTGGTCAGTCAGCTGATGCTGGCCCAGGAAAATTCCTGGGTTTGGTTCAGTCGACTAACCTTCTAGTTCAGTCGACTGAATTGGGAATTCCAGTATTCTTAGCCTAGCCCCCAAGGGGAAAAATCCCAAACAATTTGTGATCGGACGAGCGATGGGCGCTAAGGGTTTACACTAATCGGCAACCCATCCCTATAGGCTCTTCGATACGCCACCATAAGCATGATCAAACATCAAAGCTAAGATTTTTAAAGATTTAACTTCAAAACACCAAAAATTGGAATATTCATAAAACCAATCCAATCCAAAGCAAATGAACAAGGAATAGATGTTAGGAATCACTACCTAACAACAATCAAAGATATAGACATAGATGCGAGTTCAAAAACTCACCTTATACACAAAGACAAGGAAGGAGAAGTTTGAAAACAAAGGAAGTTCAACCACTCTTCACTCTCAACTCTAGAAGTTCCAATCTAAGATCATAAGAAATAATTTCCTAAATTAGGTTATAAGAAATTTCTGAAATTGGAGAGATATTGAGATGGAGAAGAAGAAGGAGATGCTTCCCTAAGCTTATCTTTGATTTTGGAGCTAAAACTTGGATTTGCAATTGAAGCTAGGCTTAGGAATTCCTAATCTCTTTTCTCTCCCCCCATTTTTGCTTAAAGCTTGAAGTGTTAGGAAATGAGAATGAATAAAGAGGGGAGGGAGTAGAGCTTGGGTCTTATGTTAGGTTATTGGGCTGAAACCCAAACCCAAAGCCCTAAGTGAAAATGTCAAAATTTAAGCTAACTCCAAACATATCGATGTTTATGCTCAAAAAGGTCGCAAACGTCATTTTGAACTCAATAGAAGTGGTCTCGAGTCCTAATTTGACTATTTGCAAAAAGTAGCATTTCGGAGTAAAATCCAACTAACGATGCTATATTTAGATATACAACCATAAAAATGTGGATTGTTACAGTGGCTATGGTTGGATATGAGATATTTATACATTATTTTAAATTTTATATAATAAAATATTCAACACAACATACCCAAAATTCTCGAAGTCTAAACGAGACGTGTCGCCTGGCGTTCTACATGCTATACCCCTATTCTGAATGCAATGGAATTTGTCCCGAGGTCTAATTCGATCATATGTAGAAGATAGGTTTTTAGACCCAGTTATTATATTAAACCTCTGATATTAATTTCAATGCGTTTTGATCTCCCACAACCAAAAGATTCATTTGATCATCATGAAATTCGACGGCGTAATATAATTCACGGTTACGTATCCAATAAGACTAGTTTCGTCAAAATCTGAGACAGTGCCCTAGAATGACTATTTCACAGAGTTAAATATCGTTTTTATATTTAATTATCGATATTTATCCGATCTATTCATATTTCTAAATAAATTTACAAATTGATTTCACCGATATTATTTATTAATTAAAATGAATTAAGTAAAATTATTAAATCCATTTAATTAATATTAAATTTCATAATTCAAATATTTAATTATCCCCTATATTTGAATTATAAGTTATTAAATTCTAAAATTTCATTATTTAAATAATAAAATTAATTAAACATTTAGAATCAATTGACTAGAATTTTGGGTTGTTATTGGGTGATTCCTATCTAAAAACCACTTTGAGCCAATATGTCCCTTTGAAAGTGAAGACATGTTAAAGAAATGATTTTAACAACTGGAGACCTTCATAATGTAGGGCTGCTTGCCACTAACCTCTGGGTGATTCCCATTTTTATATATTGTAGTGGTAGTACCTTTATTCTGAAATGTTCGCTGCAAGTATTGCTCGCTATTAATCCAAAGGGAGATTCCCAAACAAAATATAACAGGAGTACCGTCGGTTTGTCCTGTTCCTGAACAATTTGTAGAGACAAGTGTCTGACATTGCATTCCTAAGAAAATGTACATTGGTTTTTACAAACATGCATCTGTTTGATGGTGTAGGAGGTAACCCCTCTTATACTTAACACCCTTCCCTGAGGCATATGATCATGGGAGTTGTACTTTTATGGAAATCAATTAATGTGTTGTCAGAAATGGTAATGTTGCATTCAAAATGAGATTTCTTGTTTTGAGAAAGGTAAAACGTTACCTCAAGCCTCACACGTCGGTAATAGCAAAAACAGAGTAGATGCGACAGGGCTATGTGGGTCGCACTCTTAGGATATGGTCATCACCTTTCTAGATTACCCTTTATATATTGGATTTGTTGTGTATGCTATGAGATGCCTCAGATGGGTCAGGAACGACTGTGGTGAAGTCATATTTAGTAATATATATGGTAGAGGTAGGCTGATCTTGTGTTGGTAGAGGGCAGCATAGAGATGTACTATACGGAAGGCAGTTCAATTCTTTATCATTATTGGAATCCAATCTCCAATACGTGCCTTTAACGGACTTGATTGTATACCTAGATTTGCCGTCGAATTTAACAAATGTAACAATTTTGACTACTTTAATATGTTATTTGAAACGATTTTAAAAGCAATGTCATTAGAAATAATATCAAATGATTTGATAAAAATGTTTTAGTTATAATAATGTTAAAACTCGTCCATGTTTATGTGTAACATGGTCTTGTGAGACACTCTTCTTTTTATAGATTTTATTTGGCATCAAAGTCGATCTTTGACACTGTCATACATATTTGTATTTGTGTTTCTCACGTTGGTTTGCCAGATTGACTTGGGTATTTTTAATACTTAGGTTAGAGCCGAGTAAGTTTCAGGTTTAGCTTAATACACTTGGAGTTTCCAAAGGAGAGCTAGAGATTTTCATAAACCTATGAATGTAAATTATATTCCTACTACATGTGTTTACTATTTTGTATTTAGCAATTTTAAGGATAGAGATTTATAACTGCCCAAGCTGAGTAGGTTTTGATATATGTATTTAAATTTTCCACTCTAAAGATTATTAAAATAATATATGTTATTTCATTCCTGTGAGATTCTATTCTATGTCTTTATTTTCTTTTTACCCTTAATGGTCTGCATTTTCATTCAATTTGAGTTAGACATGTGTGGTTTATGGTCAACTTAAAATGTATGAAAAAGAAAGTCGTTATAATCGATATAACTAACTCTTCTCTAATTACTAATGTTTTACTTGTAGAAAACTTTAAACACAATATTTTAAGCATTGGTCGGTTATACGATAAATGTTTTAAACATATTTTGAAATTGGTAAATGTAATATTTCTTATCAGATGGAAATATAATTTTTGAAGGAATAAAAATCATAATGTATATATCTTGACTATGAAAATAAAGCATTGTAGCTGTAACGACTTGGTATTTCGAACCATTCGCATCCGTACATGTCGAACTTGAATTGCTCAAAATATCATATTATTAATTTATATTTAGAAAAACTCAGCATATACAGTAAATAAATCAATCACAGAACCACAAACACAGAGTATTACAAAAATAAGCAGTGGAACAGACAAATAGTAGTTCATGAAGCTATTATAAAACATCAGAGTCGGAAACAAAATACAACAGAATATCTCAAACACAATGTAGTCTTGAATACAAACAGATGACAAGCCTGAGCAAAACAGCTGGAAAAGCTAAATAGATAAGATAGATCTTCAAGCAAAGTTCTAATCTCCAAAGGTGAGTCTCAAATGTTGTGACACTAAGTCTGACCCGAGTATAAAGCAAAACACAAAACACTCGAGTCATGATTAATATTCTTATATTTATAAATTCAACTCAAGTGAAATGTCAATTGAAATATGAGTAACTTAAAGGATGTCCGGGATTTTCATCCTCTAAGGATCCGTGGAACAGTCTACTATGTAGTACAATACGCTATTATAATAATGTCTACAGTAAAGTATTAAAATAGCATTAAGACGTTATCTGTATCCCTCTTAACACATTTTATATAATGTTGTAGTCTATATAGATTCTATAAACTCCACCCGCAAGTAGGCTATCAGGGAGCGCTTCATAGGTTCGACACCAAACAAACTCGTAGAAGGCCCGATAGGGCATGTGACAACGCACACGAGGCAATGTTAGGGTAGATGTATCGTTTGTGGATCTAGACTGGTAGTAATGCATAGCAGCTATTACCACCCACCTAGAGACACACTCCCAAATCCAAGGTGCATCCAATCAAATCATAAAGTAATAGAATGGTATCGAAGAAATGTACCCGATCGGAGGAATGACCTCACATAGGTCGGCATGGCTCTTGTTTTAGCCACGTCAAGATGACTCACGGGAGTCAGGGCTACGTAAATACCTCATATAGAATCGTCATCAAACCATCCTACTTTGTTGTGGAATCTCCACCATGTATACAGTTGTTAAAGTGGTTCTAGGTATTGGTAGAGAGTATGACAATATCCGATCCAGGTCTCTTTAACAACCAAACGCTTATTTCACACCGTGGTCATTTCATTTCAAATAGTTCGTATATCAAAATATCTTATTCATTTCAAAGCCATATCAATTTTGATATCAATATTTACTTTGAATAATATTCAGTTCCAAAATCATAACACTTTAAAAATTATAACACTTTCGAAATCATAGCACTTATGAAATCATAGCACTTTCATAATCATAACATTTCTAAGTTAAATAGTTTAGATATTGAAAATAGTACATATATTAAAATAGTTATAAATTAAAATAGTGTGTGTGTATATATATATGTATTAAAAATACTTTATATAATAAAATAGTTTCCCCCAATTTCACAAATCGATTAAATCAACTTAAATTCCAAAAATTCAATTTAATTCAATCCCAGTTCATCAATTTCAATTCAAATCAACTTCCCAAAACCAATTTCAATTCATATCGATTTCAAATCCAGGTTTGAACTATCACTTTAATTCCAATAAGATTCAAAGTTTAATTAATCAAACATTTACAATATAAGATTCATTTATATTTCAACATTTAATTTAATTTTATTCAAATTGGAAAATATTTTAACAACAATTAAATAAATCTCAATTTTTAGATTTAAATCAATATTCAATATTCAGTCTCAATTTTATTCAAAGTTGAGAATATTCATTTAGTCACTTTTTATCAAATAAAGTTATAAATTATATCTTTCAAAACCTCAAAAATCAATAAGTTTAAACAAATTCTTATTTAAATTCAATTGTTAACCAATTTAAATTCCGAGTCAACATTAATTTATTGTCCCTACCTCTATTATTAAAGTTATTGAAAATCTATTTTTAAAATATTAATATAAATTTAAATAAACACTTAAACATATTATAAACGAATTAAATCAAATTTTATTAAATTAAATCTTATTATTAAATGTGTTTTTAGATTAAATCTTATTTTATATATTTTTAAAGTAATAAAATTATAAGAAAAATCTTAAAAATTATGTTCTCTAAACTAACTTTTAAATTGAAATTTCCAAAACATATTATTTTAAAATCCAAATTTATACATATATAAAAATAGCATATAATATTATATTTTAAAAATCATTATTTAAAAAAAATCCCATATGTTTCCTTTCAAACTTTAGGAATCATTTTCAAAATATAGACCAACAGTGTCCTTTATAATTTTTTATCCTATGGTCAAGTAATATGGATATTTATCGTTCCAATCTGGAAATTAAATATTTACGGGTATATATCATTTTAACCCGCAATCCCAAAATTTAAAAATTAATGAAAATCGCTTGGGTTTATCATTTCAACCCTTAACGATTTCCCCAAATTTGTAATATCGTTCGGGTATGTATCATTTCAACCCATATGGATTTCTAAATTAATAAGGAACTTGCAGAGTGAGAACAAATATGATAAAAGTATAACATATCAACAACAGGTATATATCATTAACAACAAATTAAATATAATATATACAACAAGATATGGTGTCATATCACAGGTGAACAATTGCAGATAATAGCATATCATATTTAACAACTAAATAATAACAATTCAAACTAATAGCATATTTCAATTGCAGTTTCAAGTGAAATCAAATTTACTAAATATAAGAACGTTAATCGTGAGTGATTGATCACCTTTCGAGGCTAGAGAGAATAGGACAATCTCATGGAATAAATCACGAATTTGAAAATCGATCGATCCAAACAAAAAATCTCAAAGCGAAGTAAGCTTAACACAGATTTGACAAACAAAGCTGATAAGTAGGAATCGATGAGAACAAATCAATCAACTTGATATAAACGAAAATAGATATCATATCATTATTATTATTTTATTCAAATCAATATTTAAATTTAAGACAAATACTAAAATAAATTATATCTCAAAATCATTCTTCTTAAAACACATATGTAAAAAAAATCAAGGATATATATATATATATATATATATATATATATATTATATTCAAAAATCATTACTTACCTATGTATTTTAAAAGTGGAATCCACATATACTTTTTATTCAGAATATATATGTACTCTTTTAAATCTAAATACATAGACTTGCATATTATTTAAACTTAAAATTTTAAACTTCAAATCTGAAAGGTACTGACTCATATATACCATATTCCTACTCAAAGTACCTTCATATTATATATAAAACAGTATATATAAAGCTTATATATATTATAATATATACAGACCATCAACCAAATATACATGTGCGTTACCCAAATCATATACAAATTATATACACATGCAAACAATATACTTTATATGATACATTTGGAAATCTATGTTATGTTAAAATATATATATACTAACATATTATATATTATACTATAAACAGCAGATTACATAGTATTTATATAAAACTTATGTAAACAGATCTTATACCTTACACATAACTACATATATGTCACAACCCGAAATCCAGCGTCCGAAAATCGACATCCAATACCTCACTTGTATTAGAATGACGGAGATTCAAACGTCGGACTCCAGTGTGAGAAGTGCGGATTTCGAATCTTAAGGCTAGGATTGAAACTAGAGGGGGGTGAATAGTGTTTATAAAGAATTACTAAATCTTTTTAAGTTTATGTTAATTTGAACACAGATGTATGCAATATTCAGACACAGATATGATCACAGAAACAAACACAGATGCAGAAATAAAGTAAAACCAGCAAAGGAAAGAACACACCAGATTTTATACTGGTTTGGAGTTACCCTACATCCAGTCCCGCACACAAGTACGGATTTCCTTTCAAAAGAAATTGTACAATTACACCTTCGATTTCAAGGCAACGAGGTACACCCTCCAGAATCACAATCCTCTGGGTAGAGATACTTGATTTCCCAGGTAATAGGTTCATGCAATTGATTTCCCAAGGCTACAATCACACCTTATCTCGCTTGATTGATTTCCAAGGCCACAATGACACCTTTGCTCGCTAAATTGATTACAAAGAAAACTATAACTCCGAATAGCACTGAGGATCTTGTTGAGATAGTGATAGAGAATCAAACCAAAGATAATCTAGTTAGATTCAATGTTGATTTCGTCAGAGTAATGGTAAGAAAATGCATATAGAAATGTGGAAGAAGAAGAGGAGTGAAAAAACAGAAAATCTATATTTAAATTCGTTGAAACCAACCCCTATTTATAAAGGAAGAACATCCATGTCCATTCGTGAAGAGTTATGACAAATAGACACTTATTTTGAAATTTAAATTTTGAACTCAACTGACACTATGTCGACATGGGGTACTTGGGCATGTCGACATCCCAAAGGAATTTTTGATGTTTTGTTTTTATTTGACAATAACTTTTATCTTATTTTAAAAGTATTTAAACTTTTATAAATATACTTAAATATAGTTGAAATACATAAATGAATATATAGAATAATATTTTGGTATATATAAAATTTTACTATAATTTTATATTTAAATATATAAATATAAAAAATTAATTATACTTTTATTTTAAAAGATAGTTAAAACCAAGGGTAAATTGATTTTGAAATTCAAGATTATTTTGAGGCTAAAAGTATTTGAAATCAGGATAGATGTTTTTGATTCTTTTAAAAGGAAGGTTTTGAAGTCATTTTGAAAACAAGATATAATTTTGAAAAATTATTTTGAATAAAAAGTTAGCGGATACAAAACAATGTTCCACCAGATTTTTCGTAGGTTTCATCCAACTTAGGGTTCCATCCCTTTAACAAGCTCGAAGTGGATTCCATTTCACGAATAAATTGGATTTTAAGATGCCAGTGCTTTTCTAGGAGTTTTAACAAAATTCCTAATTAGAAAGTGAATTATTTGAAATATTGAACTCTTGATAATCTTAATATTCTTATTACTCATGAGTTTTCAATCTTGATATCTTGAATCTTTATACTGTACAGTCTTCATTCTTGATACCTGCATGGTTAAATCTTGCATATACATATATATCTAAACTTATAATGTTAGTATTTATATTTTATAATCTATTCTAAGGTTGTTGTCATCAAAACCATCATCTCACAAACTAACAATCTCCCCCTTTTTGATGATGACAGCCTTTGTTTATAAAATATTACTTCTATCCTAATAACTCCCCCTTAATCTATGCCTAACTATTCTATTTTATACTTCTCCCCCTTTTTCATCAATAAAAAAACCATCTCCAAACTATATAATTCCCCCTCATTCTTGGACTAAAATACCTACATTAATAAACTTATGCAATGGAATATAGAATTAAGAGATAATTATATTGATAGACACAATAATGAACCAAAGGTTATATACATATCAATGTATAATTATACATGTTTTGTACAACAAAAATCAATCCACACTAAATATCAATCAATATCAAACCAAGCCTGTCACGACCTAAAATCCAATGTTCGAAAATTGACACTAAATACCTCACTTGTATTCGACTGTCGAAAATTCAAACATCGAACTTCAGTCGGATGGAGCTTATAACAACATTAGATGAATATAAAACAGTGGAAACAAAATGAATAACATTCATTACATCACAGATACATCATCATAATATCCATTACAACATCAGAATATCATAAACATATGTCATAACTCCAAATAGAACATCATAATAGAACAACAAGTGATCATATGCCAAAAAGTCTTCAAAGGAATGAAGCGATGGTGATCTTCCAAAAAACTAAGCACCTTGAGATTCAAAAGCTTTCAAAATATCTCCAAGGTAAAAGCCTTCAAAATACTGCTAACACCAGAACACGGAAACCTACTACTAGGCTGCCCATGTGGAAAAGATGGGCACCCAGAGTTTAGAAAGGAACAATAAACTCAGGGTCAGTCATGGGTCTGGTATGAGTAAACAAAAATAGTTGCTTTTAAATAAAACAGATTTATAAAAGAAAACCGTTTATGCTTTTGAAAAATGAAACTACCATAAGAAATCCCGCCACACACACAATGCAATCGCAGAATTGGAGAAGATTTCTTCTTATGATAGTCAAATATGCTTGATACGAGAAAAATTCTTAGATATTATTACTAGTGCATGGTGTGAAGACATTTCGAAAGTATAATATTAATCTTATCCGGCATACCGCACTTCGTCGTATGCCTACTATAGCTACCATGTTTTGTGGCAGATTACCGCCACGCTGCATGGCAGGTTATACAACTAAAACCGTACAGGCACATATTGTTTCTTTGGATTTCCAACAAATGGTCAGGCTAAGGAACTTCCTACTACCACATGGGTACGCCTCTAAAGGGACGTCCCGAGAACCTACCCGGCTCTCTGCTAACACAAGGCCAGGTTACCTCTGTAACTATGTAACTACTACTCGAGTATGCCACCCCCCGGTCATTGGCGACCTTTATCCGAGGGCCCTCTACCACAAAGCAATAACCACACAGTAAATGAGATTGCAGCAACCACACAGGTAAAGTATCTGGGCTCCATACCATGATACCACCTTTTTCCAGAAGGAAATGACATACCCTAAAGGGCGCGACCCTCATAACCTTGCCGCATCTTTCTGGTTACGACCATTTTCGGGGTATGAGGTCCGATGAGGTCTGGTCCAGAAAGCTACGCTTTACATGAAAGCCATGCTTTGATCACAAATGATCAACAAATGATCATCAACACACAACAACACTTAGCATGCCACACTACCAAATTGGGAGTATATCACTTATAACCTTCAATTACATAACCTCTGAGCTCGTACGTCTCTGAGAAGGATGTTAAGCTAAGAGAATAAATTCTCCGCCACCAACAGATATGTATTTGAAAGAAATTTTCTTTTTATCTCAAAGTGTAGTGTTAGACACACAACCATACAAGTCTGTTTCGGGTTCGAACAGAACCGAAGGCACTTCATCCAATAAAGGAAGAAGCCCTTGCAAATCCGAGTATCCACAATCTCGATTGGACTCCCCATCACATGTGGAGATCTCTATACCGGAGCAATTCAGTGCAGAGACATTCGATAGGTTATCCTATCGAAGACACCCGGTCTTCACCACCGTCTTCAAATGCTATTAATTTCGTTGAATCATTATTAGAAATGGGTTATATGACACAAAGGTCCTCTCCCGGCTAATCTGAATAGTGAACGCTTAAATTTAAAACACGTAGATGTATAAATTACAAAGATTCACATTCAGGGTTTGATGTGGGTTTCGGATAACTGATTGCAGTACGACTCCCTGTCGCATCGAAATTTAAATGTCGTTTTACGGGCAAAGGGGTTTTCACATAAATACAGGAACAAATCACAAACCACAGTTCAACACAAAGCAACTCACATCACACAGTATCATAATCACAACAAAAATATCTATCCAATACACAACATTTGATGATAGTTAATCGTTTTCAATCAAGGTGAATGTGATTTAAGTGAATTAACCACATAACTATTTTTATTGATTATTTTAAATCAATGATCAATTATTCATAATGATAAATTAATTAAAGCTTAATAAACTTTATTAATTACTTATTCCTTAATTAATTATTTTAATTAACTGCCAATTATAAATTAATCAACTTAAATTATCTAATTGACAATTCAATTACAAATAAATTAGACACTTAATCATTAATTTACCAATCTTTAGTTACAATTATAAATCCTTAATTACTTAGTTAATTATAATTATTAATTTAATCATTCTTGATTACTTTCCAAAACTATTGATTAATAATAATTATTTATCGAAATTAACATTTAAAAATCTTCTTTAAACTTTGAAAATCAATTTATTTCTAACATGAAAACTTTAATTAAGTTTAAAACTTGTCTTACATTAATCACTTAATTAAAGTATTAATTGGATTTTAAAACATTGTTAAGTATTTACTTAATTTATTAGAACTTGAAATAAATTCTTACTTAAGTTGTCAAATAATAATTACTTATTAGTACTAAAATTTGTTTAACAACATTAACTTAAATTTATTGGGCTTAACCCTTTTGAAACAAAACCCAAGATTACCCCAGGTTGTACTCGAGTAGACACTCGAGTTTCTCACCATTTCACCCGAGACATTCCTTGCGTACGCTTCTTCTTCCTCTCTTTTTTTTCCAGTTAAGTTGAGGTTTAGTTTAAGTTTAAATTAAAGTATCAGGAAACTCTCTCACGCGCGCTCAGGTTATAACCCGAAGCAATCCATCCATATACTCGAGTAACAACTTGAGTTGCTCACCATCAACAATACTGACACCACCTATGCCATACACGTGCACAGCATCTCACCGTGGCTCCGGCGAACTCCACTAACTTCAGCAAGTCGCGAATCATCCCAATACTCGAAATCAAATCTCGATTCGACACAAAAAAATTTAAATCGAAAATAAGCAGTTCGTTCGAAAAACCGCACTCGACCCATCCAACGAAACCAATTCGCAGCAGTTGCTCAGACCTCCGGAGACGCTCCAATTTCGTCCACACCACGTCAACACCACACTCTACCATTCCCCAGAGTTTCGAGAAGCTCGGTCAATCAGAGGAGACGAACAAGTCTCATTTTCTGACTACAACACAACCGAGCCTTAAACCCTAAATTGATCTCGACCCATCAATTCGTGCAATAGAAAAATTATTCAAAAATTTTCTCGAAATCATAGATGTTCAAACTTGGTTCAAGCAAAATCTTAACATTCAAAATTGGTTCGATCGTCAGAAAATGGTTTAAATGCAAAACCTGTTCATGTAACGACCCTGGATTTTGGCCCTGGTTATTTTAATAAATACTTAATCAAAATTTAATAAAATGTAATTGATCATATTAAAATAAATATGATTTGGAAATACTGACATTTATTTATATAAACTGTATTTTAAAAAGGAGATTGATTTGGAATTTGAAATAAGTATTTCAAATAATATTCACATTAAACATCTATCTTATATAATTAATTAAAATACTTTACTTTATTTCTATTTAGTATAAAAAGATACATATAGATAATAATGATTGAAAATTCTAAAATAAAAGATTCTTAACAATATCTTGATAGAATTTACCTTATAGAACTAAATTAAAGTATTTTACATTGTTAACATTTGAGAAACAAATACAAATAGATGATAATGTTCAACATAAATTATTAATATTTATGTAAGTCAAATTAAATATAAATAAATAAGTGAACTCATGAATCTAAGATTAATGTTTTACGAATGGAAATAAATATGGAGTATAACTATAAATATAAACAGGGGTTAAGTGAAACATTAAGTATAAATCATAATTATGAACATAAGCATACAATACAAATATACTTATGCAGCTGAACATAATTATAATTATGTAACCATATTATGAAGAAAAGCATTTATTTGCTATCTTCTCAGCCTACTATTTGGCTTATGAAAGTATATTACAAATCTTTATACATAGTACAACATATTTTCATTCATAAGGCAAACATCTACCTGCAAGTAAAACAGTATCTGACAATACATATGAGTATAAACTATTTCAACTAGAAGATACTAAAGCAATTTTATAATAAGTACGTAAAGTTTAAAAGCAAAGTAAAGTAAAAAGAATAAGTAGCATTCAAATAACAAAGACTAAAGGTAAGTCAGACAAGTAAATATGAATGAAAAGTAGTTATGTAAAGCAAACAAAACAAAGTATATGCACATATAATATCTCTGAACAAAGTAAAAGCATACGTAGACAAGTAAATAAAATATGTTGTAGCTGAAAAAAAAGCATGCAGGCAAGACAAGATGTGAAAATATAATACATCTATGTACATAAAGTACTTAAAACATTAAATGCAAGCACACATAAGTCAATTCGAATTTGTTTTCAAAATCCTTTCAGCCTCCTTATGGAAATGTCACTGACCAAACAAATAAAAATCTTGTACCAGCAAAGTACTTACCTGTGTATACCTGTTTCTTATTTATCAAAGCTTTTTGTCATTTTCGTTCATTAAAACAATACAAAACCAGAGAGCCGAAACCTGGAAGCTTCTCCTCAAATATATTCTTTAACCTGTAAATAATTTCCTGAAATCAAACCTTGTGATCAAAAGCCTGGAATCAAAGTTTAAATCATCATGTTCCAGACCAGTTCATTTTCAAAGCTTCAGTTTTCTAGTAGGTTAATCAAAGCAGTATTTTCAGTTTCGAAGTTTCAAATGTTCAAAGCTTTTCAAGTTTTCAATCCAGTTTCATACTTTCTGCCTTTTCAAAAACAAGTGAGTAAACATTTTATACTAAAGCTTAGGTAAATAAAATTCTGTTGCTTGTGAAAGTTCTGAGTTGAATGATGCTTGTTTGTGTATCTATTAAGTGGTATTCTTGTGTGTGTGTATATAAGTATGTGTTATGTGTGCATGACAGTATTTACTCTGTTCTTGAATGACTGGATGTGGGACTCAAAAATCAATTGATTCCTTCTCTGGTTAGTTTTATGCTATGATGTTTAAACAAATTTGTTTAAAATAACAAGATTTAAATTTAAAAAAAAATATTTAAATTAAGAATTGAGGATAATATCCACTAGGATATATATTTTACAGTAAAACTTAGAAATTGCCAAAAATTGATTTCAACAATTAAATGATTTAAGTATATATCTTGAATCACCTCTGAAAGATAGGATTTTATAAAAAATAAATCATGATTTTTAGCATTTAATTGAATAGGAAATCTAAGGTTAACTGGAAATGGGTTTTCGAGAGTTTTCTGATGATCTAAGTGACTAGGATGGTCGGGATCTTGACTGGAGTTAGGTGAAGGTACGGGAAGTATGGAAAAAATGGATGGTGGGTTTTTCGATCATCGAGGCGTCGGCGGCGTATAGTTTTAGGTTTCTAACCCAAGAATTGGTCGAACTGGAAAATAGGATCGCTGCTTCCTCTCTAGTGTATCAAGTTCGATGGGACCACGGGGGATGGATTCGTGGATGGTCAGAGCTTCCGTGACCAGAAGTGCAGCCTCTCTGGTGGTCGGGGGTGAGTGTTCGAGATATTTTCTGGTGAAGGTGGTTGTTCCAAGAATTTCTGCCTTGCTCGATTTCGTTTTGAGGCTCGAACGAGAGATCTGGTGATCGATTCTGGATGGAACGTTGATGAGTGACGTGCCGGAGGATTCGTCACAGGTCGAAGATGGCTCCGGCGATGGTGCATGTGCACGAGATGGCATGAGCGTGTCAGTGAGGTTGTGGGTTGTTTCGACTCGCGTAATACTCGAGCAGGAGGGGAGTTGCTTCGGGGTTCCTGAGTTTTTGCGCAGGGGTTTTTGTATAACTGCTGATGGTTGTCTTAAATAAAAAGTAAACAAAAGAAGAAGAAAAAGGAGAAGTAGATGTATCAGGGGTGACACGGGAAAAGGTGGTTGGAACTCGAAGCGACACTCGAGTAAGATCAGGGAAGGTCTCGGGTTTTTGTGGGAAGGTCTCGGGTCTGTTGATTTTTGGTCTATTGTTTTAAAATATAAATAGGTGGAAATATTTCACAAAATTAAGATAGAATTTAATACTTGTTAAATTATGAAATTAATGTTTTACAATGTTTCAAATCTTTAGCTGCTATTTTAATTATGGAATTAATTTAAATTAATTATTGAGTTAACTAATACTTAAAGTTGTAGTTAATACTATAATTGATTATCGAAATTTTAAAGAAGACTTTTACATGTTTAATTAAGTTGAACATATAGATAAATAAATTGTTTTAGAAAGAAATTAAGAACAATTGCTTTTAAATTGTAATTAGCGATATATTAATTATTTTTGAGAAGTGATTGGGAGCAATCACTTTATAATCAGAGATCGAGTAAATTAATTAAGAATAAATAAATGGTTAAGTAAGTAATTAGCAGAAATTAAATGGGCAATTAAGTTTGATTAATAATTAAGACTATTAATTAAATGATTAATTAAAGTAAATAACTGGGTTAAGAAGCAATTAAGTAAATGATAGTGTGAAATTAAATAATTATGTAAATAAGACTTAATGATTAATTGAGTAATCATTAATTAAACAATTTGAAATGAAACAAGTAATTAATTGTTAATTTATCATTAATTAAATAGAGTTAAGTGATTAACTCCCAAGTAATTAATTCTAAATTGAATTAATCACAAATGAGAATCTAAGATGATTGCTTATAAATTGTTGTGTATGTAGAATACCTAATTGTGATGTTTATTTGATGATATTCTGTAATGCTCTCTGATATGTTGTGATATATCTATGATAACTGTATATGTTTACCTGTGACAAATGTTGTTTGAATTATAACTTGAATTAAACTGTTTAAGTTAATTAGACAACTTGGCCCTTAAAATGGCGTTTGGATTCGATGAGACCGGGATCGGAAGAATAAAATTTGATTCTCCGAAAACCACATCGATCCAATTTAAACGTTAGGTCGTGAATCCTAAAATGAAGATCGAGATGGTGTTTTCAGAATGCAAGGGTTATCGTCGTTGACTCTGAGGGTGATTCCAAAAGGAGTGTGATGAGATAATGCCTTCGGTTTCGTTCGAACCCGGAACGAACTTGTATGGATTGAATGCTTTCAGCACATCGTCAAGCGGATGATGAGCATTCTAAATGATATGTTCTATAAAGGTAATCGCAGCCTCAAGCCTCATCAACAGGGAATAGCTAAAACAGGGGAGATGCAGCAAGGTTAGGTGGGTCATGCCCAAGCAGGACAAGATATTTCCCCTATCTAGATGTCCCTTTATATTTCGGCTGTGCAGGCGGTTGCTAGCTACAACCGCGGGGTTTATCTTGTTCGGGACTATTCAGTAAGGAATGGTTTCGGCCTTGTGTTGCAGGGGGTCGGGAGTGATCCTCGGTACGGTGTTCTAGGCCCCGTACTGTGACGGGCGGTACCCCAGTAGCCCTGTCATTGTTGGAAATCCATTTTTCCCTACGAGACCATACGGTTTTGATTTGTATTACCCACTTTTGTGACTAATAGCTGGAATTTAATCATGTAACAATTTCGGCTATTTTATATTTACTTGAAAACCCTAGACACTGTTATAATATCACTGGATTTCCTATGAAATGTTTTGGTTAGCGTAAGGTAAAAACTTACCCGTATTTATTTGTGGGAAGTCTTACGTGATACCTTTATTTTCAAATGTTTTCAAAGTTAAACAACCTTAAACCGTTTACTCATACTAGACCCATGTCTGACCCGGAGTTTATATTTTGTGTTTTCATAAACTCTTGGGTACTCAAATTTTTTATGAGTAGCCAAGTGATAGGTTTTGAACCTTGATTTCTGGAGGAGCTTGGAGCAGGAGATTCCAGACATATATAGCTATTTATGCAGTTCCGCTGTGTTAGTTGATGTGTATTGTACCTCTAATGTATGTAGTGATAGATGTATGTTTGATTAACATATGTATTGATAGTGTATAACTTTGATATATGTAAAAACTATGAAATATTTATGTGATATATTATTATTTTTTCCGTTCCGCTGTGAGATTCTGATGTTGTTGTTCTTTCTTTCTCTTTCTTTCTACTTCTATCCCTTTCTTTTCTTTATGATGATACGTCCTTCTGGTAGTAGAAGGGCGGGTCGTCACAGTTGGTATCAGAGCGCAGGTTGGTGATAACCTTGGCTCTGGTAGGAATTACTCATAAAATAGAGTCAGCAGTACTCTAAAAATGAGTTTGAGTGTATTAATAGATATGAGCGCGTATTTATTAGTGAATATAAAGTGGTTTTATATTGCGTTGATTGATTTATCAAGTGGTATATGAACCTTCATCGGCACAGCCTCGAAACTGTATCGAAGGGGTTTCTAAACACTTAAATAGAGCAATTCGACACAATATTGATTTTCAAAGCGGGTGAATGAAATAATTTCACCCAAAATTATATTTTGATATAAAAGAAATATTTTTCTGAAATTATTATGTATGTTTGGATGATTGGTTGTTAATACTATAATTGAATAAAAATTTAAAATTCGAGTGGTTTATAACCAAATAAAATTGTCTAAGTATGATTTAAGTAAAAGGGGAATATAACTAAATTTGATTAAACCAGAATTTAAGTCCCGGAAATTTAAAGGCGTTTAAATGGATTTAAACAAAAGGATTTGGGAATTCAAAATCTTGGGAATGTTTGAAATGTTTTTCCAAAGATTTGAAGGCAATAATGGGATATTGTTTTGGGAAAAATATTGTTGAATGGAAATTGTTTGGAAAGAATTTGTGGAAGTAAGGTAGCACTGAATTCACTTCAAGTCGCTGGAAAATAATCCTGATGGTGATGGCCACATTATTAGTATTCATTTTCGAGTTTCTAAAGTGATGGATTGCTATCAGGATATTGGTCATGATATTGTTTGGGCTTGTTGGGTATACAAGTTGTTTTAGAAATTTCAAAAAGAAAATTTGTTTCGGTGGAAATAAGTGTTTGGAATTTGAAAATTTGATTTGATATACCAAGTAGGTATGTGTAGTTATCATTTCAAAATGGTTTTGGGAATAAAAGCCGGGCAATTGAATTCTAAGAATTCTATTTAATAATGTGAAAGGTTTGAATAAATCAACTATTGAACTTATGAAGTAAAGTTGATATTAATAAGAAGAAATCGGGAATTTTGATTCCGGAATTAAAATTTAATTTAAGTAAATAAAAGTGAAGAAAATGTACTTGAGTTTAACCTGAGATAAGTTAAATGGAATTGAAGTTCAAAATGAACTTATTTGGATATAAAATTTGAAGGTAATATGATTGTAATTGTGAGGTGGAAATTTATACCTTAAGACAGTAAGTGCTATATATATAATCTGAAATTGTTGTTATAAGATGAAATGACTCAAATGAGCAATATAAGCTTTTAAGTAAACAAATAAGTTTTGAGCTCATAATTTGAGAAATAAATTTAAAAGGATGGTAAGTAGATAGATTCAAATGAAATTGAGATGGAATAAAGCTGAATTCAGTTAAGTTATAAATAATATTGAATGGAATAAAATTCTTACGTAAATAAGTAAATATAAACCAAGTAAGCCTTGAATTTGGATAAAATAGAATTGGAGTAAGTTGTAAACAAATCTAATTAAAGCATAAAATTGAATAACCTTATTATGAATAAATTCAATAATGAATGGTTGATGTAAATTAAAATTTAAGAATGGATAAAAGGATAAACTAAACGAATAGATTAGTAAAAAGTTGGGATTGGATAAAAGAAAAATCAAATGAAAAAAAAAATTAAGGGAAGTGGTGGAATAGAATAAACTTAAGTTATTGGGTGGAACATTTCGAAGAAAATAAATAACTTAAGTAAATTGTGAGATGGTTATTAAAAATATTGGTTGTCGAGTTTAATAAAATGGTTTGGAATCAAACCTGTTGAAATGAAAGAAAATGCAATGAAAGGATTGTGAATAAATTATATGTGATGGAGTCAAGGGAATCAATTTAAGATTTGTTATGAAGCTTAAGTAATTATTTATTCACAATAGTATTGTCAAATTGCATATAGAAATGAGTTGTTTTGAAGTAAACAAGATTAGATAAAATTCTATGAATTATTGGAAGCAAAATAGGATGAATGAATATGAGTTTGTTTTGCTTAAATGGATTATATATAAGCAGGTAGGTTGTAAATCACTTAACTGAAGAGAATGAATTGAGAATTGGTTGGAAGTAATTGTAATAAGTGATTGAAACCTTACATATATGCTTATGAAAATATGTAATGCTAAACAAAGGAAACTCTGCTAAAACTTTACAAAATTTTGGGAGTTAGGAATTAAAAAAAAAATTAGCAACAAAACAATTTCAAATTGAAAATTGAAATAAACTAATGAATGAAACTGATTTAACATAATGATAGGAATCAGTTATAAATGAAAGTTAGTCAATAAATTAAATATTCAGAGTTGAAAATAAATTGAATTCACATGGAATTGGAAATTCAGATTTAAATAAGAATATTAAGGCTTAAATGGTAGAGTAATAATATAAGAGTATATATAATGCTTATATTAATCTTAAGAAATGAATGGTGGAATTCTTAAGTAAAATTTGATACTGAGAAAATTATTCCAAGTGGATAGGAATCAAAATAATGTGACTAAAAGAAATTGATATGGTTGATAATCAATGGATATAAATACGTAGGATGAACGTATATTATTTTATTCTCATAACAATTTGATCCAGATTCGAGCACAGAATTTTGAGATAATTATATATCGATCCGAGTTAGGATTTTTCACTCGATTTCCGACGACGAATCATGGATTTGGATTTTGATTGATTCTGGGAATTCTCTATCATAATTGTGACTATCCAAGGAGAATAACAGTTTCTGATCAAGAAACCAGTTCTGAGTCCGTACTAGGAAGTCGGGTGGACGATACTAGTTCGAAAGTGAAATTATGTGATCGAGCGAGCGATCGGATTTGATATTGCGTACGAATAGTATATGTACATCGTACGGGCTTGATTGAATAGATATTGAAATTCTGTAATGAAGTCAATAAAATTTGGAAAGAATTGATACTGTAGATTTCATTATTGATTTGCTAGAATGGATGTCTGGAATTTATTGTGTATTCCATATATCCCATTAGGGAAATTTGCTCATGATTCATCATTAGTTGTTAAGCCAGTAATTCAGGAATTTGAAAGTTGAATCAAATTTGACTGTGGTCAGGAATCCAGTTTGGATTGTTGATCATCGAGAGACAACACTGAGAAATTTTAGGGAAGTTTATCTGGACTTGTGTTCGGATAACTAGTGTTATTAGTAAGGATAGACTGTTTGGTTGTTAGTTCATATATGAATGATATGTATATTTGAATGGTTGGTATAACAGTTTTTTTAAAAATTATCTTTGTTTTAAATTTCGGGGACAAAATTCTTTTAATGGGGGAGGAATGTAACGACCCTGGATTTTGGCCCCGGTTATTTTAATAAATACTTAGTCTAAATTTAATAAAATGTAATTGATCATATTAAAATAAATATGATTTGGAAATACTGACATTTATTTATATAAACTGTATTTTAAAAAGGAGATTGATTTGGAATTTGAAATTAGTATTTCAAATAATATTCACAACAAAAATCTATCTTATATAATTAATTGAATACTTTACTTTATTTCTATTTAGTATAAAAAGATACATATAGATAATAATGATTGAAAATTCTAAAATAAAAGATTCTTAACAATATCTTGATAGAATTTACCTTATAGAACTAAATTAAAGCATTTTACATTGTTAACATTTGAGAAACAAATACAAATAGATGATAATGTTCAACATAAATTATTAATATTTATGTAAGTCAAATTAAATATAAATAAATAAGTGAACTCATGAATCTAAGATTAATGTTTTACGAATGGAAATAAATATGAAGTATAACTATAAATATAAATATAAACAGGGGTTAAGTGAAACATTAAGTATCAATCATAATTATGAACATAAGCATACAATACAAATATACTTATGCAGCTGAACATAATTATAATTATGTAACCATATTATTAAGAAAAGCATTTATTTGCTATCTTCTCAGCCTACTATTTGGCTTATGAAAGTATATTACAAATCTTTATACATAGTACAACATATTTTCATTCATAAGGCAAACATCTACCTTCAAGTAAAACAGTATCTGACAATACATATGAGTATAAACTATTTCAACTAGAAGATACTAAAGCAATTTTATAATAAGTATGTAAAGTTTAAAAACAAAGTAAAGTGAAAAGAATAAGTAGCATTCAAATAACAAAGACTAAAGGTAAGTCAGACAAGTAAATATGAATGAAAAGTAGTTATGTAAAGCAAACAAAACAAAGTATATGCACATATAATATCTCTGAACAAAGTAAAAGCATACGTAGACAAGTAAATAAAATATGTTGTAGCTGAAAAAAAAGCATGCAGGCAAGACAAGATGTGAAAATATAATACATCTATGTACATAAAGTACTTAAAACATTAAATGCTAGCACACATAAGTCAATTCAAATTTGTTTTCAAAATCCTTTCAGCCTCCTTATGGAAATGTCACTGACCAAACAAATAAAAATCTTGTACCAGCAAAGTACTTACCTATGTATACCTGTTTCTTATTTATCAAAGCTTCTTGTCATTTTCGTTCATTAAAAAAATACAAAACCAAAGAGCCAAAACCTGGAAGCTTCTCCTCAAATATATTCTTTAACCTGTAAATACTTTCCTGAAATCAAACCTTGTGATCAAAAGCCTGGAATCAAAGTTTAAATCATCATGTTCCAGACTAGTTCATTTTCAAAGCTTCAGTTTTCTAGTAGGTTAATCAAAGCAATATTTTCAGTTTCGAAGTTTCAAATGTTCAAAGCTTTTCAAGTTTTCAATCCAGTTTCATACTTTTTGCCTTTTCAAAAACAGGTGAGTAAACATTTTATACTAAAGCTTAGGTAAATAAAATTATGTTGCTTGTGAAAGTTTTGGGTTGAATGATGCTTGTTTGTGTATCTATTAAGTGGTATTCTTGTGTGTGTATATAAGTATGTGTTATGTGTGCATGACAGTATTTAATCTGTTCTTGAATGACTGGGTGTAATATGACTCAAAAATCAATTGATTCCTTCTTTGGTTAGTTTTATGCGGTGATGTTTAAACAAATTTGTTTAAAACAACCAGATTTAAATTTAAAAAAAAAATTAAAGTAAGAATTGAGGATAATATCCACTAGGATATATATTTTACAGTAAAACTTAGAAATTGCCAAAAATTGATTTCAACAATTAAATGATTTAAGTATATATCTTGAATCACCTCTGAAAGATAGGATTTTATAAAAAATAAATCATGATTTTTAGCATTTAATTGAATAGGAAATCTAAGGTTAACTGGAAATGGGTTTTCTAGAGTTTTCTGATGATCTAAGTGACTGGGATGGTCGAGATCTTGACTGGAGTTAGGTGAATGTACGGGAAGTATGGCAAAAATGGATGGTGGGTTTTTCGATCATCGAGGCGTCGGCGGAGTATAGATTTAGGTTTCTAACCCTAGAATTGGTTGAACTGAAAAGTCGGATCGCTGCTTCTTCTCTAGTGTATCGAGTTCGATGGGACCACGGGGGATGGGTTCGTGGATGGTCAGAGCTTCCGTGACCAGAAGTGCAGCCTCTCTGGTGGTCGGAGGTGAGTGTTCGAGATATTTTCTTGTGAAGGTGGTTGTTCCAAGAATTTCTGCCTTGCTCGATTTCGTTTTGAGGCTCGAACGAGAGATCTGGTGATCGATTCTGGATGGAACGTTGATGAGTGACGTGCCGGAGGATTCGTCACAGGTCGGAGATGGCTCCGGCGATGGTGCATGTGCACAAGATGGCATGAGCGTGTCAGCGAGGTTGTGGGTTGTTTCGACTCGCGTAATACTCGAGCAGGAGGGGAGTTGCTTCGGGGTTCCTGAGTTTTTGCGTGGGGTTTTTTGTATAACTGCTGATGGTTGTCTTAAATAAAAAGTAAACAAAAGAAGAAGAAAAGGAGAAGTAGATGTATTAGGGGTGACACGGGAAAAGGTGGGTGGAACTCGAAGCAACACTCGAGTAAGATCAGGGAAGGTCTCGGGTTTTAGTGGGAAGGTCTCGGGTCTGTTGATTTTTGATCTGTTGTTTTAAAATATAAATAGGTGGAAATATTTCACAAAATTAAGATAGAATTTAATACTAGTTAAATTATGAAATTAATGTTTTGCAATGTTTCAAATCTTTAGCTGTTATTTTAATTATGGAATTAATTTAAATTAATTATTGAGTTAACTAATACTTAAAGTTGTAGTTAATACTATAATTGATTATCAAAATTTTAAAGAAGACTTTTACATGTTTAATTAAGTTGAACATATAGATAAATAAATTGTTTTAGAAAGAAATTAAGAACAATTGCTTTTAGATTGTAATTAGCGATAGATTATTTATTTTTGGGAAGTGATTGGGAGTAATCACTTTATAATGAGAGATCGAGTAAATTAAGTACGAATAAATAAATGGTTAAGTAAGTAATTAGCAGAAATTAAATGGGTAATTAAGTTTGATTAATAATTAAGACTATTAATTAAATGATTAATTAAAGTAAATAACTGGGTTAAGAAGCAATTAAGTAAATGGTAGTGTGAAATTAAATAATTAAGTAAATAAGACTTAATGATTAATTGAGTAATCATTAATTAAGCAATTTGAAATGAAACAAGTAATTAATTGTTAATTTATGATTAATTAAATAGAGTTAAGTGATTAACTCCCAAGTAATTAATTCTCAATTGAATTAATTACAAATGAGAATTTAAGACGATTGCTTATAAATTGTTGTGTATGTAGAATATCTAATTGTGATGTTTATTTGATGATATTCTGTAGTGCTCTCTGATATGTTGTGATATATCTATGATAACTGTATATGTTTAACTGTGATAAATGTTGTTTGAATTATAACTTGAATTAAACTGTTTAAGTTAATTAGACAACTTGGCCCTTAAAATGGCGTTTGGATTCGATGAGACCGAGATCGAAAGAATCAAATTTGATTCTCCGAAAACCACATCGATCCAATTTAAACGTTAAGTCGTGAATCCTGAAATGAAGATCGAGATGGTGTTTTCAGAATGCAAGGGTTATCGTCGTTGACTCTGAGGGTGATTCCAAAATGAGTGTGACGAGATAATGTCTTCGGTTTCGTTCGAACCCGGAACGAACTTGTATGGATTGAATGCTTTCAGCACATCATCAGGCGGACGATGAGCATTCTAAGTGATATGTTCTATAAAGGTAATCGCAGCCTCAAGCCTCATCAACCGGGAATGGCTAAAACAGGGGAGATGCAGCAAGGTTAGGTGGGTCATGCCCAAGCAGGACAAGAAATTTCCCCTGTCTAGATGTCCCTTTATATTTCGGCTGTGTGGGCGGTTGCTAGC
Source organism: Allium cepa (assembly GCA_030765085.1). Taxonomy (NCBI): domain Eukaryota; kingdom Viridiplantae; phylum Streptophyta; class Magnoliopsida; order Asparagales; family Amaryllidaceae; genus Allium; species Allium cepa. The sequence continues at coordinate 524,645,471 of CM060934.1, read as the reverse complement.
TACAACCGCGGGGTTTATCTTGTTCGGGACAGTTCAGTAAGGAATGGTTCAGGCCTTGTGTTGCAAGGGGTCGAGAGTGATACTCGGTACGGTGATCTTGGCCCCGTACTGTGACGGGTGGTACCCCAGTAGCCCTGCCATTGTTGGAAATCCATTTTTCCCTACGAAACCCTACGGTTTTGATTTGTATTACCCACTTTTGTGGCTAGTAGCTGGAATTTAATCATGTAACAATTTCGGCTATTTTATAATTACTTGAAAACCCTAGACACTATTATAATATCACTAGATTTCCTATGAAATGTTTTGGTTAGCGTAAGGTAAAAACTTACCCGTATTTATTTGTGGGAAGTCTTACGTGATACCTTTATTTTCAAATGTTTTCAAAGTTAAACAACCTTAAACCGTTTACTCATACCAGACCCATGTCTGACCCGGAGTTTATATTTTGTGTTTTCATAAACTCTTGGGTACTCAAATTTTTTATGAGTAACCAAGTGATAGGTTTTGGACCTTGATTTCTGGAGGTGCTTGGAGCAGGAGATTCCAGACGTATATAGCTATTTATGCAGTACCATTGTGTTAGTTGATGTGTATTGTACCACTGATGTATGTAGTGATAGATGTATGTTTGATTAACATATGTATTGATATTGTATAACTCTGATATATGTAAAAACTATGAAATATTTATGTGATATATTATATTTTGTTCCGTTCCGCTGTGAGATTCTGATGTTGTTGTTCTTTCTTTCTCTTTCTTTCTACTTCTATCCCTTTCTTTTCTTTATGATGATACGTCCTTTTGGTAGTAGAAGGGCGGGTCGTCACAGTTGGTATCAGAGCGTAGGTTGGTGATAACCTTGGCTCTGGTAGGAATTACTCATAAAATAGAGTTAGCAGTACTCCAAAATGAGTTTGAGTGTATTAATAGATATGAGCGCGTATTTGTTAGTGAATATAAAGTGGTTTTATATTGTATTGATTGATTTATCGAGTGGTATATGAACCTTCATCGGCATAGCCTCGAAAACTATATCAAAGGGTTTCTAAACACTTAAATAGAGCAATTCGACACAATATTGATTTTCACAGCGGGTGAATGAAATAATTTCATCCAAAATTATATTTTGATATAAAAGAAATATTTTTCTGAAATTATTATATATGTTTGGATGATTGGTTGTTAATACTATAATTGAATAAAAATTTAAAATTCGAGTGGTTTATAACCAAATAAAATTGTCTAAGTATGATTTAAGTAAAAGGGGAATATAACTAAAATTTGATTAAACCAGAATTTAAGTCCCGGAAATTTGAAGGCGTTTAAATGGATTTAAACAAAAGGATTTGGGAATTTAAAATCGTGGGAATGTTTGAAATGTTTTTCCAAAGATTTGAAGGCAATAATGGGATATTGTTTTGGGAAAAATATTGTTGAATGGAAATTGTTTGGAAAGAATTTGTGGAAGTAAGGAAGCACTGAATTCACTTCAAGTCGCTGGAAAATAATCCTGATGGTGATGGCCACATCATCAGTATTCATTTTCGATTTTCTAAAGTGATGGATTGCTATCAGGATATTGGTCATGATATTGTTTGGGCTTGTTGGGTATACAATTTGTTTTAGAAATTTCAAAAAGAAAATTTGTTTTGGTGAAAACAAGTGTTTGGAATTTGAAAATTTGATTTGATATACCAAGTAGGTATGTGTAGTTATCATTTCAAAATGGTTTTGGGAATAAAAACTGGGCAATTGAATTCTAAGAATTCTATTTAATAATGTGAAAGGTTTGAATAAATCAACTATTGAACTTATGAAGTAAAGTTGATATTAATAAGAAGAAATCGGGAATTTTGATTCCGGAATTAAAATTTAATTTAAGTAAATAAAAGTGAAGAAAATGTACTTGAGTTTAACCTGAGATAAGTTAAATGGAATTGAAGTTCAAAATGAACTTATTTGGATATAAAATTTGAAGGTAATATGATTGTAATTGTGAGGTGGAAATTTATACCTTAAGACAGTAAGTGCTATATATATAATCTGAAATTGTGGTTATAAGATGAAATGACTCAAATGAGCAATATAAGCTTTTAAGTAAACAAATAAGTTTTGAGCTCATAATTTGAGAAATAAATTTAAAAGGATGGTAAGTAGATAGATTCAACTGAAATTGAGATGGAATAAAGCTGAATTCAGTTAAGTTATAAATAATATTGAATGGAATAAAATTCTTACGTAAATAAGTAAATATAAACCAAGTAAGCCTTGAATTTGGATAAAATAGAATTGGAGTAAGTTGTAAACAAATATAATTCAAGCATAAAATTGAATAACCTTATTATGAATAAATTCAATAATGAATGGTTGATGTAAATTAAAATTTAAGAATGGATAAAAGGATAAACTAAACGAATAGATTAGTAAAAAGTTGGGATTGGATAAAAGAAAAATCAAATCAAAAAAAAATTTGAGCGAAGTGGTGGAATAGAATAAACTTAAGTTATTGGGTGAAACAGTTTGAAGAAAATAAATAACTTAAGTAAATTGTGAGATGGTTATTTCAAATATTGGTTGTCGAGTTTAATAAAATGGTTTGGAATCAAACCTGTTGAAATGAAAGAAAATGCAATGAAAGGATTATGAATAAATTATATGTGATGGAGTCAAGGGAATCAATTTAAGATTTGTTATGAAGCTTAAGTAATTATTTATTCACAATAGTATTGTCAAATTGCATATAGAAATGAGTTGTTTTGAAGTAAACAAGATTAGATAAAATTCTATGAATTATTGGAAGCAAAATAGGATGAATGAATATGAGTTTGTTTTGCTTAAATGGATTATATATAAGCAGGTAGGTTGTAAATCACTTAACTGAAGAGAATGAATTGAGAATTGGTTGGAAGTAATTGTAATAAGTGATTGAAACCCTACATATGTGCTTATGAAAATATGTAATGCTAAAATAAGGAAACTCTGCTAAAACTTTACAAAATTTTGGGAGCTAGGAATTAAAAAAAAAAATTAGCAACAAAACAATTTCAAATTGAAAATTGAAATAAACTAATGAATGAAACTGATTCAACATAATGATAGGAATCAGTTATAAATGAAAGTTAGTTAATAAATTAAATATTCAGAGTTGAAAATAAATTGAATTCACATGGAATTGGAAATTCAGATTTAAATAAGAAGATTAAGGCTTAAATGGTAGAGTAATAATATAAGAGTATACATAATGCTTATATTAAGCTTAAGAAATGAATGGTGGAATTCTTAAGTAAAATTTGATATTGAGAAAATTATTCCAAGTGGATAGGAATCAAAATAATGTGAATAAAAGAAATTGATATGGTTGATAATCAATGGATATAAATATGTAGGATGAACGTATATTATTTTATTCGTATAACAATTTGATCCAGATTCGAGCACAGAATTTCGAGATAATTATATATCGATCCGAGTTAGGATTTTTCACTCGATTTTCGACGACGAATTATGGATTTGGATTTTGATTGATTCTGGGAATTCTCTATCATAATTGTGACTATGCAAGGAGAATAACAGTTTCTGATCAAGAAACCAGTTCTGAGTCCGTACTAGGAAGTCGGGTGGACGATACTAGTTCGGAAGTGAAATTGTGTGATCGAGCGAGCGATCGGATTTGATATTGCGTACGAATAGTATATGTGCATCGTACGGGCTTGATTGAATAGATATTGAAATTCTGTAATGAAGTCAATAAATTTGGAAAGAATTGATACTGTAATTTCAGTATTGAATTGCTAGAATGGATGTCTGGAATTTATTGTATATTCCATATATCCTATTAGGGAAATTTGCTCATGATTCATCATTAGTTGTTAAGCCAGTAATTCAGGAATTTGAAAGTTGAATCAAATTTGACTGTGGTCAGGAATCCAGTTTGGATTGTTGATCATCGAGAGACAACTCTGAGAAATTTTAGGGAAGTTTATCCGGATTTTTGTTCGGATAACTAGTGTTATTAGTAAGGATAGACTGTTTGGTTGTTAGTTCATATATGAATGATATGTATATTTGAATGGTTGGTATAACAGTTTTTTTTTAAAATTATCTTTGTTTTAAATTTCGGGGACGAAATTCTTTTAAGGGGGGAGGAATGTAACGACCCTGGATTTTGGCCCCGGTTATTTTAATAAATACTTAATCTAAATTTAATAAAATGTAATTGATCATATTAAAATAAATATGATTTGGAAATACTGACATTTATTTATATAAACTGTATTTTAAAAAGGAGATTGATTTGGAATTTGGAATTTGAAATTAGTATTTCAAATAATATTCATAATAAAAATCTATCTTATATAATTAGTTAAAATGCTTTACTTTATTTCTATTTAGTATAAAAAGATACATATAGATAATAATGATTGAAAATTCTGAAATAAAAGATTCTTAACAATATCTTGATAGAATTTACCTTATAGAACTAAATTAAAGTATTTTACATTGTTAACATTTGAGAAACAAATACAAATAGATGATAATGTTCAACATAAATTATTAATATTTATGTAAGTCAAATTAAATATAAATAAATAAGTGAACTCATGAATCTTATATTAATGTTTTACGAATGGAAATAAATATGAAGTATAACTATAAATATAAATATAAACAGGGGTTAAGTAAAACATTAAGTATAAATCATAATTATGAACATAAGCATACAATGCAAATATACTTATGCAGCTGAACATAATTATAATTATGTAACCATATTATGAAGAAAAGCATTTATTTGTTATCTTCTCAGCCTACTATTTGGCTTATGAAAGTATATTACAAATCTTTATGCATAGTACAACATATTTTCATTCATAAGGCAAACATCTACCTGCAAGTAAAACAGTATCTGACAATACATATGAGTATAAACTATTTCAACTAGAAGATACTAAAGCAATTTTATAATAAGTACGTAAAGTTTGAAAGCAAAGTAAAGTAAAAAGAATAAGTAGCATTCAAATAACAAAGACTAAAGGTAAATCAGACAAGTAATATGAATGAAAAGTAGTTATGTAAAGCAAACAAAACAAAGTATATGCACATATAATGTCTCTGAACAAAGTAAAAGCATGCGTAGACAAGTAAATAAAATATGTTGTAGCTGAAAAAAAAGTATGCAGGCAAGACAAGATCATAATAACTCTTTTGACGACTTTGAGCCATTTTCAATTTCTTTCGTATAAAATCAACTTTTTCTATGGCTTCTTTAATCATATCCGGTCCAAGGACAAGTCTATCACCTTCCTCAATCCAGCATGCGGGTGATCGACACGGACGACCACATAAAGCTTCAAAAGGAGCCATCTCTATACTAGTCTGATAGCTATTGTTATATGAGAATTCGACCAGATGTAAATGGTCCTCCCAAGAACCACCAAAATCAAGTATACAAGCACGTAATAGGTCCTCTAAGATTCGGTTAATCCTCTAAGTCTGCCCATCAGACTATGGGTGATAAGCAGTGCTGAAATTCAGTTTTTCCCAATGCATCTTGAAATGCCTCCCAAAATCTACTTGTGAAGATCGGGTCACGATCACTCACTATACTGCAAGGAACACCGTGGAGATGGACAATTTCTTTCACATATAACTCGGCTAAACTTGCTGACGTGCGTGTAGATTTCACTGGCAAAAAGTGGGCGGTCTTAGTCAAACGGTCCACAATGACCCAGATTGCTTCATTGCCTTTCCGAGTACGAGGCAACCCATCAATGAAATCCATCGATACTTGGTCCCATTTCCCCTTGGGTACCTCTAAAGGCTGAAGTAAACCCGCCATTTTCTTTTGATCGCTTTTGATTTGTTGGCAAGTAGCACAGCGACTCACTTATATAGATATGTCCATTTTCATTACCTTCCACCAGAAAGTTCTTTTGATATCATGATGCATCTTGTTAACTCCTGGATGGATGCTGAATTTAGATTTGTGACATTCATCTAAAACTTCACGTTTCAGGTCAGGAATATCCGAGACACAAATCCTACATTTCATCCTTATAACTCCATTATCATCAATCGCAAAACTAGAATCTTCACCTCGACGAATCCTCCCATATATTTCCTGAAGAAACTTGTCCTCTTTTTGCTTGTTGGCTATCTTTTCAAGGAGAGTAGGAGTGACAACAAGATATGCAAGAACAGCATGCCTCCTACTTAAAGCGTCGGCAACTACATTGGCTTTTCCCAACGTATATTGAATATCTAGGTCATAAGACGCCAGAAATTCCAACCAACGTTGTTGTCACGGATTTAGATCTCTTTGGGTGAAAAGATATTTCAAAGATTTGTGGTCGGTGAATAATTCGAATATGGCCGAGATATCAACAGAAATTCCTTCTTCATTAACAATATGGCCGAGAAATTTAACTTCTTTGATCCAAAATGGGATTTGGAAAATTTTGCGAATAGAATATTTCTCCTCAATATCTCCAAAACGATTCTAAGATGCTCGGCATGCTCCTCTTCAGTCTTGGAATAGACCAAAATATCATCAATAAAAACAAGCACAAATTTATTCAATACTTCCCAAAACACACGAGTCATAAGACCTACAAAGTATGCTGGAGCATTGGTTAGCCCAAAAGGCATGACTAACCATTCGTAGAACATATTCGGAGCCCTAAAAGTGGTCAAATGAACACAATCTTCGGCGATTCGTAGTTGATGGAACCCCTGGGCAAGATCCATCTTTGAAAAGAAACGAGTGTCGTGCAATTGATCAGACTGATCATCAATTCTAGGCAAAGGAAATTTATTCTTGAGAGTTAGCTTATTGAGATCGCGGTTGTCCACACACAATCACAAAGATCCGTCCAATTTAGCAACAAACACGACGGCTGAACCCATTCAGAAACACCAGGTCGAATTAACCCTTTTGCTAGTAAATCATTGGTTTGCTGAACTAATTCAACCCTTTCCTTGGGTGCTATCCTACGACTTGCATGAACGATAAGACGAGCATTGGGAACTAGGTCAATTCTGCATTCTATTTCTGGTGTGGAGGTAAAGATTTCACTTCTTTAAACACATCTAGAAAATCTCTAACAATGGGCATAGACTCCAGACTGGGTTCGGGATAAGCAAGTTATACATCAACCCTTCTCTTTTAGGACTAGGGTCCTCACAAGAAATCTCAATAAAATCTCAAAATTTGGTTTTGATTGAAAGCAATCGATTATTGCAATCCAATTTGGCTTTGTATTTTGCTAGCCAATCCATTACGAGTAAGACTTCAAACTAGTTAAAATCAAGGACAAAGAGACTGATAGGGAATTGGTAACAAGAATATGAAATAGGAACGTCTCTACATCGAAGACAAAGGTTCGCGAGACCTCCAACTTGATTCTTTACGCATGTAGGCTCATCAACAAAATCAGGTTCAAGATTTAATTCATTAATAGCTTGCTGAGAGATAAAACTGTGTGTAGCACCCGTGTCAAATAGAACTCTAACAATGCTATCACAAATAGAAGATTACCTTCCAGAACTCCTTTCCCCTTTTCTGCTTTGGAAGATGTAGGTTTGTCTTTGACTATGTACACCTTGGCTATCTGAGCTTGCTTCATGACTGGGCAGTCTTTAACTTTGTGTCCCAATTTCTGACAATAATAACATTTCCTGGGCTTCGCTTGAACGGATTGATCTTTCTTTGGCTTCTTGTAGCTGTTTGAGTAGTGGCCTTTTTCTAAGCAATTAAAGCAAGTAACATTCTCTGCCGTGCTTCCCTGATTGCTCTTCTTTTTCTCCTTACCCTGCCATGGTTTCTTGCTTCCATATTTCCTCTTCTTCCAATTTTGACTGCTCGAATTTCTTTTCCCCACCGGGGCTTCTTGCATGTCAAGTGTAGCATATATGTATCCAATATCAACCAAAACTGAAAAGGATTCTTTGACGTGGCCAGTCATCCTTTCGTGAAACTTCTTATTCACCCCACGAATGAACCTTTCATTCTTCTTTAAAGGTGTGTTTACCAATTCTGGACCAAAACGAGACAATTCATTGAATTTGTTTAGATACTCCTCGAATGAAAAACTCCCCTGCTTTAAGTCCATGAATTCCTGGTGAATTCGAGAAATTCCAGCGATGGCATATAGCGCTTCTTAAATACTTCTTTAAATCTCCCCAAAGTAAACTCGTCTTCTGGCTTATCTACAGTAACTGTCTCCCACCATGCTAAGGCTTCTTCTTGAAATTGCCAAGAAGCTATGAGTCGCATCTGATCGTCTTGCAACTTTATCCCTCTAAAGATTCTTTCACATGATCTGATCAATGCTTGGGCCTCAAAAATCGATTCCTTGCTGGTAAATGGCTTACCATCAAGTCTTGAGAAACTCTTATATAAATCAGCCAGATTCGGCTAATGCTGAGTAGATAAAGCTGCTTCTGCTGTTGGGGGAACTTGGCTAGGTGTTGTGGCATTTCCTCGCCCCTCCAGCTCTTCCTCTTCATCCGCTCATTCTTACTATCTGTAATTAGTAATAAAATTGGTTTAGATATTCAGATGAGATATCTTAAGGAAGGTCAGCAGTTAAAAGAAATAGACCAAGAAAATTTAAGGTTTCGGTCTCGGTTATACACATTCTAGGGTATTCTTCACCCTATCTCTAATGAGCCATCTAATGTGTTTTACTCCGTAGCCAAAGTTCTTACTCAACCTTCAGCTCTGATACCACATGTCACGACCCGAAATCCAATGTTCGAAAATTGACACTAAATACCTCACTTGTATTCGACTGTCGAAAATCCAAACATCGAACTTCAGTCGGATGGAGCTTATAACAACATTAGATGAATATAAAACAGCAGAAACAAAATGAATAACATACATTACATCACAGATACATCATCATAATATCCATTACAACATCAGAGTATCATAATACATATGTCACAACTCCAAATAGAACATCATAATAGAACAACAAGTGATCATATGCCAAATAGTCTTCAAAGGAATGAAGCGATAGTGATCTTCCAAAAAACTAAGCACCTTGAGTTTCAAAAGCTTCCAAAATATCTCCAAGGTAAAAGCCTCCAAAATACTGCTAACACCAAAACACGAAAACCTGCTACTAGGCCGCGCGTGTGGAAATGATGGGTACCCGGAGTTTAGAAAGGAACAATAAACTCCTGGTCAGTCATGAGAATGGTATGAGTAAACAAAAATAGTTGCTTTTAAATAAAACAGATTTATAAAAGAAAACTGTTTATGCTTTTGGAAAATGAAACTACCATAAGACCTCCCACCACATACACAATGCAATCGCAGAATTAAAGGAGATTTCTTCTTATGATGGTCAAATATGCTTTATACGATAAAAATTATTTAATATTATTACTAGTGCATAGTGTGAAAACATTTCGAAAGTATAATATTAATCTTATCCAGCATACCACATTTCGTCGTATGCCTACTATAGCTACCATGTTTTGTGGTAGGTTACCGCCACGCTGCATGGCAGGTTATACAACTAAAACCGTACAGGCTCATATTATTTCTTTGGATTTCCAACAAATGGTCAGACTAAGGAACTTCCTACGGCCACATGGATATGCCTCTGGAGGGACGTCCTGAGAACCAACCCGGCTCTCTGCCAACACAAGGCCGGGTTACCTCTGTAACTAGGTAACTACTACTCGAGTATGCCACCCCCCGGTCGTTTGCGACCTTTATTCGAGGGTCCTCTACCACAAAGCAACAACCACACAGTAAATGAGATTGCAGCAACCACATAGGTAAAGTATCTGGGCTCCGTACCATGATACCACCTTTTTCCAGAAGGAAATGACATACCCTAAAGGGTGCGACCCTCATAACCTTGCCGCATTTTTCCTGTTTTGACCATTTCTAGGTTGTAAGGTCCGATGAGGTCTCTGCCACAAAGCTATGCTTTACACGAAAGCCATGCTTTGATCACAAATGATAAACAAATGATCATCAACACACAGCAGCACTTAGCATGCCACACTACCAAATTGGGAGTATATCACTGATAACCTTCGATTACATAACCTCTGAGCTCGTACGTCTCAGAGAAGGTTGTTAAGCTAAGAGAATAAATTCTCCGCCACCAATAGATATGTATTTGAAAGAAATCTACTTTGTATCTCAAAGTGTAGAGTCAGACACACAACCATACAAGTCTGTTCCGGGTTCGAACAGAACCGAAGGCACTTCGTCCAATAAAGGAAGATGCCCTTACAAATCCGAATATCCATAATCCCAATTGGACTCCCCATCACATGTGGAGATCTTTATACCGGAGCAACTCAGTGCATAAAAATTCGATTGGTTATCCTATCATTTTCGAAGACACCCGGTCTTCACCACCGTCTTCAAATGCTATTAATTTCGTCGAATCATTATTCGAAATGGGTTATATGACACAATGGTCCTCTCCCTGCTAATCCGAATAGTGAACGCTTAAATTTAAAACACGTGGATGTATCAATTACAAAGATTCACATTCAGGGTTCGATGTGGGTTTCGGATAACTGACTGATATCCGACTCCCTGTCGCATCGAAATTTAAATGCTGTTTTACAGGCAAAGGGGTTTTCACATAAATACGGTAACAAATCACAAACCACAGTTTAGCACAAAGCAATTCACATCACACAGTATCATAGTCACAACAAAAATATCAATCCATTATACAACATTTGATAATAGTTAATCATTTTCAATCAAGGTGAATGTGATTTAACTGAATTAACCACATAATTATTTTTATTGATTATTTCAAATCAATGATTAATTATTCTTAATGATAAATTAATTAAATCTTAATCAACTTTATTAATTACTTATTCCTTAATTAATTATTTTAATTAACTTCCAATTATAAATTAATCAACTTAAATTATCTAATTAAAAATTCTTAATTACAAATAAATTAAACACTTAATCATTAATTTATCAATCCTTAATTACAATTATAAATCCTTAATTACTTAGTTAATTATAATTATTAATTTAATCATTCTTGATTACTTTCCAAAACAATTGATTAATAATAAATAAATTAACATTTAAAAATCTTCTTTAAACTTTGAAAATAAATTTATTTCTAACTTGAAACCTTTAATTAAGTTTAAAACTTGTCTTACATTAATCACTTAATTGAAGTATTAATCGGATTTTAAAACATTGTTAAGTGTTTACTTAATTTATTAAAACTTGAAATAAATTCTTACTTAAGTTGTCAAACAATAATTACTTTATTAGTACTAAAATTTGTTTAACAACATTAACTTAAATTTATTGGGCTTAACCCTTTTGAAACAAAACCCGAGATTACCCCAGTTGTACTCGAGTTGACACTCGAGTTTCTCACCATTTCACCCAAGAAATTCCTCACGTACGCTTCGTTTTCCTCTCTTTTTTTCCAGTTAAGTTGAGATTTAGTTTAAGTTTAAATTAAAGTATCAGGAAATTTCTTACGCGCGCTCAGGTTATAACCCGAAGCAATCCATCCATATACTCGAGTAACAACTCGAGTTGCTCACCATCAACAATACTGAAACCACCTACGTCGTACATGTGCACGGCGTCTCACCGTGGCTCCAGCGAACTCCACTAACTTCGGCAAGTCGCGAATCATCCCAATACTCGAAATCAAATCTCGATTCGACACAAAAAAATTTAAATCGAATATAAGCAGTTCGTTCATAAAACTGCACTCGACCCATCCAACGAAACCACTTCGTCGCAATTGCTCAGACCTCTGGAGACGCTCCAATTTCGTCCACACCACGTCAACACCCCACTCTACCATTCCCCTGTGTTTCGAGAAGCTCGGTCAATCAGAGGAGATGAACACGTCTCATTTTCTGACCACAACACAATCGAGCTGTAAACCCTAAATTATCTTGACCCATCAATTCGTGCAATAGAAAAATTATTCAACAATTTTCTCGAAATCATAGATGTTCAAACTTGCTTCAAGCAAAATCTTAACATTCAAAATTGGTTCGATCATCAGAAAATGGTTTAAATGCAAAACCTGTTCAACTGTGAACTGCTCATAAAATACTAAACTAAAAATTACCATTTTTGTTTTAAAAATCTTATCTTTAGCTGTTGAGTCAAGTTATACAAATGAATCGATGTTTTAAATTATTTGAATTTATCATATATTTGTTTTTTTACTATAAAACTAGATTTACAGAATCAATTCTTCATTATCATGCAGAAAACAAATTCTTATGCCATAATTTAAATTTAAACAAACTTGCTTTGTTGACACTTTATGCCTAACAAAGGTTGGATGATAATATTTTGAATCTTGATTAAATATTTGACCCTGTAACATCAAACGGAGAAGACCAGTATGTTTAATTTTTTCACAGAACAAACTTATATATATATAACACAGAACTATATTCAAAACTAAAACATATACAAAGCATATTATCAATGAATCCTGTATTGTTTTATTTTTAAACTTAAAGCTTTAAAATCTATGTTTACTCACCTGAAAAGTTTGTGAACGACGAACACTTTTGTGTTGAAAAGGTGCAGTATTTTTTTGATTTTCCTATTAATCAATTTTCTGTTTTGTTGTTGAACTGAATTTGAATTTGTAAAAAAATAGTGATGTTTATTCTTTTTTTCTTCTTTCAGGCTTGCTAAGCTATGATGAACGAACAAGAACTAATATGGTCGTATATATAAAGGAAACAGTTTGTACAGGTAGGTGTTATCTGGTGTAGCTTACTTCTTTTGGTCAGTTTCCTTTTTTTACTTTTTTGATTTGATCATATTTTTCTTTTGGAAACTGAAATGATTTTATTTGTGCTTGAGAAGATAGCATTTAATGCAATTATTCCCATTCCTGTTTACATGCATATCTAATTGAACTTTGTATACATATTTTTTTATACATAGATATTTTTGTTTCTTCTCTTTTGCCTTGCTTATATAAAATTCACATTTTTTTACTTTGTCTTGCATTCACACATGAATTTCCATATATATTTATTTATGGTTTATCTAACCTTATATATTTATGTTTAACACAAATTCTTGTTTTCTATATATTTTTTCTTTATTTATTTAAATCTTAAACTACCAAATACTTTATTTATATCCATATATTTTTGTAATATTTAATATTAATAATATTTTATTTGTTTTGAAACTTTTCAAATTAAATTTCAAAAGTTCAAATAAGTCACCATATTTAAATTAATAAATTTTGGGAAGTTACAAATCCAAAGCAAATGAAATCAAATCGATTAAAGCAAATAATTCAAACAAAGCAACCAAATAAAATCAAACGTTACGAGGAACTTCCACTCATCCTTCTTCTCCAAAGATAAGGTCTGCTTTAATGGCATCCCAATTTTCATTGTCATTGGTGAGAGAGACTGGAGGATGTGCTTCGTTATCATCCTTGTGCAGGGAGGAAATCATCCATCGTATCGCATCGAAATGCCTTTCTTGCTCGTTAATCATCTGCATTTGCCTCAATTCTAAGTGTCCCTAGTTATGAATAATGAACGGGAGAATATTCTTGAATGAATTAAGAGTTTCTTCAAGATTCTCAGATAAGTTATGAATTGGATTAGCCATATTTGAAATTGTGAGAAGAATGAGAGATAGAGAAGATAAGAAATAATATTCGATGATGAATTCTAGAAGAAATAGGTACTTGTGTAGAAATTCGTTTGAAATGAATAGACATATGGTAGTTATTCAAATTTCAAATTCAAAATGAATTGTCATTTCTGACCATTAGATGTCGACATGGCCATAGGGGGTATGTCGACATGGGGCAGTGAAGTTTTGTGACTTATTTTAATTGTGTGAATAATTGTGTGTGTGTGTATATTTATATAATATACTAACATTTATTCTGGAGATAAGATAAGCTAGATAACAGAAAAGAAATTCCATTTCATTTCCTAATAAGACGATCAACGATTAATCATAAAGAACTACACGAACATTCAAATCAAAATAAACTAAAACAAATACAACGACATACGAAAAGGTAGAATTAGTTAGAGGATGATGATGATGAAGATAATCCAAGCTTCTTGCTGACTTTGGAAATAAACTTGTTCATCTTAGATGAAATTTTATCCAACTTCTTACAAACGGATCGTTTAAGAATCCGATGATTCTCAACAATGGTCTTTTGGTATTTGAGAAAGGTTTTGTTGGACGGATTAGCAGGATAGTCAATGCTTTTCAAAGAAGTTTCACCTTCTTCTTCTTCAATTTCCATTTCATCCCCTTCTTCTTCTTCTTCCTCTTCCTCTTCTTCCATCTCCTCATGAGCCAAACGCTCTTTCTTTTCGGCAAGAGTCTCATGAGGTTGAAAAACAAATGAAATTTTCATAAGCGAAATGTTGGAATGATTGAAAACTTTTCTAGAAACTAATTCTTCTCCTTTGAAATCCACGCCAAAATACTTAAAAATCCAAGTGGGATAAATTCCATGATACAAAGTATTCTCACTCATTTCAAGGTTTTTAGGACAAAGTTCATCCAAAATAACTTGCGCCCAATTAATGTCATAATTTCCAAAAATAGAAAAAAGTACTTTGCAAACTATTGAAGTAGGATTATTAAAATTCCCCGATCTTGGGGTCAAAGTATGTTGCAAAAGAAGATTGACAATTCTTGCTTTTGGTCGAAAATTTCGATTTTTGAATTCAAAATTATCATTCCCTTTGAAAATGTGATGAAATGTCTCATGATCATTTTCATCGATTTTAAACCTAGAAAGATCCATTCCCGTACTCTTGCAATTGAGAATGGTACCCAAAAGATCACAATTCAAAACAATTCTAGTGCCTTTGACACTACTCCAAATTTCAACATCATTTCCGTTATAAAATCCATGGTTTAAATTTGCATAAAATTTTTTGACAAGGTTTGGATAGCAAACAAAATCATTTTGAGAAGCATCAACAAGACTAAGAATATGATTGTTTGCAAAAAGAGAATCAATTTCATAAGAAGAAAAATCTTGAAAAATAGCAAACTTTCCGGGATGGACTTTGGCATAATTAGCATAATTGATGTATGCTTTTATTGCCTCCAGATCATTGAAGAGCTCTTTTATTTTTCTAGAAATTCTCATGGTGGAGGAGTTGCTTGAAGAAATCATTAAAGTAGAGAGTAGAGAGCTTGAAGTTTTGAAGAGAGAGTTTGAATTTGGAAATGACAGTGAAAAGATATGATAAAAGATAGTGAATAAATAGATTCTCAAAGGACATGTTCTCTGGTCAAAGATGTCTTTATAGAGAATTGAATGAAGTGAAAAGGTGAAGGAAAATTCAACCATTTAAATTCAAATTTTGAATTTAAAATTCTGGTACCCATGTCGACATCATGGTGGGGACCACTATCGACATGTGCCTATGAATTTTTGTGATTTAATTTTCCTTAGTACTCTAGTATATATATACTTATTATATTTAATGTATATATATCTGGAATATTATTAGAATTATAGTATTTTCAATATATTATTATACTACAAAAATAATAAAAATAATAAAATAATAGTGCAAGTTTTAAAATTCAAATAACACACCAATTCAAAATCAATCAATCAAGCAATCAAGCATCTAATTCTAAGCATGCAATTTCAACCAATCATATTGTAAATGTGTACCTTTTTCTGAGTCCATTTCTTTGAATTCGTCGAAGACATGAATTGTCGTGAAACACAAATTTGAATTATCTGTCTTTTGATCATCATCACTTGAGGACGAGTCTGAGTCATTTAGAGTAGCAGTAAATGCACACTTCCGTTTCTTTGCTGGATCACCGTTCATAGGAGGATTTTGCCTATCTGGACAAGGACAGTCTCTTTTGATATGGCCTCGTTCATCACAGTTGAAAATTTTGACATTTTTTGGCATTACATTATGATTTCCAGAGTTCTTATAGTGGTTTCTCTTGAGATCATTTATCTTTCTGTATTTTAGGAATTGCCTAAAATTTCATAAAGGCTATCTCTTCATCATTATCACCATATCCATCGGTCAATGCATTGAATGCCACTGATTTCTTTTCAGATGCTTTGCTTTCTCTTCTCCCGATCATTTGGACTTCAAATGACATTAAATTTCCAATTAGTTCTTCTATCTTTAAGGTAGTGATGTCATTTGCATCTTCGATCGCAAGTGTCTTTTGATCCTATTCTGGAGTACGAGAATTTAAAATTTTTCTGACTTGATCTTCTTCAGAAAATTCCTTTCCCAAGGATATTAAAGAATGCACAATATCCTGAAATCTACTATACATATCTGAAATAGACTCATTAGGATTCATTCTAAATAATTGAAACTGATTTGTGAGCATGAAAATTTTAGACTGTTTAACTTTGCTTGTTCCTTCATGAGTTACTTGCAAAGTTTTCTAGATTTCATATGTAGACTTACAAACTGACACTCTATTAAGTTCATTTCCATCTAGTGAACAAAACAGAATATTTATTGCTTTAGAATTATTTTGTGCAACAGTCTTTTACTCAGCGGTCCATTGTGCAAAATCAGTTGTGGGTTCAGAATATTCAATTTGTGTGATATTCCAAGTGTCTAATCCTATAGATTGTAAATATATTTTCATCCTACATGTCCAACATGCATAGTTACTGCCATTAATAAGTGATGGTCTGACAGTAGACTGACCTTCTACAAATGAACTAGTGATAGGGATACTAGTGTTAGTAACAGTACCAGTGTTGGTAGCCATTTTGAAAACTTTTTCAAAATTCAGATTATGAAACTTTGAAAACCTTGCTTTGATATCAAATGTAAGAAATGCGGGTTACGGATCTTAAGGCTAGGATTAACACTAGAAGGGGGTGAATAGTGTTTATAAAGAATTACTAAATCTTTTTAAGTTTATGTTAATTTGAACACAGATGTATGCAATATCCAGACACAGATATGATCACAGAAACAAATACAGATGCAGAAATAAAGTAAAAGCAGTAATGGAAAGAACACACCGGATTTTATACGGGTTCGGAGTTACCCAACATCCAGTTTTGCACACAAATACGGATTTCCTTTCAAAAGCAGTTGTATAGTTACACCCTCGATTTCAAGGAAACAAGGTGCACCCTCCAGAATCACAATCCTCTGGGTAGAGATACTTGATTTCCCAGGCAACAAGTTCACCCAATTGATTTTCCAAGGCTACAATCACACCTTATTTCGCTTGATTGATTTCCAAGGCTACAATCACGCCTTTTCTTTCTAAATTGATTACAAAGAAAACTATAACTCTGAATAGCACTAAGGATCTTGTTGAGATAGTGATAGAGAATCAAACCAGAGATAATCTAGTTAGATTCAATGTTGATTTCGACAGAGTAATGGTAAGAAAATGTACATAGAAATGTGGAAGAAGAAGAAGAGGAGTGAAAAACTAGAAAATCTATATTGAAATTCGTTGAAACGAAACCCTATTTATAGAGGAACGACAGCCATGTTCATTCGTGAAGAGTTACGACGAATAGACACTTTTTTTGAAATTTAAATTTTGAACTCAACTGACACTATATCGACATGGGGTACTTGGACATGGCGACATTCCGAAGGAATTTTTGATATTTTGTTTTTCTTTGAAAATATCTTTTATCTTATTTTAAAACTATTTTAAACTTTTATAAATATACTTAAAAATAGTTGAAATACATTTATAAATATATAGAATAATATTTTGGTATATATAAAATTTTACTATAATTTTATATTTAAATATATAAATATTAAAAAATTAAATATACTTTTATTTTAAAAGATAGTTTAAAACCAAGGATAATTTGATTTTGAAATTCAAGATTATTTTGAGGCAAAAAGTATTTGAAATCAAGATAGATGTTTTTGATTCATTTAAAAGGAAGGTTTTGAAATCATTTTGAAAACAAGATATAAATTTGAAAAATCATTTTGAATAAAAAGTTAGCGGATAGAAAACAATGTTCCACTTGATTTTTTATAGGTTCCATCCTACTTAGGGCTCCATCCCTTTAATAGGCTCGAAGTGGATTCCATTCCATGAATAAATTGGATTTTAAGATGCCAGTGCTTTTCTAGGAGTTTTAACAAAATTCCTAAATTAAAAGTGAACTACTTAAAATCTTGAACTCTTGATAATCTTGATATTCTTGTTACTCATGAGTCTTCAATCTTGATATCTTGAATCTCTATACTATACAGTCTTCATTCTTGGTACATGCATGGTTAAATCCTGCATATATATATATATATATATATATATCTAAACTTATACTGTTAGTATTTATATTTTATAATATATTCTAAGGTTATTGTCACCAAAACCATCATCTCACGGACCAACATCCAGTTCGGTGGAGCTTATAACAACATTAGATGATACAACACAGCGGAAACAAAAGATAATTTCATTGATCACAACATCGATACAGCATGGATATAACATCATTACAACAATTGAACTCCATCACCAGAGTGCTATATACATGATACAACAACAAAACAATAACACCACAGTGGAGAAATAACAGAGTCTTCAAAAGAATCCAACATATGCACCTTTTATCCAAACTTCAAAGCTTCAAAAGCCTTCCAACCCAAAAGCTTCTAAAATCCAACAGCTTCCAAACCAAAGACTTCAAAATCCAAAGGACTTCTAGATCCAAATCTGAACTAGCTCCAGAACACGGATAACCTGACTCTAGGTTGTCCGTATGGAAAATTATGGGCATCCAGAGTTTAGGAAGGGAACAAAAAACTTTGGGTTAGTCGTGGGGCTGGTATGAGTAAACAAAAATAGTTGTTTGAATAAAAGTAAGTTACAAAAAGAAATCCGTTATTCTTTTTGGAAAATGAAACTACCATAAGGCCTCCCGGCACACACACAATGCAATAGCATATTTGGAGGAGATTTCTCCTTATGATAGTCAAACAAGCTTGATACGAGAAAACTCCTTGATATTATTATTAGTGCATAGTGTAGAAAACATTTCGAAAATATAATATTAGTCTTAGCCAGCATACGTACCATTATAGTATGCCTACCTTAGCTACCATATTAGATGGCAGGTTCTACAACTAAAACTGTACAGGGCTCATATTGAATGATTGGATTTCCAACAAATGGCCAAGGCTAAGGAACTTCCTTTACCCAAAGGGTACGCCTTTGGAGGGACACCTCGAGAACTTAACCAGCTCTCTGACAACACAAGGCCGGATTACCTCTGTAACTAGTTAACTAACTGTGACGAGTATGCCATCCCTCGGTCGTAACCGACCTTTATCGAGGGCCCTCAACACCAACAACCACATAAGCAAATCATCTAGGCTCCATACTAGAATACCACTTTTTATCCAGAAGGAAATGCACATACCCTGGGGGGCGCGACCCCCATAACCTTGTCGCATTCTTCCTGTTTCGATAATTTTCGGGGTGTGAGGTTCGATGAAGTCTCGTCCCACAAAGCTACGTTTTTCACAAAATCCACGCTTCGATTCAACAAATGATCAGCACTTAGCATGCCACACTACGAAGTTGGGAATATATCACTAATAACCATCAACTACATAACCTCTAAGCTCGTACGTCTCAGAGAAGGGTGTTAAGCTAAGAGAATAAATTCTCCGCCACCAAGCAGAAATGTATTTGATAGAAACCAGCTTTACATCTCAAAGTGTGATGTCAGACATACATCCATACAAGTCCATCCTGGGTCTGAATGGAACCGAAGGTACTTCGTCCAACAAAGGAAGAAGCCCTTGCAAATCTAGGTATCCGCAATCCCGACCGTACTCCCCATCACATATGGAGATCTCTATACTGAAGCAACTCGGTGCAGAGACAATCGATAGGTAATCTGTAACAACCCTAGATTTCTGCATATATTTAAATTTGACTTTATTTTTATTTTAAATTATTTTAAACTTGTTTTATTTCACACATTTCATTTAAAAAATATATATATTGTTTTTTAAGTAAATTATAACTGCAAATGGTATAACTTGAATATTTTACTGAAAAGTGAAATTCTGTTCAAACTGGTCAAACTTTGACTTTTAAATCTTAAATTTAAATATTTAAATTCTTAAATTTTATCTTTTATTATGAAAATAGATGTAATAACATGAATACTGCTTTCTGTTTCGTTTAAAATGGAGTTAAATTGTAAAAGTTATGCACATTTCAATTTTGAGTATAATTTGTTTTATTTGCAACTTTGCCTATTTTGAATTATATAAATCACATTTTCTTCGTTATATTTTATTTTAATATGTGTTAATATGTTATTTTATGTATATTTTTATGTTTTAATATTTTTAAAGTGGTAATAAAATTCTTCCAAAATATATTGCATTTATTTTCTATTTTTAAAGGCTAGTTTCCATTTTTCTTCTATTTTCTTCACTTAAATTATATTTAATTAAAATTTATTTATTTATTTTTGTGAATGCATTTTATTTTTATGTTATTATATTTATTTGTAAATATTTTTCTAAGTCCATACAAATCTTCCAAAGTTCATTCTGTTTATTTTCCAATTTTCTAGACTAGTTTTCATTTTATACTATTTTCTTATTTTAATCACATATAATTAATATTTATTTATTTATATTTTGTATATTTGTTATATTTTCGAATTTTAACTGAAATTATATGTATTTTCAGATATTGAAACTTATAAAAAGAAAATATAGAAATTTGAAAGGTTTTAAACTTTTTAAATTCCAAGTCCTTTTACCTTCCGCCTTTTCATTTTCTCAACCTCCACTTTTAATCAATTTTGGCTGATTCTTTTCTCATTCTTTCAGCCACTTCCTCACTTCATTTTCACGTATATAAAACTTCTCAATCACCAAAAAAATCGGCCATTAACCTGAAGTAAAGCTTGGTAAAAAATTTCTTCTTTTATATGCAACTTCTACTTGTTTTCTTATGAATTTGCACTTGTTTTCTCACCTTCTATGCTCAGCTCCTCCTTCCTCCTCCACCTTGGCCTCTTCCACCACCACCACATCTGGTTAGCACCTCCTCCAGCCCAGCCCCAAGCCATGGCCGTGCCCCTTGATGAAGAAAACCCACCTAAAAAAGAATAAAACTCCACCTAAATGTTCATAGCCTAGCCTTACTTGTTCCACCATCTCTCTCCTCCACTTTGGCCGGCCAAACACCACCACCACCAGCCACAACCTGAGCCTTGGACCTCTGTAGCACCTGTAGTTGATCCTTCTAGATCAGGCAATGCCCAATAGTCCCTTGGCCGAACCCATTTAGGCCTTGAAATCTATGTTGGTTCTTGTAGTTGTGTTGCCTTGTTTTGAAATTCAAGCACATATCCTTCATCTCCTCTTTATATTGCTATGGACGACCCCTATACGACCTGAACCTGGTCCAAACCTGATCCAAAACCATCCAATTATAGTGTCTTTCCAGGCCATAGCTGAAGTATGAGTGGTTGAATGCAAGTGAAAAAGCTCTAGCTTTGAATTGTGTAGTTATTCCTAGCATTGTTTGTAATATTTTGGTTTGTAATTCATGTTTGTTTTTGTTTTGTTTGATATTCCACAAGGTAATTAGCCTTGGCTCTCCCACTCTCAAATCATTGTAGTGTTGTCGTGCCTTCGTAAGTGTAAGTATTGTTGCTTTGGTAGCGATCTCCAGCTTTGAAAAGGTGAGTAAATCTCACCAGACTAATATGTACTTATATAGTGATAAACTGACATCACCTGAATCTGTAAATGCATATCATCCTGTTATAACTGCTATATTATATTCATATGACGTTCACACCTATATTTACACTTGTTATACCATATGTTACAGTTATTTCATGCTATTCTGTTATTTTCATTAGTTTATCACACTGCAAGTTCCCTGTAGACTATAATCACTATGGGTTGAAATGATACATACCCGAACGGACTTTAGAATAGGAGAAAATCATTATGGGCTGAAATGATAGGCCTGGATGATTTTCAATTATTTTCATTTACTTGGGATTGCGGGTTTGAAATGATCAAACCCGGGTTTTCTTTGTAAATTACGGGTTGAAATGATATATTAACCATATCACTTATCACTTTACCTAGGTTAGAAAATGAAATACAGACCCGTTGTTAAAATATGTTTTTCTAAAAAATTTAAATTATTTTGGAAATGTAAATATTATAATATTTTGATTTAAATTTGATTAAAAATGATTTTTGTAAAGCATTATTGATTTTCTGAAAATTTATAAGTGAAATAAATAAATGGTAAAGTTAGGAAATCTGAAATGTAAGTTATTTTGGAAATTATAATTTGGTGATAAATGGAATTTAAATTAAATATGAAAATATGATAAATTTATGATGTTTTGAATTAAATGAACTTAAAATGATTTTATAATATATTAATGATTTTTGAATAAAGTTAAAATGTGAAATGAATGAATATTTAGGTTGAATTTTTAAAATATAACTAAAATTGGAAATTTGTGAATTTGGCTTAAAAGTGAGTTTTAAGTTAAGTAAATAAAAATGAAATTAAGTTATATTTGAAAATTGTAAACTTAAGTGTTAAGTTAAATTTAATTTAATGCATTTAAAATTTACTGTTGGAATTTAATAAGTAAATTATTATTAAATTTTGATTTTTGAATGGAGATTTAACTTTATAAAATCATGAATGTAAGGGTATTTGAATGACTATTTTAAAAGTGAAATTATATGATTTTATAAGCTAAAAATGATTTAAATAAAAATATGATTGTTTGTGAAATTATACTGAATACTTGAAGTTAATTAACTGCATTTCTGAAATGCTATTAATTCTAATGTAAATGATAATACAGCATTTGTAAATGCTGTAGTTGATAATAATGAACCAAATGGCTAAGTTTAATTAAAGGCTATTATAGCATTTTTTTAAACGCTATGATTGTTGAATTTAACTATGTTTTGTTTGAAACTAATGTAACCCTATTACAGCATTTTTAAATGCTATCTTTTGTTAAATTGAACTGTTTTGAATGTAACTTTCTGTAGCAATTTCTAAATGCTGCGAAAGTTGAATTTTCATCTGTTTTAATAAATTAAGTGAATAAATGAATTTTGAAAGAAATTTTTTTTGGAAATTTAATAATTTAATTATTAAATATAATAACTTCATTTTATGATTTAAAATGAAGTAATTTGTTTCGAAATATAAACTATTTTGAAATGTGTTTTGTAATGGTATTTTAAATAAATAAAAATGAATGTGGTTTGGAAGATGTGATATTTTGATATTTTGAAATGGATTTTGAATGATATTGATTTTTGAAATTATATTTGATTTTGAAGTGTAAAATACCATTTTGAAATTTTAACCACGGGATGTAATTAATTTATAGTTTAACTGATTCTTAAAGGATGGGCGATCCCAAGCATCCTTTAAGTTATTGTGCATTTCAACTACAGTTCACTTAAGTTGGTTTACATTATATAAGTATATATTGTCCTGACTCGAGTGTTTTGTGTTTTACTTTACGCTCTGGCAGCCTGAGTATTTACAGCTTAGCTTTGGATTTCATTTCTGGAGCTAGGAATTGCTGGAGATTCTGCTTGTCTAGTTATCTATCCCTTCAGTTTCAGTTGTTCTATTTCAGCTTTGGTATTGATAAACTGCTATGTAATTGAGATTTCTATTGCATATGTTTTTCAGACTGATATTATGTATTATGTTTTGAGAGTTTGTTATAGTAGCTTTATGAACTACTATGGTATTTTAATTTCCGCTGCGAGTTATTCTGATATTTCTGTGTCTATGATTCTGTGATTGTATTTCATTTGCTCCAAAATTATTTACAATGCGATATTTTGAGCAATTCAAGTCCGGCATGTGTGGATGCGAATGGCTGAAAATATCCGGTTGTTACAGTTGGTATCAGAGCTTTGGTTTCTAGGCAAACCTTAGCCTGCGGAGAAAAAACTCATTTGAGATAGGGTAGAAATACCCTAGAATGAGTGAAATCAATCTCAGAATCATTTCCTTGTGAGAGAACGTATTTTCGAAGTATAAAATGATTTCCAAATGATTTTAAAGGATTTTTAAAGATTGTTTTGGTATAAAATTTTCTTGTTTTGAAAGAAAAAATCTAGACTTTATCCCTTTCGTATCCACCTTGTTAGTAAGTTTTGTTGAGTAGGATTTCCTTAAAATTTTGAACTTCTATCTTGGTTGGGATTTCTTCGATTAGGATTCCTTTGAATTTTGGAACATTCCTACTTGTTCTGAAACCTATTCCTATCTCCCCTAATTGCATTCTTTTGATTTTTGGGAGCTTTCCATAACTCCACTTTGAATAACCTCTAAAGATCGGTAGTTCCGCCAATCTTTGAATGATTTTGTGGCGCCACACCTCTATACCCACGCTACCCTAGAACACTACGGTGTAGTGCTGTCAACTGGCACGGAGAATAAGGCTGTTGAGGAGCGACCATCCATGTGATTGCTTATCACACGGTGGCTATAAATAATCTTCGGAAACAAACATAGAAATAAGCATAACAAAAATCAGTCACAGACATCCATATCACAAAGGCGGAAGAAGATATGAATATATAACTAACACATGAAAGTGTACATCATAGTAGTGGTCAAAAAGATCCACAATAATACAAAATAATAGCAACACGTGCTATAAAAAAGAATACAACTATGAGTCTATATCTCAAGTGTAAACAACAAAAACTATTAATCTAAATAGTTAGCCAAAAGTCAGAGTAGCAAATCCCGGGAAGAAGTTAAGCAGAAGCACCTGTAACATCTCGGTCTGACACGAGTATTATTTAAGAAAATAATAAATGGATCAGTCTAGCTATAAATATCAGATGACACGGTATAAAATAAAAGATATGGCATAAACATAAGATATCCATACTGACATACTACTATAGGTATGCAAATGATGATCAACAGAAGATCAATCAATAAGAGATAAATCGATATCACAAGAATCTTCTCAAAGATCCAAAGAGGGCATTATACCCTAAACTTGTACTCATAACAAGTCAATGACATAAGTTCCAGAAATCAACACAAGAAATCCAGAAATCACAGAAAAAGGGAAAGAGGCCTATCACATGACGGTCCGAAGACCATGGGGAGCTACCCCATAAGGGTGAGTCGGAATCACCCAGATGAGGTCTAGGCTAACCAAAAAGCAAAAAGGTATGTGTGAGTGGAATCACACAAATGGTGTCTAGCCTAACCTCGCAACAAAAAGGTATGTGTGAGTGGAATCACACAAATGGTGTCTAGACTAACCTTGTGGACAAAGAGATATGTGTGAGTCGGAATCACACCCATGAGGTCTAGTCTAACCTTGCAAACAAAGAGACATCGCACAATTGCTAGTCTAAATCATAAAATGATCGTCATGATCAACGAGAAGTGTCAATTACACTAATCTAGTAAATATAAAAGTTTATCTTCGTGTCCCATAACCACTTGCCTAACTTAAATATTTACAAACAAATTGTAAATCTTCATTAGAAAATTGTCACAAGAGGTTCAATCGAACAAGTCCAAGAATTAACCGAGAAGTGAACGCAAGCGTTTCATACCACTTGTTTTACTAAGCCGTTTAATTAGATTTCTCATCCGAGTGAGGTAAAGGTTTGTATACACTAGTAGATTGGAAAACGGTTTAAGTAAAGAGCTTTGTTTTTGAAAATAGAGTTGAAATCATTTTGTTGAAAGAGTTTTGATATTTACTTCTAGTATTGAAACCTTCATATTTCTAAAGTTGTTATCCCGCCTTTTTAGCAAGGCTGTGATACCATAAAATCGACCGAGAAGCCAAAGATAGTTTGTCTCGAAGAATGGTCAACTCAGCATCACAACAAAGCAGGTTTTATTGAATGTTTTTCAGATAAGATCCCTTACGGAGGGGGGGTTTGGGGGAGTGGCAACCCCCAAGGTGGGGGTGCGGGGGCAACGCCCCCGCTACGGAGTTCGACCTAGTGAAAACCTAAGGGAGGATAGGGTCGAGTGACCTACGAGTATAAGGGGTCGAGCGACCTAGAGGTGTTCGCGACCTAACGACCTAAACAAGGTCGAGCGAGTTAAGGTGATGCGCGACCTAACGTGCCTCGCGACTTAACAAAGGCAAGGCCGAGCGAGTTAGGGAGTTCTACAACCTAACGGGTTAACGGTCTAACGACCCAAGGAAACAAGGTCCAACGACCTAAGGAAGATAGGGGTCATGCGACCTAAAGGCTTGCGACCTAACGGTGTTCGCGAGTTAAGCAAGGCAAACGACCTAGTGGTTGCCGACCTAAGAGGGAATAAGGTCCAACGACCTAAGGGTTCACGTGACCTAGTGGAACACGTGACCTAAAGGGTAAATGACCTAAGGTCCAACGACCTAACTCATTCGAGCGACCTAATGGTTTAAAGGCCTAACCCATGTGAACAACTTAAGGTCATACGACCTAAAGGGGAACAACCTAAGGTCACGCGACCTAACGAGGTAGGCAAGGCCGAGCGACCTAAAGGGGCACGACCTAAAGGCGAGCGACCTACGACTTACGACCTTGCGACCTAACTCCGAGGTGAATTTTCCACCAGAACGACCTAATTTCGAGGCAGTGCAACCTAAATGCTGGTTTTCACCAAAATCACTAAAAGTTGGAGTTTTTCGCCAATCCAATCCAATCCAAACCAAATGCAAATGTACATGCTAAAGTGATGGGGAATCATTCCCAACAGTCCAATATAGTTATAGACTAGAATTGTGAGATAAAAATCTCACCTTTGCACAAATTCAATGAAGAAGAAGCTTGAAGTCAATAGAGAAGCAACTCCAAGCTTGAATCCAATGTCTTTACTTTGATTTTGGAGTTGGATGTTGAATTTGCTAATGTACTTGGGCTTGAAATTTTAATTTCCCTTTCCACTCACCATTAATGCTAAAACTAGAGTTAGGTAGGAATTTATGAAGAGATGGGGAGAAGGGGTTGGAACTTAGGTTTAATAGGCTAAACCAACCCAAAGTCTAAAGCGGGAAAAGTTAGTGAAATTCCACTAACCCCAAACATATCAAAGTTTATACTTAAAAAGATTGTAAATGGCATTTCGAACTCAATGGAAGTGGTCTCGAATCCTCATTCGACCGTTCGCAAAAAGTAGCTTCACGGACCAATATCTGAATAACGATAAAATATTTAAACAAAATATTTAAATATATAATCGATAAATATGCGGGTTGTCACAGATTTGTAAAGGAGTGAAATTCCTTTACAATTGGCGTTGATTCACTGGAGATTTTTGTATCCTCGGATGTCGATGCTATCTATCTCCTGCTCTACCCGGATTCTATCTGTGGCGATCGAAGGTCGATTTGCCTTAGATTTCCATATTGATTATATTCCTAAAGTCTCGGTTGACCAGTTAAGGTCGCCCGCAATTTATATAGGCTTATATATCCTCTATTTGGTAATTAAATTATCTCATCTTCGTTTGAGTTTATCTTCAAACTAGAATTCTATTTGATTAGAGTTCCTCTAATTTTGAATCTTTGTTTGTTTGAAATCCTTCCTTGAATCATCCTTTGGAAATTTGTGTTTGGTTATATTTTGAAATTGTGCATACATCGAAATTATTAAGGATGGCCATATTTATATATATAAAAGTGAAATGTTTTCGATAAGGATTATATACCGTTCAAAAATGAAAATTTGAAATTTCGAAAGAATTTAAAATTTTGAAAATTTTATAAGAACTTGATTTATACAAAAATGATTTATAACTGAAGGGTTTTGAATTTGAATTTCGAGGAATCGAATTCCGGTGTTTTGAAATCGGTTTTAAGATTTTGGAAAATATATAATAATAATATGATTTTAAAGATATATTTTTTCAAATAAGAAATGTTTCAAATGTATTCGAATGAATTTCAATGAAGATGTTTTTCTAAGTTAATTGAAGTCCAGAACTCACTTATGTCGCTGGAAAATAATTTCGGTGATGAATGCATGCATCATCGACATTGATTTTCGAGTTTCTGAGTGAGGGAGAGGCCACTCTAGTAGCTTTGCTATTCGAGTGATTTTGTGAAACCAATTTTGATTTCAGATTTTGAAGTATGGTTTGATATTCGAAAGATAGATCTGTATATATATATTTGAAAAGATTTAAAGTAAGCCGGTGTTCAGTCCTCGAGTTTCAGATTTTGAAACCTAACTTTTGAATTTGATTTACCATTTAGTGTTGATTTCCAACTCTTAGATTGAAAATATGATTTCTTCGACTATTTTAAGATTCGACCACTTCCAAATCAATGTTAACTTTTCAAAGCTAAAATTTTTGAAAGGTATAAGGTATTTGATAAAGAATATAAGTTTAGTTTGTATGTTTCAAGTATGAAATAATATGATTTTTATAAGTTGAAACTGTTTTGTTAAGTAAATAAATAAGACTATTTTGAATTATACTAATATGAAATTTAGTTTTGAAATGTTTTGGATAAAAATTAGTCTTCAAATGTTGGAGAAAAATTTGGTTTTAAATGTTTTAACTTAGTAACATCTTTATGAAACTATTTATTTAATAAGTTGGAATAGATACATAAGTTGTACGTATGCTGTTTTATTCGCATAATTTATTTGATCCAAGTTTGAGTACACAATTCGAGGTGAATTACACCGTTTCGTGTTAGGATTTTTCATTTGAGTCTTGATGGCGAACATTTGATATGGATTTTGGGCTTGATTCTAGAATTCTCTATCATAGTATATGGCTATGCAAGGAGACTGATGGCTTCTAGTCGAGAAACCATATCGAAGTCCGCATTAGGGAAGTCGAATGGACAATACTAGTTCGAAAGTGAACTTGTATGACCAAGCGAGCGATGGAATGTAATGTTGCGAAATGATGACATATGTAAGTAATAATGAAGTAAAATTTGAGATATATGAAATTATAAAATTTAGTTTGAAATATGGTATATTTAAGCCTTGAAACATATTTAAGATTGAATAGTTTATTTTGTAAATCAAATCTATATTTGGAATTTGATAATATTTGAAATAGTTTTGTTGGAAAACTAAATTGAATTGAAACTGATGGTTTGAATGGAACTAAAATTTGAAAATTTTAAATTTTGGTTTAATTGAATAAATTTGTGAAATGTAAAGAATTAAAGGAATGTTTTATGATTTCAAATGTATGATTTCGAAAGGTTATGATTTTCAAAGTGTAATGATTTCAAGTATTTTGGTTTCAAAAGATTTACAACTTTGAAAGTATTATGATTTTGGTAAGTGAATATATGTTTGAAATAGAAATGAATTTGTTTGACATAAATGTTGTTGATTCGGAAGTTTGGATCATCTTCTAAATCTATTATTTTAAGAAACTTTGAAACTGAATATATATAATTAGGAAGAAATGATTTTGTGAAATCATATATATATTTTGAAACTGAATTGATATTGAAATGGTTTGAAATTGTGAACCTTGTTTATTTAAATACTTGGATTTGGGAGTTATCGAACTTATATAAAAGTGATTTGTATAAGTATGAAGTGATTTGGAAACTATTGATCTATAAAGGTACTAAATTTGTAAATTGAGATCTTATATAATCGAAGTCTATATAAGTGTGATTTGATATACTTTTGATTTTAGAAAGTATTTGATTTGAAATGAAATCTTATATATAATGGACTTTATATATGTATGATATTTGAAAGTGATTTTGAAAGGTACTATATGATACATATTTTCGAAGTAAAGATATGGAAAGTGCCTTCTACTTGATATCCGCTTTGTGGCCACACCGTGGATTCATTCTATCGATATTATTCTCTCTCTTTGATTTGGGTTTTTCGGATATGATACTCGAGTGTCCATCGAACTCCATGGCGATCTCTAGGTCTTATGATCGCGACTGCATAGCGCAACTGCCTGGCTGAGCTGGCCTGGGGGTACGGATTGTTTCATGGGGGATCCAGGCGTAACCATTGTGTATGCTACCCTCTATGTAGGTCGCATTAGTAGCGAAACTGCCTGGCTGAGATGGCCTAGGGGTACGGATTGTTTACAGGGGGATCCAGGCGTAACCATTGTGTATTCTGCACTCTAGTCATCATGGCGTAACTCGCAGGGCTGAGAAAGCTTACGGATATGGATTGTTTCCTGGGGGGTCCAAGCGTAACCATTGTGTATCTGCGATCCATGGTTAGACAATTTTTATGGTTTGGTTGATTTGTTTGGATTTTACTTTCTATATCTGTTCTTAAAAGTGTTTTCATTATTTTCACTGGGTGTTGAAACAAGTCTACCAAGTACCTGGAGAATTCTAGCTTTGCGTCTGATCAACGTATAGCCAGAGTCTGGAGGAACGAAAGTAAACTTGTTAAGACATCGAGGTATAAAAGTATTTTGATAAAAGTATCTTGATAAAGTAATATATAAAGAATATTTTGATCAGTTATTTTCCCTTCCAAAAATTTAAAATGTTTTAAATATTGTTTACTTTGAACCATCGGATTTGAATCAAATGACTATTCATCATATTACAAAATGTTTAAAATGTTATGAAATTTTGATTGAAATGTATAATGGTTTAAATAATGGTTCATCGTTGTCTTCAATTGTTTTCCCTCCTAACTACTTTTTCCCTACCTTCTTTCCAGATGTCTTCCAACCTATTGTTCTTTCTAGTTGTTTCTCCGCTTTCTTCCTTTTTGAGGCCGAAAAGATTTGAGTGGGGGAGAGTGTAACAACCCTTGATTTCTGCATATATTTAAATTTGACTTTATTTTTATTTTAAATTATTTTAAACTTGTTTTATTTCAAACATTTCATTTTAAAAAAATTGTTTTTTAAGTAAATTATAACTGCAAATGATATAACTTGAATATTTTATTGAAAAGTGAATTTCTGTTCAAACTGGTCAAACTTTGACTTTTAAATCTTAAATTTAAATATTTAAATTCTTAAATTTTATCTTTTATTATGAAAATAGATGTAATAACATGAAAACTGCTTTTCGTTTCGTTGAAAATGGAGTTAAATTGTAAAAGTTATGCACATTTCAATTTTGAGTATAATTTGTTTTATTTTGCAATTTTGCCTATTTTGAATTATATAAATCATATTTTCTTTGTCATATTCTATTTTAATATATGTTAATATGTTATTTTATGTATATTTTTATCTTTTTATATTTCTAAAGTGATAATAAAAATCTTCCAAAATATATTGCGTTTATTTTCTATTTTTAAAGGCTAGTTTCCATTTTTCTGCTATTTTCTTCATTTAAATTATATTTAATTAAAATTTATTTATTTATTTTTTTGAATGCATTTTATTTTTATGTTATTATATTTATTTGTAAATATTTTTCTATGTCCATATAAATCTTCCAAAGTTTATTCTGTTTATTTTCAAATTTTCTAGACTAGTTTTCATTTTATACTATTTTCTTATTTTAATCATATATAATTAATATTTATTTATTTATATTTTGTATATTTGTTATATTTTCGAATTTTAACTGAAATTATATGTATTTTCAGATATTTAAACTTATAAAAATAAAATATAGAAATTTGAAAGGTTTTAAACTTTTTAAATTCCAAGTCCTTTTACCTTCCGCCTTTTCATTTTCTCAACCTCCACTTTTAATAAATTTTGGCCGATTCTTTTCTCATTCTTTCAGCCACTTCCTCACTTCATTTTCACGTAAATAAAACTTTCCAATCACCAAAAAAATCGGCCATTAACCTGAAGTAAAGCTTGGTAAAAAATTTCTTCTTTTATATGCAGCAACTACTTGTTTTCTTATGATTTTGCACTTGTTTTCTCACCTTCTATGCTCAGCTCCTCCTTCCTCCTCCACCTTGTCCTCTTCCACCACCACCACATCTGGTCAGCACCACCTCCATCCCAGCCCCAAGCCATGGCCGTGCCCCTTGATGAAGAAGACCCATTGAACAAAACTCCACCTAAATGTTCATAGCCTAGCCTAACTTGTTCCACCACCTCTCTCCTCCACTTTGGCCGGCCAAACACCACCACCACCAGCCACAACCTGAGCCTTGGACCTCTGTAGCACCTGTAGTTGATCCTTCCAGATCAGGCCATGCCCAATAGTCCCTTGGCCGAACCCATTTAAGCCTTGAAATCTATGTTGGTTCTTGTAGTTGTGTTGCCTTGTTTTGAAATTCAAGCACATATCCTTCATCTCCTCTTTATATTGCTATGGCCGACCCCTATATGACCTGAACCTGATCCAAACCTGATCCAAAACCATCCAATTACAGTGTCTTTCCAGGCCATATCTGAAGGATAAGTGGTTGAATGCAAGTGCAAAAGCTCTAGCTTTGAATTGTGTAGTTATTCCTAGCATTGTTTGTAATATTTTGGTTTGTAATTCATGTTTGTTTTTGTTTTGTTTGATATTCAACAAGGTAATTAGCCTTGGCTCTCCCACTCTCAGATCATTGTAGTGTTTTCGTGCCTTCATAGTGTAAGTATTGTTGCTTTGGTAGCGATCTCCAGCTTTGAACAGGTGAGTAAATCTCACCAGACTAATATGTACTTATATAGTGATAAACTGACATCACATGAATCTGTAAATGCATATCATCCTGTTATAACTGCTATATTATATTCATATGAAGTTCACACCTATATTTACACTTGTTATACCATATGTTACTTTTATTTCATGATATTCTGTTATTTTCATCAGTTTATCACACTGCAAGTTCCCTGTAGACTAGAATCACTATGGGTTGAAATGATACATACCCGAACGGACTTTA
The DNA here is from genome assembly GCA_030765085.1 of Allium cepa. Taxonomy (NCBI): domain Eukaryota; kingdom Viridiplantae; phylum Streptophyta; class Magnoliopsida; order Asparagales; family Amaryllidaceae; genus Allium; species Allium cepa. The sequence goes on along the minus strand of CM060934.1, from coordinate 524,612,620 downwards.
GAATAGGAGAAAATCGTTATGGGCTGGAATGATAGCCCTGAATGATTTTCAATTATTTTCATTTACTTGGGATTGCGGTTTTGAAATGATCAAACCTGGGTTTTCTTTGTAAAGTACGGGTTGAAATGATATATTACTCGTATCACTTATCACTTTACCTAGGCTAGAAAATGAAATACAAACCCGTTGTTAAAATATGTTTTTCTAAAAAAAATTAAATTATTTTAGAAATGTAAATATTATAATATTTTGATTTAAATTTGATTAAAAATGATTTTTGTAAAGCATTATTGATTTTCTGAAAATTTATAAGTGAAATAAATAAGTGGTAAAGTTAGGAAATCTGAAATGTAAGTTATTTTGGAGATTATAATTTGATGATAAATGGAATTTAAATTAAATATGAAAATATGATAAATTTATGATATTTTGAATTAAATGAATTTAAAATGATTTTTGAATAAAGTTAAAATGTGAAATGAATGAATATTTAGGTTGAAATTTTGAAATATAACTTAAATTGAAAATTTGTGAATTTGGCTTAAAAGTGAATTTTAAGTTAAGTAAATAAAAATGAAATTAAGTTATATTTGAGAATTTTAAACTTAAGTGTTAAGTTAAATTTAATTTAATGAATTGAAAATTTAATGTTGGAATTTAATAAGTAAATTATTATTAAATTTTGATTTTTGAATGGAGATTTAACTTTATAAAATCATGAATATTAGGGTATTTGAATGACTGTTTTAAAAGTGAAATTATGTAATTTTATAAGCTAAAAATGATTTAAATAAAAATATAATTGTTTGTGAAATTATACTGAATACTTGAAGTTAATTAACTGCATTTCTGAAATGCTATTAATTCTAATGTAAATGATAATACAGCATTTGTAAATGATGTAGTTGATAATAATGAACCAAATGGCTAAGTTTAATTAAAGGCTATTATAGCATTTTTGTAAATGCTATAATTGTTGAATTTAACTAAGTTTAGTTGAAACTAATGTAACCCTATTACAGCATTTCTAAATGCTATCTTTTGTTAAATTGAACTGTTTTGAATTTAACATTCTGCAGCAATTTCTAAATGCTGCGAAAGTTGAATTTTCATCTGTTTTAATAAATTAAGTGAATAAATGAATTTTAAAAGACAAAAATTTTGGAATTTAATAATTTAATTATTAAATATAATAACTTCATTTTATGATTTAAAATGAAGTAATTTGTTTCGAAATATAAACTATTTTGAAATGTGTTTTGTAATGGTATTTAAATTAAATAAAAATGAATGTGGTTTGGAAGATATGATATTTTGATATTTTAAAATGAATTTTGAATGATATTGAATTTTGAAATTATATTTGATTTTGAAGTATAAAATACCATTTTAAAATTTTAACCACAAGATGTAATTAATTTATAGTTTAACTGATTCTTAAAGGATGGGCGATCCCAAGCATCCTTTAAGTTATTGTGCATTTCTACTACAGTTCACTTGAGTTGGTTTACATTATATAAGTATATATTGTCCTAACTCGAGTGTTTTGTGTTTTACTTTACGCTCGGGTCAGCCTAAGTATTTACAGCTTAGCTTTGGATTTCATTTCTAGAGCTAGGAATTACTGGAGATTCTGCTTGTCTAGTTATCTATCCCTTCAGTTTCAGTTGTTTTATTTTGGCTTTGGTATTGATAAACTGCTATGTAATTGAGATTTCTATTGTATATGTTTTTCAGACTGATATTATGTATTATGTTTTGAGAGTTTGTTGTAGTAGCTTCATGAACTACTATGGTATTTTAATTTCCACTGCGAGTTATTCTGATATTTCTGTGTCTGTGATGCTGTGATTGTATTTCATTTGCTCCAAAATTATTTACAATGCGATATTTTGAGCAATTCAAGTCTGGCATGTGTGGATGCAAATGGCTGAAAATATCGGGTTGTAACATAATCCTTTCGTTCTCGAAAATACGCGGTCTTCAACCACCATCTTCAAATGCACTCCCATTTCATCGTATCATTATTCGGAATGGGTTTTATGACTTGATGTCCTCTCCGGGCTTAACCGAATAATGAGCGCTTACTTTAAAAACACGTGAATACACAAGTCACAACAAATTTCCATTTATAATCTTTTAAACAAAAGATTCACCATTAAGATTCGATGTGGGTTTCAGATAACCATTTGGAGTCCGACTCTCTGTCGCATCGAAATTCAAATGCCACTTTAAAAGCCAGCAATTTTACTTCAATTCAAAAGTTCATAATCACACAGCAATATATCACAGATGTCACAGCTCAATTCACAACAATTCACATCACAAAGTATCACAATCACATATCAGAGGTATCAACCAATCCAAGCATTCAATAATAATCAATCATTTATAAGCAAGATTAATTAATCGTGTGATTATTGTTAATTAACCACATAATTAATTTCATTAATTATCATTAGTTAATGATTAATTATTCTTAATTATTAATTAATTAATCCTTAATTATTATTTATTAATCTTTAATCATTATTTGATTAACTTTTAATCATTATTTACTTAACCTTCAATCATCAATTAATAAATTAATTAATTATTCTTTAATTACTATCATTAAGTAATTATCCTTTAACTAATTATCATTTAATTACTTCCATTAATTAATTAATCTTTAATTACTGAAACTTAAATTTAATTAAAAGATTAATCATTTATTTTAATTAATCACTTAATTATCATTAAAATCTTTAATTAATAAACCTTGTAATTAATCATTGTTATAAAATAAATTAACTTAAACTTTTAAGTTAACAATTTAGAAACATTTGATTAACTTTTTAATTACATTATTAAGTTTATTTAAAATAAACTTTTAAAAATAAAGGTTATATATGTTTAAAACATTTTAAACTTAACTAATTTAAAATATTTTATTTCAAAACCTTTAACTACCTTCCAAACATAACAAGCAATCATTATTTTAAAAGAATAAATTTAGAAATTAAATTAACTTAATTTGTTTAAAGTTTAAAACTGGATCTTCTAATACCCAAGACAACCCCGAGTACTTCCCGAGACAAATGCATGTTACCCCGAGCTATTCCGCGAGCCAACCTATTTTTCTTCGATTTGATTTAATTTTTTTTTAAAACTTGTTAAACATATTATCTCACACGAATATCCCCGAACACTTACTCGAGCCAGCAACCCATTCCCTCGAGGTAATACCCGAGGCAAACACTTTCTTCCTCGAATCCAATCCACTGACACAAAATTGACACCATGCACATGCACAAGTGCTCCGACCATCTCCGATCAACCTCGCCGCCTTCAACACATCGACGACCATCCACTCAAACCCTCAGACCACCCAGATCGATGAACTCACATGCAAATCGATATCGAGCAACCTGGAGCGCTAGGGGAATAAAACCAGACCACCCAAAATCACCTCGTATTGCCGCCTCAATCCATCAGAGGTCACGCGACGACGTCCAGAGCTCCGCCAGACTCCTATGCTTTGATTCCCCTCTGTACGATCACCTCCAGTGCCTTATCGACGTCGCAATTGTCTCGAGAACAACGACGACCCATACTGGACATAACCCTAAATTGATCTCGCCTGACCACCACGATCAACTAAAAAAAATTCGAGCATTTTTCCATGAATCACCATCACCTAGTCTTCCTCCAGCCATGACCATGAGACTTATCATTACTCCGATCACCAGAATTTGCCAATAAACCTAAAACTGTTCAACTCGCCAATTCTCCGTGAGTACTCACTTAAAATTTTTGATTCCATCTTTAAAAATCATCGTTTTTTGAAAACGTTTCAGATGATGTAATTGAAATATGAAAACATGACTCTCGAATTTTTGATATGTTTAGTATTCATCTATTTTTCTTGATTTTCAGAAAATACTTTAACTAATCATGCTTAAAATTATTTTTAAAACTTAAAACATTATTATATAAACATGTTTTGTTTGAATCTTGAAACCTAAAAAGGATTTGAGGAAGAGCTTTTAATTTTTTTTGAAAACGGGTTTTGAAACCTATAAACCTGGAACAGAGGTAAATGCCTGTTCCCAGACATGCACAACTATATCCACATACATATATACATGTATTTGTAGAAAATAATTAACAACTTTACTTCAAGCATGATTTCAAACAACAAGTTATAATCCAGATTTTAAAGGAGTTTACTCACCTTTTATTTTGAAATAGAGAAGCTGGAACTTGAAACTGGAAAATATTTTTGGGTTTTGATCTGTCTTGTTATTTGATTTGAATTGAACTTGTTCTTGAGGTTAAACTGTTCTTGATTTGCTGAGTTGAATCTTTGTTGAGTTGAACTTTGTTGTTAGCTTCAGGTTTCAAGATGAATTCAAGTATGTTTTGAAGTTTTCTTTTGTTTTTTGGTTTGTACAAGCTTTTGTTCTTGAAAAAAAAATTCTCTGGTTTCTAAAGTTTGAACAGATAAAAGAAATAAGAGAGAGAAGAAATGGAAATATATATATTGCCTTGATTTTTATTTCTTTCAAAAATAAAAAGAAAATAAACAATTGACACTTGTCTTTGCATGAATTAAAATTTCAACACTTGTTATTTTTCATAATAAAACTATTACACTTGTTAAACTACATGTTAATATTTTAACACTTGTTATTTACATGAGAATTGGTTTTTTATATAATTTATATATTATATTTCTTTTTAGTTTTATACTTTTGTATATGGTTTTTATTAATTTATATTTTATATTTTTCCTTTATTAATATTTATATAACCTTTTAGAGAAAATAATTTGAAACTAATTGTACATTAATAAAAATCATACATATATATTGTTATTTTAAATCCAATATTTTTTAAAATATTTATATTTTGAATTTCAAATTCAAATTCATATTACAATCTATTTATACATATACATATAAACAAGTGGAAATTAGCCACAAGGGCCTCTTTAGCAAGTGAAATTAGTTTCTATGACACACAACTGAAATAATTACTTTTAAGGATAAAATGCAAAATAATTAGTTTCTAAGGCCAAAAAAACTTTGAAATTATGTCCTTGAAAGTAAATGGACAGCTGAATTTATCCTTAAAAGTAATTATTCTTCCATTTTTGGCCTTGAAATTAATCTCTATGGATGCGTGTACTAGAAACTAATTGGGCCGCAAAATTTGTCCTTATAGTAAAACGCCCCTATAAACAATATATATTACTTGTTTTGAAATTTTCAATTTTATTCACAAATTAATTCCAATTTTTATATTAATTAGTAAATTAATATTTGGTTAAAAAGGGGATGTCACAGATTTCCCCTCCTTAAGAAACTTTCGTCCTCGAAATTTGAAAGAGAGAGAGAGACAAACAAAGAACATAAGAACATGTAAAAAGATAGAGAAATGGCTTACCAGATTATGCCAAAATATCCACTCTGCACTTGGGATAGGACTTCTGCATGATATCCTCTATTTCCCAAGTACAATCATTTGGATCACCACTCTATTGAACTTTCAGCAACTTCACTACTTTATTTCTCGGCTGCTTTTCATCTCGATCAATTATCTTTAATGGTTCTCTTTTTACTGCCAAATTTGGTGTGATCTCTAAATCCTGCTGAGCGGTTTCCTCAATGATACAGTCTGGATCGTGTACATATTTTCGAAGGTGTGAAACATGAAACACATTGTACGCCAGATAACCAATTAGGTAACTGCACTTGATAAGCCAAAGGACCAATCCTTTCAAGTACAGGAAAATTACCTATATATCGCGGTGCCAGCATACCAGTCTTTCCAAACCTCAAAACTCCTCGCATTGGAGAAACTTTTAAGAAAATGGAATCTCCAACTTGAAACTCTAGAGTTCTCCTCCTACGGTCGGCATTACTTTTCTATCGACTTTGAGTAGTTTTCAACTTCTTTCGAATAAAATCAACCTTTTCAGTAGCTTTCTTTATCATATCCGGACCAAGAACAAGCCTATCACCCGACTCAATCCAACACGCAGGTGATCTACATAGATGACCATATAATGCTTTGAAAGGAGCCATCCTAATACTGGCCTGATAACTATTATTATACGAAAATTCAACCAGATGCAAATGGTCCTACCATGAACCGCCAAAGTCAAGAATACAAGCATGCAAAAGATCTTCTAAGATTCGATTTATCCTTTCAGTTTGCCCATCAGACTGCGGATGGTAAGTAGTACTAAAGTTCAACTTGGTTCCTAGTGCGGCTTGAAATGCCTTCCAAAATCTGCTAGTGAAGATCGGGTCACGATCACTCACTATACTGCTTGGTATTCCATGGAGACGAACAATCTCTTTTGCATACAACTCTGCTAAACTCGCTGCTGTTCGGGTCGATTTTACTAGGATAAAGTGGGCAGTCTTGGTCAGACGATCAACAATAACCCAGATCGCCTCATTACCCTTTCGAGTTCGTGGCAAACCATCTATGAAATCCATAGACACTTGATCCCATTTCCACTTAGGCACCTCCAGTGGTTGGAGTAAACCCGCCATCTTCATTTAATCACTCTTGATTTTCTGGCAAGTTGCACATCGACTGACATAAATAGATATATCTCTCTTCATTGTTTTCCACTAGAAGGTACTTTTAATATCTCGATACATTTTATTAACCCCTGGATGATACTAAGCTTAGACTTGTGACACTCATCCAATACTTCCCGTTTGAGATCTGGGATATCTGGGACACATATCTTGCCTTTCAATCTTATAATTCCAGAACTATCGATTCCAAATCTGGAATCTTCACCTCGATGAATTCTCCCATAAATTTCCTGAAGAAACTTGTCTTCTTTCTGCTTACTAGCAACCTTCTCAAGAAGAGTAGGAGTGACAACAAGATAAGCAAGAATAGCATGTCTTTTACGTAAAGCATCCGCTACCACGTTGGCCTTACCAGGTGTATACAGAATATCCAGGTCATATGACGCGAGGAATTCCAACCAACTTGCTGCCTCAGATTCAAATCCTTCTGGGTAAAGTGATACTTTAGAGATTTATGGTCAGCGAACAATTCAATTTTTTCACCTAAAACAAGGAGGGTTTATTAAGTGTATATATTAAGTTAAGTTAAACTTTTAAATTTTAGGAAAGCAGAAAGAGATTTTTATCCAGAAGATAATGACGCCAGATTTTCAAAGCAAAGATAACTACCAAGATCTCAAGATCGTGGGTCGGGTAGTTTTTATCATGTGGTCGCAATTGTCTACTCGCGTAGGCAATCACTCTACCCTCTTGCATTAGAACAACACCCATACTTTCACCACACGCATATGTGTACACAGATAAACCTTAATTCATGTTATAATAGCAAGAACGGGAGCGGTTGTCAACCTTCTCTTCAATTCCTGGAACACTTCCTCGCACTTCGGAGTCCAATCAAATTCAACATTTTTCATTGTCAGCTTAGTCAATGGATTGGCTAACTTGGAGAAATCCTGGACAAACTTTCGGTAATTCCCGGCTAATTCTAGAAAACTTCTGACTTCCTTCGATGTTGTGGGTTGCTTCTAATCTAGGATAGCGAAGACCTTGCCAGGATCTACATAAATTCCTTCATCTATGACAATATGTCCGAAAAATCTAACTTCCTTGACCCAAAAATGACATTCAGCAAATTTGGCAAATAGAATGTTCTTCCTCAATATTTCCAAAACAATTGTCAAGTGTTCGGCATGCTCTTCTTCAGTTTTGGAGTAGATCAAAATATCATCAATAAACATGAGAACGAATTTATTCAACGCCTCTCGGAATACTTAGGTCATTGAGTCTACCGAAATATGCGGGGGCATTGGTTAGTCCAAAAGGCATAACTAACCATTCATAGAATGTATCAGGACCCCTGAAAGCATTAAATGGATACAGTCTTCGGCAATTCTCAATTGATGGAATCCTTGGGCTAGATCCATCTTTGAAAAGAATCGAGCACCATGTAATTGATCGAACAGGTCATCGATTCTGGGCAAAGGAAATTTATTTTTAAGAGTTAATTTATGAAGATCGCGGTAGTCCACTCATAATCTCAAGGATCCATCGAACTTGGCTACAAAGGCAATAGCTGAACCCCAATTGGAATAACTGGGACGTATTAATCCTTTCTTCAGCAAATCTCGAGTTTGCTTGACTAGTTCTATTCTTTCCCTTGGTGCCATCCTACGGCTTGCATGGACAATAGGACGAGCATTAGGAACCAAGTCGATTCTAAATTCAATTTCCCAATGTGGAGGTAAAGGTTTAACCTCTTCAAATACGTCAGGAAATTCCCGAACAATAGGTATAGATTCCAAACTTGGGTCGGGATACTCTAAAGTGTACATTAATTTATCCCTTTTGGACTTGGGTCCTCACAAGAAATCACAATGAAATTCCCAAGTTTTTTTTGACCAAAATCGTTCGATTATTACAATCTACTTTAGTTTCATATTTCGTTAACCAATTCATTCCGAGTAAGATTTCAAATTCATTAAAATCGAGAACAAAAAGGTTGATAGGAAACTAATGACGAGAATACGAGATAGGAAATTTTCTACAACATAGACAAAGATTCACAGGGCCACCAACCGGATTCTTCATGCAAATGGGTTCGTCTACGAATTTGGGTTTAAGTTTTAATTCGTTTATGGTTTTTTGGGAAATAAAGCTATGTGTGGCTCCAGTGTCGAACAGAACTCTAACAACTTTATCATAAATAATAAGGTTACCTTCTAAAACTCCTTTCCCTTTATCTGCCTTTGAAGTTGAGGGGTCATCTTTGATCGCATACACCTTCGCTACTTGAGCTTGCTTCATTGCTGGGAATTCTTTAACTATGTGTCCTCACTTATGACAATAATAACATTCCCTGGCTCCTTGACTTGTCTTCATAGGTTGATCTTTCTTTCCTTGTTTCTTAGGCTTTTTGCAACTGCTTGAATAATGACCTTTCTCCAAACAATTGAAACAAGCTACATTTTTTTTCCTTTTATCCTGATTACTCTTCTTTTCTTTGCCTTGCCACGGTTTCTTTCCTCCGAACTTTCTTTTCTTTCAATTCGGATCGCTTGCACTTCCTTTCTCCTCTGAAACTTCTTGTTTATCCAAGGTAGCATATCAATAACCCATATATATCAAATCAGAAAAAGATTCCTTCACATGGGTTGTCATTCTCTCATGGAACTTCTTGTTCATCCCTCAAATAAATCTTTTATTCTTCTTCAGGGGAGTGTTCACTAATTCTCGACCAAACCGGGATAGCTCATTAAACTTGTTCAAGTATTCCTCAAAAGACAAACTTCCTTGCTACAAGTCTGTAAACTCCAGGTACATCCTGGAGGTACCAACAGATGGCATATAACATTGCTCAAACACTTCCTTGAATCGATCCCAAGTAAATTCATCCTTCGGCTCAGCTAATGTAACAGTCTCCCACCATGCTAGAGCTTCCACCTAGAGATGCCAAGAAGCTATCAACCTCATCTGATCATCTTACAACTTCAGTCCTTTGAAAATCCTTTCGCACGGTCGAATCCAGGCATATGCTTCGATAATAGACTCCTTGCCTGAGAATGGCTTTTCCCCAAGTCTTGAAAAACTTTGATATAAATCAGCCAGATTCGGTTGAGGTTGAGTGCGAATAGCAGTTGTTGCAGGGTCTTGACCAGTTGTAGGGGTACTTCTCCGTCCCCTACCTTGTCCACTTCTTGTGCTCATTATCACTATTTATAAATAGTAAGAAAACTTGATTTAGGCATACGGACGAGATATCTTGGGGATATACTCATTCTAGGGTATTTCTAACCCAATCTCTAATGAGTCACCTAATGTGTTATACTCCAAAGCTCAAGTTCTTATTCAACCTTTAGCTATGATACCACTTGTTATGACCCGAAATACATCGTCCGAAAATCGACATCCAATACCTTACTTGTATTCTAATGCCGGAGATTCAAACATTGGACTCCAGTTTGGTGGAGCTTATAACAGCATTAGATGATACAATGCAGCGGAAACAAAAGATGATTTCATTGATCACAACATCGATACAACATGGATATAACATCATTACGACAATTGAACACCATCATCAGAGTGCTAAATACATGATACAACAACAAAACAATAACACCACGGCGGAGAAACAATAGAGTCTTCAAAAGAATCCAACATAAACACCTTCTATCCAAACTTCAAAGCTTTAAAAGACTTCCGATCTAAAAGCTTCAAAAATCCAACAGCTTCTAAACCAAAGACTCCAAAAAACTTCTAGTTCCAAATCTGAACTAGCTCCAGAATACGGACAACCTGACTCTAGGCTGCCGTGTGGAAAATTATGGACACCCAGAGTTTAGGAAAGGAACAATAAACTCCGAGTCAGTCATGGGACTAGTATGAGTAAACCAAAACAGTTGTTTGAAAAAAACAAGTTACAAAAAGAAATCCGTAATGCTTTTTGGAAAATGAAACTACCATAAGGCCTCCTGGGACACACACAATGCAATCGCACACTAGGAGGAGATTTTTCCTTATGATAGTCAAACATGCTTGATACGAGAAAACACTTTGATATTATTATTAGTGCATAGTGTTAGAAAACATTTCGAAAAACATAATATTAATCTTTGCTAGCATACGTACCACTATAGTATGCCTACTATAGCTACCATATTAGATGGCAGGTTCTACAACTAAAACCGTACAGGGCTTGTAATGAATGATTGGATTTCCAACAAATGGCCAAGGCTAAGGAAATTCCTTTACCGAAAGTGTAAGCCTCTGGAGGGATGCCCCGAGAACTTAACCAGCTCTCTGCCAACACAAGGTCGGGTTACCTCTGTAACTAGGAAACTAATTGTCACGAGTATGCCATCCCCCGGTCGTAACCGACCTTTATCGAGGGCCCTCGACACCAACAACCACATAAGAAAATCATCTGGGTTCCATACCAAAATACCACTTTTTATCCAGAAGGAAATGCACATACCTTGAGAGGCGTGACCCCCATAACATTGCCGCATCCTTCATGATTTCGACCATTTTCGGGGTGTGAGATTTGATGAAGTCTTGTCCCATAAAGTGGCGCTTTTCGCAAAAGCCATGCTTCAATTAACAAATGATCAACACTTAACATGTCACACTACCAAGTTGGGAATATATCACTAATAACCATCAACTACATAACCTCTAAGCTCGTACGTCTCAGAGAAAGGGGTTAAGCTAAGAGAATAAATTCTCTGCCACCAAGCAGAAATGTATTTGATAAAAACTAGTTTTACATCTCAAAGTGTAATGTTAGACATACATCCATACAAGTCCATCCGAGGTAGAATAGAACTGAAGATACTTCGTCCAATAAAGGAAGAAGCCCTTGCAAATCCGGGTATCCATAATCCCGACCGGACTCTCCATCACAGATGGAGATCTCTATACCGGAGCAACTCAGTGCAGAGACAATCGACGGGTATTCCTTTCGTTCTTGAAAATATCCGATCTTGAACCACCGACTTCAAATGCACTCCCATTTCGTCGCATCATTATTCGGAATGGGTTTTACGACTTATTGTCCTCTCCTGGCTTAGCCGAATAATGAGCGCTTATTTAAAACTACGTGGATACACAAGTCACAACAAATTCCCGTTTATAATATTTTAAATAAAAGACTCATCATTAAGATTCGATGTGGGTTTCGGATAACCATTTGGAATCCGACTCCCTGTCGCATCGAAATTCGAATATATATTGCCTTGATTTTTATTTCTTTCAAAAATAAAAAGAAAATAAACAATTGACACTTGTCTTTCCATGAATTAAAATTTTAACACTTGTTATTTTAGTTAAACTATTACACTTGTTAAACTATATGTTAATATTTTAACACTTGTTATTTACATGAGAATTTGGTTTTTTTATATAATTTATATATTAGATTTCTTTTTAGTTTTATACTTATATATATGGTTTTTATTAATTTATGTTTTATACATTTTCTTTATTAATATTTATATAACCTTTTAGAGAAAATAATTTGAAACTAATTATACATTAATAAAAATCATACAATTATTATTTTTAAATCCAAATATTTTTTTTAAAATATTTATATTTTGAATTTCAAATTCAAATTCAAATTACATTCTATTTATACATATACACAAACAATACACATCTTACTTGTTTTGAAATTTTCAAATTTATTCACAAATTAATTCCAATTTTTATATTAATTACTATATTAATATTTGGCTTAAAAAGGGGATGTTATAATATATTTATATAAACACACTTTAAAATCAATATTTGGTTATATATATACATACACCCTTTAAATACAAACATAGAACATATTATCAGATGATGTTGCAGCATATAGGCACATATTATATAGCTTATATAAACTCACATCTATATAACCGACATAATATATAACTTACATTAATATTTAAATATAGACAAACAGACTAGTATTTTATAGAAAACAATACACACTCATGCATCAAGGAAGAGGAGATAGGCGGCTAGGGGTGATGCTGTGGATGTGAGTTAGCAAAGCGGAGAACGGGCAATGGAAGTGGCTGCTCGTGGGGAAGTGTCGGCGTGGGTGCTTGGCGAGGCTGACAGGGAAGCTCGGTCATAAGGTGGGTGGCGGATCTGCTATCTAGGTTTGGAGAAATATGGGTGGGCCTATGAAGACCTAGAATTTTAGATATTTAAAATTGGAACATTTAATTGATTTTAAATATTTAGAAGTTAATTTTTAACTTGAATTTCAAATATCATTATTTATTTAGTAATTTAATTATTGAATTAAACAATTGGAAATTTGGGTAAAAATATGAAATTAGGAGTTTCGAGTTTGTTAAAATTAATTAGAAGGCTTGTAAGATTTATATTGATAATACTGAAGATAATGAAAGCTTTAAATTTGAATTTAAAAGTGGTTTGTTCAGTTTCGGAAAAAATATCGTTTAAATTGATATTTAAAAATATCCATCCGAGGCACAGTCTCAAAATTTGACGAAACCAGTTCCATTGAATTCATAATAGTGTATTATTATCGGATTTCAATTTTCGTAGCATTTGGAGTTGTTGTGTGATCATACGGTATAAAAACACGCTAAAATTTATATCGAAAATCCAATAAAATAACTGGTTCTAAGAAGTTATCTTCTCCATACGATCGAATTAGGACTCGTAACATTTTCCATTACATTCAGAATAGGGGTATAACATTATAAATGCCTAGCGGCACGCCTCGATAGGAGGTCAAGATTTTAAGCTATGAATTCAAGACGATCTAAATTTAAATTTAAATTTAGTATGATATATTGGGTATTTTGGCCAGGCAACCTTTAGTTGAAAATGTGTCACACCATTGCTTTTTCTCTCCACCTCAGAAGAACTATAGCAAGTTGAGTGAAGCACGATAACATCTATTCCTGTCCCCCATTCCCATCTTAAAACAATCTTCCTATGCATATTTTTTTCAGAATAAGCTGAGCCTCTCTTTCAAAATTAAATCAGAAAAAAAAAGAGGGTCGAAACGCATCTTCAATCAAAATGAAAATCTTTGCCTCTATCCTTTCCCTTGCTTGTTTCAATTCAAATCAGTTGTAAAATAAATCGAAATCTTCAAATATATATATATATATATATATATATATATATATCTCATCAGGAAATCTCTACCTATCTCGTATCGCCTTTATCGCCTATTCGAATTTGCATTAAGGCGCGAGGCGGTACCATGTCCGTGTCTGGTAGCATCGTGACACGGGTTGGAAAGAGAGGAGAGAGGGTAGATCTCGTGATCGGGTAGCGAGTGGTGGTGAAGGCGTGGTTGATCTCGAGGTGGAGTTCTCGCTTCATAATGACGGCCAAAGTCGAGCTTGAGCTCGACGTGTTGACTTCGGGAAAGCATGGAGGCATGGTGGCTTTGAGCTGGTGGTCAGGGGATTTTCCAACAGGTACCATGGTCGAGGCGCGCGCATGGATGCAGCAGGGTATAATTTGGAGTTGAGTCGTGATCGATGATGCAGTAAGGTATATGATATTTTCGTATTTTAATTAAGTTTAATATAGTAATATATGAATATATCGGTTAGGAAATAAAAGAAAGAAAAAAAATATTAACAGTAAAGTAAATGTTTGTTTTTGGTGTTTACTGGAAAAAATATATTAAGGTGATTCAGGAGATTTTAAACCTAATGTTTAATTATAAAAAAAATATTTATTGAAGGAAAATTAGCTTAAATCAAATTATTAGTTTAAAACAAATGATTAGTCTAAATTAAATTATTGGTCAATTTAATTTATTAAATGGTAAATTATTTGTATACTATTTTAGATCTTAATAAATCATATAATGTTGTACAAGGTCCAAAACTATGAAGAAAACAAGTCGGATTGGATCAGATTGCAAATCAAAAATCAAAAGTGAGTTAATCACACTTATTTGGACTATCGGTTAATTTAAATAGTTACAATTTTAATTATTGGATTGATTGCTTGAATTGATTATTATTATCAGTCTGGATGTGGTATATTATATATATATATATATATATATATATATATATATTGGAGTGATTGGTATTCCCACATTATATAGCGGACGAGATCCTATGCGCCCTACGTAATAGCGGATGACCCATATACCGCGATATCCCCCTCGAAGTGGGACTGGCATTTTTTTATATTGTGCTAACTTCTTTGGATGCAGGGAAACAGGTTGGAGGGATCCAATTGGATTCATCAAAATATTGGAATTTATTTTCATATTCAGTGATATGTTTTATTTGATAATCTGTAATAGATTATATTGGTTTTTTTGGGAATTGAAAATATTGAATGCTATGGGTTTGTTGAATATATTTTGGGTATATTGAGATATCAAAAATATAAAGATTGGATTTTAAAGGAAAATAAAAGAGGAAATTCCAAGTAAAAAATAAATATAGTGAAATTGGATAAATTAAAGGAATGAATTTTGGAAAGGATACAAGTTTGATTTTAAAGTCCTATCTAATAAATTCCGAGTATGGAAAAAAAAAAGATTTTTGAATAAATTGGAATAATAAATTTTTGATTACAAAATTTATATTGTTTAAAAATTAAAGAAATCAATTTAAATTCCGGATTTCAAATGGTTTGGGAGAAATAAAGGGAGAATATTGAAATGAAGTATGAAATTGATATTTCAGATTTAAAAAAGATTTTAAATCGTAAAAAAAGGATGAATATGAAATTAATGAGTTTTGGAATAGATTTGGGTCAGTAAAGGAATTTATTTTAAAATGGAGTTAATTTTGAAAATCGATTTGGGAATCGATTAAGTGTTGAAACTATGATTAGAAAGAGAATGAGATTATGGAAATTATAAACGGGGTTTATAAATAAAGTGAATATTTATCGACGGATAATTTGGAAGTATAAATTCAAAGTGGGATTTTATAAGGAAAGGGTGATTTGTTTTAAAAATAAATAGTGGTTTACTTTTAAAAGTATGGAAAGAAAATTTACGGGATTGGGACGTAAATTTAACTGGAAATAAATCGAGAAGGATTTATAAATGATTTAATGGTTACATTGGAATGGGAAGTGCATTTTCTTGAAAGGCCAAGTATATTTTCAAAGAAAGATTTATAAGTATAAATTAAAAGTTTTAAAGTTGTGTTAAAGGAATGTCTTAGAGAAATTTATTATATTATTTTACAATTTCAAAGTAAATATTTACTTAAGTTATTTATAGTAGTAATTATTTTAAAGATTAAATTAGTATTATTATTTAAAAGATAGTTATTAAATATTTATACTTTATGCAATAGTTTTATTTTAAAAATAAAAATAAAATAGTTTGTGGCTAAAGTTTTACTTGGAAATTTTTATAGAATTTCATAACTATTATTTTGAATAAAGTGATTTAAGTATTTTACTTCAAATGATTTAAGTGTATGTTCTCCAGTAAAGTGATTTAAATTATTAAAAAAAATCTAATGCAATAAGATTTGGAGTTTTTAATGGAAAATAAAATCATTGGTTGAATGATTGTGTGGTTTAATAGTTAAATAACCGACTATCAATATTGGCCAATGCGCTGATTATTTCGAAGAGACCGGGATCGAATTTAATTATTCGAAAACCACTTTGATCCGGTTTGAATGTTTGCGAATGAAGACCGTGAAGATGATGAAGACGGTGATTCGGTTTGTCCATACCCAGGGCAACTTGTATGGCTGAATGTTATCAACCATCGTCAGGAGGACGATGAGCATTCTAAGTGAATGTGTGCTAAAAAGGTAACGCATAGCCTCGAGCCTCATCAACCGGGAATGGCTAAAACAGGGGAGGTGCAGCAAGGCTAAGTGGCTAGCAACCAATTAGGATAAGGTCAATCATGTCTAGATGTCCCTCTTATTCGGCTGTTTGGGCGGTTGCTGATCCCAGCCGCAGGGTGATCTTATTTGGACTATCCAGTAAGGGGTAGCTCTGGTCTTGTGCTGCAGGGGATCAGGAGAAATCCTCGGTACTCTGATCTAGACCAAGTACTGTGACAGGCGGTACCCCAGTAGCCCTGCCATTGTATGGAATCCAATTTCCAATAACCACATGTATGGTTTTGATTGTACCCAATTATGCTGGAACGTGAGATGCAAGCATTTTAGCTAGACTCTATTTTACTTTCTATAGACACTATTATAATATCAGATAAATTTGATAAAAATGTTTTGGTTATCATAAGTTAAAAAACCGACATGTTTATTTGTGGTGTGGTCTTACGAGATACCTTTTATTTTCAAGGTATTTTGGAAAGTTTAATAATCCAATTGAGCGTGTTTTCCCACACTGGTTTTCCAGACTGACTTAGGTGTTATTTCAGTATAATGCTCGGATCAGACCAAGTGTTATAGCATACAGGATAGGATGCTCTGGAGCTTAAGAGACGAGCTGGATAGCAAGACGTATCACCTGTGCTTGATGTATATTCCACTGTGCAGTAAAAGCTGTGTATTCAGTTGTGTGGGGACAAGTTAATATAACTTTCCGGTATTTTTCTATTGATTGTGTTGTACTCTAATAATGTAATGTATAAAACAGATATAGTTCTTTCTATACAAAAGATCAGTCATTTGTCTATTATATATTATTACGCTGTGTTTGTGAGATTCTGATGTTGTTTTCTATCTCTTCTTCTACCTCTTTCTTCTTTAACACTAATCATTCGTGTTTCCGTCCATTTTGAGTTGAACGGTTGGAGCATATTGTCGGTTCCAAGGGGTATAGATTTGCGGGTCATTACAGTGGTATCAGAGCCGAGGGTTAAGCGAGAACCTTGGCTCTGGTAGGGATTACTCATTAGAAATAGAGTCTGTAGTACTCTAGGATGAGTTTGAGTGTATTAATAGATATGAGTGAGTATTTGTTAGTGATGTAAAATTGTTTTTAGTGTGCTGATTGGTTTATGGAGTAGTTTATGGATTTTGGTCAATGCGAGTAATTAACGTTATTGATAGGGATCTCTAAACACTTGAATAAAACAATTCGACATAGTGTTGTTTTAAATAGGTTAAATGAAATAATTTTGCCCAAAATTATTTTGATATATGAAAGAAATGGTTTTCCGTAAATTATTATAGTTATATATGGTTGGTTGGTTGTTTGGAAATGATAATATTAAATAATTATCATTGTGTATGGAAATTGAGTAAGAAATTAAGGTAATAACTAAAGGTTAAGGAAATAAATTCATTAACAGAATGAGATTTGTAAATGTAAATTATAAATGTGATTTATAATTGAAATAAGATAAAATTCCAGAGTAATATTTGAATATAGGTTGGAAGGATTTGAGATTTGAAATTTTGGGAAAAGTTTAAATTCCTTTAGGTTTGGAAATGGTTTTCAAAGGTTTTGGAGAAATAATAGTGATATTATTTCAGAAATATTTTTGAATTGAGAATAAAATCTGGTGGGACTTGGAATCAAAAGTAATTGAAATGTTTTAAAAGAAGTAAAAGCATTGAACTCACTTCGGTCGTTGGAAAATAATTTCGGTGACGACGGTAGCACCATCGATGTTCATTTTGAGATTCCAAGGGAGGGATTGCTGCCTGGATGTTTTAAATTGGAATTGTTTGCAAAACTGGGTTTGATTTTGAAATTTCAAAGGAATAATTCGATATACCAAAGGATTTTGGATATAGATGATTTCAAAGGTGATTTTGAAATGTTGGGGAATTTCTTAAACTCTGGAAAGTTTATTTAAAAATGTTTGTAAAGTAAAAATGGGTTTGATAACTTATAAAATTTGAAATTTGTTAGAATCAAAATTAGCTTGGAAAGTTTTGAGTAAAGGAAAGTGTGACAATAAAATACAGGGGTAAGTAAACCAATTAAAAAAAGTGAATTAAAAGAATTTAGCAAATGGAATTTAAATAAGTTGAAGAACTTATAGAAGTTTAAAATTTTAAATTGGATCAAAATGAAATTAAATTAAGTTAAGTAAAAAAGTAAACTTGAGGAAACGAATCTAAGTAAGCTAAATGAAATGGCCATAGAAAATTTATTAAGTGGAAATAAATTTGTGAATGAACAAATGAATTTACATTTGTAAGTAAATGGAATTGAAACTGAATATTGGAATTAAATTTGTATTGTTTAAATAAAATGAGATGAAAAATTTGTCAAATTGGACTAAACAAGACATAGGATTGAAATAAATTAGTAAGTAAACTAATTGTTTAAGTGGGTAAGCAAATGAATTGAAATTGAATATCGGGATGATATTTAATTTAAATTGTGTAGAGTAAAGTGAAGTTGTAGAATTAATTCGAAGTGGACTAAGAATAATTAAAGTTTGGAAATAAAATCCATTGAGATTTAAAATAAATTAGTAAGTGGAACTAATTAAAGAAATAGTTAATTAATTATGGTTTGGGATAAGGTAAATGGAATTCAGCAATCTAAAATTTGAAGGTAAATTTAATTCAAAATGAAATTGAAAATCTAAGTTAGATGAAAATATATATGAGCTTAAGTGATAAAGTGAAAATAAATATAAGAAGTATAAAAAATATTTATATTCAACTTAAGAAATGGATGGAGAAATTCCTAAGTAAAAATTGGAATTGAAAAATATACTAATTTAGTATTTGAACGAAAATTAAATAAAAATTGGGTAGAAGGGAAATTGTGAAAAGTGAATGGAAATCAAAATAAGTGAGAATAAGAAGAAAATTGATATGATAAATAATCGATTGAAATATATACTCAGGATGTACGTATATTATATTATTCGCATAACGATTTGATCCAAATTGGAGCATAGAATTTTGGATATTTATATCTGTCTGAGTTAGGATTCTTTCACCCGATTTTCGATGGCGAACCCTGGATATGGATTTTTGAGTAATTCTTGAAATTCTCTATCATAGTATATAGCTATGCAAGGAGAATGACGGTTTTTGATCAAGAAACTAGATCTGAGTCTGCACTAGGAAGTCGGATGGACGATACTAGTTCGGAAATGAAATTGTGTGATCAAGTGAGCGATCGATTTTGATATTGCGTACGGATGATATGCATGCATCGTACAAGCTTGAATGAAATAGATATTGAAACTTTTGTAAAGAAATGCATAGAATGATTTTGGATTCAAAGTAGGATATACAGGTGTTCTGAAAAGAAATTGGGATTTTTGATTGGAGAAGATAAATTGAATTGCTCGACAAAAGGTATGTATTTAAATTGTCATATGAAATTTGATGTTTTTCTGATCCAGCCACTTGGCTTTTGTTTTCTTGTGAATTTGGGAGCCCATAGAGGCATTTTGAAGTCGTACCGATCTAGCCACGCAAAGGAGACGCTTGCGAAAAATTTTGGAATTTTAGAGAGATAGAAAATTTTTGAGAAAATTGTGAGTTTAAAATTTGGTTTAAACTATAATTTGAATTATTGAGTAAATATATTATTTGGAACCTAAGGGTGAGTTTGGGAAAGTTAGTAAGGATCATAGGGTGCTCTTAATAAAAAGATTGTTTCGGGAAGCTGTTTGAAAACTATTTGGTTTTGAAAATAGTAAACGGGTATTGGACGATACTTCTTAACTAGTAATTTCGGGGACAAAATTCTTTTAAGTGGGAGGAATGTGACGACCCGGAATTTTGGATATTTAAAATCGAAATATTTAATTGATTTTAAATATTTATAAGTTAATTTTTAACTTTAATTTCAAATATCATTATTTATTTGGTAATTTAATTATTTGAATTAAACAATTGGAAATTTGGGTGAAAATATGAAATCGGGAGTTTCGAGCTTGTTAAAAATAATTAGAAGGCTTGTAAGATTTATATTGACAATATTGAAGATAATGAAAGCTTTAAACTTGAATTTAAAAGTGGTTTTCTCAGTTTTGGAAAAAATATCGTTTAAATTGATATTTGAAAATAGCCATCCAAGGCATATTCTCAGAGTTCGACAAAACAAGTTCCATTCGATCTGTAATAGTGTTTTATTATCGGATTTCAATTTTCATATCATTTGGAGTTGTCATGTGATCGTACGATATAATAACACGCTGAAATTTATATAGAGAACTCAATATAATAACTGGTTCTAAGAAGCTATCTTCTCATATGATCGAATTTTTATTCGGAACCTTTTCTATTGCGTTCGGAATAGGGGTATAACATTATAAATTCCTAGCGGCACACCTTGATAGGAGGTCAGGATTTTAAGCTGCGAATTCAAGATGATTTAAATTTAAATTTAATATAAAATATTGGGTATTTTGACCAGGAAACCTGCAGTTGAAAAAGTGTCACGCCAGTGCTTTTTCTCTCCACCTCATAAGCATTGTAGCAAGTTGAGTGAAGCACGATAACATCTATTCCTATCCCCCATTACCATCTAAAAACAATCTTCCTCTGCATATTTTTTTTCTGAACAAGCCGAGCCTCTCTTTCGAAATTAAATCGGTAAAAAATGAGGGCCGAAACACATCTTCAATCAAAACGAAAATAGTTGCCTCTATCCTTTCCCTTGCTTGTTTCAATTCAAATTAGTTGTAAATGAAATCGAAATCTTCAAATATATATATATATATATGAATCATCAGGAAATCTCTACGCATCTCGTATCGTCTCTATCACCTGTTTGAATTCGCATCGAGGTGCGAGGCGGTACCGTATTCGAGTCTGGTAGCATCGCGATGCGGGTTAGCAAAAGAGGAGAGAGAGTGGATCTCAAGATCGGGTCGCGAGTGATGGTGAAGGCGTGGTTGATCTCGAGGTGGGGTTCTTGCTTCATATTGACGGTTGGAGTCAAGCTCGAGCTCGACGTGTTGACTTCGGGAAAGCATGGAGGCACGGTGGCTTTGAGCTGGTAGTCGGGGGATTTTCCAGCAGTTGCCGTGGTCGAGGCGCGTGCATCGATGCAGCAGGGTATGATCTGGAGTTGAGTCGTGGTCGATGATGCAGTAAGGTATATGATATTTTCATATTTTAACTAAGTTTAATATAGGTATATATGAGTATATCGGTTAGGAAATAAAAGAAAGAAAAAAATATTAACAGTAAAGTAAATGTTTATTTTTGGTGTTTACTGAAAAAATATATTAAGGTGATTAAGGAGATTTCAAACCTACTGTTTAATTATAACAAAAAATATTTATTGAAGGAAAATTAGTTCAAATCAAATTATTAGTTTAAAACCAAATGATTAGTTTAAACTAAATTATTGGTCAATTTAATTTATTAAATGGTAAATTATTTATAGACTATTTTAGATGTTAATAAATCATATAATGTTGTACAAGGTCCAAAACTGTGAAGAAAACAAGTCGGGTTGGATCAGATTGTAAATCAAAAATCAAAGGTGAGTTAATCTCACTCATTTGGACTATCGGTTAATTTAAATAGTTACAATTTTAATTATTGGATTAATTGCTTGAATTGATTATTATTATTATCAGTCTGGATGTAGTATATTATATATATATATATATATATATATTAAAATGATTGATATTCTCGTATTATATAGCAGACAAGACCCTATGCACCCCGCATAATAGCGGATGACCCTTATACCGCGATATCCCCTTCGAAATGGGATTGGTATTTTTTATATTGTGTGAACTTCTGTGGATGCAGGGAAACAAGTTGGAGGGATCCAACTAGATCCCTCAAAATATTGGAATTTATTTTCATATTCGGTGATATGTTTTATTTGATAATCGGTGATGAAACAAGTTGGCGGGATCCAACTAGATCCCTCAAAATATTGGAATTTATTTTCATATTCGGTGATATGTTTTATTTGATAATCTATGATAGATTATATTTATTTTATCGGGAAATGAAAATATAGAATGCTATGGGTTTGCTGAATATATTTTGGGTATATTGAGATATCAAAA
The DNA here is from genome assembly GCA_030765085.1 of Allium cepa. Lineage (NCBI taxonomy): Eukaryota > Viridiplantae > Streptophyta > Magnoliopsida > Asparagales > Amaryllidaceae > Allium > Allium cepa. The sequence goes on along the minus strand of CM060934.1, from coordinate 524,590,174 downwards.
ATATAAAGATTGGATTTTAAAGGAAAATAAAAGAGGGAATTCTAAGTAAAAATAATATAGTGAAATTGGATAAATTAAAGGAATGAATTTGGGAAAGGATAAAAGTTCGATTTTAAAATCCTATCGAATAAAATTTGAGTATGGAAAAAATGATTTTTGAATAAATGGGAATAATGAATTTTTGAGGACCAAAGTTATACTGTTTAAAAACTAAAAAACTCAATTTAAATTCAGGATTTCAAATGGTTTTGGGGGAAATAAAGGGAGATTTTTGAAATGAAGTATGAAATTGATATTTCAGATTTAAATAAGATTTTAAATAGTAAAAAAGAGATTAATCTGAAATTAATGGGTTTTGGAATAGATTTGGGTCAGTAAAGGAATTTATTTTAAAATGGAGTTAATTTTGAAAATCGAGTTGGGAATCGATTAGGTGTTGAAACTATGATTAGAAAGAGAATGAGATTATGAAATTTATAAACGGGGTTTATAAACAAAGTGAATATCGGCGGATAATTTGGAAGTATAAATTGACGGTGGGATTTTATAAGGAAAGGGTGATTTGTTTTAAAAATAAATAGTGGTTTACTTTTAAAAGTATGGAAAGAAAATTTACGGGATTGGGACGTAAATTTAACTGGAAATAAATCGAGGAGATTATAAATGATTTGACGATTATAATGGAATGGGAAGTGCATTTTCCTGAAAGGCCAAGTATATTTTCAAAGAAAGATTTATAATTATAAATTAAAAGTTTTAAAGTTGTTTTAAAAGAATGTTTTAAAGAAATTTATTATTTTAAATTGTTTTAGAATTTTAAAGTAAATATTTATTTAAATTAATTATAGTAGTAATTATTTTAAAGGTTAAATTAGTATTATGATTTAAAAGATAATTATTAACTACTTGTACTTTATACAGTAGTTTTATTTTAAAAATAAAAATAAAATAGTTTGTGGCTAAAGTTTTACTTTCAAAATGTTGAATATGAGATTATATGATTTCTGATTGATGATAATAAACATATATATATTCGTAAATGTACTTGTTAACGCACTATTTTATTTTTCATAGACTAAGTAAATATTTGCTGAATAAAAATAATTAACACAGAGTTTGAATTCAAACAGAATTTTTGTTCAAACAAATATTTATTACAATAGTACAAATTCGAGCTCTCACTATGCATACACAATTTTGATTACAATATAAATTCAATTACATCACAATCTTTCATTTACAAATGTCATCACTACATGTCGCTCATTCACTCATAATTTATCTTTAACTTCATTTCAAATTGAATCCAGCATCTGAGCAATCTGCAAAAATAAATATTGACGCAGTAAAATTGAAAAGGAAATATTTTTGCAGTATAACATAAAATGTGAATTTTGAAAATAATATTTGTCTCAGTTATTTGGGTTGTTCGTCATCATTTAACTTTGAATTCATCATACACGAACAACTTGTGACATACACAGTGTATCACTGTATATGCCACAAGGCCGTGCACACCGATATATACACCCGATAAATTTACAGGGACAGGTGAGCACAGGTCAAACCCAAATTATCGGATTCAACTCAAGTGCAATAAAACAATGTCATAATTTTCAGCACAAGGTCAAACACGAGCTATTAGCTGGATTCAACACAGGGCAGTTGTACAGGCTACGACGTCAAGCATGCGAACAGGAAAACCAAAACAATGCCCAACTCAAATGAACACAGTTAAATGCATAAAGGCATAGCAACTGCACCAAGACCAGACTGCAATATCAAAGCAATGATATGGATTGACACAGGTACAAGCAACTATCAAATGAAAGAGTGCACACATGAATATCAATACAATGGAAACTACAACAGAGACTACAAGGTGAACTAGCAAAGGCAAAGCCTTTTTATCAAATTAAAAAAATCCAAACCAGGCCATAATGAAGCAAACCAATGACTCAAGTACACCAGTGACACCAATGAAGTATACACAAAGCAATGCAAGCTAGTAACTCATCATAATGCAAACTACAACATGAAGAAGTATGGGTTAAATTACAAACTGCAAGTGCCGACTAGTGCACATAATCAATGCCGAAATCAAACCAACATAAATGACATAGTATACACAAGTGACACAACAGTGCACATGAAACAACTCAAGATTTCAGCAACAACAACATGACGGAAACAAACTACAAAGACATCAACATGTATGATAGTAAGCAGTGCCACACGACCGGCCAAAGTCGCGCACATAAACGACTTTAACATATGATCAGTGGCAAGCATACAAATTGGCAACGTGCAGCCGCAAACAACCACAAGCACATGAATTCACAAATCAAAATCAATGTTAACCAAATCAGTGATGAAGTCGCATACTCAAAACCACGACCATGCTACAGTTCAAACAAATGCCATAGTGGAAAAGTAACAAACTCGAAGTACAAGCTAATGCAGACTAAAGAGAATGAATATACGGTGAACTAAGTCATGGATCAAACCAGCAATGTCATAGAACATATGGTACGGTTCGAACGTGATCACCAGTTTTTTTTATGAAATCAAAAATGGTTGAAGTCAGGAAAAGTCAAGCCAAGTTGTGATGAACAGAGCTATAGACCAGACTAGTGAACAGCTAGAATATACATATATGATGATACAGCAAAGCCACTATGATGAACAGCGATCAAGCGTACAAGTATAACAAAGTATAACATAGTCAAGTTTAAATGCGGAAGTCAAATGAAAGTCAAACCGTAATGACCAAGGAGATCAAACAATCATCAAGCCGTGGATAACAAGAATATGTTTAACAGGTCAGAGACGTGGTGGTAAAGAAACGAACAGTTCAGATTCAAAGTCGTGGGAAGCAAGTATCAAAATATACGAATTTGAATATGTCAATGAAATCTCAAGCATCCAAGCAATAATCGAATGGCCGAAGCAAATTTTTGAAACAATCAGATGAACGCAATTCAAGGAGATCGAACTCCTATATAAACCAATTCATCATCGGCAACAAAAAATCGATCGAGTTAAAGCAAGCAAATCAGAAGAAGCAAAAGAATAAATAACGTACCAGCATCAACCTCGAACTCGATCAATTTCAAAGAGCCGTGACCAATTCAGAGAAGCAAGCGATCGACAAGGCAAAAGACGTGATAATCACTCGATCGAGCATTAAAGTCGGTCTCTTTGAAATCATGAAAGCCCTAAATTTGCAAAGAGGAATGAACGAGAATTAACAAAGTCGCCATTCTCAAGAAAAAGGGTCGGGCCAGAATTAATGAAGAAAGAAGAGGGGCCGGCCTCTTCTATTTTAAAGAGCTTTCTCTTTTATTATAAAGGGCTTTTAATTTTTAGTTAGGGTTATTCTAATTTTAAATTGTTTTTTTTAATTTGTACTTCAATTTTAAACCGCTGTAATTTCTAGTCGTGTGAATAGGATACAAATTACGTGGCGTAGTTTGAGAATTCGCAACTCAATGGCTGAGTTGTGGCAGGGTTCTGAGCGTAGAGTTAGGTTAGTCAGTAGCGGGTGTCGCGAGTTTACGTGTGTAAGCGTGTGACTACTTAATTTCTAGTAGAAACCTTGGGGGCAGCACGTAGGCAGGGTTTTGTCGAAGCTGGGTAAATTCTGTGTCGTTCTATTTCTGCATTTTATTATTCTGCTATTTATCTATGCTGCTATTATTTTGTGATCTATGTTGAAATTATTTTATAAGCTTCTACAATTAATTTTTATAATTAATAGCATTACCATATTCACCCCCCTCTAGGGCGAAATCGATCCTACAAGTGGTATCAGAGCTAGAAATAGAAGTCAACATTTGTTTTTAAAATTCGTTTTTCAAAAAATCAGTTTTTGTTTTAAAAAATTTGAATTTTTAAAATGGCTTCTTTTAATAATACTTTTGTTGAGGGTCGTTCCAATATTATTCCTTCTATTTTCGATGGAACGGATTTTTTGAATTGGAAATTGAAAATGGAATTTTATTTAAAATCTGTTAATATTAAATGTTGGGATATTATTGAAAATGGGTGTGATATAACAGATAAGAAAATTATCTCGATTAATGGTCTTGCTATGCATATATTATATTCTCATATTAATCAAGATAATTTTAATTTCATTTCTCATTGTGAAAATGCACAGGAAATCTGGAATACTTTCGATGCAATATATGGTGCAAAAGTCAACATCAATGAGAAATCCTCCACAACTGACTCAGTTAAAGAAATGTGCTTAATAGGATTTGTAAAAAGTATTTGTGATGAGGATGATGACGATGGAGCAGCTGAGGTGGCGCTAATAATAAAGAAATTCAAAAGGTGGAACGGCAAATACGGAAATCCAGCTCTAAATCAAAAATTAAAAAGCGGAATAATCAAAGCATTAGACAGCTCGAAAGAACATGGGATCATTTGAAACAAATCCGGTGATATCAACCCTAATTATCCCCTATTTCAACTCGACAAAGAAAATAAATCAAAAAGAAGATGTTTGCAGTCACGTGGAATAAAAGCGATAGCAGTGAAAGTGAGAAAGCAGATATGTGCCTTCATGGGAATATAAACGATTGCAACGATGACGAGCCAAGTGAGGTATCAAAACTTACTCACTCTGAATTACTTATTTATTTCTACAAAGTAAATGGCTGTTTGGAACGACTTAGGAAAAAATACGCTAAACTTGAATCACAAAAAGACACTTTGATAGAATTAAATGAACAACTTGACCAATTAGTTAAAACCTATCAAAGTAGGATCCCTAAGTGTGATAAGTGTCCAATATTCGAAGAAGAAATTAAAAAACCAGAAATTAATATAAAATCACTTGAAAATGAAATTCTGATTTTAAAAGAGAGTGAAAATACTAGGAGAGAGAATTCTATTAAAAAGTGCACACAATTGTTAAACGAAAATGAATCTCTCAAAATACAAGTCCAACAATTGTCAATGACTTTAGATAAATTTTCAAAAGGTGAAAAACCATTGAATATGCTATTAGGAAAGCAAACTGTTAATACGGTTAGACAAGGACTTGGATACAATAAATCGAAAATTGTTGAAAGCAATATTAATCAAGTTAATTCAATGTGCACAATTTGTAGAAAATATGGACACAATCACAATAATTGTTGGTATAGACCCAAACATGTGAAAACTATACCGATTTGGGTTCCAAAAGGCATAAATATAAAATCTCTCAAAGTTAAACAAATTTGGGTGCCGAAGGGAACAATTATAAATAGTTTCGGGTCTCCACAAAATTATTTTTCTAAATATTCTGCCACTAACAACCATGGACCTATAAAAACAAATAGGTCACATAAATCTTTTCCCGTGTAGGTGTGGTGGCAGGCTAAGGAACAACAATAGTGTTCTCTGGATTTTAGCTGTTCCAAGGACACAACGAGCAACAAAGCAAAGTTCCTTAGCCTAGTATAAAGGTGACAGAATCACAATGGATAACAACAAAAAATATCGTAAAGGTAAAACAGGTAATGGTATATTTATTTGGACGATATATTAATAGTGATAATCTGCACTGTAATCTAATAAAATCAGCAATAATGAGATGATGAAATAATGATGATTTTTGAGTCTGACTTATTCAACATAGCTGGCCAAATTATATTCTTATGCCAAAAACACTATAAAATTCTCTAGATTCTTTGAATTACTTCATATATATTAGGTTGGATTAAAAATAGTGTTTTGATTGGATGATAATACATTTGGTTATAATACGGCTAACTCTATATTCACAGTTTCTGATTATTTACACGGCATCAATTCAAATTCAAGAGAATGTCATTTAAAATTGAGTTCGAAATTTTTGGTGCATACTTCATGGTCTATCAAATTCAATTAATGATAGTTTTGAGTGAAAGAGAAATTCCGATGTAGATTACACTGGTAATCTAGTTGATAGAAAAATTACTAGTTGAATGTGATTTTTGTAGAGACATTTAGTAACTGCATCATTTTTTTTAAAGAAAATATCTGCATATATTTTTCATTTCAAATAATTTTCAAATAGCAGAAAATTTTCTTATAAAACCCCTTCTAGAAAATCATTTTTGACCATATTTTCAGAGTGGTCGTTTTGAAAAATTAATTTCATAATTATTTTTGAATTCGATTTTAAATGACTATTTTGACTAATCTGACTCCCTAATAATTGTCAAAAAGATAAATAGTGATTGAAAAAGTGATGAGTGTTGATATTTATCATATATTATGACTCGAGACGGTATAATTAGTAAATTTCTTTAGAAATTTAAACAAGAGTTATAAAACTTTTTGTTGGTAAAAATTCCATGACCATCTCTATGTCTATCATATTTCTAACGACCATCACTCATCAAAATTCTATATAGTTTGTCGATATGTGGTACTTTAAACAGGAATCGTTCGTTTTTCATTTTATATTTCTTTTTAAAATAATAATAATAATAATAATAATAATAATAAATAAATACCAGAGTATTAACTATCATTTAGAAGTCCTCACGGTTATGCGTGGGTGAATTACTTGGAATTTGTTATGTGCTTCCATGCTCATTTAAAATTCCTCACGGTTATGCATGTATGGAACGCATATCAAAAGTTGATTTTTAAAATAAATAAGTTGATTCTAATCCCATTTAAAAGTCCTCACGGTTATGCGTGGTTAGAAGATACTTGAATTCATTTTTTTTAAATAAAATTGGAATACTGCTAATCTCATTTAAAAGTCCTAACGGTTATGCATGGTTAGTAGATATTCAAAAACCTGATATAAATATACCACAAATAGACATAACTATATGGTTGTATATAATGACATCATTCCCATCATTCTAAAAGTGGAATATGCGTTTAACAAAATATTTATGATTTTTGTTTGATTTTTTATTGAAATTTAATATTTATATTCAATTGATTTTTAATGTTGGATTAATATCGATCACTTTATCTCTATTTTCTCTAACACTATTACTCTTTTGCTGATAACAAAAGGGAGAGAGAAAAGTCAAGGTTTTGTCAAATAAAATCAAGCAAAGGTCAAATAATTTTCTATTTGCATCTAGGTTCATTTTCGTATTTTTATTTGTATGCATATATTTAGGGGGAGCTTTGTGTAGAGAGGAAGTATTTAAATAGGGGAAGCAATTAGAGCATATCAATGATCAAATACATTTAACATATTCAAAATCTTAAATATATGTTTGTTATCATCAAAAGAGGGAGATTGTTGAATATGCGATTATATGATTTTTGTTCGATGATAATAAACATATATATATATATATATATTCATAAATGTATTTGTTAACGTACTATTTTATTTTTCATAGACTAAATAAATATTTGCTGAATAAAAATAATTAACACAGAATTTGAATTCAAACAGAATTTTTATTCAAACAAATATTTATTACAATAGTACATATTCGAGCTCTCACTATACATACACAATTTTGATTACAATATAAATTCAATTACATCACAATCTTTCATTTACAAATGTCCTCACTACATATCGCTCATTCACTCATAATTTATCTTCAACTTCATTTCAAGTTGAATCCAGCATCTAAGCAATCTGCAAAAATTAATATTGACGCAGTAAAATTGAAAAGGAAATATTTTTGCAGTATAAAATAAAATATGAATTTTGAAAATAATATTTTCCTCAGTTATTTGGGTTGTTCATCGTCATTTAACTTTGAATTCATCATACACGAACAGCTTGTGACATACACAGTGTATCACTGTATATGCCACAAGGCCGTGCACACCGATATATACACTTGATAAATTTACAGGGACAGGTAAGCATAGATCAAACCCAGATTATCAGATTCAACTCAAGTGCAATAAAACAATGTCACAATTTTTAGCACAAGGTCAAACCCGAGCTATTAGCTGGATTCAACACAGGGCAGTTGTACAGGCTACGACGTCAAGCATGCGAACAGGAAAACCAAAACAATGCCCAACTCAAATAAACATGGTGAAAAGCACAAAGGCATAGCAACTGCACCAAGACCAGACTGCACTATCAAAGCAATGATATGGATTTATACAGGTACAAGCAACTATCAAATGAAAGAGTGCAGACATGAATATCAATACAATGGAAACTACAACAGAGACCACATGGTGAACCAGCAAAGACAAAGCCTTTTCATCAAATTAAACAAATCCAGACCGGGCCATAATGAAGCAAACCACTGACTCAAGTACACCAGTGACACCAATGAAGTATACACAAAGCAATGCAAGCTAGTAACTCATCATAATGCAAACTACAACATGAAGAAGTATGGGTTAAATTACAAACTGCAAGTGCCGACTACTGCACATAATCAATGCCGAAACCAAACCAACATAAATGACACAGTATACACAAGTGACACAACAGTGCACAGTGAAACAACTCAAGATTTCAGCAACAACAACATGAAGGAAACAAACTACAAAGACATCAACATGTATGACAGTAAGCAGTGCCACACGACCGGCCAAAGTCGCGCACATAAACGACTTTAACATATGATCAGTGGCAAGCATACAAATTGGCAACGTGCAGCCGCAAACAACCACAAGCACATGAATTCACAAATCAAAATCAATGTTAACCAAATCAGTGATGAAGTCGCATACTCAAAACCACGACCATGCTACAGTTCAACAAATGCCACAGTGAAAAAGTAACAAACTCGAAGTACAAGCTAATGCAGACTAAAGAGAATGAATATATGGTGAACTAAGTCATGGATCAAACCAGCAATGTCATAGAACAAATGGTATAGTTCGAACGTGATCACCGGTTTTTTTTAAGAAATCAAAAATGGTCGAAGTCAGGAAAAGTCAAGCCAAGTCGTGATGAACAGAGCTACAGACCAGACCAGTGAACAGCTAGAATATACATATATGATGATACAGCAAAGCCACTATGATGAACAGCGATCAAGCATACAAGTATAACAAAGTATAACATAGTCAAGTTTAAATGCCGAAGTCAAATGAAAATCAAACCGTAATGACCAAGGAGATCAAACAATCATCAAGCCGTGGATAACAAGAATATGTTTAACAGGTCAGAGACATGGTGGTAAAGAAACGAACAGCTCAGATTCAAAGCCGTGGGAAGCAAGTATCAAAATATACGAATTTGAATAAGTCGGTGAAATCTCAAACATCCAAGCAATAACGAATGGCCGAAGCAAATATTTGAAACAATCAGACGAACGCAATTCAAGGAGATCGAACTCCTATATAAACCAATTCATCATCGGCAACGAAAAATCGATCGAGTTAAAGCAAGCAAATCAGAAGAAGCAAAGGGGTTAACAACATACCAGCATCAACCTCGAACTGGATCAATTTCAAAGAGCCGTGAGCAATTCAGAGAAACAAGCGATCGACAAGGCAAAAGATGTGATAAATCATTCACTCGACCGAGCACTAAAGTCGGTCTCTTTGAAATCACAAAAGCCCTAAATTTGCAAAGAGGAATGAACGAGAATTAACAAAGCCGCCATTCTCAAGAAAAAGGAACGGGCCAGAATTAATGAAGAAAGGAGAAGGGCCGGCCTCTTCTATTTTAAAGAGCTTTCTCTTTTATTATAAATGGCTTTTAATTTTTAATTATGGTTATTTTAATTTTATATTGTTTTTTTAATTTATATTTCAATTTTAAACCGTTGTAATTTCTAGTCGTGTGACTAGGGGACAAACTACGTGGCGTAGTTTGAGAACTCGCAACTCAGTGGCTGAGTTGTGGCAGAGTTTTGAGCGTAGAGTTAGGTTAGTCAATAGCGGGTGTCGCGAGTTTACGTGTGTAAGCGTGTGACTACTTAATTTCTAGTAGAAACCTTGGGGAAGCACGTAGGCAGGGTTTTGCCGAAGCTGGGTAAATTCTGTGTCGTTCTATTTCTGCATTTTATTATTCTGCTATTTATTTGTGCTGCTATTATTCTGTGATCTGTGTTGAAATTATTTTATAAGCTTCCGCAATTAATTTTTATAATTAATAGCATCATCCTATTCGCCCTCCCCCCCTCTAGGGTGAAATCGATCCTACCGAAAATTTTATAGAAGTTCATAACTATTATTTTGAATAAAGTGATTTAAGTAGTTTTATTTCAAATGATTTAAGTGTACGTTTTTGGGTAAAGTGATTTAAATTATTAAAAAAAGTCTAATTTAATAAGATTTGGAGTTTTCAGTGGAAAATAGAATCATTGGTTGAATGATTGTGTGATTTGATAGTTAAATAACCGACTATCAATATTGGCCAATGCGCTGATCGTTTCGAAGAGAGCGGGATCGGATTTAATTATCCGAAAACCACTTCGATCCGATTTAAACGTCTGCGAATGAAGACCATGAAGATGATGAAGATGGTGATTCGGTTTGTCCAGACCCAGGGCAACTTGTATGGATGAATGCTATCAGACCATCGTCAGGGGGACGGTGAGCATTCTAAGTGAATGTGTGCTAAAAAGGTAACGCATAGCCTCGAGTCTCATCAACCGGGAGTGGCTAAAACAGGGGAGGTGCAGTAAGGCTAAGTGGCTAGCAACCAATTTGGGTAAGGTCATTCCTGTGTAGATGTCCTTTTTATTTGGCTGTATGGGCGGTTGTTGATCCCAACCGCAGGGTGATCTTATTCGGACTATCCAGTAAAGGGTAGCTCTGGTATTGTGTTGCAAGGTATTAGAGGGGATTCTCGGTACTCTGATCTAGACCAGGTACTGTGACGGACGGTGCCCCAATAGCCCTGCCATTGTATGGAATCCAACCTCCAACAAGTGCCTGTACGGTTTTGATTGTGCCCAACTATGCTGAAACGTGAGATGCAAGCATTTCAGCTAGATTCTATTTTACTTTCTATAGACACTATTATAATATCAGACGAATTTGATAAAAATGTTTGGGTTATCGTAAGGTAAAAACCCGACATGTTTATTTGTGGCGTGATCTTATGAGATACTTTTGATTTTCAAAGGATTTTGAAAACTTTAATAATCCAATTGAGTGTGTTTTCTCATGCTGGTTTTTCAGACTGACTCGGGTATTATTTCACTATAATGCTCGAGTCAGACCGAGTATTATAGAATACAAGATAGGATGCTGTGGAGCTTAGAAGACGAGCTGGATGGTGCGACGTATCACACGTACTTAATGTATACTTCGCTGTGCAGTATAAGCTGTGTATTCAGTTGTGTGGGGACAAGTTAATATAATTGTCCAGTATTTTGCTATTGATTGTGTTGTACTCTGATGATGTAATGTATAAAACAGATATAGTTCTTTCTGTATAAAGATTAGTCATTATTCCACCATATATTGTTCCGCTGCGTTTGTGAGATTCTAACGTTGTTTTATATTTCTTCTTCTACGTCTTTCTTCTTTAACCCTAATGGTTCATATTTCCATCCACTTTGAGTTGAACTGTTGGAGAATATTGTCGGCTCAAAGGGGTACGGATTTGCGGGTCGTTATAGGGCCGGTGATGGCTGGTGGTAGCTACGGCTATAGGGGAGAGGGAGGCTTCAATGAAAGGTTTGGAGAAATGGTGGGTTCAGATGTTCGGATTCCTTGTCAGGGTAGCTGCCTCAGGGAAGAAAAAGGTAGTGGAGGATGATATAGGTGATGGGGAGTTTAGCTGTGCTTGAGTCGAAGGTCGCTAAGTACGGCTGCTAGCTTAGGGAGGCAATGTATGGGGAGGAGCGGGCTGCTTGCGCTGTGAGGCCGAGAGCTGGAGGCACATGTGGAGGAGACGAACCATCTACACATATATATTTGCTTTTATATATTATATATATGAACTATATTTTTTTAAGGAGGAGGTAGCCATAGTTTGGCCATGAGAGATGAGAAGATATGGCTGAGGCATTGCTTTGAAATGTGAAGTGAAGACGGGGATGGTAGGTTAGAAGGAAGATGAACAAGCTTTTATATAAATAAACATATGTTATTTTATTTTTCAATTGAAACCAGAGACGAATAAAAGGAACCATCGTATAATATTGCCATGGGGAATAGTGAGAGGCAAAAGTTGGATTCTAGAAATTATTAAAAGCTAACGTCCATTAGCTTTAACTGACAGACAAATGAAAGGACAAAGAAAGCCAAGCAGTCACAAGTACGGAACCGATACGACAAATTATTTCGTCGCTTTTGTTGCGTACTGGATATTGAAACACACAAATAAGTATACTATGGAGATCAGCATGACGAGACGAAAAGAATGGTACACAGATATCAGCGATACGATCATTCTATCAAAATCGATATTGGCTCCCAACTGCTGCAAATTCATCTACATTAAGGTAAATGGAGCTATAGAAGTCCAAATTTGGTGAAAAAAATATGACGTCTCAGTTAGAAAATAGTTTACAAATTTATTATATAAAAATATTCAGATTTTGAAAACATTTTATTTTCATCAAACTAACTGATTTTTAATTTAAATAAAAATACACAACAAAATAAACTTTTATATTTTCCAACGAAAATCTTCCATTTGCTATGTTTAAATAGACGCATACTTAATATCAAATTTTCATTTCAAACATTTACCATTTAATTTCAAGCAAAATTTCAGTTAATTACGTCATAAAAACCGTTAAAATTTTCGGGTCGTTACAACAACGATATGTGTTTAGTAGGAGATATAAATGATCCTTACCTATGGCATAAAGTTTTTTGTTATATAAATTTCAAAATATTCACAAGTTAGCTAAAAATGATATTGTAAGAGGATTACCAAAAATGGACTTTAAAATGAATAATTTATGTGATGCTTGTTAGAAAGGGAAACTTAAGAATTCTTCTTTGAATCTAAAAATGAAATTTATACCAAACAACCATTAGAACTATTACATTTAGATTTATTCAACCAATGCATCTGTAAATTATAGTAAATATGTTTTTCTAATAGTTGATTATTTTTAAGATATACTTGGTCTTTATTTTAAAAACATAAAAGTGAAAATTTTGAAAAATTCTAAATCTTTGCAAATAGAATTCAAAACTTAAATGATTCAAAAACTAAAATATTCTCAGCGATCATGGTGGTGAATTTTAAATGAGTTTTTTTCAAGATTTCTATAACAAAATGGGAGTTAACCAAAGTTTTGTGTTTCCTAGAACAGCACTACTAAATGGTGTTATAGAAAGAAAAAATTGAACATTATGAGAATGCACTACAACAATGTTAAGCAATAGCAGTCTACCATAGAATATCTAGGCTGAGGCAATAGCTACAACTTACCATGTTTTGAATTGTGTATTATTAAGACCTTCAACTAAAAATACACCTTATGAACTCTTTTATGAAATAAAATCACTAGTTTCTTATTTTTAAAGTTTTTGGAGCTAAATGTTTTATTTTAAATGCAAAAGACCCTTTAGGAAAATTTGATTCAAAATCAAATAAAGTATCTTCATTACATACTCAGGACAAAGTAAGGCATACCCAATTTTTAATAATTAACATCATAGAGGAAACACTATATGTATTTTTGACAAAAATTTTACTGACAAAACTAATAAATGATAATAAAAAGTTAATAACAAAGCTATTGAAGAAGATAATAATGAAATAAACAAACTTTGACTTAACCAGTGTCGAACGAACATTCAGTTAAAGTAATAAATATTAAAACTAATAATGGTTTAATATCCCCTCTAAAATTTTAAAAGATCACCTTATAGATAATGTGATTGGAGATATTAATATAAAATTAGCTACTTGATGTCAGTTAACTTAAATGGGTCACGTTGCCTTCATATCTAATATAGAACCTAAAATTTATAAAGAGGAGGTTAAGGATGATTACTGTATTTTATCTATGCAAGAAGAACTAAATCAATTTGAGTGAAATAACATCGAGAGCTTGTACCAAGACAAGAAAATCAATTTAATATTGGTATAAAATCGATATATAAGAATAAAGTTAATGAAAATGGTAATATCATAAGCAATAAAGCTAGACTTATGGTTTAAGGATACAATTACGAGGAAATGATTAACTATAAGGAAACTTTTGCGCTTGTAACACATCTTGAAACCATAAGAATACTTTTAGCTATCGCATATCATCATGATCTAACTTTATATCAAATGGACATTAAAAGTGTGTTTTTAAATGGATATATCGAGGAATTTTTATGTCGAGCAACCTCTTTTACTTACACATAAAAATATCCAGATCATGTTTTTAAACTTACTATGGAACTTTGCGGTATTAAAAAAGAACCACATGCTTGATATGAAAGAATGAAGATTATCTTTTAAATTTAGGTTTTGAAATTGGTAAAGCTGAAACAACATTGTTTATTAAAAGGATAAAAATGACATTTTAATCATCCAAATCTATGTTAATGATATAAACTTTGGTTCAGCCAATAAAAAGCTATATGATAATTTTTCAAGTATAATGAAAAATGAATTTGAAATGTCACATATAGGTGAACTAATTATTTTATAGGGTTGCAAATCAAACAATCAAAACGAGGAATTTTTATTTATCAAGAAAAATATTGGGAAGATTTAATGAAACGTTTTGGAATGGAAACCATTGGTAATAAACCAACTCCTATGAGCACTAGTATTCACTTAAATATATATATATATATATATATATATATATATATATATATGAAAATGGTAAGGACATGGAATAAAAATTATATAGAAGTATGATAGGATCCTCACTTTTTTTAACGGCAAGAAGACATAATATTATGATGAATGTTTGTTTGTATGCCAAATTTTAAGCAAATTCCAAAGAATCATACTTATGAGTAGTCAACAATATTTTGTTACTTAACCAATACTAAAGGTTATGGACTTTTCTATCCAAAGGGCTATCCATTTGAATTAGTGTCTTATGTTACACCCATTTTTCTCTTATAATATATGTTTTGCAAATTAAAAGAGCTTGTGGACTGTATAAGATGATAAGACTATCACAAGTCTAGGAACCATGCATGTTTCACATTGCCGCATGCAAAGCCCGGTCAGAAATATTCAATATATCCAAGCAGCTAACGGCTCATAAGGAAAAAACTTTCAGTTCCAAATCTGTCTTAAATCAAGCGTGCTACAAATGGTAGTGCAAATAAATGAAGCAAACTACGCAGATCTAATGCAATCAATGTCAATCACGTCACAAAAATCAAAGAATAATACAATTCTAGGTGCTAGTAAATTATGCTCTCTGCATTTGTGCAATGAAGACAAGTAGTCAATTCTTTACCAAAATTCACCAAATAAGATTTGCATGAACAACAGGAATCAACTAGTATGTTTATATAACCATAGCTATCCAGGTTAATCTAGAGATATTCCATGAATAATGAGCCGGTGATCAGGCTGCTCCGTCATCTCAAAATTGCACTTCCACTTTAAGGCAGATCGTGTTACCGCTCCAAAGTAGACTATGCCACCACTTCAAAGCAAACTGCTATGCTACCTTAAAAACAGACTACACCAACACCTTGAAGCAGGCTATGCCATGTTCTCCAAAAGTAGGCGACATTTTCATCCCATACAGCAGTGCAACAATGTTCGTCATCAACTAAAATTCTACATGCAAACCATGCAGCAATAGTCAAATGAGAAAATGCTCAAAAGCCTACAAATCAAGCGCAGCTTCCAGGTCGAATCCAAGAGTTAGTTCTATATGATGAAATTCAAATTTCCCGCCTACATCAACTTCCAAATTCCCGCCTACTGCCAAAATTTCCACCTAAAGAAATTACACATTCCTCTAGCCACATAAGCAACTCGTGCACAAATTAGCAAGTAATGTAGTAGAGAAAGGGACCTTTGGATAGTTTCTCTGGATTTCATACTAAAAATACTTAATACTTTTTGCTAGTAAAAGCTTGCACCAAGAAGCATATAAGAAAGAGCATTGACATGTGGACATAGGATTTCTTAAAATCAAAACAAAGTAAATTTATATGTCTTTTACTTTTTTTTGCACTTTATTCCTTATTTTTAGTACAAGATTATGTTAATTTTACTTCAATTTGTTGCAAGTGGAATTTGAAATTTAATAAATAGTTAAAGTGCAAGTACTTAATTGTGTAAGCATTTAGCAACATAATTAGTACTCTTAAGGCAAATTTAATATCATTTAAGTTTGTTGATTCCCAATTGCGAAAGCATATGAGGCTGTAATTGTTTCATAATCAGTTTATTATTATGAGACAAAAAATCTCATTGACATTGTGTGACTAGAAGGAGGGCTGAGTCCCCAACAAACTTCCTCAAATTACCCATATCCTTGATTTTCACAACCTCCCAAATTTGAACGATGCAACCCAAAAATTATTCTAACCCTCCCCAATTATGAGCTAAACACATGGCTATGAATATTGTAACAAACCCTTCATTTCCTCATCCAAACCTATCTGTCAACCACAAAAAATAGCTTCTGACCCTATACTTGAGGCCATCAATACCTTTGTAACGTAGATCGATTATAAAATGACTAGGATCAAAAAGTTGGCATCCCAAAATCCTCCATCAAGGCTATTAAATTCCCACAGCTCCGCAGCTTATCGCCAACATTCTCCTACTACACAACAAGCAAAAGCAATGAACAAATATGACAATCTCACTAATGAGAATAGTGAAGCCGAATTGTTAAGCTTGAGACCAAGAGCGAAGAACAAGAACCAAATAAATCCAAACATAAAAACTAAGTTGGCTGATATTAACCCTTTATTGTTACAGAAGCAAGTAATGATGCTATTGAAGAAGCTGATGAGGCCACCTCAGTCTACAAAGATAGCTTATCACAAGTGAGTGCTAAGGATTAGGAGACATAGGAACTTAAAGCCCATATATAGAAATTAGCCAAACCATGTAAGAAGAATATTAAGAAGGGAAGCAAAGAGGAGCGCTCCTCTTCATTCAACGACAGACTACCTCGATAGCTTCAGAGACACAGCGATTGAAATGTATGATAGATCGTCTAATCTAGACGGTAATTTATGCATGTTTGAATACCGTATGGATATATTAAAGGTGGGGAGGCTAGCTTGCTGTGAATTATTTCCAATATACCTTATAGGAGTAGCCTTTGGATGGTTCTGAAGGTACTTGCCAAGAGAAAATCACTCCTGGGCGCAGCTATCAACGGACTTTCACTGACAATTTAACATAGGATGGGAAGTCTCTCCTGACCCCAACACCCTGCCATGCATCAAGCAAAGGGATAATGAAAGTACGAGTAGTTACATCATGTGCTTTATATCAGAGTAAATGAGGATCGGAGTGATAGGAGAGGAGGCATTGCTTATGACGGCTCATTCAAGAGTGAAAGAACATAGAAATAGGGGACAAGAATAGTTGAAAACCTTCTACGAGCATGAAAGCTTTTTATGAAAGAGCGGTTTGGATATGTGTATGTATGTACTAAGGAGGCAAGAGCAGCTAAGGGGATACCAACAATGAGATTTTCTTTGGCTTAGAATGAAAGGTGTGAGGGGTAAAATATTTACAACTACTAACCTATAAAAAGGCAAAGATAGTTCAACTATACAAAAAAAAACCACTTATGCGTAATCCAGGGCAGATTTATGAAATGACCAGGATTGAATTAGCTTCTAATGTCCCGAATAAAGAAAAAAAGATTAAAAAAACAAAAGCAGTGCATATTACAAGTTCTATAGGGTGAATTGCCACCATACAGTTAATTCTTGCCACTTTAAAAATGAAACTGAAAGTTTAATGTAAAAGGGATACTTAGGCACCTTCTAGAAAGACAACGTGGTGACATCTGCGTAGAATTAGTCACTATATACTTATAAAGATATGATGGGGAACCCAACTACTCTAATTGCTTCTACCTATGGAGGACTCCCTCCTGTAAGCAAGAGCAAGAAAGCACAAGAAAAAACATCTAAGAAGCTCACATTGAGCATAGAACTTAATTCTATATCAATAAGAAACTTGGCCCAAACATCATGTTTAATTCAGCAGATTCAATAGGGATTACTTTCCCACATCAGGATCCCACGGTGATAACTATACAGCTCTCAAACTGCACCATGAAGAAAGTTTTTGTTGATTTAGAAAGTACTATGAATGTCATTTTTAAAGCTACATACGACAAGATATGACTCCCAGCCAGAGTTTTGAAGCCAATCCTATGGCCCATATATGGCTTTAACAATATAGCAATTGTTCTAATAGGAATAGCTCGACTCCTCGTTATCGTAGGAACATCGCAACTATACAAATCCTTCTATATGAGTTTTTTTGTTACAGGTCTGCGCTGATAGAGCTTGGGGCATTTGTCTCCTAGAAAGACCTGCTCATGAAGTTTCATACCCCATAGAAGTAGGAAGTGCGAGAGGAGAGCAAGCTAGGGAACTATACAATGTAAATTTGAATCCTAGCAATAAAAAATCTCAAAATTATATCGTTGTCTCCTTTAATTAATCTAAAAACGAAAATATAATTGATAAGCTGGTTCAAAGAATTGCACCAAAGTGTGAATTTTATTCCTATGCCTCCGTATAGAAAAATTTGGTGTTGCTAACCCCGTGTAGCAACCACATCACCTTATTTTGCTGCCTTGAAAATTTATGATATCGTTGAAGTTGTTCGTTTAACAATTGTCCAGCTTGATACATGCTATCATAAAGGCTGTTATTTCCTGGATCCAAATCTGATTGATAGAACAAAGTCTCAAAATCATTCTGCAAAGTAGTAATATTATTGTCTTGTACTCTTGCTCTGTGCCATTTTTTCAATTCCATCTTGACTGCCTTTAATTTATGTATAAAATTATGTAAGCAGGACCGCCACCCCCCCCCCCCCCCCCCCCCGAATTGCCAGTGATTCCTGTTTCTATGCAGTGGTCATATCTTGTAAATAACACCAATTATTGATATATCAAAATGGAGCACTTTTCCGCCATTGGTGTTTTGAACTAAAAAAAGTTAAAACAGGGGTATGGCCACTAGTAGACGAAGGCAAAGCGAGAGTACTAAATTGTGGGAACGTTGACATAAATTCATAATTGAGTAATACTTTGTCAATGTTGGTAGCAATCCCTCTATGGCGCCATGTATATTTACATCCGTGTACCAGAGATTCAACTAAACCACAGTTAAATAGACAATTTTCAAAATTGCTCAAATAGGATAGGAATGGATGAATACAACTCGGTATTTATGTAGCATCTGTTTGATGCTCCCTCAGATCAGAAAAATGCGGTGTCATCAAGGCCGTAGGAAGTGGAGGATGAAATGGATCCATGGCTAGGAATGAAGGGAAAGATCTGAAATCAGTGGACGATATGGAAGATGTTCAAATAGATCCCTCAAATTCTACTAAGGTTATGAAGATCAGGTAAAACCTAAGTAGTGAATTACGTTTAGAGTTATTGATTTCTAAAGGAGGTCCTATGATGTTTTTTCTTTGACTCACTTAGATATGAAGGGGATCGATCCACCTATATGCTACACCCTTGGCATAGATCCCAATGCACACCCGTAAGGCATAAACGACGCATCCTGGATCAGGAGAGGAATAATGTTATTCATGAAAAGGCAAAAACATTGAAAGAGAATGGGTTCGTCCGAGAAATATACTGTCCAAAGTGGGTAACGGTTTCAGTTTTGGTAAAAAGCAGAATGAGAAGTAGAGAACTTGCGTAGATTTCACAACACCAAAATGTTGAATGGCACGACTACCACCGAATTTAAAATAATCATTATAAATTAATTAAAGTAATTAATATTTGTGAAATTTTAATTATAAAAATTTATTTAATTTTTATTGATCAATATTGAAAATAGTGTATATATAAAAGTTGTACAAACACGCATCGTTATATGATATCACGTACATTTAAGTTAGATTTAAATGTATATTATTTGATCGGAATTGAAGTAGCATGGAGGTATATATTTAGGCAACGTATGGCTGGCTATAAAAGAAAGGGAGGAAGGGTTTGTTTCTATTTGAATGGAGTTTGAATTGTTAGAAAGATTAGTGGATCTAAATCCACAACTTGCGCATACCATTCTCTCCTATTTAAACACTTCTGATCCCTTACTTTTGCTCTCTACTTTTAGCCTTCCCCTCTCTTATTTTCCAATCAACCTACCCCCTAAACCTTCTTTATAGTTTCAAGCAAATTAAACACAAATTCAAATACAAATAGTAGATCGGTGGGTGATGCTTTCAATTTGGTAGCGCTCTCCGGAAGTATGGATGCAGATTCAAGAAAGTCATTTCATTAAACATTTCAATGCATCTAGGCCATAGTCAAGGTACTAACTTTACTTACATCAACGAGTATGTATGTTCGTTTATTGTGCTATTCTTGTGCTATTAAATTGTACGTATATTGTCACAAGTCCACATATGTTTATGCTATAAACATTGGATGAATATATATATATATATATATATATATATATATATATATATATATATATGTAACGATCCGAAAATTTTAACGATTTAAATAACGTAATTAACTAAGTTTTCTTGAAAATATATACTTAAAATTTGCAATGAAAATTTAATATTTGAAATACGTCTATTTAAACGTAGCAAGTGTTAGATTTTCATCGAAAAATTTATAAGTTAGTTCTGTTGTGTAATTTTCAATTTCAATTTAAAATCAGTTAAACTGATGAAAAAATATTTTTAAAATCTGAACATTTTTATATTATAAAAATGTAAATCATTTTCTGAGTGAGACGTCATAATTCATTTCGCCAAACTTGGATAGCTCTAGCTTCATTTATATTATTTTCGGCGATTTAGCAGTAGCTTTGGTAGCGAATATCGACTTTTAATAGGATGGTTGTATCGTTGATATCAGTGTACCATTTTGTTCGTCTTATTATGCTGATCTCCACAGTATTTTCATTTGTGCATTTCGATGTCTGGTACGTGATGAAATCTACAAAACAATTAACCGTATCGGGTCCGCATTTGGGCCTTATGGGTTCCTATGTCTATTCAATTGACTCTCCGTGAGAAATCTAACGGCTATTGACTTTTAATATTCCTAGAAATTCAATGGTGGCTTTTGTTATTCCTATCTGTTCAATATGATATGCTGGTTCATTTTCTTTTTGTTGGACGGTTCATTTTCTTTTTGTTGGACGGTTCAATTTCCTTCTGTCTCGTTCCTTTCTCTTCTTTGTTCTGCCTCTCTTTAAAAAGAGAAGAGAAAAATATAATATAATAATAAGCTTTATAATACTTGAAGTGTTCGCCTTCTTCCCTGGAACTACGGCTGAACATCACAACCCACATGCCCATCTCCAAGTCGCCAACCGTAACAACACAATGCACCGCCATACTCCTTCTGCAGCCACCTGTGCCACACGCTCGACCTCCACACAACACATGCCATGAAGCAACCACATCTCAGTACACTACAGCCTCATCACCTCAAGTAGACTCGCCAAACCATTCACAACCCGAGCAACCCTCCTCGACCACCTAGAATTCGCCTTCACCACAATCCTTCCTCCCTGATCGAAACATACAACCATGCGCAGCCTCCACTCCCTACAACAAACCTCCATCGCCATCAACCCTATGACTGCCGCCTGCCATCAACCACCTTTGAACGCCCAGAAACCCACACAGCCTCCCTGACCAAACTTCAAGCCTAGCAAGTAGTTTAGTTTTTTCTCCTATAGCTGAGCAACCCCTCACGCCCACCACCAGTTCACACAACCACCATAACCTCTACTTCAACACCGTACCTAGCAGACTGCTCTGACCTAAGCACCACGCAGTCGAACACCATCCACTATAGCTTGCCCCGATCTGCATCTCCAAACCCGCAACCCCTTGCTTCATCACACATGCCACACCCTTGCTACGCCACTCTAAACTTCAACCGTTAGCCTTCTCTCTATTACTAAATATGTTTTTCTTCAAATATAATATATAGGTTTTATTCTAATTTTAATATGTGTTTAAGAAACAATAATTTTGAAATATATATATATATATATATATATATATATGTGTGTGTGTGAAGATTTTATTTTTAATATGTGTTTTAAATTAAATATAGATTTTAGTATATGTATATAAAGATTTTATTTTGATATGTGTTTTAAATTGAATATTAGTTTAAAATATAATATATAAAGGTTTATTTTAAATATGTGAGTAAATTTTAGATTTTAAAAAAATTATGTTTTTTTTTCATCGAACTTTAGTCCAATCACCCTGATTTGCTTTGGAATCTTCGTCTGGATAGGTAGCGCTTGAAGAAGCACGAGATTCTGATTCATAGCTTTTTGTGCTATCTATTTTCTCTATCCTCGAAAGGTGAGCGATCACTGACGATTAACATTCTTATGTTTCGTGAATTGATTGCATATGAAATGACGATTGAAATATGTTGTTAATTTGAATTTATTAGTAAGTTAATCGTTAAATATGATATGTTATTATTTTGAATTGTTAACCTATGTTAATTGACATATGACACCATAACTTGTTATGTATATTTTCTTTAAATTGCTAATTATGATCATATATGCTTGTCATTAATATGATGTAATTTTATGCTATTTATATTCTCACACTGCAAGTTCCCTGTTAGTTAGAAATTCCCTGTGGGTTGAAATGATACATACTCAAACGATCTTGCAGATTAGAGAAAATCATTATAGGTTGAAATGATAAACCCAAGCGATTTTATTGGCTTTGAAATTTTGAGACTATGAGTTGAAATGATATATACCCGTAAATATTAAATTATTACGGATTGAAATGATAAATATCCATATCACTTGACCATAGGATAGAAAATTATATACGAACACCGTTGGTCTATTTTTGAAAATGGTTTCCAACGTTTTGAAAGGAAAGTATGTGCGTTTTAATAGATATTGATTTTTTAAAATATAATATAAATATTTTATTTTATATGTGTATTAAATTATATGTTTGGAAATTTTGAAATTATAAGTTAAGTTATGAAAATGTAAATTTTGACTTATAATTTTTTTATTTTAAATATATAAAATAAGATTTAAATTGGATTTAATAATAAGATTTGTTTTAATAATAATTAATATAATAAATTTAATAAGAATTTAATTTAACTAATATATATATAACATGTTTTAAATATTTATTTACAATTTATATTAATATTTAAAAATAGATTTTTTGTAATATTTTTATATATTCATATATGTTTAAATATTTATTTAAAATTTATATTAATATTTTTATATAGATTTTGTAATAACTTTAATAAATAGAGGTTGGGAAGGTAAATTAAGGTTGACTTGAAATTTAAATTAGTTAGTAATTGAATTTAAATAAAGATTGATTTGGAACTTATTAATCTTCAAATGTTAAAGATATGATTATAAATTTAAAATTTAATTTAATTAAAGGTGAATAAATGAATATTTTCAAATTTAAATAAAATTGAATTTGAATATTAAATTTTGATTTACATTTGCAATTTAAGATTTTATAAAAGGTGATTAAGTGAATAATTTCAAATTTAAATAAAATTAAAATTGAATTTTGAAATATAAATGAAATTTATCATATTAAGTTATTGTAAATGTTTGAATATCTAAACTTTGAAACATATTGAATTTGAAGTGGTTTAAATTTGTAGTCCAAACCTGGATTCGAAATCAATATAAATCAAAATGGTTTTAATGGAAATTTGAATTGAACCTTTAACTTTTTGTAATTGAAATTTTTGAACTAAAATTGATTGAATTTTAAAATTAAAATTGATTTGAATTGATTTGTGAAATTGGAAGAAACAATTATAATTTGAAACTATTTTCGATATAAACTCTTTTAAATATATAAACTATTTTAATATATATATATATATTATTTTAAATTTAAAAAAAAAATTAAATATATATTTCAATATATAAACCATTTAATATACAAACTATTTTGATCTATAACCTATTTTTAAATATAAACTATTTTTAATGTATAACTATTCCAATATATATACTATTTTTAATATTATAACTGATTTAGTTAGAACTGTTATGATTTAGATTTAATTAGTTTAGTACGAATATTTTGATACGATGGGTTAACCTTTTTTAAAATGATTATGATTTGGATTTGAATATGATTTTGAAGTAAATAATGGTTTCAAAAGTGATATGATTTTGAATGAATATGAAATTTTGATATGAAGTATGAACTATTTGAAATGAAATTGACCACGGTGTGAAATAAGCATTTGGTTGTTAAAGAGAACGGGATCGGATATTGTCAACATCTTTGCCAATACTGAAAACCAATTTAACAACCGTATACATAGTGGAGAATTTAGAACGAAGTAGGATGGTTTGGTGAATGATTTTGTACGAGGTATTAACGCAACCCTGACTCCTGAGAGTCAGCTTGACGTGACTAAAACAGGAGCTATACCTGAGCCAAGTGAGGTCGCACCTCTGATCGAGCATGCTTCTTCGATACTGTTTTATCACTTTGTGGTTCGATTGGGTGCACCTTTGATTTTAGGAGTGTGTCTCGAGGTGGGCGGTAGTAGCTGCTATGCATTACCACCAGCCCGGTTTTGCAAAATGGTGCAATCATACCCTGGGCATTGCCTCGCGTGCCTTGTCACATGCCTTGTCGCGCCTTCTACGAGTTTAGTTTGTATCGTACCTATGGAGTACTCCCTAATAGCCTATGGTTTGGTGGAGTTTACAGTATTGTATAGACTACGGCATTTATGTAACATGTGTTAAAGGGGATATGGGTAACACCTTAATGCTATTTTAATTTTTTACTTTACTATAGACATTATCTATGCAGCGTATTGTACTATGTATGTAGATAGTTTAACGGATCCTTAGAGGATGGGAATACCAAACATCATTTAAGTTATATTGCATTTCTTTTGGGCGTTTCACTTGAGTTGATTTACTAGCATAAGAATGTTAATCCTGACTCAAGTGTTCTGTGTTTTGTTTTATGCTCGGGTCAGACTGAGTGTCATAGCATTTGAGACTCGCCTTTGGAGCTTGAAGCTTTACTTGAAGATCTGACTTATATCTATTTATTTTTTAGTTATTTCTAGTTTTGTGTTCAGACTTTCCATTTGCTTATGTATTGAGACTTCTGTATACTTAGGATTTTCTGTTGTATTTGTTTCAGACTCGGAGGTTCTGTAGTAGCTTCATGAACTACTATCTATCCATTCTGCTACTTATATTTATATTACTCTGTGTTCGTGATTCTATGATTGATTTATTTACTTTATATTCTAAGTTTTGCCTAATATAAATTAACAATCTGTTGTTTTGAGCAATTCAAGTCCGACATGTGTGGATGACTGTCGATTTGAATGGTTCGAAATAGCAGGTTGTTACAAGTGGAATTAGAGCTCTGGATTAGGCAAAACATGGCTTATGGAGTGAAAAATCATTAGAGATGGGGTAGTAATACCCTAGAATGAGCAGAATTATTTGTAGAATCCGCTTCATTCGAGCTTGAAATTCTTTCTTAGGATCCTCTTGATATGGATTTCTTTTGAATTTTGGAATTTTCCCTTTGTTCGAAAATTCGTTCTTGTCCTAGTTCCCATTCAGCAGAGAGGTAGGACATCCGATGTCTTTGCCAAGACCTCTCCAACTCCTTCTCTTAGCATTATTTTCCCTTTCATGTCCTTCTTGATCCTATAATCCATTCTTGTATTTCCCTGTTCGTGTTCTTCTTGATACTGGAGAATCCCATAGCTCTATTTCTGTAGATCTCTGTAATAGATTTGAGAACATCTTGCAATCTCAATTTGCAACTTCATTCTTGTGTGTGACTAATCCCATTGGCAGTCCCGCCAACCTTATTATGATTTGTAAAGGGGTGAAACTCCTTTGCAACATGCATCGATTCACCGGAGATTTCTATGTCCTTGATTTTGATGCTGTTATTTCTTGCAAAGCCCAAACCGTTTCTTTAGTAGACAACCAAGGTAACTCTCTTGTGATCGAATGTCGAATGCCTCTGGATTTTGCAGGCAGTTTCATCTATTCGCTTGATTCTCACCCTAGTGATCTTGACCCCACCCTTGTTGTCCAACTATTTTCGGATGTCTTTGGTGAATTCACTTCTCTTCCACCTAATCGAGAAATTGAATTCCGCATCGATATTATTCCTGGAGCTCAGCCTATTATCCTTCCTCCTGGACGAATAATTTCTTTGAATGGTTAGTCGTGCCTTTTGGATAACCAATGCTCCTACCTTCTTCGTCAATCTAATAAATCGTATTTTCCGCGATGTTCTCAACCAGTTTGACCTGGTTTTCGTTGATGATATTCTCCTTTTTCTATGTCTCGGTTGACCTGGTTAAAGTCGTCACGGTTAATATAAGTCTATCCATCTCTCCTCATTGTAATTTAATTATCCTATCTTCCTTTCGAGCATATCTTCTTAGTTAGAATTCTCGGTGATTGGGGATCCTCTAAATTGGAATCTCTATCCTTATTCTAAATTCATTCTTGTATCATTGTATGAAGGAGCATAATTGTAACTGATATAAAAATGTTCTATACTGTGTTGTTATGTTAAGTTTGAATTTTGGGTTTCGATCAATTCATCTGGCTAATGCTATCGATAGGAATTCCAAAACACTTGGACAAAGCAAACTGACACAATATTGTTTTCAAAATTAGTAAATGAAATGATTTTATGTATGATTATATTTTTTATACAAAAGTACAGTTTTCTAAAAATAGATAGTTAAATGAATTGGTTATTAGAAATGATAGTTCTAGATTATTATTTATTGTTTTCAACAATCCTAAAACATTAACTATTATTGTGTATTATAAGGAAATGAAATTTTAAAACATGATTTATAAATCTGATTTGCAAATGAAATGAATTTATATTAAAGACTTGAGAATTTAATTTCCGGTGCTTTTCAAAATATGGTTTTCAAAGTTTTGAGAAAAATATATTATTTGAAAATATTTTTGAATGGAAATTGTTTCCAAGAATTTTTAGAAGAAGTAAGTTAGTACTCTCCTCTTATGTCGTTGGAAAATAATTTCGATGATGACTGCAGCATCATCGACATTTATTTTCGAGTCTCGGAGTGGAAGGCCACTCAATAGCTTTGCTACACTTTTGTTTTGGAAAATGGATTTGATTTGAATTTCTTGAGTATTATTTGATGTATAAAATATATGTATATATGTATCTATTTATTTCAAAATGGTTTGGAGTGAAATTGGAAATTTAACTCTTAAGTTTATGTTAAGTAATGGTTTTCAATAATTGTAATGAAGCAAAAAATTTGAATAATTGGTTATAAATATATATAACTTACCTGAAATATTCAAAAAGTTAAATATTAATGTGAATATGTAATTGAAGGTTATACAAGAGAAACTTAAGTAATAAAATGTTCAAATTAAATTCTGCTTAATAGAAATGTTGTAAATAAAAGGTAAATTTGTATAATGCTCAATTACACTTGCAATCATTAATAAAACTTACCAGGAAAGGTTTGAATGTTAATGAGAACAAGTCATTGAATAATATATAATATAAATGTAAGTAACAAGATGTCCAAAAATAAAATTTTATTAAGGAAAATTTTAAATTGAAAATTGAGTGGTTATAATAAATGTTTGTACACTTAATATATGTTGAAAGATATGTTAAGTGAAATAAATTTGATAATAAAAATAGAATACTATTTAAGTAGATGAATATGGAATGTTAATATTAAACTTAAATAAATTTGTTGAAGGGTTAATTTAGTAATGTTG
The DNA here is from genome assembly GCA_030765085.1 of Allium cepa. NCBI lineage: Eukaryota > Viridiplantae > Streptophyta > Magnoliopsida > Asparagales > Amaryllidaceae > Allium > Allium cepa. Next base: position 524,562,370 of record CM060934.1, on the reverse strand, counting down.
TCATTAAATGAAATGAAATAAATAAAATTTATATGGTTTTGAATTAATTATTGTATCCGGTACTATGTATTCTGAATCTATCTTTCTCGTTGTTTCTGTTCTCCTATCTCTTTTTTTTACGGACGAAAAGTTTTGAGTGGGAGAGAGTGTAACGACCTAAAATTTTAACAATTTAAATAACGTAATTAACTAAATTTTCTTGAAAATATATAATTAAAATTTTGCAATGAAAATTTGATATTTGAAATACGTCTATTTAAACGTAGCAAGTGTCAGATTTTCGTCGGAAAATTTGTAAGTTAGTTCTGTTGTACAATTTTCAATTTAAATTAAAAATCAGTAAATTGATGAAATAAAAAAAGTTTAAAATCTGAATATTTTTATATAATAAAAATGTAAATCATTTTCTGAGTGAGACATCATAATTCATTTTTCCAAATTTGGACTGTTCTAGCTTCATTTATATTATTTTCGGCGATTTAGCAGCAGTTTTGGGAGCGAATATCGACTTTTGATAGGATGGTCATATGGTTGATATCTATGTACCATTCTATTCATCACGTCGTGCTAATCTCTACAGTATATTCATTTATGTATTTTTGTGTTCGGTATGTGGCGAAATCTGGAAAATAATTAGCTGTATCGGGGTCGCATTTGGGCCTTTTGGGTTCCTATGTCTATTCGATTGACTCTCCATGAGAAATTTATCAGCCATTAACTTTTAATATTCCTAGAAATTCAGTGGCTAGCTTTTGTTATTCTTATATGTTCAATATAATATGCTGGTTCATTTTCTTTTGGCTGGATGGTTCAATTTCCTTCTGTCTCATTCCTTTCTCTTTATTGTTCAGCCTTTCTTTAAAAAGAGAAGAAAAAAAATATAATATAATAATATTAAACATTTTATTACTTGAAGTGTTCATCTTATTCCCTGGAACGGCGGCTGAACATCACAACCTACGTGCCCATCTCCAAGTCGCCTACCGCAACAACACAAGGCTCCAAGACCATACTCCCTCTCCAACTGCCTGTATCACACGCCCCACCTCCACTCCACACGATATATGCCATGCAGCCGCCACACCTCAGCACACTCCAGCCTCGTCGTCTCGAGTAGACCGCCACCCTCGGTCGAAACCATTCACAACCCAAGCAACCCTCCTCGACCACCCAGAACTTGCCTTCTACCATAGTCCTTCCTCCCTGACCGAAACATACAACTCTGCGCAGCCTCCACTCCCCACAGCAAACTTCCACCGCCATCAACCTTATGACCTACCACCTGCCATCAACCACCTTCGAACGTCCAGAAACCCACACAGCCTCCCTGACCAAACTCTGAACCCAGCCAGCAATTCCACGCTTCCTCTAGTAGCTGAGCAACCCCGCATTCCCATCACCATTTCACATAGCTGCCACAACCTTTGCTTCACCAACGTACCTAGCAGACTACTCCGACCTAAGCACCATACAGTCGAACACTATCCACCATAGCCAGCACCGATCCTCATCTCTAAACCCGCAACCCCTTGCTTCATCACACGAACTACACCCTTTCTCTGCCACTCTGAACTTCAGCCGTTAGCCTTCTCTCTGTTATTATATATGTTTTGATTTTTCAAATATAATATATAGGTTTTATTTTAATCTTAATATGTGTTTAAGAAATAGTGATTTTGATATATATATATATATATATATAAAGATTTTATTCTTAATATGTGTTTTAAATTAAATATTTATTTTAAAATATGGATATAAAGATCTTATTTTGATACGCATTTTAAATTGAATATTGGTTTTAAAATATATTATATAAAGGTTTGTTTTAAATATGTGAGTAAATTTTAGATTTTGGAAAAAAAATATTGTTTTCATCAAACTCGAGTCCAATCACCTTGCTTTGCTTTAGAATCTTCGTCTAAATCGGTAGCGCTAGTAGAAGCCCAAGATTTAGATTCATAGCTTGTTGTGTTGTCTATTTTCTCTAGCCTCGAAAGGTGAGCGGATCACTCACGATTAACATTTTTATGTTTAGTGAATTGAATTCATATGAAATGATGATTGAAATATGTTGTTAAATTTGAATTTTTTTAGTAATTTAATCGTTAAATATGATAGGTTATTATTTTAAATTGTTAACCTGTGTTAATTGACATATGGTACCATAACATGTTATATATGCTTTATTTAAATTTCTAATAATGATCATATATGATTGTCATTGATATGATGCCATTTCATGCTATTTATATTCTCAGGCTATAAGTTTCCTGTTAGTTAGGAATCCATATGGGCTGAAATGATACATACCCGAACAATCTTTTAGATTAGGGAAAATCGTTATGGGTTAAAATGATTAACCCAAGCGATTTAATTGATTTTGAAATTTTGGGATTGCAGGTTGAAATGATATATACCCGCAAGTATTAAATTATTGCGGATTGAAATGATAAATATCCATATTACTTGACCATAGGATAGAAAATTATATACGGACACCATGGGTCTATTTTTGAAAATGTTTTCCAAGGTTTTGAAAGGAAGATATATGGGTTTTTAATACATATTGCTTTTCAAAATATAATATGAGTAATGTATTTTGTATGTGTAAAATTTAGATTCTTAAATTATATGTTTGGAAATTTTGAAATTATAATTTAAGTTATGAAAATGTAAAATTTAAAATTTTAATTATAGTTTTATTATTTTTAAATATATAAAATAGATTTAATAATAAGATTTAATTTAATAAAAATTAATATAATAATATTTAACATGAATTTAATTTAACTAATATATATATTATGTTTTAAATATTTATTCACAACTTATATTAATATCAAATAGATTTTTTTTGTAATGCTTTTTATATATTCATATATGCTTAAATATTTATTTAAAATTTATATTAATATTTTTATATAGATTTTGCAATAACGTTAATAAATAGAGGTTGGAAGGATAAATTAAAGTTGGCTAGAAATTTAAACTGGTTAATAGTTGAATTTAAATAAAGATTGATTTGGAACTTATTGATCTTGAGATTTAAAAGATATGATTTTTATAACTTTATAACTTGATTTATTTGAAGGTGATTAAACGAATATTTTCTAATTAAATAAAATTGAAATTGAATATTAAATTTTGATTTAAATTTTAATTTAAGATTTTATAAAAGGTGATTAAGTGAATAATTTCAAATTTAAATAAAATCAAAATTGAATTCAGAAATACAAATGAAATTTATCAAATTGAGTTATTGTAAATGTTGGAATATATAAACTTTGAAACATATTAAATTTGAAGTGGTTTAAATTTGTAATTCAAATTTGGATTTGAAATGATATAAATTAAAATGGTTTTAATGAGAATTTGAATTGAACCTTTAACTTTTTTAATTGAAATTGTTAACTGAGATTGAATGAATTTTGGAACTAAAATTGTTTCGAATTGATTTGTGAAATTGGAAGAAACAATTCTAATTTGAAACTGTTTTCGATATAAACTCTTTTAAATAAATAAACTATTTTAACATATATATTATTTTAAATTTTTAAATATTTTTAAATATTTTTTTTTGATATATAGACCATTTAATATATAAACTATTTTAACCTATAACCTATTTTTAAATATTAACTATTTTTAATGTATAACTATTCCAATATATATACTACTTTCAATATTCAAACTATTTAAGTTGGAACTTTTATGATTTAGATTAAATTGATTTAAATACGAATATTTTGATACGATGGGTTAGCCTATTTTGAAATGATTATGATTTGGAATTGAATATGATTTTGAAGTCAATAATGGTTTCAAAAGTTGTATGATTTTGAAATGAATATGATATTTTGATATGAAGTATGAACTGTTTAAAATGAAAATGACCACGGTGTGAAATAAGTGTTCGGTTGTTATAGAGACCGGGATTAGATATTGTCATACTCTCTGCCAATACCGAAAACCAGTTTAACAATTGTGTACGTGGTAAACAATCCAGAACGAAGTAGGATGGTTTAGCGAATGATTATGTACGAGGTATTAACGCAGCCCTGACTCTCACGGGTCAGCTTGACGTGACTAAAACAGGAGCTATACCTGGGCCAAGTGAGGTCGCACCTTCGACCGAGCATGCTTCTTCGATACCATTCTATTACTTTATGATTTGATTGGGTGCACCTTTGATTTTAGGAGTGTGTCTCGAGGTGGGCGATAGTAGCTGCTATGCATTACCACCATCCCGGTTCTACAAAATGATAGAATCCTACCCTAGGCACTGCCTCGCGTGCCTTGCCACACACCTTAAAGCGCCTTCTATGAGTTTGGTTTGTGTCGTACCTATGGTGTGCTCCTTTGTAGATCAACGGTTTGGTGGTGTTTATAGTATTGTATAGACTATGACATTTATATAAAATGTGTTAAGGGGGATATGGCTTGTGCCTTAACGCTATTTAATAGCTAATTTTATTGTAGACATTATCTATGTAGTGTATTGTACTATGTATGTAGATAGTTTAACAGATCCTTAGAGAATGGGAATCCCAAACATCCTTTAAGTTATACTGCATTTCATTTGGATATTTCACTTGAGTTGATTTACTGGCATAAGAATGTTAATCCTAACTTGAGTGTTTTGTGTTTTGCTTTATGTTCGAGTCAGACTGAGTGTCGCATCATTTGAGACCCGCCTTTGGAGCTTTGCTTGAAGATCTGACTTATATCTATCTAGTTTTCTGTTATTTCTAGTTTTATGTTCATACTTGTCATTTGCTTATGTATTGAGACTTCTGTACACTTGGGATTTTTTGTTGTATTTGTTTCAGACTTTGATGTTCTGTAGTAGCTTCATGAACTACTGTTTATACATTCTGCTTCTTATTGTTAGATCACTCGGTGCCTGTGATTTTGTCATTAATTTATTTACTTTATATTCTAGGTTTTGCCAAATATAATTTAACAATATGTTGTTTTGTGCAATTCAAGTCCGATATGTGTGGATGATTGTCGATTTAAATGGTTCGAAATAGTGGATCATTATATTGTGTGTGTGTGTGTGCATGTGTGTATAGCTCACAACCTTTAAAAGAAAAATAAAAAAATCGAATTAAATATTACTTTAGATGGTTTTTAAAACAAATTGGTTTTTAATGCTTAATAGAAACATAAATTACATTTAAAATTTTGTTAATAATATGTACATAATAATGTTCAAAATTAAAAAATTATATAATTGAATTTATAAAATAGTATATATACTTAAATATATATATATTTAAATATTTTGTTTTACATGATTTAACAGGAAAATAGGCACAAGGACAAACTTAGAAGAAAAAAATTAAGCTGAATGACAGCAAGTTTGTTTTTTAGGCTGAAAGGCAATGTTAGTTATAACTAGCATTTTGTATAGTGAAAAACTGAATATAATGCTAGATATAACTAGCATTTTGTATCATGTGAAATTTGAATATAATGCTAATTATAACTAGCATTTGTCCTTCGGCCTAAAAATGAAACTTGGTGTCCTTCAGCCTAATTTTTTTTCAAAGTTTGTCATTTTCCTTAATGCCCTCATAATTTAATATATATATATATACACACACAATTTATTATATATGTACATATAATAAGTTTAATAAGTATAAAATTTTCTATGTATTAAAATTATGCTTTCAAATATATATATATATATATATATATATATATATATATTAAAATTTTCCATATGGTGATTGTTAAATAGAAAAAATATATTAAATAAACTTTAAAACTGTAAGTTTAAAAAAAATTATTTTTGCCGTGGGTATATGTACACAACATATATATATATATATATTCATATATATATATATTCATATATATATATATATTCATATATATATATTCATATATATATATATATATAATTTTAAATTTTAAACATTGATTTTAATATATATATTTACTATATATTTTAATAATACATACATATATGTATATCTATTATTTTCGTATATATATATGTACATAAATATTTATATTTATTAAATACAATCTATTATAAAATAGTTTTAAATTTGAAATTTTAAGATATTTTTGAATCCAGATCTAAATTTGAAATTTGAATTTGAATTATATACATTTAAATAAATAAATATTATTATCGCATAAAATTATTTATATATATATGCATATGTTTATGCATAATCTATATTTATAAATATAATTTTACATCGTATAAAACTATATATATATAGTCCACTATAGTAGCTCAATTGAAAGGGGCGCTTTCCTCTGATAATAAGATGTGGGTTTGATCCCTACACTAAGTGACTATCTCCCAAGTAAAATTAACCCAATGTAATGGAGGTCCAAGGAGACTATAGAGTACAAACAGGGTTTCCCTACACCCCCTTAGATAGGCAGTCTACTGTTATCTTTGTGGTTCGTTCATTGTGTGCGTGTGTACAAGGCATTGAATATATAAGGAGGGGATAATACGTCATTGCTAAGTAAATCTCCGCTTATATATGGACATGTTAAACTACGTAAAATGTATATGTTACACGTGTATATACATACATGTGTATATGATACACATGTTATATTGTGTAATATAAATGTACATTATCTAAAACTTTATTTACAAATAAAATAAAATAATGATTTTATTCTAAATTAATTTTAGATTAGATCTAAAATAAATTTAGACTTCATAGGTCTAATATGATCCAAAATGTAAAAAATTGAAATTTACGCACTTAACCCGCTGCGTGGTAGCCTAATTCCAACACGGACATCGTAATCCAACCAAATATTTACATCACAAGTCATGATCATTATAAATAAAACCCACATGCCCTAACAAAAATATCAAAATGTGGCATCCATAATCAGAATGTTAAGAACAAAAAATGTATGAAAGATATAAATAATTTATATCAGAAGAAGTGAGACCATTATTTAGGCTTGGAAGAATGGCTCTTCCCTGGTAGCTTAGATCTAGCGGGCTTCTTTTTCTCCTTGTCCTTCTTGCCTTTAGATTAGGGAGCAACATAAAGCTCAGTTTGTTTCTTCTTTGTCAGTCCAAACTTCAAAGTCTCTGATAGAGTTAGGGGTATGACCTACGGGTAATTATACAATTTATTACATAAATCTAACTCGATGAACAATCTTGTTTAAAATAAAAGGTGTTTTTTCTATTATATACTTGTTATAATATGTTATAAATAAACTGATTATTCAATTTAAATATATTTAACAGAAAATCCATAAATGGTATTTTTTGTGATAGTAGTTATAATCTGTTGTAACCACATGAGTAATTTATTACAATATAATAAACTTAATGTTTTAAATATTTCTAGTCAAGAAGTATCGAGAGTAGATATTGATACATTTGTTAAGACCAGAGTAAGTAACGCTCTCCAAATATTTGGCAGCGTATTATTCATGATTGATCGAGGCACAAGGAGTTACATTAATTATTAGATAACCATAGAACGACTTACTTAGTGGTTTTTCATTAATTAATGTAACTAAGGTCAAACAGAAAATATTGATGTGACAAAATTGCACATTTCTCTAGACTTGAGAATATTGTTGATCTTCAATGCGGAAATCCGCTTTGATTACGGCTAAGTCATAGCTCGACATCCATCAAATGAGTATAGTTGGTAGAGTGGAAGTATTGGAAATGAAACATTATTGAAGAAAGAACACATCTCTTTAGTTATATGGGGTTAATATCACGGCCTCAATTAAGTCAAATCAAAGTCAAAGTCTTTCATCAAAGCAATACGGTTGATATTAATTGTTATTATTGAACCATATTTTGTATTTGTACTTGCAAAGTTGAATGTGGACAATGTCGGAATTTTGATCAAAACCTAATTTCATAAGTCCCAATGTGATATAGTTTTAGCGAAGAGAATTGGTGTAAATAATCATCACTAAAAGGTACAACTTAAGTGTTTATGAAATGTGATTTTACCGAAAGACCTATAAGCAAAGAATTCAGCAAAACTATCACACCACTAGCTAAGGTGATGTGTGAACGTTGATATTTGAATTGTTGAATATTAATTGCTAACTGAATTCTTACCTCTAAGTCGCATAATAACATTTATAATTTCTCTGAAGACCACACGATTTAATTAATTTGTAAATTGTTATAAATTGATTAAACTAATTAATATATGAAAATTTACTTGATATTTTGAATGTAAATGGTAATTATTTATATGTATATATAAAATTTGTATTTTTATATCAATATACAATATCGATATAATTTCAAGCAAGGTTTAGATAGTAAAATAATTGCCTAAAACTTTTTATTTGAAAATTTTGCATATTAAGAATGTGCTAGGATACACTGTGAAAAGCCCACTTTAAAGCTGGCTAGCTTTGCTAAAAAAAGAATGTGCTAGGACTTGCCATATAATGGTGAGAGGAGGAATTCAGTTAATTGAATTTATTGAGAATTAAAAGGAATTAAAGAAGAAAATTTTGATAAGAAGAATGGAAAAGGTTCCTTTAATTCAATTAAAACAAAATCTCCTCATTTGATTTTCTTTAATAGAACATCACTTTTCTTCCTCCTCTCCATCATTCATGGTTGAAACTTCTTCCCAAAAAAGAAAATTAAACCTCGAAAAAGTTCGAATGAACATCAAATTAAATTAAACAAAGGTGGTACATCCTTCTCTTGCAAGGTTAGATGTTGATTCATTTAAAATCCAAAGAGAAGTCACAAATCCAGGTGTGATGAAGAGCAAGGTTTATCAAGTAAGTTTATAATTTATACATGATACTTAGAACAAAATTTTCACATGTATGTTAATTGTAGACACTTACTAAAATCAATTTTATAATTATTATATGTATTATGATTGGTATGTGAGTTCTATTATGTATGGTTCTGAATGTTGATAATTTAATTGATAGAGTTAGGGATGCCTTAAGGGCAATTATGTAATATATTACATATATCTAACTCGTTTACTAACCTTGTTCAAAAAAGGTGTTTTTCCTATTATATACTTGATAAAATGTGTTATATTAATTAATCTAATTAAAAGTATATTTAACAGAAAATCAATAAATGGTCATTTTGTGATAGTAGTTACAAGTGTTGTAACCGTGAGTAATTTATCACGATGAAAACAAATATACCATTTTAAATATTCCTAGCTAAGATGCATGGAGAGTGGATATCGATGTATCCATTGAGACTAGAGTGCATAACACTATTCAAATGTTGGCCAAGGTATTACTCAAGACTGTTGAGGGCACCCAGGGTAACGTATTGATAGTCTTCGGTTATAGTACCTACATCTCATAGGAGTTGATACACAATCCAAAGAATTCATCATTACTAGGTGTGCTCCAAAGCATTAGTTTTAGGTATGTATTTACTATACTATATGATTATAATTTATGTATGTCATTTTATTATTCATATACATTATTATTATATTGTTAGTTAGGTGACGATTCTTATATGTGTCGTCAATGTTGTCACATATTAAATTGGTTACATATATGTATATATTTAAAAAATAGAACACATTTTCTTCATATATATCTAAAGTGCACAACCAATATTTTTTTTAAATTATTACCATTTTATCAATTAATATATATATATATATATATATGTCTATGTGTGTGTAAAAATATGTTACTTAATTTTAATTATATGACTTGTATCTAACAATATAATCATATCATATTAATAATTGAACTTATATTTTATAAATGCATATCTACGTAAATTATAATTTTTAGCGACTGTAGATCGATTTTTAATAGTTATTTACCATTATTTAATATTATACTAATTCAATAATTCATATAAAATAAATTTTATTTCGAAAATTGGATTTTAAATTTTATAAAATTATTTTAACATTATATAAAGTCTCAGCCAAAAAATCAAATTTTAAAAAAATAATTCCAAAAAAATCGTTTTTATAATTTTGAAAAATCATTTTAATAGACGATCAAAATCAATTAATTATTTAAAATGTTTTGATCAAGTTCTAAAAATAATTCCAACTTTAAAATAACAAGCTTGAATTTTTGAAAATTTAAAATTCGAATAATATACTGCAAAAATAATTTTTATTATTACTCTTTCAACTTTCGACCAATTAATTCATATATATATTTTCCAATACTAACTAAAATTTTGTTTGTTATGCATTCGATTTGGAAAAGTTAAAATAAATTATTTAATTTCATAATTAATTTACATATATTTAAATATATAAATACAAACACACACACACAAACACACGCATATATATATATATTATAAATATATTTATACATACACACATATATTTAATTGTTGCTTTAATAAATTCATATATGTACATTTATTCAAAAAAACTTTATATATCATATGTATATATTATTTAACATTTAGTACTATAATATATATGTATATAAGTCACTAATAATTTATATATAAGTAATATATATATATATATAATTTTTTATAGTATTTATTATTTATATAAATAACAAGTTTGCGTACTTTACATATATTCGAATGATAAACAATACATATAGGATGAGCTAATATGTTCCTTGCGATGTAAATCTCAACATTTATATATGGACATGTTGTACGTTGCACGGAATATTATATTACACATGAACACACTGCATATAGGATATGTATGTGTACTTTTATATTTAATTGAATATAAATAAAATTAAATTCCATCCATAATTTATGAATTTAAATGAAATAAAAGTTTTATTTAAATTAAATTAAGAAACTTTCTAAATAAATTAGACTTCATAGGCTCAACAAAGATCCAATAGTGTAAAAAAAATTGAAATTCACTAATACCTTCTACTACGGGCCAGACCAGTTCCAACATTGGTATCGAAGCCTAATAACTTATGCGATCTAAATTAGTCATCTTAAGGTTAACTAATTAAGCTTACAACCTAGTCGATAGGGTGTCTAGAAAGGTAGTGTCGAGAATTGGGTTTGGGTAATCTAGTACTCTGTCCTACCTGACTATCAACCTAACCCGAACAGATATGTTAGCCCAAAAGGCTGCCCTTAATAGAGGAGACCCAATTGCATTGGGCTTGGGCTGATTTTTAAATTGTTTGAAACCTAAAAATATAAGAATTTAAATTTAATTGTAAAATTTAACATAACATATATACATATTATAAATGTTATAATATAATAAAAAATTCAAAATGTTTGAAAATTAATATTAAATAATTTTGAATTTATAAAATTTATTAATAATGTTAACAAAATTTAATAAATAAGTTAATTAATTAATTAATACATAAATGTATTATATATTATGATATATGTTATGTTGTTTTAAAATGTTTAAAACAATGTAAGTATACATGTATGTATGTATATAAATTGAATTTCAAATCAACTTATTCAATTAAAATTGTTTAATTAAATAAGTTGATTAAAGGTTAACTAATTAAACAAATAAATTAAAAGTTAATTAATTAAATAATACACACATGTATATGATATATGTGTTATACTATAAAAGTAATGGTATATAATAAATATTCAATATAAATGTTATATTAAGATAATATGAAATTAATTAGAATGTTAAGCAATAGAAATTAATTATATAATACAGGAAATTATTGTCAAGGAAAAAATTTCACAGCTTTTTAGCCTCAAGGACAGACCTTCAATATTTTATCCTGAAGGACAACTTTCTGTAGGTATCAGTTTTTAGTTATTGATAGCAGTTTTTAGGTATCAGTTTGTAGTTATCGGTAGCAGTTTTTAGGTATCAGTTTTAGCTTGGTAGCAGTTTTGTTGTCCTTATGAATAATTTTGAAAAATGTTTGTCCTTATGAATAATTTTTAGAAGAATGTTTGTCCTTTTGGTAAAAATATCGAGGTCGTGTACTTGAGGCAAAAAACATACAAATTTTTGTCCTTTAAAATAATTTCCTCTATATAATATTTAATTAATATAATGTTATACGTAAAATTATTATATAAGTAATATGAAATATAAAAGTTATATAATAGTGAAAACTTATATAATATGAATGCATAAACTAATTGTGGAACATTAAAAAACCATAAACAGAATTAAGGGATAAATACATACGCAAATGTACGTATATCATGATTTCTTATGTGTCTGACACATGAATCACGGTGGTATTTCATAAGAAATACATTATTCCATAAGTCGATATCACTTGATATAATATATTGTAGATTATGAATCTTTAATATAAAGTTGTCATCTACCATTTATATATTAATAGTTTACTTGCATACCCTTTAGTAGTTGAGCTTTCCTCGGGCTAGGGATGTTAGTGTGGTACCATTAATATATTGAATAGACAAGGTAAGATAACTACACATATTGTGTAGCTTTCCTCAAGGTATGTGCATTATATTTAGGCTATCGCAAAATGATAAGTCTCACTGAATAGTCTCACTTTGTGTGTTGAGCTTTCTTCAAGGACGAGATTAGGACAAGAAACCATGGGTTGGGAGTTGTATGTGATACAACCGATAATAAGTTATCCCTCATATATGGGAGTATGATTTATTGAGCCTTCCTTAAGGTCGGATACCTAACACCCACTATGAAGTCAAAAGAATTCTATGTTTCGCTTAGGAATTGGTGAAACATAAAAGACTGGTAGGAGCCTTATCCAAAAAATGAAATGAAAACATTTAACCCGTCTAATATTGTAAGAGCATATGCTATATAATGTGATAATAATCTATAATTGTAACAATTTGAATTCCAGTGATCTGGATTTTTGCAAAAATGCTAAAAACCATGCCCATTGAAGCCCAAGTTGGGTATCTAGTATCCTGCAAATAGGTAAAGACAAATATATCAGAGCTCAATAATTCATCTAACAGCGAGATTGACTAAAATATAATAGTATGTAAATACTCACCCAAATAATAACACTTTATAAGAAAGCGTCGGAAAGCTAAGAAGTCTCTATCATCTACCTAACCTGCAGGATGTTATGAGGAGGGGGCCAGAACAAAAGTTCTGGTGAATGAATAGATTATATACTTCTAGGCTTAATTCTACATATATCGTTTTGTTTCCATTTACTCTTATATTAGATCATTAGGTTATAATACTCTCGCCTCTATTCGTGAACCGTGTCCATCTACTCCATAGTAGATTAAAACCTAATAACTAATATATACATATATGTAGCTATATGCCCAGTGACCATATTGGTCCTAGGTACCACCCGTGGTACCTTCCGTATCCTCGTCGAAAAGCGCTCCATCATCTTGCTTCGAGAGCGTTCTATAATTACATTTGTAAAGGACTGCTTCGTAAGGCCTACGATAAAATGCTCCAACATCCTGCTTCGTACCTATATCTGTAAAGGACTGCTTCATAAGGCCTACAACACAAATACTCCATCATCTTGCTCCGCGAGCGTTCTGTAGCAACATCTGTAAAGGACTGCTATGTAAGGCCTACAATACAGATGCTCCACTGCTTACTATGAAAACGTAAATCGCGTCTGCACTAATCTAAGGCCAGTGCTCGGACATCCACAATATACCACCATTGCGTATATTGAAGACCACGAAATCGTTATATCTACTATCTGAATCATGCCAACAAGGTCTACCTTATATGGAATTCAGTCGGGGATTCTCTATATCTATAAAAGACTACTTTGTTAGGCCTACAATACAGATATTCTAGTTGGTTTGTCTCTTTTCTCATCATGGCTATGGCCCCACGCAGCCACCCCTCAACTAAATCGAAAGACGTCTAAAGAGTTAAGTGGTCGTGCCCTACTGCAAACAATCTAACATCCAATTGGTGGTGCCCTCCTCCCATTAAATGTCTCAATAGTGAAAAAATCATTGGCATGTTGGTTTAACTCTATTCTTTTCCGAAATCGCTTTTGGTCTTGATGTTGACCGATATCCGCATGCGACTATTCTTAAACTTACTTGCAAGTACTGGACATACGAATACCCTAATCCGAACATCAAGCCCTTTTGACTGCCTACAAAGGTCTACTTCATTAGGCCTACAATGCAAATGCAATCAAGGCATACTCTCTTGATGGAACACCTATAGAACTGCCTCAGAGGGTGCAGCTTCGTCAGGCATACCTAGAGAGCCATCCTAGAGTATCATTACATTCCGTTGAAATCTCATACTTTCATGAAGCCTAAAAATACTAAGTTGGACGTACTTCTCCCTTTCTGAAATCTGTGATGAACTGCTTCATTAGGGGCTTCATCCTTTGGGCTGCTCCAAACGCATCTCAATTCTTTTATTAAACCCTAAGTCTAATCTTTTAATTTGCATTTAGTTTACTTTTCTTATTCCGTTGGATACTTATTTACCCTAATTAGCATATTCCTGTCCTCGTCTCGCTTCTAGCTATTGTGAGACCACCATTGATCTAATAGGGAATGTTATTGGTATTGCCACTTCTTTCTTATTAACTTAATTTAATTCTTAAGTTTATTAAATAAGCATCTTTTGTCTTGTTTTCTTATTAATTTAATAGAAATCTAAAATAAGCTTTTACTATTTATCTTTGCTACATTGCTTATTTATTCTAAGTTCCTAAATAAGCCTTTCTACTCTTTTACTTAATCGTAATTTTGTAATTGTTACTATTATTTCTTTTAAAATCTGTATATAATTGCAAGTGTTTCTTTTCTATTTTAGTCTATCTTCTTTTATTATGATAGAATATTCTTTATTCTCTTATATTATATAATTCACTTGTCATAATAACTATCTTCTTAAATAATCTGCATAGTGAATGCAGACCTAGGTTCATTATCGTTTACAGCTTCAAGTTCTTATCTAATAATTTACTTGATTCATGTCATACTATGCTTAATTATCTTCTATTCTAGGAAGTAATTCTATTTTATTTGGTTGGTTATGAAAACTATATTTAAAAATCCATTTCCATATTTTAATATTAAATAATAGTATAAACTATGATCCGTAACTGCTAGGTATTTCTTTTACTATTTTGGAATAGTGTAACATACAGTGATTTCTCTATTTTACACAAATTCTCTTTTTCTTTCTTTTATTCTAGCAATTACATTCATTGTTGTCTTTTAAATATCAAGTTATATAAATGTATACTATTTTCTAAACCAACCAATTAACCTTTTAGTTCCTCCCAAATCCAGTCATTAGATTAATTAACTTTTCTCATTTTAACGTAATTTATTATAGTAATTCCATTCCTCAAACTTTTACTACTTTACATCTTATTTCCTTCATTTCATTATTCTTAATTATTTAATCCATATTCACGTTTAATCTATTCTAATCATATGTGAAGAAAGAGGAGAAAATAGAAGAAGAATGATGCTTGCATAGAAATCCAAAACATAGAAACCGATGTAAATAAATACTAATATTGTAAATAAATTGTAAATTCCATATAGTTTAGCATAACTTAATTAATAGGATTAATTAGTGAATAAAATTATCTAAACAGGAATTAAACGATAATATATATTAAACTTAAAATATATATAAATAAATCCACTCACATGTCGTCCTTAGCTTCAATCTCTATCCTTTTTAATTTGCTATGCTTTTCTCCGCTTTTTTCCCTTTTTAATTTGCTATAAATTCCATGATTTGCTTGTATGTATATCCTTGCTCAATTTTATTTTTTATTTGGGGAAAGAATTGATTGATATAGGAGAAAGGAATAGGGAGAAGAGAAGAGGAGTTTGTTGTAAATGACAACAGTTGATTCGGAGAAAATAGTGCGGGCTAGGGTTAAGTTACGTTCAATTTATAGGTGTAGTGAACAACTGTGTACCATCTGATTAACCTTAAAAACAATCATCACCATTATTTATTAATTTGTTTACGTTAGCTTATAACGTATAATTCTCTAATGTTATTCATTTATTCCTTTGTTGTATGACCCTATTAATTCACGTTTCCTTCTAAATAAGATTCTCCCATTAGTTATCCAGTTAATTAGATTATATATATATATATATATATATATATATATATATATATATATATATATATCCAATATACGTTATAATTTCTTGCCTATTTGAATGCGAGCCAATTAATACCTCTATTAATTGATTGTATATAAAAGTTATACTATTTAATTTATTCTTTTTTACTTACCTTCATCATAAAATTAATTACTCCATTTGGTTTTTGTACGCATTCCAATTCTTTTTTTCTTTTTAACTTAGAAACAAATAATTCTATAACAGGCGTTTTCTTCTGTCTAATTAATTTACATTATTAGCTATATTGTAACAAGGGCATATTCTTTGATTATTGACACCCCTTTCAAAAAGCTCAACTGATCGCCAGTTAATTAATTGACACGTTTTTCCATTTTAATCGATATCCAAACTAATTCATATACGTCACTCAAGACACATTTATTGGTTGTATATATTTAAACCGCCAATTCATTACCCAATTAATTGACATATAATTTTCCCTCTTTTATTAATTGACGCTTACTTAATGTCTTTAATTAATTGATTGCGTCAATTATAAATTAATATATGTATGTTATCATTTATTTTATTCCCTATATACATTTCCCTTTATTAGAAGATTGCTTAATTAATTAATGTTATAAAAGTGACATACTCTATGACTAATTCATGCCTCTATGTCTCTTAATTAATTGTCCTTTTAATTTATTGATGCGTCAATTAATCACATACTCATTGCTTGCATAAATCTATGTAACCTCTTAATTCTTAAATGTATATATTTTACATTTATATTTTGTTTTGCAATTATGTTAATTCAGTTGATTTTATTTAATTATATAAAAATGTTACAACAATGATAAATTTGTGCATTTAACATGATTGATAAAATGTTTATCAATTAAGATATACAAATGATTTGAATCAAAAATTGACAAATAGAAACATAACATATGCATACCAATAAATGATTCTTGCATGTTAATGCTTTAATACTCATGCAAGCACCTGATTTTACAATTGTTAAACTCATTTGTAATTTCATCACGCATGTGTTTATTTGGTCGATAACGTATATTGCATTTTATGGGTTTTAACCCTAAAAGCAAAATTAAACTATTGATATTTGATCCAATACTATCACATTTAAGTGTTATATGGGGAACAGTCACGGTTCTTAATGTATGACACTTCAAAGAAGTTAATTCATTCAAAATAAGCCAATAAACTGTGTTGTGATATTGAATATTCAATTTGATTGATTATAAAAGGATCGTATTGTGTTTAATGTAACACTAGACCAAAACTACAAAAAAAATTCAAGAATTCAATCATTGAAATGTCAGTTTGATCAGTTTACATAAGGTGCATTATATTTGATGTCCTTGAATGTTAAGGATGATCAAATACAACTTTGTAAAGAGTTTGTTATGATGTTGTAGTAAGGGTTTTCTTTTGAATGGTTAGACCATTTAGAAAGAAAAATGAACGTACAAGAGTAGAAGTAATTTAAGGTATAGTTAGATTAAGAGAGTGAATAGTCACTTTTGCTTCATAAAGAAACATTTGAAATGAAAATTGTAATAATAATAATTGATACTTAACTATGGAATGAGAAACACGATTTCTATTTCAAAATGTATTTTCATATAGAAATTATTTTTTATGAGATTTATTTCTCCGAGTTCAAGATATTTGATCAAAGAACTCTCTTCTGTAAACTAGTTGCCACATATGAAAAAAAAATCTATATTAAGTGAATAATGGACCTCCGAATTAAGCATGTTATTATAGTAATGACAGAAATAGTGGGAGCATATTATGTAGCACTTATTGACTGCATCAAATTACAAAAATCATTTTTGTAAAACATACCGAACTTTATTTATGAAATAATGACTACTTATCAATGTCAACTGAAAATAGGCATAGTTATATTTCAGTGCGAATATTATGAATATTCATTATGAAATAAAAATATAATGTGGTATTTGTTTTCACAACAAAGTGATGTATTAAAAATACTAAAGTATCTAAAATTATTTAAATTATTTTGGAATAATAGACTAAGTTGTAGTTTTGCAAAATAATTTTTATTATATGATTATGACACATATGCCACTAGTTAATTATATCTCAAACAATCAAGGGCAATGCACCATTTAGTAGGAGCATCATAGTGTAGGATCTAGATTAACCCTAGAGGGGGTGAATACGGTTATAGCAAATTTTCTCTAACTAAACGCAAAAACAAATTGCAGAGAAATAAATATGCTGAAAAGTAAATCACACACAAAATTTACCCAGCTTCGGCAACCCCTGCCTACTGCTGCATTCCCAGATTTCTATTAGAATTAAATTGTCTCCCGCTTACAAACACTCTAACAAACTCGCACACCCTGCTACTGCCTATAGAGTTTTGCAAACTCGCACACCCTGCTCACTGAACTAATTCTAACTAGACAATCTGACACTACCTACAACCTAGGTGGTGATTTACCAAGGTTTGACAACCTTAAAAGAGAATTTAAAATTAAAACAACTAAAAAACAATTTTAAACTAAAAAACCCTAATAAACTAAAACTCCTTTTTAAAACAAGGCCGGCCCGTTTTATTCTTTCACCCGATCCCTTTTCTCTTTTGGCTTGTGAAGAAAATGGCGGTCGATCCTCTTTGCCACTAAATTAGGGCTTCGTTCTTCGATCCAAATTGGGGCTTTTTGACACACGCCTAGGTTGATTGACTCTCTGGTTTGCGTGTTGCCTTGCTCGCTGCTTCTCTGATGATCGATTCTCTGGTTGCTTTGCTTGCACTCGTTCGCAGCTGCTCCTTTGATCGAGTTCGATAGATTATGGTATGTATTCTCTTTCGTTACTGGTTTAATGCTTGCTTGACTCGATGATTATTGCCTATGATGATTGTGGGTTTATATATGGATTTCGATTTCCTTTAATACGTTCGTCTGAATTGTCACTTTCCTAATTCTCGGTTGCTTGATATTTGCGACTTACTTGATTCACACGGATTTGAGAATCTTGAAAAAGAAAACTTGAGTCTTAAGGAAACCATTGACACTAGGAAAAAGGATTTTATAAATAGATGCACCTCACTTGTAACTGAAAACAAAACACTAAAAGCCAAAGTCCAAAATCTTGAGAAATCTCTGAATAACTTTTCAAGAGGAGAAAAATCATTCAACATGTTATTAGGAAATCAAATTTTTGCTAACAACAGAAAAGGACTGGGCTTTGGGAAAACACAAGTTGATGATAATGCAAAAGGTAAGAGTGTCTTGGCTAGATGTGAAATAATTGGACATCGTGTTGAAAATTGGAGTCATAGGAACAAGAACACAAAATTTATACAAGTTTGGGTTCTAAAGAATTCTACAAACAAATTTCATGTCTATTGGAACAAGAATGAAAGGAAAAAACAAGTTTGGGTTCCAAAGGGATTGTTTATTCACAATGCTTCTGCCACTAACAACCATGGACCTATAAAAACAAATAGGTCACAAAAATCTTTCATCGTGTATGTATGGTGGCAGGCTAAGGAACAACAACAGTGTTCTCTGGTTTTTGGCTGTTCCATAAACACAACGGGCAACAAAGCAAAATTCCTTAGCCTAGTACAATGGTGACAGAATCACAATGGGCAACCACGAAAAATATCGTAAAGGTAAAACAGGTGAAGGTATATTTATTGGATCGATATATTAAATGTGATAATCTGCACCGTATTTTGAAATGTGATGATAAAGAGATATATTTTTTGTTTCTGACATGTTCAACATAGTTGGCCAATTATATTTATGCCAAAAACACTATTCTTTGAATCACTTCATACATATATGTTTGGATTAAAAATAGTGTTTTGTTGGATGATAATACTTTTGGTTATATTTTGGCTAACTCTATATTCACGTTTTTTTTATTATTTACACGGCTTCAATTCAAATTCAAAGAATGTCATTTAAATTGTTGTTAAAATTGAGTTTGGAATTTTTATGCACACTTCATGATCTGGTCTATCAAATTTAGTTAGTGATATTTTGGAGTGAAAGAGAAATTCAGATGTAGATCATACTGGTAATCTAGTTGACAGAAAATTCTAGTTGAACGTGATTTATGGTGAGACATTTAGTAACTGCATCGTTTTTCAAAGAAAATATCTGCATATTTTTCATTACAAATAATTTTCAAATAGCAGAATTTTTTTCTCATATAATCCCTTCGAGAAAATCATTTTTGACCATATTTTCAGATTAATCGTTTTTATTTGATTTTAAATGACAAATTTTGACTAATCAGACTCCCTACTAATTATCAAAAAGATAAATAGTGATTGGGAAGGTGATAAGTGTTGATATTTAACATACATTACTCAAGACAGTATAATTGGAAAATTTTTAGGAATTCAAACAAGAGTTATAAAACTTTTTGTTGGGTAAAGATTCCATGACCATTTCTATATCTATCATATTTCTATCGACCATTGTTTATCAAATCTTAAATATAGTTTTTCGATATGTGGTACTATAATCAGGGATCATTTGTTTTTCATTTCATATTTTTTTGTAAAAATAAATAAATATCCAAAGCATTCACTCTCATTTAAAAGTCCTCACGGCTATGCATGGGTGAATTACTTAGATTTTTGATTATGTGCTTCCATGCTCATTTAAAAGTCCTTACGATTATGCATGTATGGAACGCATATCAAAATTAATTTATTAAATAGACAAGTTGATTCTAATCCCATTTAAAAGTCCTCACGGTCATGCGTGGTTAGAAGATACTTGATTTCATTTGTCAAATTGATTTTTCAATCGAGGCTCTTGATTGTCTCTGAAGAAGATATTGATCGTTCTCGACCTTCTCTTTGCTTGCGACTAGGGTTTACGAAGTTTTAGGGCTTCTGGAATTTGCGATCTGATTTATCTCTGGTTGATGATCTTTGCTTCTCTGGCGATCGTCTGAGAAAGTTTCTTGGTATGTTGTTCGTACTTTTTGGTTTCTCAATTGATTGTTTGAGTCTTGTTCATCCAATTCAATGCTGAGTTGTTTCACTGGTGCATTGCCTTACTGTTCATACGAACTTGGTCTCTGTCTGGTTCTTGATCATTTCACGTTGATTTTTGAAATTTCACTTGAGTTGAATCCAGTTTCAAAACTCGGGTTTGACCTTGTGCTTGTGACGTGATTTTAAATATATTGCACGTGAGTTGAACCCGGCTTTTCATTTGGGTTTGACCTGTGCTCACCTGTCCCTGTAGCATTATCAAGTGTATATCGATGTGCTCGGCCTTGTGACATGTACAGTGATACACTATGCATGTCACATTGTTTGTTGTAACAGCCCGCTATTTTGGACCATTCAAATCGACAATAAAACCGTACATGTCCGACTTGAATAATTCAAAATACCGAATTGTTAATAAAAATTTGGCAAAACTTAAAATATACAGTAAATAAATCAATCATAGATCACTTACACAGAGTAATACAATGCAGCGGAATAGATAAAAATAGTAGTTCATGAAGCTACTATATACATTAAAGTTAGAAATAAAATACAACCGAATAGTTCAAATGCCATGAAGTCTCCAATGCAACAGATGGCTTCTCTGAACCAATCAACTGGATGACTGAAGGGATAGATAGCTGGATCTTCAAGCAAAGCTCCAACTTCGAAGATGAGTCTCAAATGCTGTATCTCTCAGTCTGACCCGAGCGTAAAGCAAAACACAAAACACTCGAGTCAGGATTAACATTCTTATATCTATAAATCTAACTCAAGTGAAATATCAACTAAAATATAATTAACTTAGAGGATGTTTGGGATAACCATCCTCTAAGGGTCCATGGAACTATCTATAAGATAGAAATATACACTATAACACCGTAGTCTTCCAACTTAATTTATACTTCAAAACCAACTATCATTTTCACTTCAAAAATCTCTATACTTCCCAAATAGTATTTATATATATTAAATAATTTATTCAGTAAAGAAATTTCAATTCCCTCAACTTAACCAATCGTTTAACATCAACCCGACCTTCCCATTTAAATCTTTTTCAATCTCAATTTATCAATTTAAATTCAACTCAATTTCTAAAATAACCATTTCAATTTTATTGATCTCAAGTTCGGATTTGAAATCACCAAATACCCTTTATATTTCAATATATTTCAAAACTTTAAGTAATCAACGTTTCAAACTAAACTTTATTCAATTTAGTTTTCTAAATAATAAATTCAACTTATATTGATTCAAATACAGATCTGAAACACCCATTTATATTCTAGTATAGTTCAAAGATTTAATATTCTACATTCCCAAAGTTCAATTTTACAGTTTCATAAGATCTTGATTTAATCAAATTATTATTTAGCCTTGAAATATTTCCTCCTTAGATTCAACATCATTTAAGTAAACCTGAAATTACCCTTTTACTCAATATTTTCTTTAATTTATTTAAACATGAAACATTCAATAAATCACTTAAAACAAAAATCCAGTTACAAAATCATACCCTTAAATTTCCCATTCAATAAATTCAAATTGATTTAATTAAATAAATCTTCATTTGAATACCATTTTTAATAAACCAAATTTATCTCCCAATCTTAATTATTAAAATTCTTTACACGGTAAAATTTGAAATATAAATCTTAAATAATACTTAAACATATTTTATGGATTAAATCAGTCTAAAATATTATTAAATTTATATATAAAGTTTCCATTTATATATAATATTTTAAGAACCAATATTTATTAATTCACATATGTTTCTTTTCAAACTGTAGAAATTTATCTTTAAATTATTTATATGGACCAACGGTGTCGGTATATATTTCCTATCATATAGTCAAATGCTACGGATATTTATCATTTCAATCCGTACACTAAATATATACGGGTGGATATCATTTCAACCCGTAATCCCAAATTCAATTTAAATGAAAATCGTTTGGGTTTATCATTTCAACCCATAACGATTTTCTCCTATTCTAAAGTCCGTTCGGGTATGTATCATTTCAACCCATAGTGATTTTTATACTAACAGGGAACTTGCAGAGTGATAGCAGATATGAAAATAATAATAATAACAACAGGTATATATCATCAAAATAAATATAAACAATAGGATATGGTGTCATATCCCATAAGTGAACTATTAAAGATAATAGCATAAATATAACAATTTAAATAACTACAGCAGTATATTTCAATTGTCATTTCAATTGAAATCAAATTTAATAAATAAAAGAACGTTAATCGTGAGTGATTGCTCACCTTTCGAGGCTAGAGATATATGATGATGAAATAAGCTACGAAATCCAAAGCAACGCTGGATGGACAAGATTTGATGCAGAAAATAGGCACGACGGACAAGGCTGATAATGGGAAATCGATGAGAATGAATCGAATCAATTTTGATATTACAGAAAAAAATATAAATTATTATGATATTAATTCTCCCAAAACCAATTTTCAAATTAAAAATGTATATTTAAAATCTATATATACCTATATGTAATTTAAACATAATTCGTCCAAAAAAAAACCATTGTATTATATTTTATAGTCAATAATTATTATAAAAACAATATAACCACTTATTGTAATATATATTACTTAAAAAAAAAACCCATGAAAGCAACCTATATATGTTCATAATAAAAATGTATATATAGAAATTCCAAATGCATAGCCTATATTCGGTTATATATATATATATATATTACGTAAGTCTGAAACAAACACCTAAACGCATATATATGTCTCGAGATTTATAAACAACAAAATACTTATAATGACACATGCACTCATATACTTATATAGACTGTGAACAAGTATACATACTATGCCGTATAAAATCCAACACTAAAAAAAGTAAACTCACACTGAAAACATTTTAGTCAATTATTAAATATATATATTAACTAGCGTATAAAACTAACGTATCCTGTAACTTTATAATATATAAGCTATATCAGATATGAAACTATCATTATATCAGATATATAAATAGTTAAACATTTTATACAAAACTATCATAACTTTATTAAATTAAACATACATTACACACTTACACAAATAGACCGTAAACTGTAAAACTTCACCCATTTTAAAGTGGTAACAATACGCTTGCTAAAAATATAACCCACATAGCTCGTACTTCCCTATAAAACTATATAAATATTTGTAAGCTAACCATTAATATAGTCTAATTCACAATATGCATACCTTTATAACTTTAAATCAAATGTGTATATATATACTTATAACCAGTTATTCACAAAATACATAGCTTTAAACATATCATATATTTAAATACATATACAATCGACTGATAAGATGAGTATGCTTTACGTTTTATATATGTACTAACTTTTTATATAATATTTATATATACACTTATCAAATTTTATAACATGCGAACAAAATTTTATATTATATAGAATCTGAAAACTGCAAACATTTCATACTTGGAACCATACTATATTTATAAGATGTATATATGATATCTTAAATCAAAAAAAAAAAAACTCACTTTGCTATAATACATACAATATTACTGCATAGATATACATTACTGACATATATTAAACTATATATTAACTAATATATAACCTTCAAACTTTTAAAATTGAATACCAACGTGACACATAAAGTATAAAACAATCAAGTTATCAAATCTCTATACATAGTATAATATCATACACACTATGAACGAAAAAAAAAAAAGAAAAAAAAAAAAAAAAGAATACTGTTATGAACTCATATATATAATACCATATGATACATAACTAACATGAATTTAAAATCATGTAGGACAGATCACATATTCCAAATACAGACTTATAGAAAATATACAATAACACATATATATTATAAATATATGCTAACCTATTACTCAAAGATAACGTGTGGCATGATTGTTGATGGTGAAGGCTCTGAGGATGGCTGAGCATGCAGGCGATGACAACACGTGTAGAGAGATATGTGCATGAGAGGAGGAGAGAAAAACGTGGAGGGAGAGGGATGAGTTGGATGTGGTGGGTGACGAAGCGATGGGAGGTGGAAGCACGGTAAAAGAAGGGAGAAAATAGGTGGATCTGTAGAAAGAAAAATGGAAGAAGGAGGAGGAAGAAAACTTAAAATGAGGAATGAGATTGGAAGTGACAGCAGTTTGCAATATGAAAGAAACGAAGTCAAACAAGGTTATAAAGGCAAAATAAATAAAGAAAAGAACCGTTGCATACGAAACGTATACAATAAATATGAATTGATTTGAATAGTAATGGTCAAATTCAGCTGAAAAGATTAAAGCGAATAAATACGGAGCATTGGTTATGGTAAAGTAACGCACAAAATTAGGGGAATAACAAAGGAAAGGACTGGTCAAAATAAATGAATGTAAACGTGCAACGAATATAAAAATCTATATAATTGAACCGATGGAAACGAAGGAAGCAAATAAATGAAAGGGAACGAAGGAAAAAAAATGAGCTGTGTCCCGAGCATAAATAAAGGTGGTAACGTATGAGAGGAATGAGAAAAACAAACGGGCACAATTTGAAATCAATGCAATAAAACGGCCAAAAGCTGATTTTTAGGAAAATTATTAAAGAAATATTCCTTGGGCTGCGCGTTTGAGATCCGAAAAGGCATGGAAATCAAAAAGTTATAATTTAGATTGGAATGAAAACGTACAGGAAATAATAAAGGAAAAAAAATAAATGCGAAATAATCATATAGCATTTATTACGTTTCAAACTTTTGACATGGCATGGGATGGAAACAGCTGTACGCTAATTGAGAAGCTATTAAAGCAATTTATTATTAGTGGCATGTTATACGTTTTTATATTTATTTATTTCCTAGATCTCAATTCATATCTGATTATACTATGCAGATTTATCTTTATTATTAAACGTTCAAAAAGAATAAAACGTATACAAATTTTCTTGATTTTCGAAACAAAATTAACGGCTAAAAGATGATGAAGGGACAAAATATAAGAAAGGGAAAGAGATGAATGCGTACAATTATTTATAAGAAAAGAGAGAGAAAAGAAAAACCCACAATTAAAAATGAATGAATGAACGCTGAAAGTCAGTCAGGAATATAGAAGGTACAATATGAAATAATGGTAATCACAACTACTTTTTTTAATGCAGACCTTAAATCAACCCTTAAAACATATACTTCATATATGTAGTTAAATATAGTATATACTTCTCTTCTTCTTTGGTTCATATGATATATGAAACCCTTAACTATCGTATTTATAGCTGACGACATATGTATAGATATACTAAATATGCACTAAAATAAACTGGAAATGGTGACACAAAAACCCAAAATCAAATATATATATATATATTTAACATGACTAGAAATCAAACTTCAGTAAAACTATATACTAGTATCAAGACTAACATATATATATAGCTATTATAACACATATAAATTAAATAAAACTTGGTATAAATACGCTTTACTATATATACACTTCAAATAGACCATCATACATATACAGTGGTTTTCCAAAATAACTATATATGGAACGTACTCAACATACTTAAAATTTACACACCTTGCTGAAAAGCAAAAGGAGACCGTAAATTTATTACCCACGCTATTGATATTTATACCCAATAGAAATGAACTATGCTACCAAATTTACATCAAACTTAACTTATATTATAGTATAAATAATAGTTTATAAAGTTTTTGTACTAGATCTTATAGGTATAACCACAACCAAACTTTAAAATATATGTACACAGCTCGTACTACAAATCATTAATATACATAACATATTTTCTTTTTTCTTTTTTCAAAATTTTATTATTAATAATTTCTCAAAATCCAATTCAATACGTTAAATACCAATTAAAAATTGCTAAAATTTTATGGGTCGTTACATTTGTGTATGATGAATTCAAATGTGAATGATGACGAACAACCCAAATAACTGAGGCAAATCATATTTTCAAAAATCATATTTCATTTTATATTGCAAAAATATTTCTTTTTCAATTTTGCTGTGTTGGTGAATATTTTTGCAGATTTCTCAGATGCTGGATTATAACTGGAATGAAATTGAAGATAAACTACGAGTGTGAGTGATATTTAGTGAGGCATTTATGTAAATTGAATTGTGATGTAATTACAATCAAAATTGTATATGTATAGTGAGAGCTTGAATTTGTACTATTCAAAATTGTAATAAATATTTGTTTGAATAAAATTTTTGTTTGGATTCAAATTCTGTGTTATTTATTTTATTTAACAAATATTTATTTAATCTATCAAAAATAAAATAGTACATTAACAAATACATTTAAATGAATATATATATATATATGTTTATTATCATTAAACAAAAATCATATAAACGCATATTCAACACATAGGAGTTGATGAATTCTTCGGATCAATACATTTAAATGTATGCAATCGTAAGTCTATAAATACCGAAAACATTTCCATATACTTCTTCATATTTACCAATGAGTCATCACAAACATAGATATGCGTATTTGATATGCATGTATAGGTGTAAGAAAAGCTCATGGAATATAAAACGGAAGTAATAGAATATAAAACAGAAGTAAATAATGTAAAGTGCGATAGAATTATTTCGACATGAGCGAATGAGTGAGTATATTAGAAGGAATTTCGTATGTGTCTAACATGAATAAAGATTCTATCTCAAAAGGTCACTCCTCCCTATAATACATAATGGTGTGCTAATAAGAAGTAATCGAACATTGTTGCACAAAGCACGATTAATGATGAGAAAGTTAAGTTAAATTCTACCTTTAAGGTGTGGACTTAAGAGTAGCATGCAAGGTTAATATTATTTCATCTAAATAATAGTTTACAAAATCATATAACATAAGAGTTTATAAGAAACCCCAACGTATCCTATGTCGGAGAATTGGCAGGTTGTGTGAGTCGAAAGTATGCACGTAATAATTTTTCATGAGGGATCTTATATGAATCTCCCTAAAAGGAGTTGGGAAAGGACTGTCATTGGATGACATGTTTATGTTTTGAACATAAGTTTTGTAAACTAAACTAAATCGGTTTTATATAAAAGACAATTCTTAAAGTGTTTATGAATAC
Source organism: Allium cepa (assembly GCA_030765085.1). Taxonomy (NCBI): domain Eukaryota; kingdom Viridiplantae; phylum Streptophyta; class Magnoliopsida; order Asparagales; family Amaryllidaceae; genus Allium; species Allium cepa. The sequence continues at coordinate 524,534,222 of CM060934.1, read as the reverse complement.
CTATTCCATTGCATTGAGAAACAATTTTTGTTTCAAGAAATACCAGCTTCATAGTGAAGGAATTTCTTTGAGAAATTATTAGTAGTAAAATAGAATTGGAAATGACCCAAAGATAAAATTAATAAGATGAGATGAAATGAAGTTAACTAACCTAAATGAACACATCGCATTAGAGTGCCTAATAAGTGTTCCCACACATTGAAGAGAAACTATGAGTTTCTTATCAATGTTGAAGATATGAAATCCTCTATTATTTAATGTTGTTGACTCTATGATATAGTACGATGCGTAGATTCGAAATAGATAAGTAGTATTATTAAAATATAATTTTGACAGTCGTACCCAAAGGGAAATAATCCATTGGTCGTGGATGTTTTTTAAGAGAAAGATAAATACAGTTGGAATACATTGAGCACATTAATAAGAAAATATCATGAATTTCAATTGTTGAAGTTAGCGTGATAGATTCATTATTCAGTATGCTCAAGTTAATTTGGATTCTAATCACAAAATTATCGCATGTTACGACTTTATATTTTTGTACATATGTATTGAAACAAAAAATTCTAAATAACAATTCAGAGTAAGCTGTTTACACATAACAATCAAAATGTCTCAAAGTTCGTGGGAGCGATATTAAGTATATGAGACTTTGGATATGATCCAAGAAATGATAGAAAGTATCATTTTATAAGCATCAGAATTGAATAAATATTTTGACGGTAATATCAAAAAGTTTGATAATCAATAAAAATATGGAGGAAGTGTGTGTTCATAAGAAAGACGTTAAAATGTACATTAATGTTTCTAAACTATAAGTAAATACTTGTTGATTTTAACAATGTACTTGTTTTAAAATCAACCTTAATTGTTTTAATGCTCAACATTGGATTGAAAAAGATGTCTTTTATAGTGAGTACAAAAGATATTGGGAATGTCTCAAATCAATAATCAAAGACACCTTATTAAACTGTTTAATACGGAACATGTAAGATGAATTCCTTATGCATTAGTAATAAGAATTATCATACATGTTGGGTTGTCTACGATAATGTGATTTGTTCATGTATTTGATACCTGAAGAAAATATCATATCCAAATTGATATCACTAAATAGTTATTTCAAGTATTCTCGTCTATTTATGAAATACTAGAGAATTGTTTAGAGAAACAATTGGACTTAAATTTTATAAATGATATTAAGTATAGTATGTCAGTAATAAATTCAAGTTAAAAAGCTTTAAGTTGGAAATGTTTCAAATGAAAGACTGTGGCTGATTCAATGAAAAGGCTAAGTACATCTCCTTTAATAACGCCGCAATAAAAGCAATGTATATAAATATAAATGCGTAAATTTACAACTGAGCTAAGGGTGATTCCAAATGTTAAGAATCTTATAACATTGTTTTATGATAACAATGTCACGATATAGTTCTAACAGAACTTAGAGCTCATTGAAAGTCGAGAACATACTTAAAATTATTCCATATGATAAAGGTAGTTTATCATTGCCAGAAAGAGTTAGTTGATATAGTAGAAGATTAAATCACAATAGCATATCCATTCACTGAGGGTCTGACCCAATTGGTTTTGAAAAATCTGATTGGAGAAGTTGGAATAAGATTCCATAATTGACCCCGAGTGCAAGTGGAAGATTGATAGAGTTAGGGGAATATGTTAGGGGAAATTATGTAATTTGTTACATATATCTGACTCGTTGACCAATTTTGTTCAAAACAAATGTGCTTTCTTTCTATTATATACTTGATATAATGTGTTGTATTAATCGATTTAATTAAAATTATATCTAATAGAAAATCCATGAATGGTACATTTTGTGATAGTAACTACAAAGTGTTATAACCATGAGTAATTTATCACAATGAAAACAAATATAGCATTTTAAATGTTCCTGTCAAGATACATCGAAACTAGATATCAGTGTATCCATTGAGATTAGAATGCACAACGCTCTCCAAATGTTGGGTAGTGTATTACTCATGACTACTGGGGGGATGAGAGGTTACATACTGATAGTTATTGGATAACCATGGAATGACTCACTCAATAGTTTTCGTTACATGGGTCTTGTGGACGTATTGGAAGTGAAATACTATTCAAGAGAGTATTCGTCTCCTTAGTTATATGGGGTTGGTATCATGGTCAACTCAAGTCAACTCAAAGTCAAAATCTATAGTCAATGCATTTTGTTAATGATAATTGTTATTATTGAACCAAGTATTTTATGTTTGGATTATGGAGTTGAATATGGATGACATTGGAATTTTGACCATTACCAAATTTTGTAAGTCCAAAGTGACATAATTTTGAAGGAGAGAATTGGTGTAAATAAGTGTCACAGCCGGGTAACGCTTAATAAAGTAAAACTGGAATTTACCAAAACTAAGTAAGCAATAAATTTGGACACCATGACACACCATCTGCTAAGTGACATGTGAATATTAACATTCGAATAGTTCGTTGTTAATCGCTGACCAAATTTATACCTGACGAGTCATATAACCAAAATGGTGAATTCCCTTTAGAACAAACTACTTAATTAGTTTATAATAATTATAAATTAATTAATATTTATGAAATATTAATTATAAAATTGTGAATATGATTTGAGAACTAAATATTATTATATATATTTATAGTGGTTATAAATATATCGATCGATATGCGACATCGACAAGCAATTGAGTTAGAATTAATTAATAATATTTATGTGGGCTTAAATGGGCTATCGGCCCATGATATTACGATGTTTATTTTAGTGGTAGCATATCTTATAGGGGTGACTAAAAGCGATAGAGGGGTTTTGAGATGGATAGCCTAGATCTAGTGAGAAATGATATGAGATGTGATCCATCTATTTCTTTATTTCATCCATTATACAAAGACCCCTAACCCTAGTTGCTTGTGGACTTTTTAGCCACCATTATTACTCCATTTGATGCCCAATCTCATCATCAAGGAGCTTTAACAAATTCAACTCAAATCAATTCAAAAGCAGATAACTATTGGATAGTCAAAGGTTTAGGGTTCAAGGATAGCAGTTAGCCGAATCGAGAAGATTTATAAGAAGAAAGAATTCATTGTTACTGGTGTGCTCCAAGGCATTAGTTTTTCATATGTATTTACCGTACTATATGATTATGATTTATGTATATCATTCTATTATTCGTATAAATTATTATTATATTTTTAGTTAGGCGACAATTCTCATATGTGTCATCAGTGCTGCCACATATTAGATCGGTCATATGTATGTATCCATTTAAAAAATAAAATACATTTTTTTTTTATATCTGAAGTGCACAGCCAGATAAATTTTATTTTAATTATTATCATTTTATTAATTAATATAATATATATACTAATATGTGTTATACCACCTATTAACCTTGAAATATATCATAAAAGTTGGTTAAATGGAATCTCTGGTCATGAAGGCAGGAAGCACGGAGAGATGGTTATTAGGCTTAGAAATCGATGATATTTGAAACTGTGGACAATAGTTGGAAGGATTATAGCTGGGTCCCAATCAAGGTGCAATCAATATGAAGTGACAAGAAAGGCCCCGTGAGGCCATATTTCAAATTTCAAGTCAATCAGAGTTCGCATGCTCGAGTTACGTACAAAGGAAGAATGTATATGGATCGATCGGGAACGATCCATTAAACAACATAAATCAACTGATCGATCAATAACTCAAGATACACAACTCCATTACACATGAAACTTTGTGAACATTGATATATTGAAGAAAGGAGTCCCCAATATTGATCGCATGTCAAAACTCACAAATACCATAAAAACATACTGATCGTTCCATAACGTTGTACAAAATCAGCCAGAACGATCCATAATTTAACGGAAAATGTGATATCTCACAAATGGTATGTCAGAATTGCATGAAATTTGGAGAGAAAGTAGTTTACATCATAGGGAACCTATAAATCAATAACAATTTAAAATTCATAAATATCAGAAAAACATATCATCGTTCCGCAACGATCGTACGAAATCAGCCAGAACGATCCATAGTTTTACGGAAAATGAAACATCTCACAAATGGTACATCAAAATTGCATGAAATTTAGAGGGAAAGTAGCTTACATCATGGAGAACTGACATGATCGATCATAGCTCAACTAGATGAAGCATATAATGATCGCACTCGATTTACTATGACTCCACGGAAAATGCGATATCTCACAAAAGGTATGTCGGAATTGCACGAAATTTGGAGAGAAAATAAATTACATCATGGAACATCCCCATGATCGATTGCAGATCCATTGGATTTCACATGAATGAGCAGCCCCAATCAATCCGATGGTGTGCGATCGATCCGGAAATTGATGGACTGGGTCATACAGATTAGAAGGTTCTTCTGGCGAAATTTCAGCCTAATACATGCACGATTTCACCTATAAATACAGCGGACTTGGCTCATTGCAAGGGACTTTTTTGGCTAGCTCTCCTTCATCACTTCTTATCTCTTCCTCCATTAATTTTCTAAGGCAAAAACAACTGTAGTTGTAATCTTACAATATAAATAAAAGATTATTTAGTGGATGTAGGCCGGAGTTTGCCGAACCACTATAAAGCTTGCGTGTTCATTTACTTTTCTACAATCTATTCTATGATCTATGGATCCATATTTATTTGATTCTAAATATTGGACATTGTTGTTTTCACTTATAACAGGGTACTTGTGACCATTCTTGCGCAAACAATATGTTACTTAATTTTAATTATATGACTTGTATTTAATTATATCAACATATCATATTAATAATTGAACTTATATTTTATAAATGCATATTTACATATATTATAAATATGGGTGACTGCAAATTGATTTTTAACAATTATTTACTATTTTATAATATTATTTAAATCAATATAATAATTAAATAATTCATAACAAATAAAATATGCTTTGAAAATTAAATTTTAGATGTTATAAAATTATTTTATCATCGTATAAACTCTCAGAAAAAAATCATAATTAAAAAATAATTTTTTTATAATTTTAGAAATCATTTTATTAAAAGGTTGAAATCAATTAATTAATTAAAAATAATATTTTGACTGAGAAAATTCTAGAAAAAAGTTTCCAATTTTGAAAAAACATGCTTGATTTTTAAATTTTAAAATTCAAATAATAAATTACGAAAATAGTTTTTATTATTATTTTACTAACTTTTGACTAATTAATTCATATATATTTTCTTTAATAAAAATATAGCTAGAATTTTGTTGTGCTTAGCATTCGATTTGGAAAATTTTAAGTGTTCTTTTATTTAATTTAATAATTAATATACATATATTTAAACATATAAATACATACAGACATACATATAAATATATATATTTATATATATATATTATAAGTATATTTAGACATGTTATGTGTGTGTACATACATACATATAGTAAAACTTTATATATCATGTGTGTGTATACACAAAATTTAGTACTATAATATATATGTATATAAATCATTAATATTTTATACATAAGTAATATATATATATATATAATTTTACATAGTTTTTAATATCTATATAAATATTAATTTTACATACATAAATTTGGACAATACACAGTGCATATAAAATGAACTAACATGTCCATTGCAATGTAAATCCCAACACTATATACGGACATGTTATATTTTACGCGGATTATTATGTTACACATGCATACACATACATATATGTATATGATGCATGTGCGTATATTTATATTTCATTGAATATAAGTTAAACAAAATTCTACCTATAATTTATAAATTTAAATGAAATAAGAGACTTTATTTAAATTAAATTTAGAAATGTTCTAAATAAATCAGAATTTATAAGCCCAACAAAAATCCAATAGGGTAAAAAAAGTGAAACTCGCACATAACTTCAGCTGTGGACCGGATCAATTCCAATATTAATTGGTTTTGAAATAGCTAGTTCTTACGAAAATTAATTTTTTAAATCTTTTATATAGTTGATTAATGATTCGTCTAACCAAAAATTATGTTTTATTTCATTTGAGATATGAAATAAATCCTCTTGGTTGTTAACTTATTGTGAGTTGTTGTAAATCTTCTTTGCTTTAATAAATTACTTTTGTTGTCACATTTATCCCTTTTAATCATGGATCAAATTTTAGTAAGTTGAACCATGAAATTGTGTGTGTGCGTGCGCACATCACATGTTCATTTGTGTATAAATCAATCAAGTCTTCTTCATACCTTGAAATTATAAACCAATATTAACTTGATTTTACTTGATTTTTTTTTTAGATTTATGCAGTTTCACGCTTCAAAATTAAATTCCAGTTCATTACATATATGTATATACCTAAATATAAAGTTATTTTTCGGATCCAATTACATCGTTAGGGTCAATAAATTTTCTTTATGCCTTATTTTCATGGTCGCGACTGTTGTATTGTAGTAGGTCGAGGTAAGCAAAGTTTAACGTCTACTTCCTCGTCTTGCTTCTAGTAAAGCTTCTACTTTGCTTATTTCTATTGTGCTTGCTTGCGTGAGGGCATCAGGTTAGAATCTTTCTCACCGGATCTCTCTTTCCTAATCAAAAAATAGGAGAGCACCCCTTCTCCTGAAGTTATAGGGTCATTTTGTCGAGTTCCTTTGACATGCATGCCCTAGTATAGCAAACCTCCTAATTTGAAGTTTTTTCCAAGAAGTTTCAATCGTCGTTGACTATGATAACAGTCACTACCGGGTCATCCGAGCCCCTCTAAGTTAGTTAAGGCTTTAATGACTCAAGATGCATCTTGGGGAAAGGAGAGTGAGGTGCTTTAATTATATGTCTTTTCAAATTTATATACAACATAAACTTCCTTCGTTTTGAAATGGTTTGGATGTTTGCTATGGTTAAGTTTGAAATTGCATATGGTATTAAATTATTTGTTTAATTGGTGATTGTAGAAGAAAAGTAAAGTAGAATTACACTGCAAATTATTTCCTTTTTAACTTATATTTTCTTATATTTGATTGCAACATAAATTACCTTTCCATCTTCACTCTTCTAATTTACACTTACATTAGTTGTCTCTGTATGTGAATTATTTTCATACCTTTTCATATAATTAGATATAAAAGTGGTAACAAAGATTACATATATGCATATATGTCTAAACTATATATATGTGGTACTGTCAACATGTGTATACAACCATGTACATAAATTACAATATACTCAAACATACATATATATATATATATATATATATATATATATATATATACTTAGACATATATATTCCCGATATGTATGTGAGAATGTATCATGTATATGTAAGTATAAACACACATAATATATATAAATCCCAATATCTAGATGCACACACAAGCGCACAAATAATAGATATAAATCCCAACATCTAGATGTGCACACACACACACACACACTCACACACACATATATATATATATACATGTATTCCTAATAAATCATTTAATTGAAATGTTAACATGTTTAATTAACAAGTATAAATAATAAATTAAATAAAATATGATTTCATTCAAAACAAATTGGATTTAGCATGACCCTTTAGACTTCATAGGCCAACAGATCCAAAATAAGAATTTTTTTGAAATCCACTTATTTCACCTGCTTTTGACTGGTCTGATTCCCTCAATCTCTTTTTGCTTCAAGCTTGACCCTCACCATCTCGTAGGGAACTAGGCCATTACACTTGTCTAAGAGCCTCATCCCTATCAGAATCTTAATTCCTTTCATTGTAGCCCAAGATCTCAACCTCTATGTCATCCTTCAAAGCGGAAATTATTTCCCCGCGGTCTTCTTCTACCGTGAAGTCTGATGGGCATAAGGGGGCACGAGCCTTGACAACGAGGCTTTAGAATGCACCAAAGCTCCACATGGGGCTATCGTGGCCATGTCAACTGCATAAGAATAATGGGGACAACTATATACGAACTTTCCCAAAAGGGGTGGAGTGTACTAAATAGTGGCCCGTGGGCTATATAGAAGAATCCTGCCTCCTTTAAGAGCGGGCATAGTAATGTCCAAAGGCTGGCTCTGGGTAGTCATATCTAAGGAGACATGATAAATGGTTAGGGAAACATCATGCATGGAGGCATAGATAAAAAGTTTAGAAGTCTAACCTTGAATAATAGCCACAGAAGTAGAACCACTATCCTTCTTAGCACCTCGACCCTACTATTCTCTTCGGGCCTACTAATCAGCAGCCAACTTGAGATGACCATGGCATATGGCATCCATCTCTTCCTTCAACAATCATGATTCAATAGTTTATAGGCTAAAAGGCACCCTTCCTTGTTTAATTGCCTCATTAGCCTCTTACATTAGCCTTTGGTGAATGGAGGCCATAACTTTTGGATAATCATTTATCCATTTCATGTCCCCTTGCCTATACATCCAAAAGTATACCTTGTCCAAAAGCTCCTCAACGTAGCTAGTCCAGGTGGTTGTTTAGCTCTTCGTTCTTAGCCTGAAGTTTTGTAGCAACGTTTGCCTTCGCCTCTTTCTTAGAAGACACGACTTCAATCCTTTCTCAAAGGGAGGTCCCCTCCCTCTTCCACTCCTCATCCATCTTACATAACTCTAAGTACCCAGCCACCGCCCCGTCAGCCATGGCCTTGATTTTGTCCAACCTCTTCATGTATTTGGCCTTTGTATTCTTAAAATCCACATACATCTCTTTTGCCCTAGAGTTGTATTTATTCCTCATCACCTTGAAGTCAGTGGCGTGGTCCTTTTTCATCTTTTTCATTTCCCAAATGAGAGTTTTGAGCTTTTTGACCTCTTCAACCTGCACCCTCTCCAGTGCACTTAAAATCTTCTAGTTCTCCTACAAAAATAACAGCGCGGATCGTGCTATATGGAATTATACTATTCTAGTACGAAAATAAACTAAAAAAACTATAGCAATGTAAATAAGTAAAAATAAAACATGCACACCAGGAATTTTTGTACTGGTTCGAACTTCACATTCTACGTCCAGTTCCAGACTCTTTCTGTAATTTTACTAACAACAATCATCACTTAACCCGGAGGAACAGGTTTACAACACCTGAACAACAGAACAGGATTTCGATGCCTCAACAGCCGAAGAGGACTTCACTTGCCTGAATAGCAGAACATGACTTCAACTTATACATAGAGTATTTGGCACAGTGTGTTCTGGATAACACGGATTTGTCTCTTGATAGAACAACCTTCCTATAATCTTCTCCTTTTGATATATATATATATGTGTGTGTGTGTGTGTGTGTGTGAAGAATATGGAAGTAAATGAATGATTTTTTACGAACTTGAATGCACAAGAGTGTTAGAACTAAAGTAGATTAATAATAGAAAGAGTTGGAACAATTTCGTTGAATCAAACTGATGATTCTAACATGTTTATATAGATGATAAAAAGGTGCAATTGTTCGTGAATAGTTAATTATAAAAATAAATGGTCATACCTGTTGATTAAAAGTCGTATCTCTTTATGGAAGAGAAATGTCTGTTCAAAAATATAGCCGTTATAGAAATTCAGACGTCTCAAAATAGAGTTCAGACTTCTGAAATCGTTCACGTGCAAATCAGAAAGCAAATAGGCTATTTTTGGCCTTATTCAGACGTCTGAATATTTCCATTCAGACATTTGAATATTGTAGAACCATAAAAAAAAATTCAGCATTCAAATGTCTGAATGAAGTATTTCAGACGTCTGAATTTAGCCTATAACTAAAAGTATCATGGCTCATTTGGTTAGAGCACTTGCCTTCTAAACTAGAGACCCAGGTTCAAGTCCTGCTCCATGCAATTTTTAAAAACTTGATTTTTCATTTAAAATATGAATGTATATGTGTGTACACCATTTGGAGAAGATTTTAACATTTGTAAACTCTTAGACATGACACTATATGACTAATAATACTTTGTTTGTCACTTCTTCTTGTCTCTATCATGTATATCTCTTCTTGTATCTCCATATATATGCTTTCATCCTTTTTTGCATTGTGTGTCTTCATTTTGAATATATTTGATTATCTTTTTTTTATGCTCATGTACCTACAAATTAGCTTAGAGATTCTTTGGCATAATTGTATAGTTGTTGTCATTAAAATCCAATAATTGAGGTTCTAACATTCTCTCCATTTTTTATGATGACAACTATACAATTTTAAAAAATATTCATTTTATATAAAAAATAATATAAATATGTTTAAAGCTCCCCCTAAGTATAACATCTCTCCCTAAGTATAATATCTCCCTCTATCAATATGCATATACATTTCTCCCCCTTTATCATTATCAAAAAGAATAAGGGAACATAATAAATTTTATAAAATATCTTGTAAATAGTGGGATAAACTCAATATTAATTGTGTAGGAAAAGTAAAATAGATTTTACCATATTTGCTGAAGTCCATATTTCATTGTAAGAACGTAATTCTATAAAATGTATGGAACATCCTTTTAAAATTTCAAAATCTATCATTTTCCTTTTGTTTCTCCGAGTACTTGCAATAAATAATGATCGTTTTTGGTACCCACTTACAATGTTAGGGTCCGGGGGGTTAGCTCTTAGGGAACCATACACATTTGGGTGTGGTTGAACCTTTATAAATATAATTTTCATTATTAACTACCATATCAAAATAATCGTTAATATATTTTTCTCTACATTCCAATTAACAGGAACCCAAATACTTAGATAATTTGTATTCATATTTCCAGTCAATGATTTTGTACTTCTAGAGAAATTATAAACATCATTGGTCATAGCGATATTTGAATTTCTATAAAAATTGGATTTAAACTTTACTCGAAATTTAGTACAAGCTCTAACATTTTTACTATACATGAAAGCATATCTAGTGCTATTTCAACGATCAGTTTTATTATATCCTAAACCACTTTTATCATTGTGAGCTTTTGAATTCTTAACATAACCTAATCCCTTCTTATTTAAAGCAGGTTGAGAATTTTCAATAATCCTGGATAAATTTTCTCTCCCTTTATTAAAATTGAAAATATTTTTAGTAATGCCATCAAGCATAGTTTTGAGACAACTATTATCTAACTCAACAATTTTAATTTTTATCTTTAACTCATGATTCTCAAAAGCTAGAGCATTATTCTTTTCTTTTTGAGCTTCTATTTCTTGACTTAATAGAGCGAGTCGAGAATTGTCTGACTCTTGAATTTTCTCAAGTTCTTCTTCTAATATTTTTTTTTCCATCTTTAAGCATATCTCTTTCAAATTCTGCTTTCTTCTGATTTTCCAAAGCTTCTTTATATTTTCTTTTGAGATTTTTTAAAGTGTCTAGAAGTTCTGAATTTATTTCTATCATATCATCAATAGTTAGATCACTAACCTCATTATCTTTTGCCATAAAGCATTTGTTTGTTTTCTCCTTAGATTTTTCTTTATTGCTCTTCCTCTACTTATTACCTTGACTAGATCTCTTTGTAGCCATTTATTCTAGGATGTTGTTACGATCTCTAGAATACCAGGCTCTGATACCAAATGAAATGACTGTGCTCTGATACCAAATGAAAATAACAATGTGGATCGTGCTTTATGGAATTATACTATACTAGTGCGGAAATAAACTAAAATACTATAGCAATGTAAATAAGTAAAAATAAAACAAGCACACCAAGAATTTTTATACTGCTTCGAACTTCCCGTTCCACGTCCAGTCACAGACTCTTTCTGGAATTTCACTAACAATCCTCACTTAACCCGGAGGAACATGTTTACAACACCTAAACAACAGAACAGGATTTAAATGCCTCAACAGCCGAAGAGGACTTCACTTGCCTGAACAGTAGAACATGACTTCAACTTATACAAAGAGTATTTAACACAGTGTGTTCTGGATACACGGATTTGTCTCTTGATAGTACAACATTTCTATAATCTTCTCCATTCGATATGTGTGTGTGTGTGTGTGAAGAATATGGAAGTAAATGAATGATCTTTTTATGAACTTGAATGCACAAGAGTGTTAGAATCAAAGTAGATTAATAATAGAAAGAGTTAGAACGATTTCGTTGAATCAAACTAATGATTCTAACATGTTTATATAGATTATAAAAAGATGCGATTGTTCGTGAATAGTTATTATGAAAATATATGGTCATACGTGTTGATTAAAAGTTGTATCTCTTTATGGAAGAGAAATGTCTGTTCAAAAATATAGTCGTTATAGAAATTCAGACGTCTGAAAAATAGAGTTCAGACTTCTGAAATCGTTAACGTGCAAATCAAAAGGTAAATAGGCTATTTTTGGCCTTATTCAGACGTCTGAATATTTTCATTCAAACGTCTGAATATTGTAGAACCATAAAAAAATTTCAGCATTCAGATGTCTGGATGAAGTATTTCAGACGTCTGAATTTAGCTTGTAACAAAAAGTATCATGGCTCATTTGGTTAGAGCACTTGCCTTCTGAATTAGAGACCCGAGATCAAGTCTCGCTCCACGCAATTTTTGAAAACTTGATTTTTCATTTAAAATATGAATGTATATGTGTGTATACCATTTGGAGAATATTTTAACATTTGTAAACACTAGACACGACACTATATGACTAATAATACTTTGTTTGTCACCTTCGTCTTGTCTCTATCGTGTATATCTCTTTGTGTATCTCCATATATATATATATATATATATATATATATATATATATATATATATACTTTCATCCTTTTTTGTATTGTGTATCTTCATTTTGAATGTATTTGATTATCTCTTTTTTATGCTCATGTACCTGCAAATTAGCTTAGAGATTCTTTGGCATAATTGTACAATTGTTGTCATTAAAATCCAATAATTGAGGTTCTAACATGCTTATCCTTTTCATGTAAGTCTCTTCAAAGTTCAAAAAATTTCAGGTTCTTATCGACATTCTATTGTCCAACCTCCTCTCCTACTTGTATCACTTTGGTATGGAACTCGAATATTGCATTCACACCTTTAAAACCATCTCCAAAGAGATTAATCACATCATTGGAAGAGATTGGGGGAGCATTAATAAGCAATCGGACTAAAGGATCCCTAAGTTGGTAAAGTTTTTAGAATTCATCATAGTCGGGATCGCTGGGGTCAGTAATAATGGTGGCCTTCTCTTTTCGCTTTGCCTGGTCTATGTAAACAACTACTAAAGTAGAAATTTTCTCAATAGTTTTACTGCCCTCTTTTTTTTGTTCTCTCCTGCTTCTTAGATGTCTCTAACTTCAAAAGAGTCAAAATTGATGTCTTTGGAGACTTGGATAGAGAAGATGTTATGGACTTTGATTTACTAGGAGAGCGAGATCTTTTTTTAGAACCACTTCGTCTATCCCCGATCAGCTTTATCAGCAGATGGATGGCAGGCTACCTTCACTGCCGTCTTGAATCCATCTCTTGTTGTCATATATTATAGCCTGGGCGGAAAGAAGAAACCGCCTTTTTAACCTTCTCTGGATAGTCGTCCAGCCTCAGTTGCTTAAACTTGGACCGGAGTTTAGTCCTTCTTGAGCTCATACTCGTTGTAAAGAACATAAAAATATGATGTTATAACATTACCATAATGAAGGAGGTATAGCAGTGCAACATTTGTAAAATGGGTATGTGTGTGGTATGCATAGCATTTAAATTAACCCCTAGGGTATGTGCCTGGGAGAATGACATTCATTTTTGTTGGAAGTGGTGACCTTACTACCATAAGGAAGCAAGCTCTCCCCTTCCGCCTCTGTACTCCTAATACTATTGTTTTCCCAATCCCTGAAGGACTTCAATTGGTCGTAACGTGCTGTCGAAGATGGGAAACCTCTAATTCAGATTCCAAAACATCCCGGTCCTCTACAATCTCGGTGCCAGCTAGAACCGAAGCAAAGTTAGCATTAGAAATGGGGGTTGGGGAGGTTGTCCCTTGCTTGTCTCATAGGTTTTAGAAGTTTTCATTTTCCTACGGATCCCTGTGTTGAAGGGGCTTTAGCTTTCCTAATGGAACGTCCCTCAGCCAATAGCCCTTATTGCCTCGGAGTCTCATTTGTCCCCAAATGAGGATTTCTCATGACTCCACCGTCTCTTCAAAATTTCAAGCATCTCCACCAAATTTGTTTTCATGGTAGCCTCCACAACACGTAAGGAAACATCGAAGAAAAAGGATCACGACCGACATAAAGGTTCCTAGGTGAAAGGACACAAACAAATGGTTAAGGTGACTTACATCTTAAATGCCACTGATGAAAGTACAAAATGTAACGACCCGAAATTTTCGATCCCGAAAATTTCAGATAGTTAGGGAAAAGAAGAAAAGAGATAGAAGAAGAAGAAGAAACAGGAACACCAATTCACCGATTCTCACATTCGCAATGGATCAAAATATAATATCAAATAAAATAATAGTTATACAAGTATTAGTAATGTACATCAATACATCAGAGTTACAACATTTGCACAAACTCTGAACAGTTAAAGCAACATGTTCCGGATACAAATCAATGATACTCAACAGGTTATACTCCATACGTTCCTGTCATCCATCTTGCCTCCTGAGCTCCAAAACGTTCTTACTTGAAAATCTGTAATACTCGGTCTGATCCAAGCAAGAATCATCCCTAACAAAGAAGTACTCCATTTGAACATGTCGTACTTAGAATATAAATCCTCCATAGGCATGAACTTGTTGCCCACCTCGAGATAAAGAGAAGGAGATCCCTCTGTCTTACTCTTCATAACATATAGGAACCTAATCTACCCATGCATGGGAGGAACATGGAATTCCCACATAAACATGACATAGAAGCTAGTCAAGATAGCATAGCCATTTAGGTGTAGCTGAAATAAGGCGATCTTCAAGTATACCACAAATCATCATCCCATAATTCATTGTTGAAGGGGAGGTAGGGCTCCCTCCATGTAATGATATATAGAATAAACCATTTATCCCTTGGGGGAGTGTGAGTCCGCTAATCAAGGGTTTAAAAGAGCATATCTCCCCATGGTAATCCATGAGTAGCAGCTATAGTGTCTGGCTTCCTAGAAGATAAAGTAGATGCTACCAACTCAGTAGGATCCACCAGCAACTGTGAAGGACAATATCCGTGAACCAAAAAGTGGGCAGACCTCGGCTAGCTGACCTTAGGCCCTATGATATAGGCTTGATAGGAACAGATGAAGGAGCCTGATATCCTCTATCACTCGATAAGCGCGGCGATGATAAGTCATACACTCTAATATGTCAACTTGTTTCATATACTACCATTGAACACATATGTGTGCTATGGAAAATGCAATAGAATATTGTAAGAGCATATAAACAAAAAATAAAAAGAAGACCAATCTATAATTCTTAAGTGCTTGGTTTGGTTGCCAAATTACTAGCATCCTATGACCCTAAAATTTTGTCTAATTTTTATGTTCGATGACCATAACTGTTGAATCGAAGTGCATAACCACCTAAGGATCCGAGTTACCAGAGTAAAGCTGCACAGCTAGAAGTGTTAAGCTATTAACCATGGCATTTCTGCCTTTTGGTTCGATGCTGCTAAACCTTACACTCTACAAACAAACCACTTTCACCATTGAATCATACAATAACCTAGTTCTAAACACTACAAAAGGTACCAAATAAGGCCTTTAACAACCACATAAGATAGCCTCATCGGCCTTTAATCATCTGTGCTCGTTAGTCAAACCCCATGCCTGACCGCTAAACCATAAAAATCCTAGCTAAGCCCAACTTTAGAAGTTCTAGTCCCATCAGCATAAATACACATTAGGTGTATAATTATAATATAGTCTAGGCTCTACATGCACACTAAAGCAAAAAAAACTACCGAACCCAATCATGAAGGGAGGAGTCGAATCAGTGCCAAAAAATCGATGATTTAAATATCTTAATCAATAGAGTAGAAGCTCTACCTTTGGCAGAATGCATAGAAGGAAGATCACAGTTGATTTTTGGAGCAAAGTGTGGTCGAATCTGAAGGTTGGCACAAAAAAGAGAAACAGGGGTGGAAACATGGGGTGCAACAAAATGAGATAAAGAGTGTGATAAAAGAAGTGTTGCAGTTTATATAGGCTGGCTCAGCATGGTTAAGCACTGGACCAAGCAATTCCAAACCGAGAAATGCTAGACATAAATATTTGTGCATGGTGTTGCTAGACAGAAATTTGAAGCAAGAACGATGGAGTGAAGGGAGCTATAAAAGATAACGTATGAGGTAAGGGTAAGCTCTAGGAAGAACGATGGACAAAGCACACTCTGTATTCTGCGAAGCATACTTTTGGAGGATGGGCAAGTGTTGTGGGCGTTTTCACTCATGGAACGATCATTGCAAAATACTCGAGCTAGATATAAGAGTAGTTAAAGTGTGCATGGCATAAGGGGCATGATATGCTTAAGTGTCCTAAACAAGAAGGCAGAAAGCTCCGGAAGAAATGCAAGTGGAAGCGTTGGAGAAGATAAAGAATACTTCACATTCTTGTGCTCGGTAATCTAACTACCGGATAGAAATTCCTATTTGGTAGCCTAACTATCGAAGTAGAATGAATTTCTGTCTGATAACTCAATCTTTGGACAAGATTCCTTGTCTGATGGCGGGACTATCAGACAGGAATTCATGTTCGGTGGTTAGAAAAGTGCCAAACCAAGGATGCTAAAGGCTTAACATAGTCAAGAATGCAACCTGGTTCAATTACCGAACCAACCATCGTCGAACCGAACAGAATATTTATGGAACCAACCATCCACCTTACACTGAACAGAATATTAATGGAAACGTCATCTTGTATTTATGGAAATTCTGAATCATATCTTATATATGGAAAGAACCAAACTGAGCGCGGTAAGTAAGAAAATTGATTATTTTATCAGTCAAGCTTCGCTGTACCTTCCTTCCTATAAATACATAAGCTTCCAATAGCAATGGATAAGTTTTTGGACAATGGATCACTACCAAACAAACAAGCTCAAGCACTACTTTTCATATTAAATCATTGCATTCTTATTCCAATCGTTGCATAACCGAACTATGAAAATAATAATGAAAATAGACAATGGGTGTAGGCACGTTCTGACTGAATCGCTATAAATCCTTATGTATTTTACTGCACTATTTTTTTCCATCTATTTTAAATTCTTCCGAGTAGAAGTCAACCATATATTATATAGTTGTGTATTACACTCAGTATACACAGCTCTATAATAAATCGATTGAAGATGTTTGTCCATTTTTTGAGCAAACAAGTAGGATTTTTTCACATTATCGTTCTCTCTTATGTATTTCAAATATATTTATCCAAAATTATTTGAAATTCATCTGATTCGTATTTAAAAAGTGGACAAATGTTTGATATCCGAAAAAACAGATATAGATGCAGATATGTAGACATTCACATCCGAAAATTATCCGTCCGCTTTTCTACAATTATAGTTTATACCATGTGTATTTTAGTAATAGATACGGATGTAGATACTACATCTGAAAATTATCCGTCTGTTGTTTTTCAAGATTAGAGTTTATACAAGAAGTGAATTTATTGTTTTATTAAGTACATAATTTATATTACATAAATTAATGCATGTTAACTACTCAAATCGTGATATTTGTTGGTTTTGAATATTTCATAAACAATGGAATTGAAGAAAAAAATTATGTTAAATCAACAAAAATTATTTATGTTTGTTGATTAATCGATTGTTAGCGGATAAGAATCTGATATTCGTCTGTATTTATGAATGCAGATATCTGATATTTGATAATTTCAGATGCGGATGACCTTGATTTATCAATCGTTAGCAGATAAGATAACTATCTGATGCCTATTTGTATCCGGAGATGTAGACATCTAATATTTAAGATGATTTCAGATGCGGACATCGCACTGTCCGAATTCAAAACCTCCGTTGATAGGTGTAGACGTGCTACACTGGCAAAGATCATCTACAACAATTAGAAACCGATAGCACCAACCCTTTTTTACATTGAACGTACGTTACCTCAGTTCATTCGATCCATGCGGCAATAATAGAAGCGTTCCACTTTAATCAACCACTTCATAACTGCTTCCTTTGAGAAGATGGGAAAAACCAATTTTAGAATAAACGGTGTAGTAATAAACATAGATAAAATGAAATACTGGAAATCAAAGAAATTCTAAAAATAGAGATATAAAAATGTTTTTTCAATTCCAAACTTCATAGATCCATTTGTAGTGATGTAATTGGCCATTCATAGCCTTACGTTCATCGGGATACATATTTTGAAGGAATAAGAAAGTGCAGCAAGTACATTAAACACATAAAATAGATGACCAATTATACAACAGAGAAAATATTAGAGATTTGATTAATACAGCACTAGCAGTCTGTACATACAAAAGGGTAAATCCCTCAACAATGTGCCCTTTTTTTTTCAATTGTCTTGATACACAGTTCCAGCCCGATCTCAAATGAATAACCAAAATAAATAATATGAAGTATTACATATTTACAGCTTTAGTAAAACATCGCGCAAGTACAGGCAGTCCTTGGATATCTTGCTTGCATATTTCTGAATAATTGAGTGAGATAATTGCTTATCAGGTAGAAAATTAGTACCACAATAATACACTGGGACATTGACAAGAATACTTACAAACTTAAGTAAAAATGATAAAACATCAGCGCCTACTCATTATCGGCCACTACACTCCATATCATCCTGCATATAAATAAATAAATAAATAAATTAGCTTCGGTTGTTCAAATGATTCTTATATTCAAATTTTAATTTTCAGCATGAGCAATAACAACTGTTTTGTATATTCACACTTTAAAAAGAAAAACCTCATTGAAATAGAGTCCCTTTCAGTACATCTATTCTACATGTTTTGTAGCCAAATGCAGCCGTAATCAAAATGACATTGAGGAAAGCTATGTAGTTAGGAAAATTCTATTCGTACATCATTAATTGCTTTACCTATATCATAATTTTTTATTATAAAACATTAGACAAAAATGCCCCTGTTTAAAAAAATAAAAATAAAAATTAATATTAAATTATCACAAATTCGCTCTATAATCAATATAATTTTTTGCATAAAGTAACTAAAATTTCTGTACATCGTCAAATTAATTAAATTTAAATTCATTTTAAGTATCAAATTCTACTTATACACTTTCAGGTTGTATTTGTGCATAGTCAAATTAACATTTTTCACTTAAAGTTAAATTTAAAATTTAAAATTATTACTGAAATCAATTTGATTCATAGAGTACTGCATTCTTCTTTAATTAAATTAAATCAAGTTTAAATTTAACATCAACATTGAAATAGTTTAACATTTTGATATTCAAAATTAAATTAAGTTTGCTATATATAAATAATTAATAATTTGAATTCCATTTAAGGTATTTGTATTTGAAATTAAAATTTACAAAAGTGAACTTGAGAAACTTATTTCGATAAGCTACCGAAATGACATAAGGGTGTTATTTTATTTCAAAATAAGGGTAGTTTTGTAATCTGTGTGGTGTATTTTAAGTAAAAAAACCATATATCTGATTGTTGTCAATTTTTCGCTGCATGTATAACAAATTACGGTGTATGAATATCATTTGCCATAAAATTATTAAGATGCCCTTTGAATAAGTTTGCAAAAACAACATTTTTGCTTTATAGAGATACGAGTCAGAATGTAATTTTGGATGGGTGGAAATTACAGAGTTTTAAAAGCAATTTACTACTTCTTTTAAAAAGAGAAAATTGAAAGAAAAGAAAAAAAAATCATGTTACTATTATCATATTTACTTGTAATGAATATTTTATCAAATGCATATTTTGACTTTTTAAAAGTAACAGGCCTTTTAACAAAAGAAAACAATGTTTTTGATTGCCAAAGTGGCAAATAAGCTATAAGGTACTTATGATATGTTAAGCATGTGTGTTTATATATGTATACATGTATGCCTGTATGTTTATCTGTGTGTATTTGTATGTATATGTAAAAATGTGCTTACAAGAATAAGGATGAGAAGAGAAGAAGAGCATGGTATACAAGCTTAATTAGTCTTCGTTTCTTTTCTCTATTGAGCTGGTTAAATATCTCGGTTACATCCACCAAATGTTGCCGCTTATCATACCTGTTAAAAAAAAAAAATACCTTTGAGAATCTTCAGAGTTTGTAACCATGCAATTAACTATTCCTTACAGTTAGGCCATACGACATAATAGTAAGTATGGAACATCACTCTTAAATTTACGGAGAAGTACAGTAATAAAAATCTAAGCATAATAGCTGCTTTAAACTAACCACCCTTTATATGGTGCAGATAAAAAGAATCAACGAGCTGCTAACTGTATGAAATTTTTATATTGACATTTCGTAAAAATCAAGTTAAATAAATACATTTGTACACTTGTAGCATTGCAATAAAATGCCAAAATATCTGCCTAAAAAAATACACTTGTACACAAGTTTAGGGGTTTGACAACTAAAATGGAAAATAATATGTGACAAATTCAAATGAAATAGAGGACAAATAAGTATCACATATGAAGTTTTATTTAAGCCAATGGAACTAAGTAGAAGAAAACCTCAAAACTACATATATACAGGAAAGAAAAGAAATAGATGAGCAAGATTCTCTTTCACTAATAAGAACGCAGCTCATCACCTACGCCAATACAAATTCTAGGTACTTGAGCACATATACTTCACTATACAAATGCATCTTCTATATAGTTGTAAACATAGAATAATAATTATGTATTGCAAAAAGGGTGAACCAAAAATAAATGAAAAGTAAGGATACTAAAATGTATAAACTGGGATATAACAAGCTGATATTTATTTCAATCTATTGAAGAAATGGAGTAATACTAAATTTCCTTGCTTTCATATACGATGAACTAATAAACAAATAATGCATATGCATTTCTTGAATAATGAATAAAGAAAAATGGTAAATGTGTTTCCATTTACCGTTCTCACTCCCCTTTTCGAATTAGTTTGAAAGTGTTCTGGTAAAATATAAAGAAATGGAAGTGTATTTATCATTCCCCTAAATATCATAATAAGAAAAGAAATTACTGACATTCTCCAATTGTAGTATATGACTGGTGTGCACATAAGAAACATGAACCAGTGTCCTGATAAAAGGAAGAGCAGGCATAATACTCCTTGCAAACAAAATTCTGGAAAAATCACGCTATTTATTCGTGAAGCTGAATCATATGGGTTGACGTAGTCGAACTCTAGATCCGCAAAGCACATTAACTGCAATGATAAGGACAAGAAAATGAATACACATCCAACAGAAGGTATAAATTTGCATTTATTGAGATAAAGCTATGTTGTAAAAATCCTTCTAGGCCTCGCCTACGCATAGTTTCCCGTCTAACCATCCGCCCAGATGAGGCATACCACATCATCTAAGAGTCTAAATAGGTATGTAAGCACTTTTTAGCCACTAGTTGAGGCTTGATGTCTCGTTTAAGCATTTACATGCTATTTTCAGACGATTTTGCCTTGTTGGCTGCTCCCGAGCCCAACCAAACTCGTAGATTTTAATTTTATCAAAATACGCAAGTATATCAAAAACGCCTAGCTCCGATTTATCTCCAATTACTTCCCACCTAAATGATTAATCCCTAGTCCATGCTTGCCGCTTAGCATCTGCCTAGCGATTTTACAACCTTGAAATAAAGCATTTTTCTATGTTAAATATTAAAATGGAAATGATGCTTGAAGAATAATGAACAGTTAAGTTCTTCTTAGGATTCGTAATTGGGGCGTAAAGACTGCTTAGAAACTATGGGATTTAACTCAATTAAAAGTATGAAGCGGGAATAAAATAAACCAGGACAGGAAAACACATTTTGGTTAAGCAAGGTCCATACATTACATATAATAACGCAGTAATTTCTGAAATTCAGGTTAGTATTGGTCTCCTAATAAAATCTAAAAAATCAGGCTCTAGCTAAATAATGTGGATTTAACATGTTGTTAAGAAAAAAGCTGCCAAGTGAACTTGTGATAGTTCTTTTAGAAGCAATTTTACTCGTAATTCATGGGCAACCACGTACATGCTTGGCCAATAAAGCAACATATATCACTTAGTGCTTGAAGGTAACTGTGAACAATTTCCCACACAGCCCCTAGTAAGAAGGCACCAGGTAAGCTACTGAATGAAGTTCAGACAAAGAGCTCTGCTGAAGTTTAGCTAAAAACTAAAATATGGTAAACTAAATGCAAATTTCGGGTGCAAGTACTTACTCCTTACTAATCATAGGATGATGCTTTCACTGCCTTGTGATCCTACTCAGTTACTTGAATCTAATTTATTTATTTATTTATTTTAACAAATATCTAAGATCTACAATTGGAGCTTTCTTATCTGTAGTACAACTTTAGTTCATCACGATTCCATGAACCTACTAATACTTATGGGGCATAAATGTGCAGAGTCTAGAGAAGTATTAAGATGTTTTACCCCTTACTCTAGAGACCTAAGTAAGATGATCGTAAATGATGGATAAAATCATTATATTACATAGCATTCAGTTCAGAGAGGGTTGACTTTGGTGGTACAGTAAGCCAAGGCAAGTCAACTTGTTCCTGCTTCCTATAGATAGTGGATTTGAGTTTCGAGCTAGGCCTTTTATATCGGAACCTTTATTTTCCTTTAATTGAAACTCTGATACTCTACAATTGAGAAACTGGAGTACGATAAGTCCTCTCTAGTATAAAAATGTGAACAATGAAAATGATATCCAACAATTAAGGGCCAGAGACTATCATATTTCACTTCAATTGTGAAAACTAAAAATGATACCAAAAAAAAAAAGACTAATTTATGCCACCACAAATGTGAATAAAATTTGAAATAACAATGCTAATCTAAAACGTGCTTTGTTTTCTTCTTACTTAACTCTTCCAAGTTCTAGAAAGTATTTACAACCCTCTCTCTAAATCATCAAGTGATAAATCTACCTGAATAACCTATGTTAATAATAATTAGATTCTTTCTTCATTTTTTTCTTTTCAAAATGCTACATATTAGAAAGACGACAATCGCTCTATGGCACATTGAAACCACCACATGTATTATGCAACACAAAAAGCCCCTACACAAACGCGCATGCACACATCAGGTTTCTCAATCAACAATGTTCATAACATGAGAGATGGACGTCAAAATTTTATCATCTGTTATGTTCTTGTTTCCTTGCGTAATTTTAGTACTTATTTGCAAAGCTTTTTAGTTTTCCTTTAAGGCTGTGTTTGATATTTGTTCCCCTGATTTTGATAGTTTTTTGACAACTATGATTTTGAGACATTAGAGAAAAACCTTGTTTGGGTGTATTTTCAATTGGTTCCAACTAGTTAGAAACAGAGTTTTTTATCAAAGTTGTTTTAATATTATCGTCTGTGAATATAGTTACATGTTAATATTCCTTTTATTAAGTATTCAATCATATGTATTTATTTTATTTGTATCAGAACCCGAACTCTTCTATTTTTTCCTTACAGATAATTCCAAATCTAATCACTACAGCATTGGAATTTCTCATTAATTTACCTAATAGGATTGTAAAAGATAAAAATAATGCAAATTAATTTTGTTCAATCTTCAACTCTTTTTATAGGAAAATAAAATTACAGCACAATAATGAAATTATTTTTTCAATAAGGAAATATGGAAGCTTTAAACAATAGCACGGTTCTAAATATTTTTCACTTTATAAGTACACACATGTATATGTGTATATGTGTAATGTTATCCCTATAAAAACTTCTAACACCGAATGAATAGTTAACTTCCATGTATATGTTAATAGGTTTCAAAAACAGCACACATATGTATATGTATCTATGTAATGTTATCCCTATAAAAACTTCTAATACCGAATGAATAGTTAACTTCTATGTATATGTTAATAGGTTTCAAAAAATAGCTTACATAAAGGTGGAACCCAGTGCACAAGGCTCCCGCATGATAGTGGGCTCTGCGGAGGTTGATAATGTACGCAGTCTTTTCCTCACATTGCGAGGTGACTGTTTCCGGAAGAAGAAAAAAAACAGCTTACATAAACCTTTCAAAAACACCTCACATAAATCCTTTCAAAAACACCTCACGAAGATACTACAAAACTTGCTAGGCCCAAAGTCCTTTGATTTTAAGAGCGAAGATGGAGATTAAAAGGGGAAAAAATACAAGTGAATGGTAGATTCGTGCAAAAATGGTGGGTGGAAAACAATTTTTGTGGGTGGATAGTCTTTACCAAAATTATGGAGTGTTAAAGGAGTTTTTTAGGAGGTAAATGAACTAGGCTAATCTTTAAATGTTTGCTCAGAAATTACAGGCACATGTAATAACTTCATCTAGAATTTGATATAGAAAAAACCGAGCAGTCGACCTAATTTTCAAATATTAAAAAAAAAAAAAAAAAAAAAAAAAAAAAAATTTGAATACACCAACATAGACTAAAAGATCATATCTGTATAGGTTGTGTTGATTTCCGAATGCAAACTCTTTTAAACATGCAAATGAACCAAAATTATGGAGTGTTAAAGGAGACTTTAGGAGGTAAATGAACTAGGCCAACCTTTAAATGTTTGCTCAGCAATTACAGGCACATGTAATAACTTCATTTAGAATTTGATTAGAAAAAACCGAGCAGTCAACATAATTTTCAAATATTTAAAAAAAAGTTGAATACACCAACGTAGACTAAAAGATCATATCTATATAGGTTGTGTTGATTTCCGAATGCAAACTCATTTAAACATGCAAATGAACTAAAATATGCACATTTACATACAAAAAGCATTATTAGCTATTGCTTAATCACCAGTTCCCACTTTTTTTTTTTGAATTATACTCAGGAGAACCCGACGGACCGGTAAACTCCTGAAGGGAAATTAAACTGTGTCTATCCGCTTCAACACATACACTTATAACCCCTATTTTTTGTGTGAAGTGTGTGCATGTTGCCCAATGATCACTGCTCATGTTACATGAGAAAGCTTTTTTTTTTACCCCACTCTAAGCATGGGAAGCTCATAAATATGGTCAATTCTATTTGTACCCCTTAAATTACTTTATATATCCTTTTTTTCTTTGCAATAAAAAATATTCGCCAAGATATTGAGTATAACCCTATGATTACCCAAAATATTTCTCACTGCTTCATCTCGAATTTCTCAACCATGTTCTTTCTTCAACAAAATTACCACACCAAACTCGAACTTCAGATCCACAAAAATTCATTATCGAGATTTTCTAAACAATATTGCTCTGAGATTGATTTCCCAATCTATTTTTGTAGGTGTGTAATTGATTATATTTTCTTTTACCATCATTTGTGGTTTGTATGTTTCAATGGTAGCTAGCAGCAGCGTGAACACTCTACTACCTAGTCTCGGTTTACATGTATAGCCATAAGCCATTACATGCTTATATCTATGCTTGTTGACCTACTCCCACCAATCCCTTGCACGTATACAAAATAAACAATATGACATTTCTGTATAACAAGTCTGTGGGTGCGGCGCAGTGGAAAGAGGTCTTGGGTTCTGGTAAAAAGACCTAAGTTTGATTCCTGCCATGTGTTTCCCTATCCTATATAAATTTATCAGCGGGTATGGAGGCTTGGATCAACGACGGCTTTACTATACTCTCCTCAGAAGTTTACCGGCCCGTCGGGTTCTCCTGGGTTTTCAAAAAAAAAAACATTTCTGTATAACAAAGTTTAGCATCACATTATCGTTAATCCCATAAAAACTACTAGATCAGATATCACAACAATGGTTAATTCATAGGGAAAGAAATGGATTCGCTGAAATTATACAAGAATGGAGCACGTGGTTAATATTAACATGTATTACGCCTGTGGGAAATCAACAAACACGCATAAAATATATGGCATTTCAAGCACAACAAATTTAGGCTACAAGGCTATGGAAAAATCCACATGAATCCCCAGCCCTACCTTGTAAATTGAAATCCAAATTCCCTTCGTGCTGCTGCAAAGTCGGTTTTAAACAAACAATGTATGTGTTCCAATTCCATGCTCCACTTCAAATCAATAATCAATATGTAGTTTAGTGATAAATAAAATTTTGTTTTAATTTTAAAAACTGATTTAGAAAATGACAAGCGGAGATTATATAAGTAAAAAAGAAGGATATTTTTGTAGCTCAGGTTGTGTTTGTTTTCAATCAGGAGTTCTCAGAAGTTCTGAACCCAAAATCTGATTTCTAAATCAAAACTGTCTATGTTGCTTGTTTTATGTCAGTGTTCTGGACAAAGCCATTTACGACAAAATTATTCAAAACTTTTTTGCTGCTTGTCTTTAGTTCTAAAAGAATGATTTGCACTTTGTACATTTATTAAATCTACAAATATAATGCAAATTTGAAATTTTAATATTAACATTTGAAATCTCAAATTTCAAACTTTTTTTTCAAATCAGCAAAATCCAGAATACCTTTAAAATCTACATTTTTGAAAATACTAAATTTGAAAATTAAAGGTTTTTAACTCTAAATTTTTTTAATTAAAACTTTTCAAAACTATTTGTTCTAATTAAAAATTCTAAAATTAGAAGTATAAAAATTCATTTCTTTAGAAATTATAATTTTAAACATAAATTATACTTACCATCATCAATCCTAATCAAATTCTTCTGCAATTTAGATGCTAACGTAATTGCAAAGAAGATAGCACATAATTCAGTAAATACGAATTAAAAAGGAAAGAAAGAAAGAAAGAAATACCTGATAAATAATGAGACAGAGAAGGGCGATGATGAGAAAGAAAGCGATGAGCCATACACCGATGACTCCAATCATCTCTTTCTTCTCCCTCCCGGTTCGCCCTTCTCTTTCCTTTTTACTTTTTGCCCCTAGATTGATTGAGATCTAGCAGAAATTGGTTTGAGGATATAATAATCTTAACTGTTGCTAAATATAGATAATTGCTTGGGAACTTTTTGCAAAAGAAAATTACTCCATCGTACTAAGCTTGCCATACGTTAATGAACTTTACAGATGTATTCAATTAGGAAGATCTGGGCGAGACTAAATCACACTCTCTTGTTGATCATTTATATTAGTATCCAGCCAGTTTCCACTGTAGCGCAAAACGAGTAACGAAAATATAGTTTAAAATAAATTATTATGGATTGGATCTAATTACGGGTCAAATATAATCCAACCCTTTTAATATACCAGCTTTCAAGTTTAACCCACTTAATAAAAACCATGCTAAAACAATATAACACAGTATGCATATAAGTAAGGATTGTTATAGTAATGATAAATTTATCATTATCAGATCAAGTATTGGTAACCAATATTAAGCTACATCGTATACCAGTGTTATTGGCATGGGTAAATTTACTATTATCAACGGTAAATAAACGTCAAAATCAGTTGCAAAGATAAATTTATAGGTCATGTTAACTTTGTTTTTTTCAATATTTAAATTAATCATAAACACATATACTTTTAAAGGTGATATCGTATTTTTAGAAGTTATTCGTAGTATTATATATGATGATGTTTTCTTTTATATTAGGTTTGAAGCATAATATTAGCAAAATTATTATTTTATATCGTTGTATATGATTTTTGATGGAATAATAAAATTTTCTATGTCAGCTATAATTAGTCAGAATTTCGATATAAATATTAATAGAGTTTGAATAAGGAATAAATAGTTACTTTTTTCAGAAAATTATTGTCAAGGACAAAATTTCACAGATTTTTAGCCTCAATGACAGACCTTCAATATTTTATCCTGAAGGACAACTTTCTGTAGGTACCAATTTTTAGTTATTGATAGCAGTTTTTAGCTATCAGTTTGTAGTTATCGATAGCAGTTTTTAGGTATCAGTTTTAGCTCGGTAGCAGTTTTGTTGTCCTTATGAATAATTTTGGAAAATGTTTCTCCTTATGAATAATTTTTAGAAGATGTTTGTCCTTGTGGTAAAAATATTGAGGTCGTGTCCTTGAGGCAAAAAATGTTCAATTCTTTGTCCTTTAAATTAATTCCCCCTACTTTTTTTATCATTATTAAAATTTTAATGTTTTATGTATGGGTAAATTTACCATTACAAGTCAATGGTATGCCAGTTTATCGGTTTACTAAGAATCATTTTACAATGGTAACGGTAAAGTATCGGTAGTCATTTTTGCTTATCAATATATAGTACGGTAATAGTTTTCTCATATCGGTAACGATTACCATTACCATAAAAGACATACATATAAGATTCCAAATTTTCAAATTAAAAATTCAAATTTAAAATTAATTTTTTGAATTTTAAAATTCAAATGATCAAATCTAAATTCAAAAATTCGAAACTAGAAGTTTAAATTTTAAAGTCCAAATTACAAGATTCAAATTTCATGGTTCAAATTTGAAAATTTTCAAATTTCAAATTTCATTTTTTAAAATTTTTAAAGGGTAACTCATTTGTAACCCATTTACTAAATGGGTAGAACAAGTTGTCCATTTGGAACTCCTTTTACTAAATGGGTTGATCAAACCCATTTATAAAAAAGGTTAGCGGGTCGAATAATCCAGTTGGGTCGTATTTTGATGGACCTCTGCAAGACCTAAATGGATGTCCAATCATGATCACACCATTTTCCATCGAGTATTAACATAGGAAAGGGCATTGAGACACAGATACAAACACATTCAATGACAAAATTAATCTCCTTAGAGGCTCACATAAGCTGTAGTATGGGGTGTAGTCTACAACGAGGCCTTAACAAATTAATATTATTCGATTTGTGTTACAAAGTAGCTCTATTCATGTAGCGGATAGATAATATAGAAAGACTATAGAAAGGAAAAGAATGCACATGATTTTATAGTGGTTCTACCTAGGAGTTGTCTACTTCCACTTTAATACACTCCTTATTTCCTTATATATTTCGACTACAATGCTGAAATACGAAATACAACTATTTACTTGTCAAAAGAAATGCAAAAATATAGTTTCTGAAAATATATCTGGTAGGAAGAAAGATATTATGTTCGAGTTTTTATGAGTAGAAACTCAGTCCCTATTATTGAATCTGGGGTATTAATAATTATGCAATTAATGTCCTGCTAAAGTCTCGCTAAAGCCCCGTTAAAGCGCATAACGCACTTCGATCGCCATGCTGTTTCGATTTAGCGCTATTAAATAGTAGATCCACTTAAAGCCCTGTCATTTTCCGCTACGTCTGCTAAATCAAGGGTTTTAGCACATGCTTTAGCAACTTTAATATAGAAAGGTAAATTTGACAGGTACATTTATAAATCAAATAAATAAATTTAGGGTATAGGTCTAAGTTCAAGTCATAAGCACGCAACATAAATTAAAACTCAGTTCTATTCACCAAGTCTAAACTGCATGGATCATGCTATTCTTTGGTTTTGTTATATGAAACTGAACAATGTTTCTTTTTTTTATACAAATAATATGGAAATGAGAATAAATTATCTTTAGAGATACGATTTTATCTTCAGTAAGATTTTTACACCTTCGTTATTTTCCTATATATTCTCGCCTTATCACCGCTGTAGTTTTTTTGTACCTCTACCGCTATAAAATCACTAATTGTTTTAATTGCACATATTTATAGGTATCACCTAAGTCAAATTTTGTTCGATGTTTCCTAAAAGATAACTCTTTTCCATAAATGTAGGCCTAAATCTTATTGGCAAGTTTTGATCGGTAGGACTTGGTCGGCACAGGACGGACTAGTTGTGAGGAACGAGAAGGCAACATTTTGACCAAGTGCTGACTAGCAAACTATATTCCTAGCTCTGTAGCATTATATCTGGTACGAAAATGTGAAAATTGTCCGGTACTGGGCACATGGTTACATTTCCTGAAATGCTTTTTTCCTAGCCAAGAAGCAAAGGAGAAGAGTAATGAGTTGCGATTAGACACAACTACCAAACCGTTTTTATGGTTCAACGGTATTCTAATCGGTAGTGGATAGTAAATTTTGATCGGTACTAGACAAAATCTAATGCTTAGCCAAATTCTTTTCTTTTTCCCTTCATTTCCTTCTAGCAGTTTTCAACCTCTCCAATACTTTGTCTTACCTATTTGATTAATCTATAGTAGACACATTACGACTCTCCTAATCATCCATTAGTCTCTTGATATCAATCTGTCTTAATTTATTGCGGGTAAATAAACCACAACATTTGTTCTCCAAAGCATAATGTGACGACCGTCCAATACCTTCAGTGCCCAATATACATGTATAACGCACTATAGAGGTACTTGGCCAATGCAAGATGGTAGGCAAGGGTGTAAAGTAATACAAATCCAAGCACATAATTTCTAGAACATCTCATAGCACACGGACAAAACATAATATAATATCATAGATATAAGACATATGAGACAGTGATATAATCAAATGAACCATAAATAAGAACATCAGAGAGCAACAGATTCACAGATTATATAAAAACTGAAATAATAGAATTTACACATCTCAATCTCCAAAATAAACTTCAAAACTATCTCTAAAGTAATATAGATACTAGTATAGCTCCATACTCCATAGTACTATATAACAGAATATAAGCGATAGTAAGCTCCAAGTATGGATATTTGAAAATGTAGCCTCCTGCTCGTACTTCGTATAGCTCTATGCGCTATCCAAAATTGTTAACCCTAATACACTCATTTAAGAGTATCTTGAGATAATAACAAATAAAGCATAAAACCTTAGGTCATCTCAAAGATACTATAGAAATCGTATACAATAAATAGGGGCACAGGGTATGAAGAGCCATACCTGACATGTCCCTACATCTAAAGAATTAGCACATAGCAATCGATATATGCTAATCTACTATCAAAGCCATATAGGTGTACTACAATCGAAGTACAATGTCCGATGTTTAGGTATACGATCGAAAATACCTACATCGTGTGACACCCTAGAGTGATAAACAACCATGGCAAACATAACATCCATCAAACAATTCTCACCATCACTCGTGTGCGTTTGATATATGATAACTCATATGACATAATCGCAAACCAGTGACCCAATTGAAATCCCAACTTTATTGGTGCTTGAATCCATGCCACTTCATAACATTAGGAACCAGGTTAAAAATCACAAAAGCTAGGGAAATTTTTTTCATAAGATCTGGACACGGTCTCAAATACAAGTGGGAGCTACCCATGTTCCCCTTCTCTACGAGTACACAAGAAACCTCTGATTTATCAACAATCCCTTTGCACGCATTTCCATAATGGAACTCAAGTGTTATTCCATCCCGGCTATCTCCACAGTAGAATAAGGTCGCAAATTCTACTTGCAATCCCCTAGCGTTGAACCTGCCCTTGTAGATCACCATCACTACTCCCATCATTAAGCCATCATCTTCGGAATGCCTCTAGACACCCACCGTAAGTCGTGGAGCCATCAAACTAAAGTTTGAAATCGTTGTCGCCATCGTCGCCGTCGATGTATCAAAGTGCTACATCATCGCTTCCCAAGTTGCATCATGAAATCCAAGGTCATCCTGAGTCATTTGGAGTTGCCTACTTCACCCACATCACCCCAAGAACCCGGAACATGCCATGAAAAAATCCCCAAAGTATTGCTGCATCACAAAGAAAATTCCTCAACCTCGTCCTTTGTTCGATGATACCCGAACCATGCTCGAAGCAACACGTCCCCCATCCCAAAGCGACCAACTCCCCAACTCGAATCAGCACATAGCCCCGAACAGTAATCTTTTCCCAGGTACCGATCCACAAAACCATTGAGAATCCCTCGAAGTAATCCACCGAACATCAAATCCCACTCGGCCACCGAATATAGCATCACCAGAAAACATTTTTTATCCGGCCCCTCCTTACATAGGACCGAAGCCAAGCCTAAATAAACACATCTTCGGACCCAAGCAAGTCACCAAGCACCCCGAGCAAAAACATTGTAATAGCTCCATATTTCTAATTTCGCTCTGATCTCACTGCTGTGCTCCGTTCTTCAATCTGTGTGCCTCCCGTATTCATCGACACAATTCCTATCATCCTTGATTCCATCCGCTAAAGTCAGATTTCACAGTTTCTATCTCTAGTTCGCTCTGATGAGCATTTTCAACCATACAAGCATAAAAATATACATTATACATGCACCAAACAATATTCAGACATGCAAATCAAATAATTAATCATAGAAATCATTATATAAGGTGCCTACAACATAGTCTAACATATATCAGGGCAATCATATATCCAAATAACATGCCTAGAACATCAAAAATCCATTTATTCTCATTTTTACTATAGGTAGTGTTTTGAAACAACAAAACATAAATTTTGTTTAAAAAATGGATCCAAAATATGTTAAAATCTATAGATATGCGTAAAATAAGGTGAGAGATGATAAATCACTCACTAAATGTTCCAAAATCTATGTCTTGCACGCAAATCGAGGTAAATTCGAGAATGAACAGCCAAGCCCTAATTTTCTTCCTCAAAAATGTAAATTTGAAGATTTCTAATGAATCCCCTTACTAATTTACCCTTAATCTATTATTTAGAGTTGATTTGGAATAGAAAAGAGAAGGTTTTGGGTGAAGAATGGGTTAATGAGAGCTTAGATCTATTTAAGAATTGGTAAAAATGGTTTGCAGAAGATGGTTCAGCCTATTATAGCTTAAAAGCCCGAAATGGGTTGGTGGGCTTGTCCTCAAATCTCAAACAACCATATCTTCTAGCCAGAAAGTCCAAATTGCTATTTGACCACTCCATGAAAAGGAAAACCATCACACCTTTTCAATGAAAGCAATCTCAGAAGTTAATTCGCCTTCTATCAAAAGTTATAGCCATTACAAGTTTCTAGGGGTAAAATTATCCAATAAAATTCTAAAGATAGAAAATGTCACTAATATACATTTCCCAAAGTTATAAAGTCATACGTGTTAGAACCTCTATTCTATTGTTTCAATGACAACAACTATATAACCATACACATACAATATATTTCATCTATTTGCAGTTAAAAGCTTTCAGAATTCACATTATCATGACTTGAAGACGACCAATAGAAGAGAAGAATCATTGGTATAAAAGAAGCTATTATAGTGTGTTATAGTAATAAATAGATGGTTTTTAAAATCTCCCTTAGTAGTTTTTACACAACATTGCACATCAAAGTTTTTATAAGCCTTTCATTGTTTCAAGCAAGTTAACTGCAGAAGTTAGCTGGCATCGGATGTCTGTCCATATATGCCAGACGTCTGACTCTATTCTCTGTTTAAAACTATATATTTAAACATACGTCTGAATTTTATGGGCAGACGTATGTGCTGAGTAATGGGATAAAACTACGAACATGCACTTCCTTCATTCTAATAGTTGCATTTGTATCTCTTCAACGCATCTCTTCTTCCTCAAAGAATACAACTCTCAGACTGAAACAGAACATACTAAAGGATATTACTCTTCAAGAAAACTCTTCAACATCTATAAATATGTAAAGATTTTGAGAAACAAATAACTGGAATTTTCTGAATCTTTTTC
Organism: Allium cepa; assembly: GCA_030765085.1. Classification (NCBI taxonomy): domain Eukaryota; kingdom Viridiplantae; phylum Streptophyta; class Magnoliopsida; order Asparagales; family Amaryllidaceae; genus Allium; species Allium cepa. The sequence continues at coordinate 524,500,653 of CM060934.1, read as the reverse complement.
TCTTTGATCTTTACATACTTTGATTTTTAAAAGCAATCAATACACCATTTTCTTCCTAAAAACAAAGTCCTAACTATTAACTGACCGCCTTAAATAATTCAATGGTAGTAGAGAAGCACCATCGAATCCAAACATTCTTTCCTACATAAAGCAAAATCAGAATGAAAGTACGTGTAGTTTATACGTAGATACAAATCTGAGGCTATAAAAATATGTGACAAGTAAAGAAGCCCTACCGATGGCAGTGCACTTAGGAATCAGGAGGGGCATGGCATTTTCGACAAAAAATAACAAAAACCTGTGCAAGAGCTTGAAAACTTTTTATGAGTATGCCAATAACCACATCAAAGTGGAGAGGTTCATGAAATCTGAGGTTGCATAGGACAATAAAGCTGTCCCCATCCAATATAATAGGAAATAGGGTAGAAGTTTATCACCAACCTCCTAAGAGATAAAGGAAATTCAATTTTACAACATATACAATTCTTACCCATGGCGTAAGACATATCTTTGAGATGACCGAGTCTAAATTATCCTATAACTTCCACAATAAGGATAAGAAACCTAAAAAGAACACTACTAGTGCCTACTATCACTTTCATAGAGTGTCTATTTCATAGGGTGTCTACCAAACATACAATTGCCACCATTTGAAGAATGAATATAAGTAGCTAATCCAAAAAGGTTATCTAGAAATTTTTCAATAAACACTGTCTTTAGCTCGTGCACAAAACCAAGCTCTAAACCCTCATGCAAACCTAGTAGGAAACCCTAGAATCCTAATTAGCTCCATCCATGGAGAGTCACATCTTGCAGGACCAATGGAGAAATACATCCATGAAGCCTAAGAGGAACATCATGCAAGTAACAAAACAAGAAGCCACCTTCACAACAACTGATTCAACAAGTGTTGTTTTCCTTCCCACTAATGTCCACTAGTAGTGAATGTGCAGATATCGAACTGCACAATTAAGAAGGTGTTTGTTAACTCGGGCCGTTCTGTGGGTGTAATCTTCAAAGGTGCCTTTGACTACATAAAGTTACCACCATAAATTCTAAAGCTAAGCTTGAAACAAAGCTTTGGTTTCAACAGCACCATAACAATCCCAGTAGGTTTAACAAGGCTCTTGGTCACAATGGAACTATATCGCTCCACACTTCGTTCTATGCTACATTCCTAATTATGGATCAATATTGGACATACAATGCATTCTTGGGGAGACCAGCTGAGTGCAGTCATCTCATAAAAAACATGCTCATGAAGTTTCAAACCTTGAATAAGAATAGGAAATATTAGAGGGGAGAAATTATTAGCTAGAGAATTGTATCCCGTAACAATGTATCCGAGTAATAAAATTGCTATTACTTATACTATTGTCTTCAACTACATGCAAAAATGATAAATCAATTAATGATAACTCAATTAAGGTAACTTCACTAGCTGGTCAAAATACGATCGACATTCAAATTGGTCAATCTAAGACCATAGTGTCTGCACAACCCAAAATGAGGGATATATGAGTATGCTTGGGTATATGCATAATATCTTAGTGACACTACATAAAGCTCAAACAATATGGTTTCCTTAGACTTCATAGAGTTGAAGTGGATCCTATGGACTCAACCAAAGTAGTAAAGATAGGCAGAAATTTGAGTAAAGAACTTCACTCTGATTTAATCGGCTTCTTAAAGAAATCGATCGATGTGTTTATGAGGACTCATTCAGATATGGTGTAATTGACCCAACACTAATTTTTCATACACTTAACATAGATCTAGATGTGCATTTAATTTGTCAGGAGAGAAGATCTCTTGATCAGGAAAGGTAAAACGCTATATATGAAGAGGTGAAGAAGTTGAAAGAAAATGGTTTCATTGGAGAAGCTTACTATCCTAAATGGATAGCAAATCAAGTCTTAGCGAGGAAACCAAACAGAAATTGAGAATCGACATAGACTTCACAATCTCAATAAAGCCTACCCTAAGGACAGTTTCCCGTTCTTAGAATAAATCATCTTGTAAATGCAACTAACGACCATGAACTTCTTACATTCATGGATGCATATTTAGGATACAATCGAAATGTCATATTCGAACTTGATCAAGAGCATACTAGCTTCATCATAGAAAAAGTGATGTATTATTACAAGATAACGTCATTTGAACAAAAGAATGCAAGAGATACTTATCAAAGGTCGTAAATAAAATATTTTGTAAATAAATTGGGGGAAGTATAGAAGTGTATATGGATGATATGCTCGTGATGTCAAAGAAGGCACCCGATCATGCGAAGGACTTGGAGGAAATATTTATAACCATTAGAAATTTCAACATGAAGCTAAAGCAAGTATTCATTTATTCGTTCAGTTAGGGAAGTTCCTAAGATATATAGTAAGCGTAAGTAGGATCAAAGCTAACCTATATAAGATGGAAGCGGTTACTAAAATAAAAACTCTTGAGAAACCCATCGATGTAATGGGTCTGAATGGGAAAGTAGCCATGCTAAGCAGATTTATCTTCAAAACAACAGACAAATGCATCTTACTCTTCAATCAAATAAAGAGGGGAAGAAACTTCGAGTGGACTGAAGCATGCAAAGTTGGGTTTTAAGCATTGAAGGATAACCTAGCTACTCCATCCATTATATCCAAGATAATTGTAGGTGTGTAGTTATTTGTGTATTTAGATGTAACTGATCAATCTATTAGTGCAACTTATAGTCAGAAAAGATGATGGAGTGGAATGGCCAATATATAGTGCATCAGCAAACATCTGTTTGATGTAGAACTAAACTTCATATTAATAGAGAGGTTAGCTTACAATATTAACTAGAAAATTATGACCTTATTCCCAAGCTCATGCTATCAAGGTACTAATTGATCTATCTTTGAAGCAGATACTGCACAAACCAGAAACATTGAGCGGTTATTAAAGTGGGCAACTGAACTCAGCTAATATAATATCTTATGCTACCCTAAAATGTAATCAAAGGATAAGCCTCATCTAATCTCATAGTTGAGTGTACTCAACAAATTGATCAGCATGTTGAGAATTTAACAAAGATCTCATTAGTTGTAATTGTATGTGGATGGAATATCAAATGAACAATGTGCAGGAATCGGGTATATGCTAACCATGATAGATAACCAAAACCATATGGCGCGGTCTAATTAAGCTTTAAAGCCATAAACAACATGCATGAATATGAAGCACTTATTGCAAGATTGAAAAAAGTGCAGGTAATGAAGGTAGTGCATATTAAAATTTATAGTGATTTCCAATTAGTTATATATTAAGTGCAAGGAATCTACCAAACCAAGGAGACGACTCTTGCCAAAATATGGAGTAAAACAATTACCCGGCTAGTTTGAATAGTTTATCATTGAGAAAATCCTATATGCAAAGAAAACTCATTTGTATATTCCTTAGCAAAACTAGCCAGCACTAACTGCACATGAAATGAAAGTGGTACAATGGGACACCTAAATAACCTAGCACCGCCAAAGACAAATAGGTTTTGGTCCTGACATGTGCTCAACAAGCTAGAGTCCAAAGGGGTTGGTATTAAAATGAACAACAACCTTATAGAAAAACTTACCTACATTGCCTAAGTAAAAAGATGCACCAAAAACTTGGATGAAGCTAGTGAAGCAGTTCTTATTAAATGGTACAATACCATCATGAAAGATTACGCCTTGTAAAATAAACTATAAGGTCTGTACTTTGCCTTCTTTGATGGGGTATTACATCAGAGGGGATACTCGCCCCTATACCTAAGATGGTCACCAAAGAAGAGGGAATAAGAATGTTGAGGGAATTTTATAAGGGATACTGCCGAGTTCACTCTAGAGGAATTACTTGGCAAAGAAGGTCCTAAGGCAAGGCTATTGTTAGCCAATGGTGCATCAAGATGCATGAGACTGCAGATGTGACCGATGTCCAAAATATGCTAGTATTTCAAGATTTCCATTGCATGACCTTATACCAATGTCTAACCCTTGGCTATTTGGCACATTTGGAATCGGCTTGGTTGGACAATTTCTGATGTCCAAAGGGTGAGCCAAGTATGTAAAAGTAGCCATCAAATACTTTATGAAATAGGTAGAAGCAGAACCACTTGCAACCATCACAACAAAGAAGATAGTTAACTTCTTATTTAGGAACATCATAACCAAGTTTGGAATTCCATACAAAATCATACTAGAAAATGTGACACGGTTCAAAAGCAAGAAATTTGCCATCTTTGTGAAAGAAATGGGATGGGGTAACACATCCTCAAGTGAATGGGAAAGTAGAAGCAACAAATAAAACCATTAGGAATCTGCTCAAGAAAAAACTAAACAAGGACAAATGAAACTGGGTAGAAGAGCTATCCCATGTGTTGTGGGCTTATCAAACTTCGACCAGATCACTCATAGGGCACACTTCGTTCTCTCTATCATATGGTTACAAAACAATGCTCCGGTCCATCCCAGTACTCCTATCATATGTCATAAAACTAAATCAACAGCTAAAGGAAGCTACTCTTGACCTAATCAATGAAAGAAGGGACAAAGCTGCAATATACCAGCTAAGAATGTATAAAATATACAACTTTTGACAAAGAGAGATAAAGTTCCATAAAGGAGGCCTAGTTTTGATAAACTTTATGACTAATATCAAAGGTCCAACAAATGGTGCATTAAGACCCAACTAAGAAGGGTTATTGGTCATTTCTAATATAATATCAATGGTGCACACCGATTATCAAGACTAGGTGGAAACTTAGTGTTAAGGGCATGAAATTTTGAGCATCTCGAGCTATAGTTTTCTTGAGCTGCTATAAAAGAAAATTTGACGTATCCTTGTAGAAACAAAAATTGGTATGATGATAAACTAGATGTAGGAATGCTAGACGGTGTGAACTATTATAAAATTCTATGTCTTCATTCATTATCTATGAAGGAACCATATTAAAATATAGAATATAAAGAAAACATAATTTGAATTTTCAGCCAAACCGACATGGATGTTGGCATATTAGATGGGCTAAACCACTATAAAGAATAAAGACAAAATCATAAGGTTGTAAATACACATTCTGGCATCTTAGCCCAAAATAATCAAATTCATGTGCTCAAAATGAAGCAGGACTATATGGATACGAATACTTGAAGGAAAAGGTTATGGCCTGTCTGATTACCCATTTTCAGAGTACTTTTAGTTTTTTTATTTTGCAAAATACTGTAAACTTGTTTGCTTTTTCATTTTGTAAAATTCAAATTTGAAAATAGCTAATTTTCAAAATGGGATTAACAAAGAAAGTTGAAAACTGTTTTTTTTTATTCTCCCAGTTTTCAACCCAAAATTAAAAGTCGAAAAAATCAGAACTCAAACACAAAGCAAACACGTTCAAAACCCTATTTCGTCATGAGGAAAATCGTCTTCTTCTTCAGATATCATCCCAAAATTAGGTAAATTCAATTTTTTATTTCTCAGTTATCTTGTTTGCTTCAAATAATATCTAGGGTCAAGCACGAATGATTTGACGATTCCTTCGATTTTTTTTGTGATTTAGGGTTAGCGATATAACAGAAACTTTATAACAAATTGTTTAAGCATTTTTTATTTTTGGTGCGAGTGTATATGGCTGTATTTGTACAAGTTGCATGGCATTTATTAGTTTCAAAGGCCATTTCTACGTTTGCAATGTAGTTGATATCGTAGGGGTGTTTGTTTAGGTTTAATTACACTGTGGTTATTCCATGTTGTCATTAAGTTTCTCTTACCTTCAACATGATATATTTGTGTTGCTAATTGATTGAGCTAACTGCTAGTTGCTTCCCATTGTAAGAGGAAAAACCGTTAGAATCTATTCGATGTGATGCACGTGTAGTTGATTTTCGCTATATTACTCTTGTCCCATGCTGCAATCCTTATTTGATCAATTTAAGTATAATGCTTAGCCGAACTAAGTAAACCATATACTGACTTGATTGTGAAATCCGATGAAAATGACTATAGTGGTAAAAATATGTATTCCGAATTTCAGACAATCAATTTTACCTAATAAAGTCATGTTATAATGAATATTTGACAAAAGTACTATTTTAAACCTTAGCCAAAGCTCTGCAATTGCATTTTCTTCCAGCTCTTATATAAAAAAATTAGATTAATTACCTTTAATCTATAAGCTACAGTACATAATGTATAATGAAAGTATTTTCCTATTGTTAAACATGTCAATGCAGAAGTGTAAACTTCCATTTTAAAAGTAAAACTTCATTGTTAATTTATCATTATTCATATGGGCAGGTCCCATTCTACGGGGTTCTTATAACAGCATTAAAAAACATACCTTTCATCATTAAGCTTTTTCTTGATGTTCATAAATGATTACAGTTTAATTAGCAACATGCATCTATAAGAAATTAGCATCATACAACTCAAATTAAGAAGCTAGTAAATTGAAGACTATAGATAAAAATAATTCACATCTTTTTTTTTCACTTTATATTATAAAGCCATTTTAGTTAATCCACTCTTTGTATCAATCTCAAATTTTTGCTACGATATCAATCTTTAATCCTTGTACGTCATTCAAATCTTTTTCTACCAGTTTCTGAACATATCATTAGAAATTTGTTAGTAAAAAAGATAAAACATGAACTAGCATTTTTCAAGTAATTAATAAATACAAAAGATTTACGTTCAAGAAAAAATTGCTTGCTTAACTATACCACTTTTGCATTTTCTTTTTTGAAATTCTGTTCTAATGAGACAACATTAAAGACATACCTAATTTTATCTCGTTTTGTTGACACTTCATGTATTTATAAGTATGGCATCATAAAATCATTACCTATTGAATATTTTCCTTTTGTAAATAAGTAGTTGACAATGTATTATGAAAGCAAAAAAGATGGTAAGGAATAATCCAAACTTAACAAATACTGCATATGTCTTAGTTCGGCTAATGGTTGAACCGTAATGCATTATAGACGGAAAATAATTAGATATGTATAAGCCATGAATGTTACAAAGAAAAAAAAGTTAAACAAAATGAAATTTTCCCAAATTGAATTTATATTTGAGTAATTCAATTTATATTTGAGTTTGAATTCATATGTATAAATTCATTTTGTTAATTGAAATTATATTTGATAATCAAGAATTTATTCTAGATAACAGAGGAAAGTGAACTATTCACCGTCTTTATAATTAATTCTAACTTGACTATGGTTGCCCAAAAATATTTATCTTTAATTAATTATTTACATAGAATGTGGAAGGTCATAGTAAGGTAGAGGAACCAATGTCACGGTCGTACGAGAACAAACATGTTTTTATTGGAATACTCTATGAATATGTAAAAGTGAGGAAACTACAATGCTATACTTTCACTAAAGACCAACGAGGAAACATTAATCAAGAGATGATTAAAGCGACAAAATCTGATTATAGGATGCAGAGATTGAAGGAAAGTGGAACCGTTTGGGTATTGTACATCGTTTGTTTTTGCAACTTTTAGGACATACAAGCGCTACATGGGATCCAAATACCAACAAGATTAACGCTGCAGAAGAAGTTTGACAACACTTTTATACGATATGCGTTTGAAAATATAATTCATGAATATAAATGCGTATCGAACTAATATTTGTTAAATTATTATAGATCAACAAGATCGAGTTTAAGATATTTAAGAAAGATGGTTGCAAAAATTATGAACGTTCAGGACAGATTTTCGATGGAATTATGACTACCGGAAGTTTAAGTAATGCTTCAAGTAAACTTTCTTTAAATTTAGATGATGAAAGACAATTGGAAGAGAATTTTCGAAACAAAGATGTGCATTTTAATGTGGTAAATAATGATGAGCGAATGAGTCCTCGTCCAAGTGATGAAACGTCAATAAATAAACGATGATGCAAAAAATATAAGCTAATAACATTGAAAAACTTGAGTAATGTATGAAAAAGTGGTCTTCTTCAATCGAAATGCGCAATGAAGAAGCTGAACTTAGAATGCGATACTTAAAAGGAAAAACTGCAAAAGTTGAAGGAAAGTCACCTAACCCAATGATAGTTAAAGTGACGTGGCGGATCCATATTCCAATATGGCGTGTATGAATATATTAAATGGTATTGAAGGTGTTTCTAATGAGGTATGCATGAAGGCAATGAAGGCTTTTATAAATCCCGATTTCAAGATGCAATTTGCAATGATGCTGGAAAGTAAAAGATCATCGATTTTAGAACTCTTAGAATAATTTTATTAACTTGTGTGCTATGGTATCTTTATTGTAGGTTTATATGCTTTATGTTTTGTTAAACTTTGTGTTCAAGAATTATGTAGTTCTTATTCTATGGTACTTTCGTGTTCTTGATGTTTGAAATGTGATGGTTTTTTATGTCTTGTTGTTATATTATTTTTCTTTGTAAATATAGGATGTGCCATACTTATTCTCTGCATTGCTATAATGTATGTATAGTCTTGATTTCATTTTGTGTGCATATCTTGTTCTGTTCATTCTGTTTAATTTTGCTCAACTAATTTGAAACTGACCAAGAGTAAGAACATCTTCAGTATCCTTCATTTTTCATACAAAATGACTTATGCTTGAACTAACAGTTATGATAGCGACGTTATTGTTTCTTGATTAGTGGATATATCAACAACAAAGAAATTATTCCTAAATAATTAATGGTGCTAATTTGTAACCTTAGATTATACATGCTGCTACTTTTTTCAACTAAATTCTCCTTCTTTTATGTCCTTAAATATGAGTACTGAAGGAGGAGTTATTAGTTTGCTATACCAACAATGCACATTGTAAATATTACTTATTTCATCTTTCTATAACTTATTTATGTTTCATTGTTACTGTTATTCATTGTTTGCTATTGCACTTTATGTTCTTTACTAGAATATGGACTTTGTTATTCTGCCAATACATTGTTAAGTTGCAACAAATTTTAAATGAGAAAATTGCTATGCCACCATTGATACATGTATATACTAATATACATTTTTATACTGATATGCTTTGCAGGTTAGATAAAAATTCAAAGCTAGTGGATTTGGTACAAAATTCAAAGCTATGGAAGTTCAGGTAATACTTCTTTCTACACATTTGCACATTTGGTTTACTTTGACAGTAGATGTCTTTTGAGCTTTCTCATACTCTGTATACATGAGGGCATTTTTAACTTCTTCTTTGCTGTGCCACTTGGCATCTGAAAACTAGTTAATGTTGATAGCCATTCAAAATTAATGCTGATCAAAATGGTCATATTTCAGTTAAGCAAAGAGTGTCCTCTATAGTTTAGATTTATTTCGTAGGTGATTACCTAATAATTCGGTCTTGATCTACGTTAACGGTGAATGATTTTGCAAAGGCAAATAATCCAATCATTGGTTGGCATGGCATTCTGTTAGGCCCAACTGAAATAGGAAACAAATCATTGAAAAAATGATTTAATTTGGTTAAATATAAGATTGAATTCACATTCAAATGGAAACATTGTCAACTTTACAAGTAATTCATAATAACTTGTTGCCATTAGTAAGAGTTCGGTTCATATTTAATGATAAATAATTAACATAAATTTTATGCAGAATAATTTTTGTTGGATCTAATATCATTTCTTATGAATCTGATGACGACTCTAGTTCTGATGATGATTTTATATTTACAGACTACTGTGATGAAGAGTTCGGTGATATGTTAATGATTAATTACTTTGTTGCTAGCCAAAGGAGTATCATGAATAGAGTACCTTGTAGAACATCAACGCTTACAGAAAGGATGTTCTTACTTGATGTATTGAATGGAAATCCTTCTATATGTCATCGAATTTTTCGAATGCAGAAGCATGTATTCTTAAATTTTTGTGATGTTCTAAATAGGAAAGGACAATTGAATGATGGAAGAAAAGTAATCGTGGAAGAGTATGGCTGATAATAGGACACACAATAAGATATGGTATTATTGTCGATCATTTTCAGCCTTCACACCATAATATTTCAAAATGGTTCAAAAGAGTTTTACAAGCTGTTTGTTCCTAGCGCATGGAGATAATACATCCAACGAATCGAGATGTCATACATGAACGTCTTATAAACAAGTATTCCTACTTTCAGATCATTTTTTTAGCACAACTATTATATTTATCAAATAATAAACACAAATAATATTGCAGTATTATTTATTGTAAGACTGTATTGACACAATAGATGGAACATATGTTGTTGGATGGGTGTCTGGATCGGGACAAACATCTTTTCGTGGAAGGAAAATCAATATAACATAAAATGTCATGGTGACATGTGATTTTGAATGAAATTCGTATTTGTATAAGCTGGATGGGAAGGCGCTGTTTACGATTCTCGAGTATTCATCAATGCAGTTACAAGAATTAGAAACAATTTTCCAATGCCAAGAGGAGGTATATTTTATTGTATAAAATGTCATTATCAAACATTATTTTATAAATAGTTACATAACACTTATCTTTATAATATTTGTGCAATACATGGCCATTATTTTATAGATTAATATTACCTTGTTAATGCTGGATACCCAAACATGCCTGGATTTCTAGCTCCTTGTTGAAGATGTAGATATCATTGATGTTATTATAACGGACAAGGAAGACTACATAGAAAGGAAGATTTGTTCAATTATAAGCACTCATCGTGTCGAAATATAACATTGTATCGGTGTTTTAAAAGCAAGATTTACAATTCTAAAACTAGCGATTAATTATCCACTTCGTAGATAAAGACAAATTCTTATTGCTTGTTGCACATTACATAACTTTATTCTTCAAGAACATGCTTTGAATGCTCTTTTCACACAATACTCGTCTGAGAATATGGTATTTGAACATGCATTAGAAGCAAATCAAAATCCAAAAATCATACAATTTGATGTTAGTCAAACAACTCAAATGAGACATGTCAGGGATCAAATTGCTATACCATTGTGGAATAATTACATAACAACTCATGCATATACCTATATAGTTAAGTATGAAATTTGTCTTTTTTTTTATCTTTTCTTAATATGAACTTGTTTTGCTAATGATAATAATTTTAACGATGCAGGTTATGAGTGAATGAGGCTACACAACTATTTACTCTTTCTTAATTGGTCAAGTTTATCTTGCTTGCTTCTATGTGGGCTTATGTAATTCTTGATTCCAATAATGTTTTTGATTAGATTTATGTAATGGTTGTGTGTGTGTGTGATTTTTTTGAAAACCCAAGTCTCCTTTTCACTGCGCCGCACCCGGACAATATTGAAAACTTTATCATGTTTGCATGTTTATCACTTCCCTAGTAAATGATTTAGTTCAATATTTGCTTTGATTACACTTACCCTACATACTGAAATAACAGATGTAATCGAGTATTCAAAAAGTTCATGGGGCTTACATACATACACACACATATACATACGTACATACATATATATATATATACACACACACACACGTATGTATGTACGTTTATATTTATGTATATATTGATATACTTGTATATTTGTATCTGTCAGAAAAGAGAAGGTCGGGCATGAGGAATAAGAGCTACCTAAACAAAGCAAAGACTACTTGCAAAGATACAATTGATATATCTTATCTATTTTGTAATGATTTTGAGTTGAGATATGAATAATTTGTAGCACGACATGAGTTAATCTCATCTTAATATGGTTCATATACTAGTAGTCATTATCATTTTGTGATCTTTGTCAATTTATGGTTTTTCTAGTTTCATGACATTTTTTGTTAGTCTCATTCATTATCTATATTTAATGATCAAATTCTAATCAAATTTGAAATTGTCATTTTTGTTTTGGAATAGCATTTTCGATTTTTAGTTTAAAAGCTATTTTTCAAAACTGTAGAATCAAATACATTTTTCGAAATATTAAAAACACTCGAAATAAACGACTGAAAATGAGCTTCAAAGACTAAAAACCAAAAACTAAAAATGAAAACAAACATGACTTAAATATTCCGGTTTTGGTATTTTAAAAATACTAATGCTCTTATAATTGATTTTGAAGAGAGATGTTTTATAGATATTAAAACTTAAATCATGCCAAAAGTTCCCTTTTGTTCTTGAGTCCTAGGAACATTGTTTTGCCTCGCCAACCTTCGAGCATGACGAGTTGACAACGGCTATAGTCCAAACCGTTATACGAATATCGTGGAAAAAAAAAAAAGTAAACTGCGATCAATAATATTTCAACAAATTGATTGGTGCGGTCCAAAATCATATTGACACCGATAAAGTAGCTGCAATAACTTTCCGAACTGGATTCGTAACTTAGTTCCAAGTAATAATTATTAGGATTAATTTTGTATTTAGGCCACTTTTGCAAACAAATTACAAGAATAGCCCACTTTGCAAACTTATAACGGAAATAGACCAGTTTTGTCCACGTAGGACGACACGTGTACTGGCGGCATCTCAAATGCCGCCAGTACACGTCTTTGTGGCATAATAACACTGGCGGCATTTGAGATGCCGCCAGTTAGCGGCATCCCAAATGCCGCTGATTCTGCTGCCCTCTGTTTAGTTTCCAGCCCTCCCTCCTTTCATCCTCACTCCCCCTTCTCTCATCCCCTCTTCAAAAAAGAAACGAACCCACCCCCCCAAATCACCAAAAATCAAAATTTGAAGCTTCCAACTAACAAAATCTACTTAGAATTTGAACTATGGCTTCATCATCGTCTCAAGCTCATCCTATAGGTATGAAATCTATCAATTTTGTCTCTAATTGTCATTTTTTCAATTTAGGGTTTAGAGCTAAAATTGTTCTGTGGTTACAAATCTATGATTGTACAGTACAATGAAGTTGAGTACTCACCTAGAGCACATGTTTAATTGTTTTTCCATCATATACGATGAAGTTGTATAGTTGCAAATCTATGTTTCTATACCCATTGAAGTTGAGTTTGATTATGCAATGTTATTGTGGTAGAATACGATGAAATGGCTCCCGGACCGATCGATCCTAGCGTGCTTTACCTTCAAGCTCAACACCGCACAAGCAACATCGATATGATGGAGGTACAAGGTCAAATAATTTGTTATTACTTCTGCAAATTGGCGGTAATTATCATAATTGCTTTGCTCTGTTACTATGTATCGACAGGCGGTTGAGCCGGACGGCTTCATTGACCATTCATCAACTTTAAAGTTCGTCACGTCAGCGCATCCAGGCGTGTTGGAACTGTTAGACAGAACTGGATTTGGTGTTGTTAATAAGTTGGGATATACACAGCTCAACAGGAATCTTTTGACGGCTTTGATCGATAGATGGCGACCAGAGACGTATGGCATTGTGATGGTCCAGCGGGACTAGGCGGTGTTGGTCGACAAGGAAGATAACTGCATATAAGACCAAAAAAATTGTTAAGTTGCGCCCAACTATCATATTAATAGGACCAAATTTTCATAAACAAATTTTTCACCTTCCGAGCAAATGCGTAAAGGTGCCTTGACTTGGATAGGGGTACGTATACTGAATGCCCTGTGGATATGTCATACACGAAGGATATCCATACAGACATTGTTGTTGACTGTACATGCTGGCATAGTCGGGTTAATGAAACTCGATGACGCGTCTCCACGGCTGATACTTACCGCCTCAACCGTTCTTCGGTGCTCCTCAATAACACTGTTAACTTCTTGTTCTCGTACGGGTTCTTCTACTTGCAAGCGCTTAATTTTCCCAACAAACAGCCCAATTGATTTCGAAGTCGCTGAAAACATTAGCTCGACATCGTCATCATCGGCTATTTTTATGGCTTTCGATCCTGAGTCCGTCGGCCAATTACACACTACCTCTATGTCAAATTCTTCAGATTTTATCTTGGTCGCTTTATAGATCGATTCTTTCAGCTGCATCAAATTACAACCTCTCAACACTTTAGCTGGCTTACACGACCCTCCCACATATTTTTCACAATTAACTTCATCAACAACCAATTCGCCTATCGAAATAACATATGGTTGGTACACACTTGGGAGTCATTCTACAATTTATTCAATCAACTTGTAAACAATTATCACTTGATACCAAACAGCAAATAAAATAAAAAAATGGAACTAGGGTTTCCACAAATAACCTACCTGCTATAGCTAATAACCTGTCAAAGAGAAAGAATTAGATGTTATTCCTTCCTTCCCTAAGTAGATTTTGATAGTTGGAAGCTTCAAATTTTGATTTTTGGTGATTTGAGGGGGTGGGTTCGTTTCTTTTTTGAAGAGGGGATGAGAGAAGGGGGAGTGAGGATGAAAGGAGGGAGGGCTGAAAACTAAACAGAGGGCAGCAGAATCAGCGGCTTTTGGGATGCCGCTAACTGACGGCATCTCAAATACCGCTAACTGACGGCATCTCAAATGCCGCCAGTGTTATTATGCCACAAAGACGTGTACTGACGGCATTTGAGATGCCGCCACTACCATACGTGGTCAAAACTGGTCTATTTTCGTTATAAGTTTGCAAAATGAGCTATTCTTGTAATTTGTTTGCAAAAGTGGCATAAATACAAAATTAATCCTAATTATTAAGCAAGCCTATTATGGGCAAACATCGTCGAACATTTAAGAACGCAATCATCCTCCAAATATTGGAAGGCTAAAACAGCAAACGATGCAAAATTGGCATAAAAACATTCACTGTAAACTTGTGTATAAACTTGGATACGCTGTAAGCTTTAGACGTTGAACCTAGAAGGTCTCAATGCATAACAAAATCCCTGACATCTATCACCTATAGTCGTTAACACAGCACTCCTGATTTACACTGAACGTCTGAGAACATAAAACCGAACAATTTTCAAAATGCATTGGATATTCTCTTTTGCTGATTTCAATTCATACCATCCGAACTGTATCAACATCAGCATATAAAGATAAGCTACTAACCCGACAATATTTACCACACTGGATTACAACGAAAGGCAACAAAAAAGAACAGCATGAACAGAATTAAACAAAGTATCAGTTTCTTCCGGTAATTCCTCCATCTAATTTAACTCGTTTACTAGGTCCAGTCTGCTGATCGACATTTAACGATGCATCATGCAAAAACAAGCAACTAGCACCGTTTCTACACCCTCTTGGCGTATTAAAGTAAGTGCATGGCTTCTGCACCTTTGCCTTGAAATCAACAACTCTCTGCTGGTTCATATTTCCAGCTACTACAGAAGAACTTTCCTGCTGCTGCTCTCTGCCATGCATCTGTATCAAACTTTTGTAATAGTTCACGTCTTTTACCTGATTAGTAGTAGCAATAGCAGTAGCTCTTTCTGAAGAGGCACCAAAGTGTAAATTAGGAAGAAAGCTAGGAGGAGGAGGAGGAGGAGGATGAGGGGGAGGACAATGGATATTGGAATGATTCAATGTTTGTGGGGGTATATAACTACTGTGATGATTACTTGAAAGCAACTTGTTCATCATTGATGGATCGCTCAACAACTTGACTAGCAAATCACGATCGATCAAGCTGCCTTCTTCGCTGCTTTTCACTATCGCAGTTAATGCTACAGATGCAGCAGCGGTTACGTCGGGTTCTGCACCAAGTCTGGGAATGTTATGGGATGGGAAGTTGGTTGAGGCGTAGTTGAGTTCTGGTTTGTAACTGTTAACTGTTTGGACGGTTGGGTAGTTATGGTTATGGGGAGGTGCATGATGATTTGTTGGAGATAGGGTATTTGATTGATCTTGGTGTTGTTCTGCTGTGTCTTCATCTTCTGGGGCAGTGATGGGAATTAATGGGATGTGGTTGTCGTCCATGGTATGAGTTGCTTGGACGTCAGGAGAAATCAGTGGGCTGTATCAAGTCATGCAGCAATATTTTAATGTTAGATGTGGTTCACTTCATCAACGAGATGTTACATTAAGAAAATCAGGATGTTAATGGTCGACTGTTTCTGAAATTATAATAACGAACTACAGAGTTATAAAAAAATTGACTATCCAGTTTTTTTTAGCATTCTAACTGTTAAAACATTTGTTTTTGATCAAAAACAGCAATAAGTTTTAAGCACGGTCAATTTCCTCCATAAATTGCTCAATAATTTCACATCAAGAAAAATTAGAAGCAAACCTTGTTAGCTTAGACTGTATCCAATCGGAATCCAGCTGAACATTTAACAAACATGGCTATGTTTAATATGATCCGGCTGTTTTACATCCTTACTAACATAAATAAATTGGTTACTGATGTGTCATTTTTTGTTGTAAATTATGTCACTTCTCAAAAAAGTTAACACAAAATATCACATTAATTTTGCTATCACGGATAGATATGTTCACTTTGCCAGTATTACAGTGAACACACAATAAAGCATACAATATGAAAGTGAAGCATATACACAAGGATGGCTTACTTGGGAGGAATTGAAGTCGGACGGGGATATATAGCTTCTAACGCTCCTTGCTGCCTGGTATTCTCTATGCTACACTCTTGGCTTTCTTCACCAGCAACTACACGCCATTCTTGATTCAAAACGAACTGAAATTATTTCGCAACAAAGTTCACAAACTAATTTCTGACAGTTGTACACAAATATTAAGAGGAAAATCAATTACTTTATGAGGATGCTGCCATTTGATAACAGGGATTTGTGATATATCTATTATAGGATGATTCCTGTATGGCGCTTCAAAACCAGGAGGTAATGAATCATCCGGTTCATTCAAACCTCCTGCATGCAATAACCATGCAGTTTTTGCTTGTAAATGATCTTGGGTGTTAAGTCCAGACTGATAAGGAGCATCCTCGGATAAAAATAACCTAACCTGTTCAGTTGCAAGACCAAGTAAACTCAGCCATTTTTAGCTTGTAAAATTGAGAAAAAAATACAAAGCAGATGTAATAAAGTCATTCAACCTAATTTCAAATGTAACTAGTAAAGCATACGTATGTATACAACGTAAATATTAGTTAAATTCAAATTTTGCAAAAACCACTAACCGAGCTAGAATATTAATCCATAGTCTTTGTATGAAGCAATTACCTGCTGTTAGTTATATTTGGTAGACCATTTAACCTCGCTATTCAAGTTTATCATGCTTTTATTTTGCTCTGTTTATCTAGCAATTTGTTGTCGTCATACAAGAGAGGTCATTCGCCATTATAAACTGACTACAGAATCATGATCAACTTCCAACAAACATACTTTGAACATTATCTATAGCAAACAGTTATTACCAAAATCTACCACATACTTTCATGGAAACCTCCAAAATAACAAAATAAACTTCAAGCAGAACGTTTTATGTTCTGTACTATCATACAAGCACATGTACAAAAATGCGATATGGTTGAGATAGCTCCATTAATTTACAACTGATGCTCATATTCAGTGAAACTTTAAAGGATTATGATGTGATGACCTTTGAGCCGATGAATGCATACAGCACACGAACTGTTTAACTCCGGCGCTGTTTACAAAGGGTACAAATCAACAAACCAGGTTGTCAATACATATATTAGATGAACATCATAGTATTATGCACATAATAATTTGTGTATACAGTAATGATAAATACATTATTATTACTTTTCTATGATTTCAGATCAAATGTATTTTACTGTAAATGCATTAATATAATATTTGTATTTCTATAATTAAATGTAAGCATTTATAATCTCTCAAAACTTTTGTAGATATTCACGATATATAGTAGTATATTAAAATTCATAATATATATCCATATGTTAAAATTCTTGTCTGGGACCACTAAGCATAGTGATGGATTGATGGATTTAGTAGTATTGGGTTCAAATTCTTTGGACACTGATTAACAACTGCTGAAAAGAAAAAGGATAAAAGATCACCTACAAACTCAAATCAACATGATTTACTTGCCCCTTTTACATGCTATATTTTGTTTTCCTAGACTACTTTTTGCCACTGAAGGTTAACATTTAACCAAGCTTGTTATACACATATATACAAAAAATATACATACACAACAAACGATGATAAAGAAAAAAAAAATGTCAGCTACAGGTGTGGCGTAGGTACCAAAGGTTAAATTTATGGCTTGACAAACGCATTGTTAAATACAAATGCAGCTGAGGTATTAATCTTAATTTAAGTACAAGGTATGCAACATACAGCTTAAAATATTCCAACATGACACGAGTTTTCCTAATTTAACTACGTGCTTCTTTTTGGTCTTTGTCTTGCTTAATCATAATATACACTATACAGGACTTTTCAAATTAAACATGCCTTGATTGTGATAAATGCTAACAATTTTGCTCTTAATAGTTTACTTGTTATGCATTATAACAGGACAACATGCTAGTGGATAAACGCATGCATCACACAAACATTTATCTCTGGCATGTACAAGTGTACAAAGGATACAAATCAACAAGCCAGGTTATTAATATTTCATAACTTGGATCCACATATTAGTTGCACATGATGAATATCATGTTGTATCACATTTACAACAAATAACTATAAAGAAGAAAAACAAATATTTGACTTGCCTAAATTAATAGTGCATATTTGGATATGTATATCATAATAAAAGGGACGATGTTCCTCTTCCAAATTGAATGCAATAATTTATTTGTTGTCATATACATAGTGACTTGACCATAAGTAATTTACTGTGATAAATAGACATTTTTAATTTTTTAGATCAAGGAATTATTAGTTTAGGTTTTAACCGATTTTGAGTATGTTACTCAAACCATGATTTTGCATTCGTTTTTGGAGTGCTTAATGAGATTTAGGTTTGGCGAAAATTATTCGTGTACAGTACTTCGCTTCTTATCTATTTTCAAATTTAATTGCGTAGGGACCAATGTGACAACCCTAATAATTGACATCAGAGCCCATTACACAAATTTTTGTTGAGAAGTGTGTGGTTACGGAGAAGCTAAGCATTGAAAAACTTAAAGAAAGAAATTGAAAGTTATGGAAGACGTAGATGAAGAATTTCCTATATCTTAATGATCTTCATCAACTGTTGGAAAACAAAAGGGAGAGACCTAATTGTACAACGAAAACAAAATGGAAAAGCTTGAATAAAAAGATTGCGGCGACTATTTGATATTTTTTAGAGAACACTGTTTTATATTGTTGCTAATGGATAAATCTAAATATAAAAGAACGTGGATCAATTAAAGACCGTCTTAATTACTTTTAAGCAATTGTGAATCAATTGACAACCGTGAATTACGATGTTGATGATGAGACAAACTTTAATGTTGATGATTAGACACAAACTTTGATGTTGATGAGTTCATTACCAATGAGTGGGGAAATATTTGTAATTGCATTAACCAACTCAAAGTCAAATGAAGTTTTTTCAATGGATTCAATCATTAATAACCTTCTTGATGAGAAGACGTGGAGGATGAATTAATGAAGGAAAGGTCATCAAAGAAAGGGAAAACAACAACCGGATCACAGAGGTGAATCTTGCAAGGAGAGAAACGATCAAATATGAAAAGGGATGTCACTTGCTATTACCGCAAAAAACCAAATCATCGGTTGAAATTCTGCTACAAGCTGAGAAGAGATAAGGAAAGGATGAAGACATTAGAAGGAAACCAAAATAAACAAAAAGAAAATAGTAATGGTGAGGTGAATTTTAATGACGAATTTGATGATAATATCATGTGTAAAGCAAAGACAAAAGCAAACATTGGGTGTGATTCAAATGCATGTTTCCATATATGCAAACGTAAAGAGACATTTATTGACTACAAAGAGCAAATGGAAAAGGTGGAATCAATTAATGCTTGGGATATGGATGTTGAAGGAAAAGGTTGAGTTGGACTAAAGATGTATGACGGAAATTTTTATGAGACTTACAGGAGTTAGGCATATCCCAAGTATTATAAAGAATCTTATTTCAATGGAGTGGTTGGAAGTAAAAGGTTGCAGCTTTTCAACTCAATAGAGCGGTTGGAAACAAGGGTGTGGAAGGCAAATAGGGAAGTGCTACGCGCAAAATGTTAACGCAACAATTTGTAAATTGTTTGAAAAAACGATTAAGTATATGCGGAGTTCTCAAATTGGAGTTGAAGAGACAAATTCATCTAAATCAAGATGGAGCAAACAAAGAAAAACCACAAGTCTACATGAAAATCTTTGTGGTACTACAGACCTTTTGAATGGTCGACAGTTGCACGTTCAATTAATGGCATGCATAATTAGATTATCTGGTTGAGAGCGGTGCTGATTAAGACATTATTGATTGGATGATATATTGTAATAAAATGATGTATTGGAGTGATGTGGTTTTGCATCAAGTTGAAGTGTAATGATTTTTGATACAAAATCACATTTATAAAAAACAAACATGAAGAAGAAAATCATATATTTGAGTTGTCTAAATTAATAGTGCATATTTGGATATGCATATTATAAAAAAAAGATGTTTCTCTTTCAAATTGGATGCAATAATTTATTTGTTGTTATATGTATATCGACTTGATCTTAAACAGATGCATTTCAATACTTAAATTTTATATTTGTTTGTTGAGAGTTTAATAAAATTTAGGTTTGAAGAAAATTATTTATGTATTATTTTTCTTCGTTTTTTACCTCTCACATATCTAATTGTATAGGGATCTTTGGGATAACCCTAAGATATCGTGTCATACATTTCATGCAAAAAAAGTTTGGTTCCACCAAATTTTAGTCTTATAAGCATAACAGTGGGTATGTGTCTCGGGTTGTTGTATTAAATGGCACTTTTTAGGTTCAATCATTTGATGTTCATCTTAAGACAACTAGCAAAGCTTTAGCTATTATTATCATGGCAAGAAGTACCATCTTTAATAGGGTTTAACTTAACAGATTAACAAAACCAAGTACATGTTGAAACATGATTTAATTGGCTTTATTCTATACAGTGCTTTTCTTACATTAACATTTAAAAAAAATTAATATGCTAGAAGATCAAAAGGCTTATTTATCAAATTTGAGTTAGAAATAACCATGGTTTGAGGTTCCGGCCGGAACCACGAGATTCCGACCAACTCGTACCGGTTCCGGCTGGTGACGGGACGGGATCAGGGCAAAATCCCGTTCCGCCCAAACAGTCAAAGAAAAATCCAAGGAAACAAAATTCGTATGCGAAATTGTTATATCAGAAGAAGAATAAAAGAGCGACAATCAAAAATCAAAAATCACACTCGGAATCAAAATCGAAAAGGCATAGAAAAAACAAACCTTTGTTGTTCGCCCAAAATCGAGTAAGCTTCGACGTCGCAGAGGTGTTTCGACATCGTAGAAAGACATTCGAGTGTATGATCGCAATTGCAGGTGAATCTTGAATTTTTTTTCGCTTTCTGCCCTTCGTTTTTTGAGGTTCGGCTCTTTTTTTTTCTTTCTGTTCTTCGTTTCTGAGTCGCTCTTTGTAAACTAGGGTTTTATAAAGGAGGGTCAAGAGAATGTGGACTGATTGAAATATAGAATGGACTTGGGCTTTGAAATGGATTAATTTATTAATTAGGGCTGAATGTGATTAAGTAAGCTGGGCTGGGCTATTTTATTCATTTAATTTAGTTTAGAGTACTAGTGAAATTCTAATTCTAATTAAACAAATTTAAATTTATTTAATTTAGTATAAACATATTAGGTTAGGGTATTTTATATTATTATTTACATCTACCGTTATCAAATTTTCGTTAACAAACAATTGTAAACCATAATCGGGACCGAAACCGAAATCAAAACCGAAACTTTCGAAATTGTCCAAAACTAAGAAAATTTCAAATGAACAAAACTGAGACCGAAACTGAGTTTTCGAACCTTGAAAGTAACACAGCAGGTGGCAAAGTGTGTGCGCCTATAGCTATACAACTTGCATGCGAATTGACCATCTACACGAATGACGGAATAAACAATTTTGCAGACTACAACCAACTCTCATCGAACAGCAATTATCAAAGCTTGGGAATTAATAACCTATATGTGATGACTTAATTTTCAATGAATATTAAATCACGGAACTGCTCCAAATATGTTAAAAGACAACAAATAACAATGAACTTCGTAAATTTTGAGTAACATGATAAAGGAGTCCTTAACAGCTTGAAATGGTTTGGAACTTTTAAAGGCTTAGAGTTCTAAATTTTCCAGCCAGAGCACCAACAGGAATTTTTATCAATTAAACCAAGACACCTCTAGTCATGAGTTTTAGGTCATGTAAAAAATAACAACGTCATCTTTTTATGTTGATATTGCAGCACCAAATCTAACTTTTGGTTATATTGATAAATCACTGATTTCATCATATAACTATAAACCGAATTCCACATTGCATATATAGGTGAAATTGAGAACTAACTCGCAAAAATCATTTGCATTTGTCACAATTAGGGTTAGTTTTAGAGTGGTAACAGCGTAAGTTCTGTACAGTGTGTAATATGATCGAGCAAGCCAAAGATCAGAAAGAACAATCTAGTGAAGTTACAGAATCTTATGTCATGTTGAAATCACTTCATTGACATGTTGATAGCTTGCACGCAAATTTAGCTTAACATCTCAAGCCTTAAGATATTCAAAAATGTGTCATGAATTTAACTATGTATTATGTGACAATTGTAGTTGCCCCCTTTTTTATTTTGAATTTCAGTTTCATTATAACCCAGGACAACAATATATATATATATATATATATATATATATATATATATATATATATATATATGCTATACAATGACAATAACCAATGGTACCCATTGACCTTAAATTTTTGTTTTTTCACGAAACAAGATTGAAAATATTTTAGTGAAAAATATTTCTACCTATCCTAAATTGCTCGGCTTTCAAACTTCCTACTACTATTTACATGGTCATCACATATCATGTGTTGATACATATTATTCAATGTATTGATATTTTCTACAACGATTGACTGCACATATACATGAATCATACAACTAGTGCTGGCTATTCAATTGGTCTTTCTTACAGACAAAGAAGACTCACTTGTAGAAACCATGTGGCTCATGTGGAATATATAATTTATTTGACTGTTAAAACATATTGATTGAAAAGACGTATATTTAGCATTGTTGTATAGCACGTCGACGACAGCTTGGAATTTGAATGCAAGCTGGTGCATGGAGAGCGTGGTGAATATAACATTTCCTTATTATGAGGATCATTTATACATTATTGATGTTTCACAGTTAGTGGATCTTAATCACAGTTTGTCTTTAGAATTTCAGAAGATTGTCTTCATGCTCCTGATTTCTTTAAGAAAACATGGTCTGCTGTCATGACTGTCAAAGAACTGTTTGATATAGGGATTGATCCATCAACAATTCCAGATGATGGTGTGGATGACCATCAGGAAAGAGAAACATTGCATGAGGATCCTATTGCACCGACATTCTTTGCTCAGATGCTTGTTAATGTAAAGAAACATGAAGAAGAGCTACCAGAACCTGTCTACTATCGGGAACAGGATTTATCAAAAGATTGCAACAAAACAATTATTAAACTTTATACAAACAAGAAATGCAGTGACTCAAAAGAAAAGCAAGATGTATCAGCATCATTAGAGGATACATAGTATGCTCTAAAGATGGAATAGCTGACAAGGATGATAAGTCAACTACTGACTCTGAAGAAGATGAATCAGTCATGAGAGCGAAGGAAAAATGGATTCAGCGGACCGAAAGCTGCTCAAAAAGAGCGTTAAAAAAAGCAAATTATGATAAGAGGGAAGTTCAAAACACAAAAAATCCAAAAGGTGAGAAAAACAGAATGAAGATGTTAGTGAAATCTAAGCGTATCAAATAAAGAATATACCATGGGCTTGGTGATGATGTAACATTGAGAAAATTATGTCGCTGGTTATAGTTTATAAGATTATATTTTGCTGTGTGACAACTGAATTGACGAACACGACTTTTTTGGCAGTATATGAAAAAAATAAAGTATGTGTATGACGTGTTTTAAATCCCGATTAACTTAAGGCCCGTTATTTCAACTAAAACTAATAACAGAAATGGCTCACTATTGATATTGATATTATTAACCAATTATTCAGTTAATCGTACATTTATCATCAGTGCGATTCAATACCTTAATTTAGAATATAAAATTTCGCTGTGCAAGTTTTCAAATTGCTTCGATCTGAAATTGAATATCCTGACAGAGAAATGTTGTTAGCATAAAGTCTATAACTTACATCATATGAAGTGTAGCGTTGATTGCAATTTTGAAATGTTATGTTGTGAACAAGCTATTATTATTCATAACATAAAACTGTTATATGACAAAATCAAGAAACTAAACATATATTTCTCTGTCTTCCGAATTGAGAAAAATAGTGATACTCTGTTCTATCTTTTGTCAACTTTAAAGCAATTATTAATTTAGTTAACAAAATGAGTTAGAAACATAATACAATAAGCATTGTGATTCATGAAGGAAAAACAATTAACAACTTGGCCGATTTTTGAAAATAAAATTTTCAATACCACAATACTAAGTAGATTTTATTTTGACAATATTATCTCTTATTGAAAATACTTTAGTTTATTCTAAAGAAACACGGGGAGAAAATTGAGAAATTACATCTGAAAAATGAAGGAAAAAAAAACTAAAAGAAGACTAGATTAGTATAAAGCAAAAAAACAAGATTAGTATCGGTGGAATATTAAAAAAATTGAATAATTATTATGACCAATAGTTTTTTAAGAATTAATGTTAAAATACCACCAAAATTAGTCTTTGTCTTTGTAAAGATTTAAGCGAAGCTACAAACCTATCATCATCTGATTAAATTTGATTTTTTTAGGATTTTTTTTTCCACTTAGAATTCAAAAAAAAAAACGAACATTTTTTTGAAATTGATGTTTTCAAGGCAGCATATAAACCTAAAATTTTAAGGAAATTATTGCAAGAACTAAAAATAAATTAGTGATGATCGTTTCAATAGATTTTGGAACTTATTTGAAATGGAATTGGTATTGTTTGAAGTACGATCAAGAATAATTAAAGAATGTATTCAACGAGTATTATGGTCTATAAAATTTGTGTTAAAAATGCACTCAAACAATGCAAATTGTGTTGATATCAATAATGTTTTTAATTACTTACTTTTATGTTAACACAACTTGAAACGACGTCAGAGTAGAAGATTACATTTTGAAATGAAATTGTTTGATACAACAACAATTTTAAATTCACAAACAAACAAAGGTATAATTTTGTAACTAGTGGTAAGAGCAACTGGTTTCATTATTATATTGTCAAAGTGACCAATCTAATAAAAGTGTAACATATATTTAAAACCAAATTTAATAGCATACAATGTAACATAATGAGGTCATTTATTTATATGGTTATTATGAACTGATCACATTATACCATAAAATTAATTTGCATTTTAGTATGTATTCAATAAATACTAGGTTATGAATAATGTCAATGAAGTCCCAAATTAATAAAGCGTCTCCTACACATCTCAATATCATGTTGAAAGAACATATATCTGTATAATTTAATTTGATAGTATTATATAAAACATTCGGCCTTTTTCTATCTATTTATCTAAAAACATACTTATTGATGTTATTTGGTGTAGATTAACTTGTAACATTGATCATTATTATCCATATGAAGATTTATAAGTTTAATTACAATTACTAGGATGATAACTAGAAACTAGTTTATTCAAAAAAATAATAATGTGCTGTGACCAAATCACCAAAAAAAAAAAAAGTAACACCAATCTATACATCATATTCTGTTTGCTAATATTTTCATTTTGTTGGAAGATCCAAATGTTCATAATCAATTATGAAAGAATACATCTAAATGGACAGTAACACATGCTTCTAAATTTAAGATGATTATATAGATATTACTTGTTACATATATCATTTTTTAATTAACTATTGTGTACAGACCCGCGTGTGGTATCATGCTTATTATTTTTTGATATAATTTTTTATTTACCTCATATGTGTGTAAAGGTGTGTGTAATCATGAGTGTACTACGCACACCGGTCAAATCTTCTTATCAATCTCTCCATACAAGAATGCGTTCTGACATCAAATTGCCAAAGCTTCCAACTTTGAGATGTCGCCTTGGAGATAACAACTCGACGTCATCTTAGCGAATGAAGGTTTCCTCGTAGTCTTCTCCATACTTTTAAGAAATCCACGAGCAACCAACATTGCTTTATAACAATCAATACTTCCATCTTGCTTACTTTTTATCTTGTATGCTCATTTCCATGTAATGGGCTTCACCTCCTTAGACTTTGGCACAAGATCCCAAATTCATTCTTAATAAGTGCTTGCATTTCCTCATCCATTGTATTTTCCCACTTTCACATCATGAGCTTCATCAAAACAAGATGGCTCACTATCATCGAAAGGACCCGCAAGAAGATAAGAGTGGGTAATCACACAAGCTTTATTTCTATAATGTATTGATTTCACAATAGTCTTGAAGACCTTCGAGGTTGTGATGTATTATCCTCAACATTCATTTGAGCTTGTTGAACTCCTTTATTTTCTTCTTTCCTCATATCCAAAGAGGCAAGTTCATTGGTTTCATGTAAGTCTATAAAACTTACTGGTGATTGGTGATCTAGGCAACTCCACCAATTTGGGTTGGAAAGACTCGTTAATAATAGAACAGTCATTCTTATAATATATAATAACATGATTAAAAACATCTCTTAAAACCAAAAAAGATAGCGTTGGTTTCCATGCATTTTCAACCTTTCTTCTTCTCATCATATCCAACAAATATGTATTTCATTGCTTTTGCATCCAACTTAATCCAAAGAGCATCTAGAACATGAACATAGCAAATCGAGTCGAAAATCTTGAAGTGCTTAACATTAAGATTTTCATCCCACATCATCTCGTATGAAGAGTTCGTCTTAATTGGGCTAGCAGAACTCGATTAATCACATAAGCAACAAAAGACATGTCTTCCACTCACATAGCATTAGGTAAACGTTTGTCATGTAATCAACTCTTGCATGTTTCTACCAACTGTCGAACCTTTCTTTCAATCACACCATTTTGTTGTGTGTGTGCGAACAAGTGAGTTATTTTCTAAGGTCATGCTCCATACAAAAATGTAAAATCCTTTGAAGTAAATTAACCGCCAGTCCACATGCATTTGATTTTTATATCCAAAACACCTTAAAACCTCATCTTGAATTTTCCAAACTTAGATAATACTTCGGATTTCTAATTCAAGAAATACACCCAAGTATATCTGGTTAAGTTATCAATAAAGAGTACCATGCATCGAAAGTGGAATAAGATTGTTTCTTGCAAAAACCCATTATATCACTATGAATCATACCCAGTAGGCCTTGCAATGTGATAATGACAAGAAAATAGGAGACGAGGTGCTTTACCATATTAACATCCTTCACATGCATTAATGGAATCGAACGTGACAGCCTTAGGCAACCCATTCACCAAGTTTTTTATCACCATAGCCTTCAATTTGCCCGTACTAAGATGGCTCAATCTGGCATGCCAAATAGAAGAGTTGTTGTTTGGGCTCATCTTCTCAACATAAGATTTAGATGTGGATAACCAAACAAAACTTTAACTCTCTTACCAGTGTGAATGACATATGCATCCATGCTTGCAAGACCCCGTTGAAATGTTACATCATTTGAACCAAATAAAACATAATGATCCGCATCAACAACATTTGCCATCGAGAAGTGATTTTTTTGCTTCTATAACTTGCAAAATATTATCAATTGTGATACACTCGTCTCCATTAGCAATGGTGAAAACTCCTTTTGCAACCGAATGAAAGATGTTATTCGCCGTGACAACATCATTGCCATCCTAGTGATGGAAAGCAGTCACTTCCAGTGATTGGCACCCACATCTAGAATCAACAATCCAATCATCATCAAAATTTTCAAGGTCATTGCGTCCACCATCTTATGCACGACCATAAAGCATTGCCTCCAATTTTCTTTCCTTTCGATTTTCTTTCCTACACTCCTTTCAGCAGCACTTCCACCGCTTTGTTTCACTAAGCAATTTTTATGGACGTGTCAAAGCTTCCCACATAAGCAACAATTGAAAAGTGTAATTATTGTAATTCTTTCGAAGAACATTGCCTTTGGAGGTTGAAGTGTCATTATTTCCTTGTTTAAAGGTAAAAACATATGGCTTGAAAGGTTTTTTTGTTGCCCTTTTTACTTCATGAAAATAAGATGTTTCCATCACCATCCGAAATTGAAACGATATCCATTTACTTAGCCAATAATTCTTGAGAAGCAAGAAGAATTTCAAATTCCACCAAGGATGGTTTATTTGCCCAACTTTCGAATTGATGTGACCAAAGGAGTATTTTCCTTAAAAATCAACGAATAATATGACGCTTCATTTTTGCCTTCGAAATTTGACCATCCAAATCAAATGCTGAAATTTGCAGACAAAGATTTGTGACCTTTAAAAGGAATTGAGAAACTGAGAGATTAACTTTAGTTGTATTAGCTAAGTTCTCCAACATAACCACATCTAATTTTTCTTATTGAACAAACCATCAAAAGCATTTCAAATTTCACATGTCGATTTACATCCTTAATATGCTCGAACAAGACGTGAGAGGTAGTCTTCTTTGATGCAAACTCAGCCTTTGCATTTTTCACCTTCCATTTCTGCAACTCAACAGCATTAAGTAGGGCAACCATTTGATTTCTATGAACATAATCCCACAACTCTTCTCCCGAAAGATAAAATTATACATGTCTTCCACACCTTATAATTTGAGTTATTTAGTAACTCGATACCAATACCATAACTTTTGCTTGCATCCATAGCATGAAATTAATACAACTTCGTCTCTAGAAAACCACTTTAAAGGGAAGTGTTAAAATATTAAAGTGTTTTTCTAGAGTTATCTTATTGATTGTTGCTTAGAATATTCCTAATTTATTATAGGAATATCTCTTATTATGCTTTTAGAAAATTCTTAATTTGTTATGTTTTGTGGGATTATATAGACAGTCCTTGTCTAAAATATTTGTATAGACAATTCTAGTAAGTGATATATGAAAGTAATAAAGGATTAACTAATGTGACTCTATAAAGTTTCATCAACTGGTATAAATAAGATGAACATACGCTTTTTGTATCCAATTTAGAAAATCAATCGAATCAAACATATTACGTACCACTTGCTAAAATTGTCTACATATGTACTCTAGACAATGAATTGTCTAACTATTCTTACAAGCATAATAAATTAAGGATTCTCTAGAATCATGATAAGGGATATTCTTACAACAAATTAGGAATACTCCAGACCAATAAACAATAAGACGAATCTAGAAAAATGTTTTAATATTTTAATACATATGACCGAAAATAACTACTCATTTAAATCCAATTATTATTTAACTTATCTATTAGCATATTAACATATCTTCCATCCTGAAAGGAGTTAAAATAGAAAACAAAAATATCTAACATAAGTAAAGTTCAAATATAAAACAATGAGCATGATGCATTACACTCTCGAATCTTCTTAAAAAAAAAAAAAAAAAAAAAAAAAAAAATTGCCCTTTAACTTAAAGCTTTTGTATACTACTTTTTCAGATTTGTATTATGTACTATGCAAATGATCCTTGTTAACTATGTACTCCTTGTATCGTAACTAGTTTGCAAAGAAAAAAAGAAAAAAATTACGATTGAACGTGAAAATCGATAGATTGGTACTTTTTTGTTAGAAACTTATAGTACTAGATCATCCTATGAGACACATTCAAAATAATCATTATGTGTGTTCAAAAATGATAGTTGGTTGAAGTTATAGAGAAAAATGAAGCCAGTAGGTTTTAGAGTCAGTTGGATTAAAACTAAGTAATGATAAGTAAATTCAGAGAACTGATGTAAAATGATCCACTCTTTGTTTAGCCAAGTTGTTGTAAAATGATCCACTCATTGTTGAGCTAAGTTGTTTATTCGACAATAATGATGAAATAAGCGGACATATATAACAATGAATTGTAAAAAATTGATTCAAGCAATTGAGGACAATGTAATCGATGAGTAATCTTGAGATTAACATATCTGTATGTTTTAAGATGACGCCAACCAACTTTTTTTTACGCTGCAAACAGTTTGACAATTGCAACAAAGAAAAAGCCATGACCAAATTATGAATACTTCAAAAATCACAGTGCCATTTAGAAGTGTGATACCATTAGAGATAAGATGGTTAATAAAGATACTATGACAAAGATAAACTTAAAGCTTTTTCACGTAACTAATATGCAAACAACTTCAGTTTCATGTCTGCATGTGCAGGAGCGTGTGTTGGGTTCAGCATTGTTTTTATAGGTACTTACCAAATAATATGTGTGCATATCATGAAAGTCAGAGTTACAATACAGTTGTAGATCAGGCGCAGTATATATTGTCCTAGCATCCATATGCTTATTAAGCATCCTTGCTTAAACAGACCATAAATTCTTGTTCCTCCTGGCTTAAACAGACCATAAATTTCATGTTTACCGTCTTCGTTTTTTTGCAGCTTAGATTAAAACTTGAATTATGTCATCTGTAGGTTATATTTCTCTCCGTTCACTTTTACTTCTGTTTTTCTTCCTATTTTTTAACCACCAGTCAAAATACCTCTACATTTCTGTCTCCAAAACACGAGAATGGGAATTTACACTGTCCGAAGATGGATTTTACAGCTGATTGCTCAGTAAGAAAAAGTCACATTTGGTGCAAGGGTTTTTATTAGAACATGTGACCAAGTTTCGAGCTTGGTCTTAAGGGTATAAATCAACTCCATGTTTATTTCTAATTCTCTTAGTGTTCCATTCCAGTGTATTACTGATTCCAGGGCCCTCTGGTTTTTAATAATTATTCTATATTTTAAGATATGGATTTATAGACATTTGGGTAGTCTGACTGAGGTATTTCTCTTTTAGTTACTTCAATGGTCATCAGAATTAAACAGTTGGAAAAAGATCTTAATTAGTAAGTCAGTCGAGAGTTATTTTGTTGGGAAGAGTAACCAACCTTAAGATCTGAAAAATGATGACCTAAAATTAAAGTGAGTAAACAAGATGAACCAACTGGTTTCTTCAAAATCTTTATCATCTCTTAACAAAAATAAATTAAAAATAGAGAATCAGTCACTTAGATTTATTATTATGTGTAAGTTTTTACCTTACACAAGTTCCCATCGCTTGGCCAAGAAACCCTTTTAAATTGCTTTGATCCAGCCATCCAACATATAAGAACGAAATAAAAGTAGGAAAACGAAGATCTAATCGATGATTGTCAAACTTGTCAAATCCCGGCGTTGATTCTACTTTTCAATCGAAACTTTATAGGGTAAGATTAGTGAGAAATGGAAGTGAATGAGAGGGAAACAGATAGGGGGAGAGAAGAAGACCCTAGAGAGGCAGCAGCGTCATGGTCTGGATATTAGTGGTTTTTCGTATTTTATATTAATCAAACTACAGTTGAATGAATTACTTATTTATTTATGATCAAAAATTGTTAAAACGATCGAGTTTCGATCTGAGCATGAAAACGTATATGATGGTAATTTATTAAGTTAAACTAATTATAACAGATACGAACAACTTTCCGTTTATCACAGATATTAACTAAGATTTTTAATACAACAATGCAAGCAGTTGAACTTTCCATTTATATCACAATTATTAATTGAGATTGAAGTTGCATTAAATTATCTTAGTGTATAGTCTTGAAGGCAACTTAAATTCACGTTATCTCCAACCCAAACAAGAATGATATAATGTCCAAAAAATTTATGGGGACAACTTAAATCAAAACGTGAAAGTAGAGATTTAAACACTACATTGGAAAGTAAAAAAAGGACAATGCAAATGCATTTGATGAAGTATTTTAACATATATAACAATTAAATTATTAATAAATAAAGCAAATATTTTACATAATTATATTGAATTAACATTGTTAAGTGCAATATTTAGAAGTAGACATTGCACTTGATAATATCTAGTTAATTGTTTGACATGTCACTTTGATATTCTACTTATCGTTAGCATTGCATGTTTACTTTTCAATAAAATTGTAAATTAATAATGTGTCATTAACTTTACATTAAAGTTAACTATGGGCACAAACTACATTAAGGGAACATGTAGAAATAACAAAATGGATATTATAATGTTAAAGGAAATAGTTAAATGAAAAAATTGGCCAACCTCTAGGCCTCAGTACCAATGTGAAAAAATAAAGTGATTCCCAAGCACTACATTAAGGTAGAGGAATTGAAGTTTAATGCTATGTTTAAAATGGAATAGTTCTTATGCGTTAAATTTAAGGTATGTAAAGTTAATCTTGTACTACGTTTGTAATGACCCGTCTTTCGACAATCAAAAGTCGACACTAATACATACACGGTATTCACGTGTCAAATATTCGAGTGTCGGAAAGACAAATTGTTTGAGGAAAAATAAAGAAAAGATAGAACAGAATCTCACAAAACGCGACGAGCAATGTATAATATGAAAAAGTCTTTACAAAAAGAAATTGTCTTTATTATACACAACAGCAGAGTACATTAATCTTATCAGCCTAGACAATTATAACAGCTTGTCCTTATAATTGCTGATAACAACAAACAAGAACAAAACAAAACAGAACAGAACAACGGAAGAATATAAGGTACGTGAATACATCTTGAAGAATCCAACTCGTCACTTGAAAGCTCCAAAGTGTCCAGCTAAAGCTGGAAAATATGCTCGGGCCGATCCGAATATTATGAGAAAAATAACATCTGGATCAGTCTGGTAAAACCAGCGTGAGAAACTTAAATCACAAGGAA
This sequence comes from Allium cepa, assembly GCA_030765085.1. Lineage (NCBI taxonomy): Eukaryota > Viridiplantae > Streptophyta > Magnoliopsida > Asparagales > Amaryllidaceae > Allium > Allium cepa. Next base: position 524,467,812 of record CM060934.1, on the reverse strand, counting down.
TTTAATTTTTAAAACTCTTATAAAATTAAAGGTATCTCGTAAGACCATGCAGCATATAAACACGGACGGGTGTTTACCTTATGATAACCAAACCATTTTTATATAAAATCCGATGATATTATGATAATGTCTATAACACAAATACATATTAATCATAGCCGAAATTGTTATATTATTAAATTCTAGTATAATAGGTATACAATCAAGTCCGAAAACACTTATTGGAGAATGGATTCCAACTATGAAAGGGTAAGGGTCTACCCACCGATTCCGTACACCTCTCGATAAAATATACGGGAGGCTACAATACGTTGCACCTCTGCTACTCAGGATCAGCCTTACCTCTTACTGGATAGCGCCGAATATGATCACCCTCGGTTGCGGTCGAACAACCATAATGGGCCCCGAAGCATGCATAGAGATATTGATAATAGATCTTGGGATGATCATACCCTAATTGGAGCGAGTCACATAGCCATACCGCAAGTCCATGCTTTGGTCATTTTTTCGGTTGATGAGGCTTGAGGCTACGATTACCTTTTTATATAACAATCATCTTAGAATGCTAACACTCCCTCCAAGCAACAATGCAGCGTTAGCATTCATCCATACAAGTTCGTTCTGGGTCTAAATGAAACCAAAGGCAATACCTCCACTACATCCACTTTGGAATCACCCTCAGGATTAGAGGCAGGTAGTCCTTACACTTTAAAACCTCCATCTTCGATTCCATATTCTTCAAGATGTCTTCAGTTCGAAACACTTGAGTTGGATTGAAGTGGTTTTCGGATAATTTATACTTATCCGATCTCGGTCTCTTCGAAACAACTTTTGATAATTTTCGGTAAATTCAACCATGGTTCTTTAGAAAATAAATAGACAAAAGATAAGAGCGGATTTTAGCCCATAATCGCTAGTGGACGGATTTCCTTATCATTTACCCTAGAAGAACGAAACGAGATTTACACGTACAATACAACATCATTGGGATGACTGTGCCATATAACTCATATATTTCTCCTAGATATTTCCAAAGTTACGTTTTGGTCCAGTTTTGATAGTTTAGAACTTGCAAAGCTTGGTAAACTATAAAAGTCAACTCGAAAATAGGTCATCTTCTCACTAATTTTCGATCATGTTACTCTCGAAATTTGGATAAGTCATAAAAAGAAAAGTTTTAGGAAATTCTTCTGTATATCAATTTGAAAAATATAATTTGGATTTGTTTTCATGGAGATATGGTCAAAAGAAAGAGTGGTATTTTCGGGCTTAAAAATATGAGTCCGAAAATGAGTCCGAAAGAAATGCAATTTTGACCCAAAAATATTCGAAATTCGAAAATACATTCAAATGAAAGTTGTAGCCACTGAAATTCTATATGGTTTGAAAAAATAAAATCTTAATTTAGAGTATTTTAGATGAAGTTATGACTGAATGAAATTGGAGAAAAATGTAGAAGAAAGAGTTTTAAAACAAGTTTGAATATTTAAAACAAATTTAAAACTTTTGATTTTTAAAATCTTAAAAAATAACATAAGAAGCCATTAAAAGGTTCATGAAGCTAAGAAGAAGATGGAGATGCTTTTATAAAATTAGAAAAGTGAAAAATGAATGGAAAAGAAAATGGGAAAATGTTTTATATGAATTGAATATGCAAAATTACATAATTACCTTTCCAACACTACCCTCCACTCACCTCACGCCACCTCACCATGCTCCTCCACCTACATGTACACATTTTCCCCCTAGCCACCACTCCATCAAGTCAAAGAAAACATGCCATAATGTTTAGTCCTTTATGTCTTTTAAGATGTGATATTTTTTTTTATTTTAGTTGCCAAAATGTCACATCGATGATTATCTTAACTTAATTAAGTTTGTTAACCTTAATATATTCTATTAAACTATATTAAATACTTTAGTATATTGGGCATATATATACGAAAGTGTACACAATATTTCAAATAACGTTGATACGATTAAACATCGGAAATTCGAAAAACGGTTTCCGGTCACATTTTCGATTTTTTTTTCAACCGTATAATTCTATAAACAAATTTGAAAAACTATTTCACCATCATTATTTAATATTTAAAATAATTTAATTTTAATTATAAAATCTATTATTTGGATATTTAAAATTAATTAAATATTCTCAAATCAATGCTGTGAAATTCTGGGTCGTTGCACTCTCTCTTCTTAGAAGAATTTTGACCCCGAAATTTTACCACAGCCTTAAACCTAGGAACATTTAACACTACTCATTAGTCTGTATGATGTACATAGGTCATTCCTTTTGCAAAATCTAATTTGTTCACTCACTTGAATACATAGCTTTACTTTTGAATTAGCATCGTTCACTCGATTCCCTACTGCGGACTCTGATTAGGCTTCTCAATTAGAAACCTCTATTCTCCTTACATAGCCATATACTATGATAGAAAACTTTGGTTCTAAATTAAGAACCCTCACCAAGTGTTCATCGAAAAAAATCGAGTGATAGATCTTTATTCGGAATATTGTACAACACCTCAAGTCATGTACTCGAATTTTGGATTTAGAACTATGTGAAAAAGAAAAATGTTCTATGTACAACCCACGTACTTATCTTATTGATTCCTACTACCCAACTACAGTCTACCCTCCCTAAAATATTTATGAAAACATTTCATAACAATTTCAACTTAGGTTCATACATTTTTTTTTTTAAAATGATATAACTTACTTATGAAACCTTTTCATATAATCATTTTAATTTTTTACTTTGTCAATACTCTTCTACATCCTAAGAGTGTATATAAAACATCTAATTTTAAACCTTATTCATCTATTCTATTCAGATGTAGGCCCAAAATAACTTGGGCCTCAAAATTTAGTCGACCAATCCAGCCTCTTTATCCAATTGATGTGGTAAGTAGCTAAGAAAAGTAGGATGCTGGTATCCAAACCCCATCCTATAGTCTACTTTTCCTTAGACAACTCTTAGGTAAAAATATTTATTAGCCGGCCCAATAACATTAAATAAATTTTCACTTCCTAGATGTTGAAATCCAAAAGACATTGTTTAATTAAACCAAGTTTATTAAATATTCTTTTTAATTCAATTTTAATTTCATTTATCAACCCATTCTTACATCAAAGTACCTCTATATGTTGGAAACTTAAGAGCCAAATACCTAAGTTTTATTTCAAAAACCTTTTGAAATGATACTTTATTTTTAACCCATAGAAAATATACATATAGCTCGAATAACACCAAAATGATATCAAGGAAATGGGTACTACCGAATAGTATCGTGAGTCCCTTTTACCAAGAAGGCTGATATTCAAGAGAAGTGTTTACTATCCGAACAGCATATCCCTACCCAGTTTAGTCACTTTCAAGTTACTCGAACTAGTTAGTTGAAAAAATATTTCTTCTTTTTCAGACAATACTATATATATTTCCAACTAAATAGATTTAAAAAAAATATTTATCCTCCAATTTCTTTGGATTCATTCGGACTCGAACTTGTTTCAATCGTACAATGAAAAAGAGAATGATTTACTAAGTGTACTATCACATCTGCCTAAGCATACATTCGACTGTCACTTAGAAGATTATTCAGATCATCGTAAAACATACCGAGACTCATTTCCCAAACTATCCAAAGATAAATCTTACTCTCAAATTACTTTTTTTAGAATATTTATACTTTAATGTATTTTTAAGTAAAAATATTACTATTTTTCCCAAACCTTGCAAACCATTTTCCAAAAGCACCAGGATTTAAATTCTTTGAAAATTCATCTTATTTTCAAAATACTATTTAAAATTCTGATTTATAAAATCAACTGAAATATTTATTTTTAATAGACACCTTGTATTAAACCCAATTTTAACCCAATATTATCAGCGAACGCCTTATAGTCAAATTGTGAAACTTAATTCACAAATTATTCGTTTCAATGCTCCCATAAATTCAATATACCCAACCAGATTTCAAAAAGAAAATTTCTTGGAAGATTAGCAGATAATAGTCAATGCTTATAACTGGACGAGCATGACTAGCAAACCCTAAATGATAATAATAAAATAATATCAACTCTTAACAAGAATCACATCGTATGTACATATACTTATTTTTTGAAAATTATTTCTTTATATATAAAATATATTTCTAGGTAAACTTTTTTCAATTACCAATTTAAAATAATACGATGTTGATTTGCCTAGTTTAAGTGTTTAGAAACCTCTATCAACACTGTGGTGCCCCACGCCTCGACTAGAATTCATAAACCACTCAACCGATAAATCAACACAATACAAAACATTTTCATGGCACTAAAAAATATGCACTCAATATATACTCTCAAACTCATCCTAGGGTCTCACTTACTCTATCTCAAATGAGTTAACCCCACCAAAGCCTTGGCGTTCGCTCAACCTAAGCTCTGATACCATGCTGTAACGACCTGCCTTTTCGATTATCAAAAGTCGATACAAATACATCCACGGTATTCACATGCCAAACATCCGAGTGTCGGAAAGACAGATTATTTGGGGAAAATAAAGAAAAGACAGAACATAATCTCATAAAATGTGATGAGTAAAATATAATATGAATAAGATTTTACAAAAAGAAATCATCTTTATTATACATAATAGCAAAGTTGTAACATCCCGCCTTTTCGTGCGATTTAAATCGACACACGTGCCAACTCAAACCGTACGGAATGGCGGATTGTTATGGGGTAAATAAGAAAAACAGAGAAGAAATAAAATAAAACAGAATCTCACTGCGGAAGGATAAAATATAATAATCAATATATAGTTCATAAAACTGTTTACAAACATTTGCTTCTTCTTTATACAATAAATATCAGAGTTCACATACCAATAAATATCAATGCAACGGAATTAAATGGTGTAGTGGAATAATAGTAGATAATAGCAATACAAATCTTAGTCTTCGTCCTCCAGAGCTAAAACTTCAAATCCTGAAACGCTCGGACTGACCCGAGCGAATTAAAAAGACAAAACACTCGAGCCAGAACTAAAAGATCTTATGTAAGTTAAATCAACAGAAATAAATATGAGTGTAGTAACTCAAGAGATGCTCAGGATTTACATCTCCTAAGGATCCGTTAAACTATTTACTATGTAGTATATTGCGCTATTATAATAGTGTTTAATTGTAAAATAAACTTACTTTTTGTTAAGGGGTTACCCATACAGCCCTTAACACGTAATAGTCCCAGTAGTCCATCCAATATCATAGTCCCTCCTGATCGGGAAGCCACCAGAGGATACCACACCGGCTACGGGAGAAATTCAAACTCGTACAAGGCGCGATAGGGTAGGTGACACGGCACAACTAGGCAATGCCAGGGTAGATATACCAATTGCTATCCGGGCTGGTGGAAACACGCAGCGTGCAGCTACCGCCCACCTCGAACAACACCCCCAAATTAAAAATCAAAAGTGGCCACTGAATCAATCCAAAAGTCAGAGTATAATATCGAAGGAGTGCGTTCGATCAGAGGAATGACCTCATTGGCCCGAGAATCGCTCCTGTTTTAGCCACCTTATGCCAACTCACGGGAGTCGGGTCCACGTATTTACCTCAAAGGAAACGCCGCCACCATCCTACTTCATTCTGGACTCTCCACCGCGTACACGGTTGTTAAAGTGGTTTTCGGAGTTGGCAGAGAGTATGACAACTTCTGATCCCGGTCTCTTCAACAGCCAAACGTTATTATAACACCGTGGTCATTTTAAAAATAATTATACTTTCAAAACCAGAATATAATTATCCATTTCAAAACCCATAAATACGATATCATTTCCTTTTAAAACCCAAATAAAATGATATCATTTTATTTCATATATATTTCTTTTTCCAAAATCATGCCACTTTTAAAATTTACAATACCTCGAAATCAAATATTTGAATTTTTTTACTTTCAACATGATACTTCGTAATCCATAGTTTTAAAACCATAACTTTCAAAACTTAAATGGTTTGGATATTCAATAGTATATAAAATAAACAGTTGAATTTAAAATTTCTTTAAAAGTAAATAATTCCCTCTCTTTCACAATTTTTATTTACTTTAAATTCAGTCTAAACCCATAACTTTTAGATTCACTTTCAGTTTGAATAAGACACTTCGATTTCAATATTTTCAAAACTTAAGTATTTAATGAATTTCAAAACTAAGGTTGGAAATTTCAAATCAACAATTCATTTTCCTATTATTTAGTTTGAATGGTTTATATGATAAATCCACAACCATTTAAAATAAACTAAATTTATTAATGCTAAATTTTCCTTTCATTTATTTATACTAGAATTATTCATTAAATCTAGTTATAAATATCATACCTTTAAAATTTCCAATTTTAATAAGTTTACATCAACTTATGGAGTTAAATTTTCAAATAAGCTCAATTCCATGAAATCTCCAATTTATCTTTCAATCTTAATTTATTTGAATCATTTATAACTCTATATATATATATGCAAGAACTTAAACTCATACTAAATCGTATAATATAAATTATCAAATGCCATTTTTCAACTTATTCATTTTATTTAGCAGATTTATACATAGCTTAAATTCAATAATTTAACTTTGTATGTATATATAAAATATATTTATATCATATCCAAAATTAATATTTACTAAACCATATCATATCCAAACCATAAAAATTATTTCAAAATAATTATATATACACACACACACCGCGGTGCTTGTATATAATATTCTATCCTATGGTCAAGTGATACAGATATTTATCATTTCAATCCTCAATTTAAAAATAAAATGCGGTTGTATATCGTTTCAAACTTTAATCCCGAATGAAATGGAAATGCATGATAACTTGCAGTTTATATAAGATAGAACACATCATCCATTCATCCAATATCAATCATCAACCAATTTATTTCAATCCTCATTAATTTATTTCAATCATCGTCAGTTTAAACAATCATCGATATATAGCATATGCAATATAACAGGAAATAAATGACAGTTATTAACTAACAGTTTATATTCAAAATAAATTTAATAACTGTTTAACTATCAGTTTTTACGCAAATAAATAAATTTTAACTGTCAAATTTATATGCAATAATAAAATTAATTAACAGTTAAATTAAATAAATGCGATTTAACAGAGATAATGAATAAAATATGCCAAACAGTCATAAATAAATTTCGACTCATATATAAAATCAATTTAACAAACATAAGAAATTTTAGAAGTTGTGAGTGGGTTAAAACACTCACCTTGTTGAATTTAAATTGAATTCAAATCCAATTTAAACCCAAAAATTGAACGGTCTCCAAATTCATCCAAACCAGCGTCAACAGATCCAGAATTTAATTACGATCCTAGCAAAAAAACTGCGCGTGAAACGGATAACGTATGAGAAAGTTATTAAGATTTTAACATTTGAAATAAAAATAAATATTAAAATTAAAATAAACCTAATTACTCAGCTACATGTCATCTACCCCCATCTTCATTCACGCGCAAAAACATCTACAGGAAACGAAGCCGAACATACAACCTTAGCCGCCCCCTACAACGTCCAAACGTTGACCAAACACGCCGAGCCACGTCGATCCACCTTCACCATCGCTCCAGTCACCTCAAGCCGCCCCCACCCTGAACTCGCGTGTGCCCCTTGGTGTCAGGAACCACCTCCGCCGCCGTTTCCTCTGAAAGCAAATCTCGGCGAATTTTTGACGCTTATAGCACGAACGAACATCACTGTGGTGGACTGCACGACCCTAGCTTCCCAATGCCACTTCCTGATTGAAGATCGGGTGACGATCCACCGTCGGATCGTCAAAACCCTAAAACAAACGATCCATAATCAATCTTGATTTCTGGGCAAACGGTCAATCGGATTGAAAAACGAATTCCAGTAGAAGATTATGCTCATTGAGGACTTCAACATATAATTTTTCCGGAATTTTCCGAGAACGTTGAATTTTGACTTTGATTTTGAAATTGTGTTTGGATCTAAGATTTTGCATCCATTGAGGAAGAGAAAGAGTTGAGGAAATGAACGTACAGCTAATGAGGATAGATGGAGGCTAGGGTTTAGAATTGGGTTTATATAGGTAGGTTAGAAACTTGAATAGATGGATCAGGTTGGATATACGTGCTAGCTCCAAAGTGGCCCAAAAAGCTCGTTTTGACTCCGGAACGAAATTGGGTAAACCCATATATCGAAATAGGTGTTTTAAAATATTCTGAGCGCAATGGAAAAAGTTTCACGTCCAAATTCGATCGTATGAAGAAGTTATGCTGAAATCAATATTTTCAAATTGATTTCAAATTGATTTCAATTAAATCGATTTCAAGGCATTTCGCGTTCGTACGATCAAACGACAAGTCTGATCACTACGAAACTTGAAACCCTACAATAATTCACTGTTACGGATCCGATGAAACTGGTTTCGTCGAAATCCGAGTCCGTGACCAAAAAGGCTATTTTCATATAAATTAAATAAATTGATTAAATCCAATTTTATATTTTAAATTCTAAAATCGACAATTTTATCATCTTTATATTACTCAACATTTACAATGATTTTAAACAAAGTTAGATGTCAAATTAAATGTTGATTCCATCATATGTTTCGGCGTAAATTCAATTTTCATTATATTCATCAATTATAAATTATATTTTCAATAATTACACTGAATTCACCATTCATTCTTTTTATTCAATTTATCGTGATCGAATGGATGAGATTAACATTGGGTTCAAAGTTATTATCTTAATATTCTCAAAATTTAACCTAACCCTTAACTTAACATAATATTTAACATTTAATCTCAATTAATTTCAATGACTAAATTTTTTTCCAAATTAAAATCCAATTAAATAAACAGATCTTAAGTCCCATCTCAATCTAAAGTAACTCAATTCCCTCACTACAGAATTTATTTCAATTTCTTAAAATAACCCCTTTATTATAAATTTAATCCCATTTATTTTAATAAGTTTCAAATTAAGCAGATTGGATTCAATTTCATCCTTTCAGCTTACACTTAAGGTTAGGTTAAAATCAATTTATAACGTATTTCCTCTTTAGCTATTACTTTATATATTCCTCGTATAAATTTATCAATTAATTCAAATTATTAAAGTAACGCTCATAATAAATATGATCCTATAATTACTCACATTTTAAATAAACGTTATTTCATTTTCCATTAGTGTAACATTCATTTATCTTATTATTACTCATTACACATTAACAAGTAAGCAGGTAATTTATGATATATGTTACAAATTTTTATTAATTACTATTCATTATTATTAACCTAAATTTAGCATTACTTACCTCACATTAACCTTGTTACTTAAAATCCCTATCCAATTTCAATTAATATTCAAATGGATACATTTACTCCTTTCCGTTATGTTATTAATTATCATCAAGGCACACCTAATTATCTTTATTGGTAAATGAGTGAATTTACTAGTAACCCACTATTATAATCTTTAATATACTTGTATATTATTATTTTACCCTTTTATTTCCCATTATAAATATATGCACACATACAAATTAAGATTCTAAATCCAATTTATTATTCCATCTAGGCTCCATTCCTTCACTTTATGCATAATTAGCATTTCCTATTCAATTTGTTACATCCACTTATATTCACTTTATGAATAAATCGGTATTCCATTTAATCCATTAATTACTAATTTTAATTATTGCAATTTATTATCTAACATACAATTTGAATCTATTTTCTAATTTTCACCTTTCAATTAATTAACACCTTACAATAGTTAAATAAAAAGGGATTGTACTAAATAATAATTTTTATTTTCATTGATGAATCCAATACTTGCCTTTATTTACTTATTTTAACTTTATATCCAAATGCAACAATTTCCACTATTACAAATAAATTGCAATATATAATTTAATTTGTAGATTTTAATTACCCTTGATACATCTAATTTCAACATTCTCTTTTATATAAATAAATAAGATTTCTATTTCTTTCTAAATTTAAATTAAAATCCTATTAATTTAATTCATTTTAAACGTCGAATTTACACGGGTCATTACAAAAGTACATTAACCTATTAGTAGCCTGGACAGTTATAATAACTTGTCCTTACAATTGCTAATAAATATAGATAAAAACAAAACAAAAAAGAACCGTAGAAGAATATGAGGTACGTAAATACATCTTGGAGAATCCAGCTCGTCATCTGAAAGCTCCAAAATGTTCATCTAAATCTAAAAAGTATGTTCGGGCTGACCCAACATTGTAAGAAATATAACACCTGGATCAGTTTGGTAGAACTAGCGTGAGAAACTTAAATCATAAGGAATTTTATTTATTTAACTTGTAAAACCCTTGTAAGATCAAAGGTATTTCGTAAGACCATGCTGCACATAAACACAGACGGGTTTTACCTTATGATAACCAAACCATTTTTATATAAAATACGATCATATTATGATAATGTCTATAATGCAAATACATATTAATCATATTCGAAATTGCTACATTATTAAATTCCAACATAATAGGTAACAATCAAGTACGAAGGCACTTATTGGAGTATGGATTCCAACTATGAAAGGGTAAGAGTCTACCCACCGAATACGTACATCTCTAGATAAAATGTATGCGAGGCTACAACACATTGCTCCTCTACTACCCAGGACCGACCCTACCCTTACTGGATAGCGTCGAATATGATTACCCTTTGGTTGCGATCGAACAACCATAATTGTCCCTGAAGCACACATAAAGATATTGACATTTGATATTGTGATGATCATACCCCCGATAGGAGCGACCCATATAGCTCTGCCGCATGTCCCTTTTTGGTCATTTTTTGGGTTGATGACACTTAAGGCTATGATTACCTTTTTATATAGCAACCATCTTGGAATGCTAACACTGCCCTCCAAGCGGCAATGCAATGTTAGCATGTATCCATGCAAGTTCATTCTAGATCTGAATGAAACCGAAGGAACTACCTCCACTACATCCATTTTGGAATCACCCTTAGGATTACTAGCAAGTAGTCTTTGAACTTTAAAAATCTCCATCTTCGATTCCATATTCTTCAAGATGTCTTCCGTTCGAAACGCTTGAGTTGGATCGAAGTGGTTTTCGGATAATTTATACTTATCTGATCCGGATCTCTTCGAAATAAATTTCAATAATTTTCGGTAAACTCAACCCCGGTTCTTTAGAAAATAAACAGACAAGTGATAAGAGCGGAGTTCACCTCCTAACCATTAGTGGGTGGATTTCCTTATCATTTACCCTAGAAGAATGAAACGAGATTTATACATACTATATGGCATCATTGGGGATGACTGTGCCATATAACTCACATGTTTCTCCTATATATTTCCAAAGTGACATTTTGGTCCAGGTTTGATAGTCGTTTATTTGACTATCAATAACAATCATTCAAACATTGATTTAATTTCATATGGGATCCACTAAGCCTTTAGTAATTAATCCTTACTAATAAAATCATTTTATAAAACTTGATAAAAAGATCTTTACACAACACTATTTCCCAAAACCCTTACTTCCTTTTTATACTTGGGGAACATTTATACTTATCTTAGCGGTAAATATCGAAACATTTGGAAAATTATCTTTTTTCAACTTCCTTTTGAAAAAATTACGTACGATAAACTGATCCACTTATTCTTTGTAAAAAATCCCTTTTAAAAGCTCACTTCATATTTAAAGACCTTTATAAATTTCCAAAATCAATATATAAAACACTTTTATACATCTACAAGTCAATTTACAAAACCTCTTTACAAACCTCTAAAATCATTTATGAAACATTTCCCTATTTAAAACTCCTTTAATAAACCTTCTTAAGAAAATTCTTTGCAAAATATCTTTTGCAAACTCATCCTTTTAAATCACTTTAAATAAACCTTTTTGCTTAGTAAAACCCATTTTATAAACAAGTTATTATTTATAAATACTTTTATAAAATAATTATATAACTTGAAAATCATTTATAAACCTTAAACCCCAAATTGATTAAAGAATTAAAGTTAATTCAAAACCATACATTATAATTTCAAAAGAGATTAACAATCCCAATGGTAGTAATTTAAGTTACTATTTAACATCAATTTCACTCTCAGGTCACTTAACCATTCTTTTACACAGGTCAACATATATATATATATATATATATATATATATATATATATATAAATGCAATTCATATCCAAGTCAGGGAATAACAAGTCAATACAACTCAACTAGCATACGCATGTCCAAATAACATAATAGTAAGATGGTGATTTGTCTTCTCAAATAGGTGTCCAATAATCAAGCAATCAACTTATAGTAGAACAGAGATTTATTCTACTAATACGTATTTTCATATAATCAAATAATCTATATTATACTCATTCACAGTTATATGGTTCCTTAATAGTATCGACACTTGAATCTCTTGTATTCAAAACAATCTTTTAAAAAATGTCCCTTTAAAACAATTTGATTCTCAAAAACAAAAGATTTAAAACTTAAAACTCACTTTTAAAATGATTAATACAAGTTAAACTCTTATTAAATCATAATTAATCTTTATTAAATTTAAACTTAACTCAATTATAAATTAATAAATAATTAAACTTAATAAATAATTTATGTATAAAATAAACCCTTAATTGATCCTTAATTGATTATTAAATAAATATTTAAAACCTTTATTAATAATTAACTATTAATTAATCTCAATTAATCAATCAATCTTGTAGTTTAAACTTAAATAATAAACTAAACCTTTAATAGATAATTATTTATAAATTAAAATCTTAATTAATTTGTAACTAAAAATAATTTAAAACTTGATTAATTAAATAAATAAATAATAAACTATATAATTAGTTAATAATTTATTAAAATTAGTCTTATCTTTAGACGATAATTAATTAGAAACTAACTTCATTAATTAAAGTTAATAAACCTTGTTTAATACATAATTAATTATTAAAAACCTAATTAATTAATAATTATTTATTAAATCCTTAATTAACTTCTTAAAACAATATTATTGGTTTATAAAACCTTTACAGTACAATTAAAGTATAAAAACTTAACTTTTCAAAAAAAATCAGATTTTTATCGAAACTACATCCACAGCGACTATCGTTATGGATGCCGTTACTTAGAAATGTTTTCTAAGTTTACTAACTTTAAAACCACTTTCTTAACTTTTCTTTAACTTTAAAACCATTAGTAAAAGATGTAGGATCTAGATTAACCCTAGAGGGGGGGGGGGGTGAATAGGGTTATAGCAAATTTTCTCGATTTAAACACAGAAATAAACTGCAGAAATAAATATGCTGAAAAATAAATCACACACAAAATTTACCCAGCTTCGGCAACCCCTGCCTACTGCTGCATTCACAGATTTCTATTAGAATTAAACAGTATCACGCTTACAACAACTCTACTAGACTCGCAGACCCTTTTGCTCCCGCTCACAAACACTCTACTAGACTCGCACACCCTGCTCCCGCCTATAGAGTTTCGCTCACTCGCAAACACTGCTCCCGCCTATAGAGCTTTGCAAACTCGCACACCCTGCTCACTGAACTAACTCAAAATAGACAATCTGACACTACCTAAACCTAGGTGGTGATTTACCTAAATTCTTTGATTCGTAAAATAAAAACAATAATTAAGAACAATAGAAAAAATAACCCTAAACTAATTAACAATATTAATAAAAGCCTATAGAAACAAAACCCCTTTTTTACTTGGACCCTAAATAAACTTTAGCCCTTTTATAAAACAAAACCGGCCCCTTGTTTTTATTAACCCGATCCACTTTCTTTTGAGAAGAAAAATGGCGGCCTCTTTCTGATTAGGGCTTCGTTCCCTTTTGTTCCAGTTAGGGCTTCGGCTCTTTGTTGGCTTCGGTTTCTTCAATTGATCTGTGATATGTTTCCATAGCTCGCTGCTTCTCTGATGGTTGGCTATTGGATGTTTTGCAGTTGCTCGATCGAGTTCGTTGCTTGTGAATTCGGTATGTACTGTGTCCTTTTGCTTTTCTAAATTGATACTTGAACTCGATGATTCTAAATGCCGATGATGATTAGGGTTTTAATAGGATGAATTCCTATATTTGCGTTCATATAAATTTGATTGAATTTGTCAAATTCTTTATCTCGGCCACTTGATGATGCTTGAATGATTGAGATCGATTCTGACTTTTTCATATGCGTATTTTTGTTTCTTGCGTCCCACAGCTTTGATGTTGACTTGTTCATATTTCTTGCTTGGTTGGTCACGGCTTTGAATTGAATTCGTGATTTGTGATATTTGACTTTGTCAATTTCGTATATTTTCGACTGTTGATTAGTTGATAATTTGAGTCTGCAATGTTATTCTTTGACTTGTCTACTGTCACTTCTTCGAGCTAAATTGTTGTTTGTGGTCAATTGCTTCGAGTTGATCTTCTAGCTGGTGCCAGTTTGCTGTGACATTGTGCATTTCATTCTGTTTGATGTTGCACTTGGTTATTTTGTTCATCTGTGTATTGCTGCAATCTTCATTGAGCTTGTATGCTTCAAGTTGCCTTGACTGGTTCATACTTGTTGAACTGGTTTTGGTTGTTGCAGTATGTTACTGCATTTGGTCTGAGTCACTTGTATCCATTTTCGAGTTGCACACTTTGATTTCACCCTGTTGAGTACCTGTAGTTGCTGTTATATCACTTCCTATTACATTTATTTGCTTGTACTTGTGTTCTGGTCATTGCTTTGTTGTGTAGCTGCTATGCAGTTGCTATGCATCACTGTGTATCATGTAGCTTTCATACTTGTGTACCTGTTCAGGTTCACCTTTGCTTCAAATTGCTTCATACTGCTACTTGGTTTATTGATGTATTCATGTCAGTTGTCATGTTGTTTGTGCACTTCACTGAATTTCACTACCATACTTATACTTGCATTGCTGTTTGGTCATTTTGTACTTCTCTTATGTACACTTGCACCTGTACTTTGACACTTGCATGCATTTCTGTAGCTGGTCTTTGTTGCATTCATGTTGCTCCCCTGAACATAGTTGCATTATGTTGGCCGAGCTTTGATCAGTTGCATTGTTCATGACATGTTCTCTGTTCATTGTTCATTGCACTGTGTTGCATTACAATCATTACTTCCTGTTCCCTTCATGTAGCTTGTTCTTTACTGCCTCTATTATGTATGCATTTGCATATTGCTGTTGTTTGAATATTGTTGGATGCCATCTTCATGTACTCGATATTGTGGCATGTTTGTGGCTGAAATTGTATGCATCATATATGCACTGTGCACTAACTTGAGTCTGGTTCTTCACTTGGAATTGCACTTCCTGTTTGCTGTCATGTTCTTGTGCTCGAGCTCTTTGCATACTTCATGTGTGCATTTGAGTTGTTTGTGTCAGTTGCTTGTAGTCTTCGCCATGTTGCAGTTTGTAGTGTTTGGTTACTGATGCATTTGGTATTGGCACACATGTAAACTTGTGTATCTCTGACCTTTTGGTTATCTTGGTGGCTTGAGCATTTGGTCTGTGTTACATTGTTCCATGTGTCTTGCCTTTGACTGTTTGCAACTTGACACTGTTGTACACTTGCTCTTGTTGGCTGCGCATACGAGTTGGCGAGGCAGTGCACACGTGTATGAATGTACACGTGTGTATTGCAGCCACTTATGGTTACCTGTCCCTGTAATATCTATCAAGTGTATATATCGGTGTGCACGGCCTTGTGGCATATACAGTAATATACTGTGTATGTCACAAGTTGTTCGTGTATGATGAATTCAAATTTAAATGATGACGAACAACCCAAATAACTGAGGCAAATATCATTTTCAAAATTCACGTTTTATTTTATATCACAAAAATATTTTATTTTCAATTTTACTGCGTTAGTTTATATTTTTGCAGATTGCTCAGATGCTGGATTCAAACCGAAATGCAGTTGAAGACAAAATACGAGTGTGAGTGATATGTAGTGAGGTTATCAATGTAAAAATATTTGTGATGTAATCGTGATGTAATCAGAAATGTATATGTATAGTGAGAGCATGAATTTGTACTATTCAAGTTTGTAATAAATATTCGTTTGAATAAAATATTCGTTTGAATTCAAAAACTGTGTAACTTGTTCTGTTTGAATTCAAATTCAAATTCTGTGTAATTTATTTTATTCAACAGATATTTATCTAACCAAATACATACTATACAAAAAAAAATTTGTTTGAATAAAATTTCTGTTTGAATTCAAAATCTGTTTAACTTGTTTTGTTTGAATTCAAATTCAAATTTTGTGAAATTTAATTTTATTCAACAAATATTTATTTAAACTATGAAAAACAAAATAGTACATTACCAAATACATTTAAATGAATGTATATATGTTTATTATCATCAAACAAAAATCATATAGCGCAAAGCGCATATTCAACAAAAGATTTGGAAACTAAAAACAGAGTATTAAAAGCTTTAACTTTAAAACTTTAAAACAAATAAACAAAGTTTCCCAAAATTTCAAATTTCGCTTAACATAACTTTGTAAGCTAGTTTACGTATGTCATCACATGCAAAGTTGATCTACAATAACATAACCAAAATTCACATACACTTCATGATCTAATTTAACATACCATGTCACATCTAAGTTCATGACTTTATGACTAAACATATCACTTAAACCATCATTTTAAAATCTAATGTTAAACTACATATTAACAACATGCATATCATCCAAATCGTACCATAATCCAACCAACAAAAAACATATTTTACAACCAATATAGATCATAAAATAAGGTTGAATCTTTACAAATAGGTTAGAAATTTACTCACCAAAATTTTGTAAACTCTTTTGAAAAATTGAAATACTTTAAAACTTGCAAAGTTTGATAAACCACAAAATCAACTCAAAAATAAGTCATCTTCTCACTGATTTATGATTATGTTACTCTCGATATTTAGACATATCATAAAAAGAAAAGTTTTAGGAAATTCTTTTCTTTACAATTTGAAAAATAGAATCGTTTAATTTGGATTTGTTTTGAGGGAAATATGGTCAAAATAAGGATTATATTTTCAGGCTTGAAAATATGGGTCTAAAAACAAGTCAGAAAGAAATGCAATTTTGATTAAAAAAATTCAAAATTTGAAAAAGCTATTCAAATGAAAGTTGTAGCCGTCGAAATTATATGTGGTTTGAAATAAAGAAAATCTTAACTTAAAGTAGTATGGAAGAAGTTATGGCCGAATGAAATAGAAGAAAAATGAAGAAGAAAGAGTTTTACAAAAAAATTGAATAATTAGATCAAAATTAAAAATTTTGATCTTTAAAATCTTAAAAACTAACATAGGAAGAAATTAAAAGTTTCATAAAGCTAAGAAGAAGAAGTAGACGCTTTGATAAAATTAGAAAAGTGAAAAATGAATGGAACAAAAAAATGGAAAAATGTTTCGTATGAAATGAATATGCAAAATTACCTAATTACCCTTCCAATACCACCCTTTACTCACCTCACGCGACCTCACCAGCTCCTCCACCACCATGTACATGGTTTCCCCCTAGGGACTACTCCATCAAGTCAAATAAAACATGCCATAATGGTTAGTCCTTTTGTCTCTTAAGATGTGATATTTTTTATAGTTGCCAAAGTATCACATAGATGATTATCTTAACTTAATTAAGTTTGTTAACCTTAATATATTCTCTTAAACTGTATTAAATACTTTAGTATATGTGTGTATATATATACAAAACTGTACATAATATTTCAAATGACGTTTATACAATGGAACGTCGAAAATTCGAAAAAGGGTTTTCGGTCACATTTTTTATTTTTCTTCGAACTATATATATTTGTAAACAAATTTGAAAAACTCTTTCACCATCATTATTTACTATTTGAAATATTTTTATTTTAAATTACAAAGTCTATTATTTGAATACTTAAAACTAATTAAATATTTTCAAATTAAAGCGATGAAATTTTGGGTCGTTACAATATTTATTTCTATAAATACAATACAATTTAGTATAATCAGGCATTTTTTTCAAATTGGGTTCTGGGCCATTATCCAAACAACTCAGATCCAGGATTGGCTTTAGTAGTGATAAATACTTGCACTAAATCAGCCAATAACAAAGTAACTTAACACTTTCATTATAAAATTTTCCACTGAATCCAAAAGACTAATAGGAAGGATTAAGGATAATTTCATAATTGTCATATTGAAATTCAATTTGAATCATCTAGTAAATACATCCAAAACATTGATTTTGTTTGAGAAAACAAATTAAAATTTTAGTATCATAGGTAATTACGTATATTTAAAACTAAACAAAAACATAAGTAAAAACACCCTCCGAATACATAAATTTTTAACAACAAGAGTTATACATTTAATCAAGCAGAGCATTTATTTGATATTTAGAGGACCGAACTCATCTCCTCCAAAACCTCTATTTAGACGTCATACCACTTATCACTTGAGCTGGTGGTCCTTGACCCAAATACATCACTGAAATCATTAATAATAAGAAGAAAATGGATATGCAAATTAATAGTGTATTAGTGGATATTTAGATAAAGATTGAGATGGAAGCTCCTCTACAACCTTAGTTTTTAATGTTTTCTTTAAAACTAACTAGTTGGGGTTTGGGGTTTGATGTTGTATAAGCAGAAATTGTTTTCATGAAGTATATATATGTGACAAAGAAAGAAAAAGATGAAAGAACAATTTAGTAATTTTACGATGATTTTACAAGAGGAGAATGAATTATTTAGTTATCTCCTTGGGAAAAAAAGTAAGATTAGAAGAAAACATTTTTCTTCCCTTTATTCAGATTAATTATTCATTTAACAATTCCCAAACTGAATTATTGTGTGACTCAAGTATTGTAAATATAACGTTGTACAAACACAATTCTTATAGTTCAAATAGATAGAGAATCATCATGCAATGGATGTATTGTGATTTTACTAGAATAAATGTCGGAAATCAAAATTTGAATCATGTGCAAGTCTATGAAATGATATCTTATTCAATGTGTACACTAAAAGGAGTATTATTTAAAATATCACATTCATGAATGTATAGGATTTAGTTTAGAAAGATTAAACTAAATATGCAATTTAAAGAATAAAGTAAAACTAACTGTTTAATACAGGCCCGTTACAGTTGAATTCTCAACCGCTCAAGCATACTGTATCGTTCGTATGGTTACCATCTACTATGATAAAGGCTACATTAACAGTTCTAGATTTTGGTAACCGTTGTAGAACATACTAGCTATACATAAAAAAATATTGTATTGTATAGTAAAGCACTCAATTTAGAATAAAGCTAGTGAAAGTAATTTTTACTTTAGTAGTATGTGATTTTCAAGCGTTAGTAACATGTTAACGCATGGTTTTTCTATAAACAACAAAACTAGCTTATGGTAAAAATTTGAACCATTGATATTTATCAACGATAATCTTCATAATCGATAAAATTTGAATAAAAAAAAAATTAAATTTAAAGATGTAACTATTAACCACCGTAAATGGTTACGGTAACGGTTTAAAAAAAATTATACCTTCAACAACAGTTGTTTTTACGGTTGGAGGTAATAACAATGGTTATCGCAACTGTAACGATCCTAGTTTTAATGTATTTTTGGGTTTCCCCTTTTTCATTGAGACTAGTCAATACTTAGTTTCTACGATGACATGAAATAATTTGAACCTGATATTATTGATTGGGTTTAGGAATGAAAATATGGTAGGTTGGAGCAAATTTTTCATACCATAGACCCACCTTGAGTTTGCTAAAAGTTGTCACATATTCACTGTATGAATCCGATGAGAAGTTGGAATTTTGCTTCAACACGAGACCTGTACAGATCAAGGTAAATCTATCACCCCAAGATCCGTTGTTTCTATTTGAACTGTCCACTAATTTACATCATCGATCTATTTATATGAAAGAAAGATGGACATTAAATGTAATAAGAATGAGCATGCATTAATAAAGGAAAATAATAAAAATAAAGTTTTCGATTGCAACTCTAAAAAATATGAAGGAAATTAATAAATATAAAGTGTTCAATTGCGGTTCAAAAAATATTTATTTTATCATGCAATCAGCAACAATGAATCTTAATTCCATAAAAGTACTAAAATTTATTGAATTGAACATTATATTATTTATACAATATAAAAATCTATGTAATAGATCAATAAATTATTGTTGTAATTAGATACGTTATGAGATCTTACGAATATGGGTCGTGTTCGGTCGGGTTTGTCATGCCCCAACCCAATCCTAAACTTAATGCTTAAGAGCGGTTAGTGGCCTACCCGCTATTGTGACACAATGGGGAGGGTCTTGATGAGAAAACCAACAGTGGCCCTACCTGGTTTAGCCCCTAAACATGCCCTTTTATCATCCCTACTTAGATTTTTCACCTTTAGTTGGCTCTAATGAATGTAAATTAAACTTATTATGTATATTGTCATTCTAAAACTTATTATTTATTTTAAGTACCAACTAGCAATAGTTAGTTGAATGGATTTAAATCATTTAGAATTTAAGATTTCTTATTTAATTAATTAAACAGGAAATTATCGTCAATGACAAAATTCTCAGCGTTTTAGCCTCAATGATAACCTTCTATATTTTAGCCTGAAGGACAACTTTTTTTAGGTATCAGTTTTTTAGTTATTGATGGCATTTTTTAGGTATCAGTTTGTAGTTATCAGTAGTAGGTTTTAGGTATCAGTTTTTAGCTCGGCGGTAGTTTTGGAAGAATGTTTGTCCTTATAAATAATTTTGGAAGAATGTTTGTCCTTATGAATAATTTTTAGGAGAATGTTTGTCCTTATGGTTAAAATATTGAGGTCGTGTCTTTGATGCAAAATATATACAAATTTTTGTCCTTGAAATTAATTCCCCCTTAATTAAATCATATGGAATAGAATGTAAAATAGCTCGAGGGTAATAAGGAGAACCATGCATATATTTTTAAATATTTTAAATTTTGATACTTAAATGTAAAATTATTTAAAGAGAGAATTAAGTGAATCTTGTTAATAATTGTAAATAATATAAATCAAGGATTTGAAAGTAGAATATCGGTAGATAATTAAAACAAGTCTTGATTTTTTTAGAATTAACGAGTCATGGAAATTCATTTGTCTCTAATTAGTTAATATAATAAGATACTATTTGTCTTGTTTTGGTCCTAAACCATCGAATTAGACCGTAGAGAGCTCTAACTACTAAGTGATATCTGGAGATGTAATTTAAAAAGGAATATTTATATATAATTCAAATTGATTTTTACAATTGAAAATTTGGCAAATAAATAACTGAAACAGAATAGTGCGAAAAGGGGAAATATACAATATAGAATGGTCTAGTCATTAAAGCACCATGTCCATTATAACTCTTTATTATTGCGATCACAACATAAGTTAATGATTCAACTATAATATTTGGCTGAAAATAAAAAGGAACGATCAAAATTAATTGCTAAATGCAACAAATGTAGTGGACAATTATTATTTGTGGCAGAGTGATTAAAGTGCCAAAAGTTGGATTTCCTGTTTCTAAATTTACTTGCCTCCTATCTCTCATTGCCTTCCTTGCTCACATTACATGCACTCTATTAACTATCGCTTAACTAATTTGGTTGCTTCAATCCTCATATCTGATTTCTAAGCCATCATAATCCCCAAATTCTTTAGCCGGTGGCTTTTGTTTATTCTTCTATATCTTCTTCCTGTTATCATTGATTTATCATCTTCCTCCATCATACTAGTTTGAAGTTCAATGTAGATGCCTCATCAACCACAGTTAATCATCACCGCCAACGCTAAATAGTGAATATGTGATCTCTCCTTCGACAACATCTTAGTTTGCTTCAACTTCCCCAATTTTCTATCAAGCAATGAAAAAGTTACAAACTATGACAATGTTAGAGGTCATTCTGGAATTTATGGTTGTTATACCGTGACACCAAATGAAATACCAAAAGCATTAGAGGTTGATGGTTCCTCTCCCTATCCCGGATCTCGCCCCCTCGGGTATTTATCTCCT
This sequence comes from Allium cepa, assembly GCA_030765085.1. NCBI lineage: Eukaryota > Viridiplantae > Streptophyta > Magnoliopsida > Asparagales > Amaryllidaceae > Allium > Allium cepa. The sequence goes on along the minus strand of CM060934.1, from coordinate 524,445,665 downwards.
TAAACTCGAATATTAGTATTGTTAACAAAACTTAAAATATATCGGTTGGTGGCGTATCTAATGAGTTGAACATGGTTGTGAATCTGAGTCGCAACCATGGTCGATCAGCTCTCTTTAAAAGGAAAATGTAACATGTAGGTTCATATACTCTGAAACAATTTATAGTGGACATTATTGGTAAGGATGCCCCCTATAGAAGTAGTCGTCGATGACGGCATATCTTTTTGAAAGGATCGCCAGTTGGGTTATAAAAGAGTTAGTTGTAACGACCCGTAAATTTTATGCATTTAATTTGGTTGAATTAATGAGTTTTGTAATTAAATTTAGTAGAAAGAAAGAAAAAAAACTTTACAAACGAATATTGAAATGAACGCTAAATTAAAATATATAAATGGTGACTTAAAACCTATTTACTAGCAATTTGAATAAATTTCAATAAACGAAATGGGGTAAGTAATAAACCTGGATATAAATTCATTTAAAGGGAATTTATTTAATATGTTAATGTAAAGTTAGAAAATATTGGAATAAATGATAATTCCATTTTTGTAAGCAGTTATTATAAGTTACATGTTTGGATAGAATTAGTAATTGATGGATTAAATGGTAAGTAATTAGAATTTAATCCTATAAAATTTGGAAACTGGATGTAATGTAAAGTAATAAGGTTAGTGCAATACCCATTAATGAACAGAATGAAATGAGACTAATATAAATGTATATTAGGTTATAAATCAATTTGAATGAAAAAAAAAGAACGTAAATATTGATTGATGAATAAATATACAAGTATATTAAAGGTTATAATAGTGGGTTACTAGTAATTCACTCATTTACCAATAAAGATAATTAGATGTGCCTTGATGATAATTAATAACATAACGGAAAAGGGTAAGTGTATTCATTAGAATGTTAATTGCAATTGGATAGGGATTTTAAGTAACAATGTTAATGCAAGGTAAGTAATGCTAAAGTAAAGTCAATAATAATGAATAGTGATTAATTCAAAATTTGTAACATATATTATAAATTATCTACTTATTTGTTAATGGAATTAGAAGTTGTAATAAGTGATAATAAAATGAATGAATGTCACACTAATGGAAACTGAAATAATGTTCGTTTAAATGTTGAGAAATTATAGGGCTGTATTTATTATATGCATTACTTTAATAATTATGATTAATGGTGAAATTAATACGAGAAGTATGTAAAGTAATAACTAAGAAAGGTAATACGTTATAAATTGATTATGACCTAAACTTAAGTGTAAGTTAAAGGTTGAAATTGAATCTAATCCATTCAATTGAAAACTTATCAAAATAAATTGGATTCAATGTATAATAAATAGGTTACTTTAAGAAATTGAAATAAATTCTATAATTGGTGAATTAAGTTACTTTAAATAGAGATGGAAAATGGTTTAAAGAATTATAAATTAATAAGTAAATCAAGATGATGGAATTTATGAATTATAGAATTTGAATCTTTAATAGTGAGTTAATTTATTAAATTTATAATAGTTGGATTTATTGCCAATAAATGAAATCAAATATTTAATTATTATGTTAATTTAAAAATTAAGTTGAAAACGGAAAATATTTATGTGATAATTTTTAAATCCAATGGTAAACCCTTCTATTTGAAATTATGAATGGAATAATTATGGGTAAATTCAATTTAATGGAAATTTTGGAAATTTATCTATAATTTTGAATTTTATGAAATTGAAGATTTCTATTGATTAATCTTTAATAAATTGACTTTTAAAAAAATTGCTAAATCATTGTAAATGTTTGAAAATTATAAAGTGATAAAGATTGCAAAGTTCAGAATTTTTAACGCGAAATTTGATTTAATTAATTTGTTTTAAATTTATTTAATTAATATAAAAATAGCCATTTTGGTCATGGGATTTCGACGAAACCAGTTTCATCGGATCCGTAACAGTGAATTATTGTAGGGTTTCAAGTTTCGTAGCGATCGGACTTGTCGTTTGATCATACGAACACGAAACGCCTTGAAATCAATTTGGAAATATTGCTTTCAGCATAACTTCTTCATACGATGGAATTTGGACATGAAACTTTTCCCATCGCGTTCAGAATATTTTAAAACACCATTTTTGATATATGGGTTTACCCAATTTCGTTCCGGGGTCAGAACGGGCTTTTTGGGCCATATTATCGTTAACACGTTTGTTTATCGGATCCATCTACTCTATTTCTAACCTACCTATATAAACCCAATAATAAACCCTAGCCTCCATCTATTCTCATTTGTTTGTACGTTCATTTCCTCAGCTTCTCCTCTTCCCAATGGCTACAAACCCTAGATCTAAAATTCAAATTTCAAAAATCAAATCAAAAGTCAAAAATTCGAAGTCTTCAGAAAAATCCCAAAAAAATATATGTCGTAGATATCATCAATACGATTTTGCGACAACTGTTCGTTTTTGGAAATTTTACTCGAATTAGCAGGAAATTACAGTCAAAGGTCAAAAACGCGAAACCTAATTTGCCGATTTAGGCATTTTTGATTTTAGCGACGATCTCTGAAATTGGAATATGGGTTTTGGTGAGATCAACGTGGGGAACAGGTTGGTGGATGTCGCAGCCTCGATTGGTGACTGGAATGGGCGAATTTGGCGTTTTAGGGTTTGGACTCTCGGTTTTCGCGGCGGCGGCAGTGGGTCTCGGGGCGTTCAGAGGGGGTTAGCCTAGGTTGGCTTGGCATGGCTAGCACAATGGCGTGAGTGGTGGCGGCCGTAGTGGCCTTGAGCGGTCGCGAGTTTCAGTCAAAGGCGGCGGGTAGGGTGCGTGTTTCGGTTCCTGGGTCGAACAACGCGTGAGAAAGAGAGGGAAGATAGGGTGACGTGGCATATTATGGTTGGTATGTTTGTTTTGTTTTTTTTATTTAATTTTATTTCCAAGCGATTTAGCACGTGTAACTTTCTCATACAGACTCCGTTTCACACGATATTTTTTTTTTAGGATCGAAATAAAATTTCGGACGTTTTGGCGCTGGTTTAGACAAATTTGGAGGCTGTCAAATTTTTGAGTTTGAATTGAATTTAAATTCAATTTAAATTCAAAAGGTGAGTGTTTTAACCCACTCACAACTTCTAAGTTTTCTTATGTTTGTTAAATTGATTTAAGATATTAGTAGAAATTTATTTATGACTGTTTTGCATATTTTTTTCATCATCTCAGTTAAATCGCATTTATTTAATTTAACTGTTAATTAATTTTATTATTGCATATAAATTGGCAGTTAAAATTTATTTATTTTGCATATAAACTGCTAGTTAAATAGTTATTTATTTATTTATTTATTTATTTTGAATATAAACTGTTCATTTATACCTGTTACATTTTATATGTTCTATTGATGTTTGTTTAAATTGATGATGATTGAAATAAAATTGGTTGATGATTGATATTGGGTGAATGGATGGTGTGTTCTATATTATATAAACTGCAAGGTATTATGCATTTTTATTTCATTCGAGATTGCGATTTGAAATGATATACAACCGCATTTTGTTTATTTTTAAATTTGCGGATTGAAATGATAAATATCCGTATCACTTGACCATAGGATAGAAAATTATATACAGGCACCGCGGTATATATATAAAATTATTTTTGAAACGATTTCTATGGTTTGGATAGGATGCGGTTTAATAAATATTAATTTTGATCTTATATAAAATCTTATTTTATATATACATATATAGTTAAATTATTGAATTTAATCTATGTACGAATTTATTAAATGGAAATAAATAAGTTGAAAAATGGAGTTTGATAATTTATATTTATGATTAAGTACAGGTTTAAGATATTGTGTGTGTGTGTGTGTATATATATATATATAGAGAGAGTTTTAAATAGTTCAAATCAATTAAGATTGGAAATTAAATTGGAAATTTATTTGGAATTGGGCTTATTTAAAAATTAAACTCCACAAGTTGGTGTAAACTTATTAATCTTGGAAATTTTAAAGGTATGATATTTATAACTGGATTTTTATTCAAGATAAATTAAATGAATATTTCTGGTATAATTAAATTGAAGGAAATATTAAATTGTTAGAAATTTGTGTTTTATTTTATGGATTTATTTTGTGACTGTTCAAAACTAAATAATAGGATAACAAATTGTTGAATATAAATTCTAACCTTAGTTTTGAAATTATTAAATACTCAAAGTTTGAATATATTGAAATCGAAGTGTTTTGTTGAAATTAAAGGTGAATCTAAATTTATGGGGTTTAGACCTAAAATTTTAAATGGATAAATTGTGAAGTTGCAGAAATTATTTTATAAAGAAATATAAAATCAACTATTTTATTCTATATACTGTTGAATATCCAAACCATTCAAGTTTCAGAAGTTATAGTTTTAAAGCTATGAATTTCGCAGTATTATGTTTTGGAAAGCTATAATTCAAATGTTTGGTTTCCAGATATTAAATTTTTTAAAGCAGTATGATTTTGGAAGAGAAATATATTTGAAATAAATGATATCATTGATTTAGGTTTTATAAGAATCATATCAATATGAATTTGTTTTGGAAATGGAAATGATATCGTATTTATGGGTTTGAAATGGTAAATTTTATTCTGGTTTTTAAAGTACAAACTATTTTCAAAGACCGCGGTGTTATAATAACGGTTGGTTGTTAAAGAGACCAGGATCGAAAGTTGTTATACTCTCTGCCAACTCCGAAAACCACTTTAACAACCGTGTACGCGGTGGAGATTCCAGAATGAAGTAGGTTGGTGGCGGCGTTTCCTGTAAGGTAAGTACGTGGACCCAACTCCCGTGAGTTGGCATAAGGTGGCTAAAACAGGAGCGGTTGACGGGTTAATAAGGTAGCACCTTTGATTGGACACTTCCCTTCGATACTATACTCTGACTTTGGATTGATTCGGTGGCCACCTTTACTTTTGATTTCTTTGATTTGGGGGAGTTTGTTCGAGGTGGGCGGTAGCTGCGCACTACGCGTTACCACCGACCCGGAAGCGTAATTGGTATATCTACCCTGGCATTGCCTAGTTGTGCCATGTCACCTACCCTATCGCGCCTTGTATGAGTTTGGATTTCTCCCGTAGCCCGTGTGGTATCCTCTGGTGGCTTCCCGATCAGAAGGGACTATGATATTGGATGGACTACTGGGACTATTATTGTGTTAAGGGGGAGATTGGGTAACTCCTTAACGCTATTTAAAAGTAAGTTTATTTTACAATTAGACGCTATTATAATATCGAAATATACTACATAGTAAATAGTTTAACGGATTCTTAAGAGATGTGAATCCCGAGCATCTTTTAAGTTACTGCACTCATATTTATCCCTGTTGATTTAACTTACATAAGATCTTTTAGTTCTGACTCGAGTGTTTTGTCTTTTCAATTCGCTCGGGTCAGTCCGAGCGTTTCATGATTTGAAGATTTAGCTCTGGAGGGCAAAGACGAAGATTTGTGTTATTATCATTTATATTATTGCACTACACTCATACTGTTCTGCTGCATTGTTATTGGTATGTGTAACTCTTATATGTATTATATAAATATAATCAAATGTTTTGTAAACAGATTTATAAACTGTTTATTTGATTATTATATTTTATCCTTCCGCTGTGAGATTCTGTTTTCTTTTTATTCCTTTCTTATTTTTTTCCGATTTACCCCATAACAATTAGCCCTTTCGTATGGTTTGAATTGGCACGTGTGTCGATTTAAAGGGTGTGAAAAAACCAGACGTTACCTTAGTGGTATGCCCTAAAAGAAATTATGTAATTGTTGTATGCATGTGACGACCCGGATTTTTCAGCATTAAATGTGGAATATTTAAATGGTTTTAAATATAGAAACACTACTACAAAACAGGCCATTTGCATCGCCTCATTTGAATCGGTTTAAGTAAAACCGATGCAAATAAACTATTTGCATCAGTTCTGTCTTAATAACCGATGCAATTGGTACGTGGAAAGCAACAGGTAACAAAAAAAAATCAAATTTGCATCAGTTGTCACCAACAACTGATGCAAATACGTCGATGCAAATAGATTTAGTCGCATCGGTTTAAAGTCAACCGAGCCCAACAAACAAACTACTCTTTACAAAATAACATTTATCAAACGCAGAAACAAATCACTTTACTCAACCCAGATATCATCTAACCCTAAATTCATTTCCACATCCTCGTGAACTTTCAAATCAGGATTAAAATTTAAAGTTCCAAATTAAAATTCACAATTAAAATGAATTCGAAGAATGAAGTTGCAGATTGATTTCGATTATCGAGCGAAGGATGTTTGAGATTGGAGGAGTTCGTTGAGAGGTTTGGGTTTCGAGTTACTCGCGGCGGTTGAAGTCGATGTTGAGGGTACTGCGGTTTTGCTTTAATGGTTGATTGATGCGGTGAGCATGTGTTTGTTGAAGTCGCAGGTTGAAGGAGTGTCAGGTGAAGTTATACAGTTTCTTTTTCTTTGGTGTGAATGTGGATGAGTAAGCTCAGCTGTGTACTTGATGATGACAGATAGTATGGTCGGTTGTAGTTGACTGGAGAGTTTTGACTGGAAGGGGTACTGGTATTTTACTGTTGCGGTGATGGCAGAGAGGATGCTTGTGATGACAGGGTGATGATGTTGTTGTGGTTAGGGGACAAGTGGTAGAGTGAAACAAGGTAATGTTTTGAACTGTTTTATAGTGAATGGTGATGTTTCAAGGCAAGAAGTGGTTAAGTGTATTGAGTTGCTGTGATGCTTGGGTTGTGAATTTCTGTTTGAAGTTGAAGGCGACAGCGTTGATGACAGATATTAAGGGGTATTTGATGTTAAGTGGTGGAGGAGTTTGGGTGTAAGTGATGTTAGAGAATGGGTGAAGTGGAAGTGAAGTTGTAATGTGATTTTGCTGCAGTGTGAATACAAGGCACGGGTGTAATGTGAATGACAGTGGATGGTCAAGCAAGAAGGTAATGCATAGTTTTGTAGTGTTTCACAAGATAAGAAAGAGATGGATGAATGTATGTTTGGAGTTTATAGTTGAAGAGCGGTGGAGATGAGGTTGAAGTGTGGGTGACAGAAGTTTAGTTTGGTGATGTTTCGATGCTCTATTTTGGTTCAAAAGCAGCAGTTAGGTGAATGTAGAACTGTGATGTTGAAATGGGAGAGGAACGTTTGATAAATGTTATTTGCATCATGTGAGTATTATATATGTGCCTAACGAAATATCAGCTATAAATATCAGCCATCATACCCTATTTGTACGATCTCTTAAATCTTAACACGCAGAGCAAGCAGAAATAGATTAATCCTACCACCTTTTATAGACTATTTATTTATTTTCTCCTTATATCATCACTTTTCCCTTGCTATATATTTTTAGTTTATAATTTTTTAGATTGTAATATGGTTATTGTCTTATCAACAAAGAAGATAAATATATCATTTACCTCAGCTTCCAATGACTATATTTCAAAATAATAACCACCCGGTGGAGCTGACAATAGACGTACATATTCAAATCAGACCTGCCGTATATAGCATGTGTTCTGCTATATGTGCTCATAAATTGATATGTTCATCTAATTAGTATAGGTTAGTATTACGTACCAACTTGCCACTTGCACAAACTCATATTCAAAGACACCTGAAAAAGGCCCAAATGAAAATGGACAGATGTTAGAGTTCTATCCCACTAAAATAAGAGCAGCGCTAAATGAACTCCAAAAATCCCTCATTTTACTCCACTGAAGACTGCTGCTTCTTCCAGCAAACCTCCATCGATATCATGCTCAAAAACAGCAATTTCGGTGCTGCCGTGGGCTGTGGAGGTGATCGGCCAGTTCTACTGGCCGCAGATTGGTAAGGGTGGATAAAATGAAGTGGACTTTGGGATTCATATTGCAGCATTCAATGTTGCGCTTGTTTCTGCTAAAAAACTTTAATAAAACATTATTTATTTTCTTATGATCTTTCGTTAGGCATATTCTGCAAATGAAACCTGCCTAGGGAAGAAAGCTTAAAAATCAGATGACTGTTTATTGATATCTTATTTGCCTTCTGATATCTTTTTTGCCTGATGTAAGTGAATATGTGCGTTGTATTTAAATTTTTACTTTATGTCTAGGGCCTTTAAAACTTATAAGGCATATGGTGGAAAATCACGAGGAACTTACTTGAAATGGAAGACTGTTAAGGTGATTTACTTTGTACAAAATAAAAATAAACTTCTATGTTGGATATAAATTCAAATTATCCTATCTATTAAATTATTGTGTAATATTGTTGTAGTGTCCTCAACAATCTAGAACGACGGACTGTGTATATTATGTGATGAGGTATATGTATGATATAGTAAAAACCACGATCAAAGCATCGAAAACTTGAGGTACCACTTTAATTTTTTTCCTTCATAATTTTTGTTAAGTAGTTATTCGATTAATGTTTCGAAACAATCTTGTAATTGCAGTACTTTGTACATGATGGTTCTTATAGCCAGCAAGAGATAGACGAGGTTCATGAAAATTTAGCTAGTTATATCATGCATAACTGGATGTAGTCTTCTTATATGCTACTATATGGTGAGTTTATTCTTGTCTCTTTCATACTTTCAGCGTTACATGATTTAAATTGACCTTGTTTATATCATTGTTTGCACCTGAAAAACATCACAATATATCCATCAGCGTATCGTCTGGTTGAATATGATAAATAATTTTGGAAGCGTTCTCGTTAGAAGTCTAGAAACGTTTAGTTTCAGTGACGGTGTCGTATTCTCGTTTCAGTGATTGATCTGTTAGCAGGTTCACGGGTGATTGGGATTGCGATGTCCCTTGGTTGATGTTCAGAGAAGGAAGTTGTAGATGATATGCTTTTGAACTAGAGTGAAGGATAGGGGAGTACGCAATGGTGAGTGACTAATAGTTTGTAGTGAGGAGTTTGATATTTTGTTCTGTGAAGTGATGGTATATGGACTTGTAGAGGGATGGTGCAACAATGGTCAGATGATTGATAATGGTGCGTTTGGTACTGTAGAGGAGTGTGTTGACTGGAATTGGATGCTGAGGCAGTCTGTTAATATATAGTGGAGCGAGTAGTTGATTGCAGTAGAGGGTTGTGGCTGGGGTATGGAGATAACCTGAAGTTTGTATGCAGGTTGTGATGGTGGGTAGGATGGCAGTTGATGGTCTGGTGATAGTTTTCATCGAAGTTGAATGTTTGTAGTGATGGAGGTGAAGTGATATGGTCAGTAGTGAGGAACAGAAGTAATAGATGGTGAAAGAAGAGCAGTGGTGAAGTTTGATGTTTAGGAGTTGTTATTGAGCAGGCAGGGGAAATTTGTTGTTGACAATGGTTACAACAGTGTGCAGAGAATTGATGGACTGAGGTTTGTAAAGGGAGTTGATGAATGTGGCAGTGGTTCTTGATGATGTGTATTGTGCATAGTGGAGGGGAGTCTGCAGAAGTGTGGGAGAATTGTATGTTGGAAGAGGAGAGTATGGTTGGAGTTAAGAGTGTCACGAATGATTTTCAGGTTGTGGATTGTGGATTTTTGTTAGAATGGTGAAGGAGATTGAAGGCGGTATGGCAGTTGATGTGTAGTGTTTGGTTGAGGCAGTGGCTATGACAGTAGTGGGTAAGTTTGTATAGTTTGATCTGCTGAAGGAAGTAGATTGAAGGTTGTGGATGGTGAATGGTGCCAGATATGCAAATAGTTGGTGGTGGAGTTTATGGGGCAGTGGGTGGTTTGGTTATAGTTGTTGTTGGTTGTGGAATGAAGTAAGTTGTATTGTGCAGTGGTGAATGCGATATTTGGTTTTAATGAATGATAGTGTATGTCAGTGAATTGAGTAGGTAGTTGTTGTGATGTAGGTTGTATGACAGTATTGTTGTTATTGGTTGGTGGGTATGCGGATATGATGGTGGGCAGGAAGGAGGTTGTGCAGGCGATGTTGTTGGGGATGGGGCACTGCTGTTGGCTGTAAAGGTTGTAATGTAATAGAAAAATGAGGAGAGTGTTTGACGTAATGTAATGTAATGGTTGATGGAGGAATGTTGCTGTAGTTTTGGGTGGTGAACTAGCGGTAGTAGGAGAAGTTACAGGTAGAAGGAAGTGTGCAATTAGTAGGAAATGGTTATATGCATAAGGAGAATGTGCACAGAGGAGGGACGATATGTAGAGGATGTTGCATGTGGAAGTGGAGGCTGGGTTGTAAGGGAAGGTGGAAATAGACAGTGGCAAGGCAGTGGAGTCTGTATGATTAGAGTAGTGGTTGCAATAGGTCAGGGTGGTAATATTTGCAAGCCAAGTTATATTAAATTTAAGTGTTTTCCATAATTCCTCATAAATCACTAAACATCACTTTTATAAACAAATTAGAATGACCCTGGCTAACCACAGTTTTGTATTCTGCAGGATCATATGCATATGCAGATTGCACAGCTCAACTTCAGGTAGCTCAAGTACAAAATAGGATGAAGGTTTGTGCATTTGAAGACCATCTTCTACTTAATTTATCCACTGTCAACGATACATTCTCTTCTTTGTATATATGTATTTTTTTGTGTCTACATATAACAGACTTCATTTATTTTTTACTACCGACTATATGATTATGTACCATGGAATTTATTTATGTTTTTCATTCTTTTGTCGAATTATTAAATCTGAATATGTATTTGCCATCAAATTTTATTTTGAATGATTGAAATATTGCATGCAATAATTGTTTGTCATAATCGATAATATATATATACAGTCTATTTGACTACTGTCATAATGGTTTCTGAGAATGGCGATTTTGCATCAGGTATAAATAGCTGACGCAATAGAGGAATTAGTTTGCATCGGTTGTTATAAAAAACCGATGCAACAAGTTACTTTGTTACATTGGTTTTCATTACAACCGATGTAACATGGGGGCTGTGTTCAAGCAACCAACCATGATATTTTGCATCAGTTGTTAGTAACAACCGATGCAAAAAGGACCTTTTTGCATCGGTTTCAGAACTGATGCAAATGTGTTAAGCCTGTTGCATCGGTTGCATATGCATCGGTTGTTGGACTGATGCAAAAGGGGGGTAAACAACCGATGCAAAAGCCTGTTTTGCAGTAGTGAAATTGAATTATAAATTGGTTTTGAAAATGAAAAACTTAGATTTATCTATTCGGAATGTAGATACAGCAATTCGTTGAATAATATGATTATTCAATTCAATAATGGAAGATTGAGTAAAAATTTAATCTTGAGTTTCGAGCTAGTTAAAAATATTTTAAGGGTTTGTAAAATTTATATCGATGGTACTAGAGATAGTAAAAGTGTTGAAATTGAATTTGGGAATGTTTTGTTAAGTTTTAAAAATATACCGTTTAAGTTGACATTTAAAAATAGCCTTCCGAGACACAGTCTCGGGTTTCGACGAAACCAGTTTCATTGAATCTGTAATATTATATTATTATCGAATTTCAATTTTCGTAGTATTTGGAATGATCGTTTGGGCATACGGTAAGTAAACGCGCTGAACTTAAATCGAAAATTTTGTATAATAATAAGGTCCAAAAAGCTATCTTCTCCATACGATCGAATTATGACCCAAAACCTTTTCCATTGTGTTCGAAATATGGGCATAACATTATAAACGCCTACGGCATGCCTCGATAGGATGTCGAAAATTTAGGCTGCATCGATCGAGACAATTTGGATTTGAATTTTATTTAATTTATATTTATATCTTGGTCAAACATCAGTTGAAATTCCAACACATCAGTTGTATTTTTATTCACTTCATGTTACTGTAGCAAGGCATATTCTGTACGCAAAAGGGATTCAGGAACATCGACATCAAATCCTGTCTCCTTCCCCTTCTTCGTTAAACCCCAAATAAAAAAAGGGTTGCTAGTAAAAAAATATTCCCCACTCTCTTTCGTTCAATCCCTAAACTTATTTGACCCAAAAACAAAAGAAATCGAATTCAAAAAAAATGGAAGCTCGAGTTCGAATTCACGGCAAATCGAATACGTATGGTCGCATCCCCTCGTAGTCAAACGTCGATCGATCATGAGCAGTGGCCTAGGGTTTGGAAATCGGGGAGGCTCGAGGCGAAGACGACGACATCTTGAGGTGGCCGAAGTCAAGTCGTATCAATTTTAGAGGGAGAGCGCTCTCGTAGGGGAGCTGGTAGGTGAAGCAGTGCAGTGGCCGACGTCGATTCTCGTGATGATGGAGTTTTTGGTCAACTCTGAATGCACTCGAGATCGTGGGACGAAGGCAATACTAGTGGACTCGAAATTTTGGCCTTCGATCATCATGTGATCATCGCGTGCGGCGGGGAGGCATGGTCGGGGCTATCGCGTTTGCATGGGCGCTCGATGATAGTAAGGTAACGATTCCCTTTTTCTTATAGATTTAAATTGAATGAATAAATGCTTATGTAAATATACGGAGAAAGAAATCACTGCCTTATTATACACAAAAAGAAATAATAATAAAGAGTACTGTGGTAATTTTTATGTACACAAAAGAAATATTGGGATGTTAAAAGGTTGAAGAGTTAATGTACAAATTAGGGCTTTAAATTTATATAGATTATTTAATAAATATATATGTAGTTTCAAAAAAAACAATAATAAAATAAAATAAAAATAAACATACACAATAAACCTGCTGTTTAAATTCTAAACATATGGACAAAGGTAATTAACTTGTTTAATTAATTTATTCAATTATTTCAGTGAAGAAAAGAAATTATTTTAGGGAAATTAGTTTAAATCAAGGTAATAAATGGTAACTGACAGCTCGATTGTTCAAATATTAATAAATCATACAATGTTATACAAGGTCAATGATCGTGAAGAACAAGTTGTAAAGGAAGTGGACTGCAAAACAATAAAGGTGAGTTAACCTCACTCATCTGGGTTTTATTTAAATTTAAATGGTTAAATTTAAATAATTGGTTGAATGATTGAATTGATTTGATGTTCTATATTATATATAGTAATATATAGTATATATTGAAGTGATTGATTTCCTGCATTTTATAGCGGATGAGACCCTATGCGCCGCATAATAGCGGATGATATTATATTTAAAACTCATATACCGCGATATTCCACCTCGAAGTGGAATTGGTATTGTGCTAACATCTGTGGATGCGGGGAAACAGGTTGGAGGGATCCAACAGGATTCCTCAAATTTATTTAGAATGTTTTAATATTTTATGATTTGATAATTGATAATCTGTGATAAATTATATTGGTAACAGAAATTTAGGATGCTATGTTTGATTGAAAATATTTGGGTGTACCGAGTTACCAAAAATATATAGATTAGATTTTTGAAAAGAAAATTTAAAGAGAGAATTTGTAAATAAATTGGTTATTGAAAATTTGGGATAAATTGAAGAATGAATTGGAAAAGAATGAAAGTGATTTTAAAATTCTAATTAATAAGTTCTGAGTATGGAAAAAGGAATTTTGAATAAATAGAGTGATAATGAATTTTAAAACTTAAGTGATGTTATTTAAAAGAATAAGAGAATTTTTTTTAAAACTCAAGGTTTGAATTATTTAAAAGGATAAAGAAGGAATTTAGGGAATCTGAAATTGGTATTTCAGTTAAAAGATTTTAAATCATAATTAAGGAATAAAAATCTGAAGTCAATGGGTTTTGAAATAAATGTGTAAGTAAAAGAAGGTCAAAATGGAGTAAATTGGAAATCAATTTGGAAATTGATTTAAGTATTTGAAATTGGAAATTTAAAGGATAACGTGACTACGAAATTTATAAACTGGGTTTATAAAAGTTAAGTAATATATCAGTGGATATTTAGAAGAATAAATTCACGGTGGAAATTTATTAAAGGAATGGGTAAATTTGTTTAAAAATAAATAGCGATTTATTTTTAAAAAGATGTAGAAGGAAAGCGTATTTTCCTGAATAACCAAGTACGTTTCAAACAAATTTTAAGTATAAGTAAAGAGTTTTAAGTTGTTTAAAAGTATGTTTAGAAAACTTATTATTTCTAAATGTTTAAATTTTAAAGTAAGTATTTTCTTTTAATCTATTATAGCAGTAATTATTTAAAGGCAGGTTAGTATTATGTTTGAAAAGTTAGAAATTCAGTTTTATATTGTACAAAGTAGTTTTATTTTAAATATTCTTAAAGTATATATTTTGAATAAGTTTTAAAGTAATTTTTAATTTAAACGTTTTAAAGGATATTTTATAATAAAGAGTTTTAAATTATTTTAAAAAGTAAAGTTTTGTGCTTGGTGTTTTCAGTGGAAATAAATATTTGGAAATTTATTCTATGAGAAAAGTGCGGTTTGAAAACTGTTTCAAAAGGGTTGAAAATGGAAATATATCATGCGAAGATATTTTGAGGTTAATAAATAATGCGGTGAAATTATTTATGGTTGATGGTTGTTTGTGAATGTTATTTGATAGTTAAATAACCGACTATCAATATTGGCCAATGCGCTGATCGTTTAGAAGAGACCGTGATCGGGATTAATTTCTCGAAAACCACTTCGATCCGGTTTGTACGTTTTCGTGAGTAAGACGAGATTGGATTCGAAGGTGGAGCAGTGAAGTGCAAGGGCTAGTCGCTACTAATCCTGAGGATATTCCAAAATGGATGTAGTAGGAGTAGTGCCTTCGGTTCCGTTCAAACCCGGAACGGACTTGTATGGATGAATGCTTTCAGAACATCGTTAGGTGGACGATGAGCATTCTAAGTGAAACATTATAAAAGGTAACGCTTAGCCTCGAGCCTCGTCAACCAGGAATGACTGAAAATCAGGGGTTATGCAGCAAGGCTAAATGGGTAGCACACATTAGGGTGAGGTCATCCCTGTTTAGATGTCCCTTTTTATATGGCTTAGTGGTGCGGTTGCTGATCCCAACCGTGGGGTGACCTTACTCAGGATTATCCAATAAGGGGTAGTCCCCGTCTTGTGTTGCAGGGGATTAGGAGTAATCCTCGGTACTGTGATCTAGGCCACATACTGTGGTAGGTGGTACCCCAGTGCCTAGTCATTAGTTGGAAATCCTTTCTCCCTACGCGCCCGTACGGTTTTGATTGTGTCCAACTATTGCTGAAACGTCAGATGCATCATTTCATCTAGATTCTATAGACACTATTATAATATCAGACGAATTTGATAAAGGGTGTTTTGGCTATCGTAAGGTAAAAACCCGACATGTTTATTTGTGGCGTGGTCTTACGAGAGTCTTTTGTTTTCAAAAGAATTTTGAAACTTTAATAATCAATTTGAGTGTGGTTTTCTCACGCTGGTATTTCAGTCTGACTTGGGTGTTATTTAACTATAATGCTCGGGTTAGACCGAGTATCATAGGATATAGGAAAGGATGATGTAGAGCTCAGGAGGCGGCTGGATGGCGATACGTACTTCCGTACTTGTATGAAATATTCCATGGTGTTGATTAGCTATGCAATCAGCTTTGTGAGGACATGTTATGATTGCTATTCAGCTGTGTGTTATGTATACTCTGATGATGTAATATATAAAAAGATATATTTGTTTTTGTGTAAATATCATTTATTATATATTATATTTTATTCCGCTGCGATGGTTAGATTCTGATGTTGTTTTCTATTTTCTTCTTCTACCTCTTCTTCTTTAACCCAAATGGTTCGTATTTTCGTACATCTTGGGTTTATTGAGGGAGATTAGTGTCGACTCTAGGGGTACGGATTTGTAGGTTATGACAGTTGGTATCAGAGCTTAGGTTGGTGATAACCTTGGCTCTGGTAGGGATTACTCATTGAAAATAGAGTCCGTAGAACTCTAGAATGAGTTTGAGCGTATTAATAGATATGAGCGCGTATTTGTTAGTGAATATAAATTGTTTTAATATTGTGTTCACTTATTGGTTGGGTGGAATATGAATTCTGATCGAGTAAGTTGGCCGCTATTCGAGAAGAGTTTATAAACACCTGACACGATAAAGTGACACAGTATTGTTTTAAAGGTGGGTGAATGAAATAATTTTACCCTAAATTATATTTTGATATGAAGGAAATATTTTCTTAAATTGAAATATAACTTGGATGTTTAGATGATAATATTTTAAACAAATAAGATTTTAAAAATTGGAATGATTTGGATAATCAAACGGGAATTTGTATGAGCATAAATTATACAAATGAATTATAGCTAAAATTTGATTTAAGTCAAAATTTGAAAATTTAAAACCCCGGAGATTTTGGAAGTGTTTTGAAGACAAATAATAGCATTATTATTTTAGAAGTGTTTCTGAAAGGAAATGGTTTCAAATAAATTTTGGGAAGGGATATAGTATTGAACTCACTTCAGTCGCTGGAAAATAATTTCGATGATGACTACAGCATCATCGATGTTCATTTTCGAGTTTCTAAGTGATGGATTGCTGCCAAGTTGATTTGTTCAGAAGAACTAGTTTGTTTTTGAAATTTCAAAGGAAATTTTTTGAGGATAAAAAACCAAGATTTGTTTTAAAATTTGAGAAATGTGATTTTGGGATAATGGTGGTTGTAAAATGATTTGAACCAAAGGCCGGGTGTTTGAAATCCTAAATCCTTATTTGAATTGAAAATCCCGATGAGATAAGTTATAAACTTATAAATTGAGATGATTTTTAAATAAGGAAGGAAAATAAGAGATGTGAATGTTGTAATCAAAATTTAAAAGTGAAAAAAAGAAGAGAGTTAAAATAAATTTAACTTGGATAATGGTGAAGGAATTAAATTGTTGAAAGTTTAATTGATTTCGGCTTGAATGGAAAATTTAATGGATGATTGGAAGAAATAATTAGTAAATCTTGAATGTGATTGGAATGGGAAAATAAAAATTAAATTTGGATTGAGAAATAAAATTAATTAGAATTAAATTAACTTAAGCAAAGTTAATAATAATGAATTGGATTTGAAGTAAGTTGAAAGGAACTGGAACGAAACTAAGGCGAATTGTATGGGATGGTATTAAATGAAATTAAATCCTTGCTTAACAAAATTAAAAAGAATGGTATGGTGCTAAATTTAACTGAAGTTAAGTTAAATAAAATAAAATTGAAATAAATTTAGTTGAGTTATAGATAATATTGAATGGACTAAAATTCTTACTTAAATAAATAAGCGTAAACTAAGTAAGTATTGAACTGGGATAAACAAGCTTTGGAAGCTTATAAAAGAATTGAAAAAGCATGGAAATAAAAATATAATCACTAGTTAAAAGTAAAATGAAATTGTGATTGACTGTAAATGGATGGGAAGCATGAATATTAATAAGTGAGTAGCTTATAAAAATGTAAAAAGGGAATGAATAAGCCGAAATAAAAGTGTTGAAATTTTGGAAAATGAAAGAAATCCAAACTGGAATTATATAAAAAAAATTGAACTCAGGAAAATTTAATGAAGTGATTTTTTTAATAAAATCGAATACTGATTTAAAGGTTGGAAGTAAGCTAATTAGCTAAATAAATTATTTGATAGAGTATGTTAATGAAATTTAACTCGGTTAACTAAAATGGATTGTAAGTTAATAATGAAGTTTGGAAATAAACTCGAATTATAAATAGAATTCAACTTGGATTGATAACGAATTAAAATAAGTGGAGATGTTGTAAAAATAAAATGGAATTGGGTTATAATAGGAATGATTTGAGTTCCAAATAAAATCCAGTTCGAATAAAATGAGTTAAGTTTGTGCTTGGATATTATTTTGATAAACTGAGAAGGTGAATTGAAATAAAATGGATGGGTTAACTGAATTAAATGGAATTTGATTAGATGAGAATCAAATTAAATAGAAGTGAACTTAAGTTTGAAGTTGGGATGAATTGAAGTAAATTAACCTAAGTTAAAAATAATTAGAAGCTCGACTTTGAGTAAGAATGGAAGTCCATTACATAAAAGCTTGGGTTGAATTAATTTGGGAATGGTTAGTAGTATACAAGCATGGAATGTGTCGAGCTAAATAAAATGGTTGTGAATGAATCAAAATGGAAGGAATCAAATATTAATTGAGTTGGAATCAATTTAAAATGGTTATAAGCTTAAGTAATTATTTATTCACATGAACATAGTCGAATTGCATAGAAACAAATTGTCATTTGATTGAAAACGAGATTAAATAAAATTCTATGAATTGATAAAAGTGAAATAAAATTGATTTTGTAATCAATTGAGTTGAATATGAGCTTGTTTGGATTAAAAACAAATTGAATGCAAGAACTTGAAGTGTAAACCATTATAATTGAATGAAATGGCATATGCATTGGTTAAAAGCAATTGAATTAGTTTTGAAATCATATAAATTGCTCATGAAAATTGTTTGGTGCATGTTGCTTATGAAATGCATGTGCTTAGCCATTGAAAGTAAATGAAATGTTAATAAATTTCGTATATTTAGTACTTACACGTTTGAATTAAGTAAGTACAGGTACCGGGAAGCCATTTGGCTGGATTTGGATGCGCTAATTGCTAAAATAATAAGCCGCTTGCTTAAAAATGCTAAATAAAGGTACACTTATGCAATAAAAATAGGAAATATAAACTGTTTTTGTTTTTCCGACCGTGTGGGTTGATGTATATATATCATATCTCTTGTCAAGTTGCAAAAGCTCCTCCGTACAAAGGAGACTGCCAAAATTTTTGGGAGTTAGAAAATTTTTGAAATTTTTTTGTTAGCGACAGAACGATTTCAAATCGGAATTGAAATAAGGGATTTTGGAAATGGAAATTGAAACTAATTGTTTAGTTGGAACTAAAGGATTAGGAAAGTGAATTTGGGATTTTGATTTCAGAGGATAAACTGAAATTTGCTCGGCAAAGATATGTATTTAAATTTCTGTATGAAATTTGATGATTTTCTAGTCTAGCCATTTGGCTTTTGTTTTCTTTTGAAATCTGGGGGTCGTAGAGGCATTTTGTAGTTGTACCGAGCTAGCCGCGCAAAGGAGACGCTGGCGATTTTTTTTTGGAAATTTAGAGTGTTAGAAATTTTTTGAGAAAGGTTTGATAATTTAAATTTGGATTTAAATTTAAATTTGAATAAGTGGAGTAAATAATGTTTTTGGAAGCTATGGAAGGTTTTGGAAAGTTGGTTGAAGTAATAGTGGGTCTTTAATAAAAGATATGTTATGGCAAGTTGATAAAACTGTTTGGTTTTGGAAAATAGTAATGGATATTGGATCATTCTACTTAACTAGCAATTTCGGAGACGAAATTCTTTTAAGGGTGGAGGAATGTGACGACCCGGATTTTTCAGCGTTGAATGTGGAATATTTAAATGGTTTTAAATATAGAAATTGAATTATAAATTGGTTTTGAATATGAAAAACTTGGATTTATCTACTCGGAATGTAGATACCGCAATTTGTTGAATAATATAATTATTCAATTCAATAATGGAAGATTGAATAAAATATTTAATCTTGAGTTTCAAGCTTGTTAAAAATATTTTAAGGGTTTGAAAATTTATATCGATAGTACTGGAGATAATAAAAGTGTTGAAATTGAATTTGGGAATGTTTTGTTAAGTTTTAAAAATATATCGTTTAAGTTGACATTTAAAAATAGCCTTCGAGGCACAGTCTCGGATTTTGACGAAACCAGTTTCATTGGATCCGTAATATTGTATTATTATCGGATTTCAATTTTCGTAGTGTTTGGAATGATCGTTTGGGCATACGATAAGTAAAGGCGCCGAATTTAAATCGAAAATTCAGTATAATAATAAGGTCCAAAAAGCTATCTTCTCCATACGATCCAATTATGACCCGAAACCTTTTCCATTGTGTTCGAAATAGGGGCATAACATTATAAACCCCAGGCAGCATGCCTCGATAGGATGTCGAAATTTTAGGTTGCATCGATCGACACAGTTTGGATTTGAATTTTAATTAATTTATATTTATATCTTGGTCAAACATCAGTTGAAATTCCTTCACATCAGTTGTATTTTTATTCACTTCATGTTACTGTAGCAAGGCGTATTCTATACGCAAAAGGGATTCAGGAACGTCGGCATCAAATCCTGTCTCCTTCCCCTTCTTCGTTAAAACCCAAATAAAAAAAAGGGCTGCTAGTAAAAAAAAATATTCCCCACTCTCTTTCGTTCAATCCCCAAACTTATTCGACCCAAAAACAAAAAGAAATCGAATTCAAAAAAATGGAAGCTCGAGTTCGAATTCACGGCAAATCGAAAGCTTATGGTCGCATCCTCTCATAGTCAAACGTCGATCGATTACGAGCAGTGGCCTAGGGTTTGGAAATCGGGGAGGCTCGAGGCGAAGGCGGCGGCATCTCGAGGTGGCCGAAGTCGAGTCGTATCAATTTTAGGGGGAAAGCGCTCTCGTAGGGGAGTTGGTAGGTGAAGCAGCGTAGTGGCCGACGTCGATTCTCGTGATGATGGAGTTTTTGGTCAACTCTGAGTGCACTCGAGATCGTGGGACGAAGGCGATACTAGTGGGCTCGAAATTTTGGCCTTCGATCATCATGTGATCATCGCATGCGGCGTGCAGGCACGGTTGGGGCTATCGCATTTGCATGGACGCTCGACGATAGTAAGGTAACGATTCCCTTTTTCTTATAGATTTAAACTGAATGAATAAATGCTTATATAAATATACGGAGAAAGAAATCACTGCCTTGTTATACACAAAAAGAAATAATAATAAAGAGTACAGTGGTAATTTTTATGTACACAAAATAAATATTGGGACCTTAAAAGGTTGAAGAGTTAATGTAAAAATTAGGGCTTTAAATTTATATAGATTATTTTATAAATATATATGTAGTTTCAAAAAAATAAAAATAAAATAAAAATAAACATACACAGTAAACCTGCTATTTAAATTCTAAACATTTGGACAAAGGTAATTAACTTGTTTAATTAATTTATTCAATTATTCAGTGAAGAAAAAAAATTATTTCATGGAAATTAGTTTAAATCAAGGTAATAAATGGTTACCGACAGCTCGATTGTTCAAATATTAATAAATCATACAATATTATAGAAGGTCAATGATCGTGAAGAACAAGTCGTAAAGGAAGTGGACTGCAAAACAATAAAGGTGAGTTAACCTCACTCATCTGGGTTTTATTTAAATTTAAATGTTTAAATTTAAATAATTGATTGAATTGATTTGATGTGCTATATTATATATAGTAATATATAGTATATATTGGAGTGATCGATTTCCCGCATTTTATAGCGGATGAGACCTTATGCGCCATATAATAGCGGATGATATTATATTTAAAACCCATACACCGCGATATTCCACCTCGAAGTGGAATTGGTATTGTGCTAACATCTGTGGTTGCTGGGAAACAGGTTGGAGGGATCCAACATGATTCCTCAAATTTATTTAGAATATTTTAATGTTCTATGATTTGATCATTGATAATCTGTGATAAATTATATTGGTAACAGAAATGTTGGATGCTATGTTTGATTGAAAATATTTGGGTGTACTGAGTTACCAAAAATATATAGATTGGATTTTTGAAGAGAAAATTAAAAGAGAGAATTTATAAATAAATTGGTGATTGAAAATTTGGGATAAATTGAAGAATGAATTGGAAAAGAATGAAAGTGATTTTAAAATTCTAATTAATAAGTTTCGAGTATGGAAAAGGGGATTTTGAATAAACAGAGTGATAATGAATTTTGAAACTTAAGTGATGTTATTTAAAGGAGTAAGAGAATTTCCAACGATCCGGAATTTTGGTCGCTAAATTTTGAACATTCAATTCACTTTAAATGTTGAATGTAAAATATAATTGGATTTTGAATAAAAATATTTTGGTTAAATTAATAAAATAAGTTATAATTTCAAATATGGTAATTAAATTGAATTTGAATAATAATAATTAACTATTTGAAACTGAAATAATTTGTGAATCTGGAGGCAAATGGAACGGAAATGGTTTCTAAAATTTATTTTAAGTCTATATGGATTTGAATTATAATATTGGACTATTGGATGGAATTAGAAGTCGACAGGTTAAATTTGGAATTTTATATTAATTTAATAATGGAATTTAATAATATAATAATGCAAATAATCAGATTTTGGTTCGAAATGAATCAAAATGAATTCTAACGTGAATACAAATTCTGTATGATTTATAATAAAGTTAGTAAAGTTTTAAAAGTGAAATTTTAGATGATTTCAACGATTTTGAAAATCCTCGAATTTATCGACGAGTTAAAATAGCCTTTCGGGGCATAGTCTCGGAATTCGACGAAACCAGTTCCATCGGATCCGTAGTAGTTAGTTATTATCGGATTTTAATTTTCGAACAATCAGAGTTGTCGTTTGACACTGGCAGCTCAAAACGCATAGAAACTATTTTAATCGATTTAATTTAAAATTGATCATTTATTTTCGTAACTCGCGCATACGACGAAATTAGCTTTCGAAACATGTTCCCTTGTGTTCGGAATGCGAGTAAAACCTTAGAAACTCCTGGCGGCACGTGTGATTTGGAGTTCGTTTATAAAGGCTTGTTAAATTTGAAAATATTATTAAAATAATGTTTATAAACGTATATATATGTATAAGGGCCGAAACCCTTGTTCAACTTCTCAGCCGCCACGAAATATTTCTATGGCCGATATACAATTTCTTTCTCCCTCATTTTTCTCTTCATCCATGCAATTTTAGCCGAAGCTTCCAACTAAGAAAGTGTCGAGCTCGTCGAGAGCTTTAAATTCAAACAGCGATGATGGCCATCCAGGCGGTGACATGGTGGCAGATCGGGGATGAAGCGGCCCGTTCACGCTAGAGATTCGTGAAGAATAAAGCACCGAGCTTGCCGTGCTTTTGGTCGAAGTTGGAGGACGACCGTAGCTTGCGAGCGGCAGTTTCTGATGGGGTTCGTAGGCGATGCGGTGGCCGCGTTTGCAAGACCTAGTCGGGGGAAAATGGGTTCTTAAACCCTGGATACGTGCGTTGTGAAGAAGAGGAGGTTGCGGACTGTTTTTTTTGTTCGGTATTATAAAAAAAAGAAAATTTTGTTTTAATTTGTAATTGAAACTAATAAATTTCATAACTAATGCATGCGGGGTCGAAATTCAACGAAACTGGCGATGCCGGAATCGCAGCGACGAGCACTTCACAGTAGGGCAATTCTGGGATCGTTCTGAGCAAGTAAAAATTTAGGTTACATCGAACGCCGTTCAATTTAATTTAAAATTTGAACGCTCGTCGATAATTCAAGGTGAGTTTATCCCACTCTCATCTGGAATGCTAGTTAGTTAAATAGTTAATATTTAAATGATTGGTTGATTGATTGAATGTGATAATTATTATCAGATTGGATTGATATTTATTTGTCGTGATAATATCTGTGGATACAGGGAAAACATGTTGGAGGGATCCAACTGGATTCCTCACAATATAGAAATTTTATTCGTAATCCGTGATATATTTCATTTATATCCTATGACAGAATGATTTGGAATTTTGTTATGTTGTGTATGGTTGGATAAATATAAATCTGGTATTTGTAAAATATAAATAAAATAAATTGGGATTTAACGGGATTGAAAGTAATTTTGAGAAATGAGTTTAAGGAAATTAAATTCAAGATATTGGTTTAGAATTTGAAGTGTTTTGAAATTATGATTTAAAAATGAAATGCGGAATGAAAATGTATAAATTGGGTTTATAAATGAAATGGAATGTTTATCGGTGGATAAATTTTGAAAGATAGATTTTCGGTGGGAATTCCTATAAGAATTGCAAATTGTTTAAAGGTAATAGTGAAATATTTTTTATAGATGGAAAATGTGTTTTCCCTGAAAATTAAGTATGATTCCCAAGAAAGCTTTCAAAATATAAATTAGCAGTTTAAAATGTTTTTTATAATATTTTAGAAAAAGATATTTTTTTAATCATTTTTAAGTATAAGTAAATATTTAATTAAGTAATTATGGTATTAAATTATTTTAAAGGTAAATTAGTATTATGTTTTCTAAAGGAAATTTTAATATAAATATTTGGTATAATAACTTTATATAAAAGGAAATTTTTTATTTAAGTTAGTCATGAAACTTTTACAGATTTTCAAAGGTATAATTTGAGTAAAGAATATAGCAATCATATTTTAAATATTTTAAGTATATCTTGGAAGTGATTTCCAAGAGGTGGAAATGTGTTTAAAAATTAAAGGTGTTTATTTTTAAAGCGTGGAAAGGAATTTACGGGATTTAAACGTAAGTTTGAATTTAGATAAATTCAGCAGGATTTATAAAACGAATTCTTTAGTTTATTCTGAAATGGAAGTGTATTTCTCCGAAAAGCCAAGTACGTTTCAAAATGGATTTTTAAGTGAAGGAATGTTTTTAAGAAATTATTTAGGTTGTTAAGCGTCAAAGATAAATAGTATTAAAATAGTTATAGTAGTAATCGTTTTAAAGGGTTCATGGGTATTATTTTCTAAAGATAATTTTTAATATTTATATTTTGTGAAATAGATTTATTTTAAGAATAGGTTTTGTTTAAAGTATTATTTGGAACTTGAATAGAATTTCATAACTCTTATTTTCAAAAATTTAGTTAGCTTAACCTTTACTTTAAAGAAAATAGTTTATATTTTATAAAGCAGTTTTATTCAAAATATTTTTAAAGGGGTATATATATATATATATATATATATATTAAACTAAGTATATAAGAAGTTTGAATATAAACGTTTTAATGTATTTTCAAGAATAAAGGATTTCAATTATTTTAAATCTAAAGTATTGGTACTTGGATGTTTTAATGTATTTTCAAGAATGAAAGTGATTTTTAAATTCTAATTAATAAGTTCCGAGTATGGAAAAGGGGATTTTGAATAAACTGAGTGATAATGAATTTTAAAACTTAAGTGATGTTATTTAAAAGAATAAGAGAATTTATATTAAAACTCAAGGTTTGAATTTATTTAAAAGGATAAAGAAGGAATTTAGGGAAATCTGAAATTAGTATTTTAGTTAAAAGATTTTAAATCATAATTAAGGAATAAAAATCTGAAGTCAATGGGTTTTGAAATAAATGTGTAAGTAAAAGAAATTTAGGTCAAAATGGAGTAAATTGGAAATCAATTGGGAAATTGATTTAAGTATTTTAAATTGAAAATTTAAAGGAGAATGTGACTATGAAATTTATAAACTAGGTTTATAAAAGCGAAGTAATATATCAGTGGATATTTGGAAGAATAAATTCACGGTGGAAATTTATTAAAGGAATGGGTAAATTTGTTTAAAAATAAATAGTGATTTATTTTTAAAAAGATGTGGAAGGAAAGCATATTTCCCTGAGTAGCCAAGTAGTTTTCAAACAAATTTTAAGTATAAATAAAGAGTTTTAAGTTGTTTAAAAAGTATGTTTATAAAACTTATTATTTTAAATATTTAAATTCTGAAGTAAGTATTTTATTTTAATCTATTATAGCAGTAATTATTTGAAGGTAGCTTGGTATTTTGTTTTAAAAGTTAGAAATTCAGTTTTATATTGTACAAAGTAGTTTTATTTTAAATATTCTTAAAGTATATATTTTGAATAAGTATTAAAGTAATTTTTAATTTAAATGTTTTGAAGGATATTTTATAATAAAATGTTTTAAATTATTTTAAAAAGCTAAAATTTTGTGCTTGGTGTTTTCATAAAAATAAATATTTGGAAATTTATTCCGTGAGAAAAGTGTGGTTTGAAAACTGTTTTCAAAAGGGTTGAAAATGGAAATATATCTTGCGAAGATATTTTGAGGTTAATAAATAATTTGGTGAAATTATTTATGGTTGATGGTTGTTTGTGAATGTTATTCGATAGTTAAATAACCGACTATCAATATTGGCTAATGCGCATATCGTTTCGAAGAGACCGGGATCGGGATTAATTTCTCGAAAACCACTTCGATCCTGTTTGTATGTTTTCTTGAGGAAGACGAGATTGGATTCGATGGTGGAGCAGTGAAGTGCAAGGGCTAGTCGCTACTAATCCCGAGGAGATTCCAAAATGGATGTAGTAGGAGTAATTCCCTCGGTTCCGTTCGAACCCAGAACGAACTTGTATGGATAAATGCTTTCAGAACATCGTCAAATGGACGATGGACATTCTAAGTGAAACGTTCTAAAAATTATCGCTTAGCCTCAAGCCTCATCAACCGGGAATGATTGAAAATCAGGGGTTATGCAACAAGGCTAAGTGGGTAGCACCGATTAGGGTGAGGTCATCCCTGTCTAGATGTCCCTTTTTATATGGCTTAGTGGTGTTGTTGCTGATCCCAAACGTGGGGTGATCTTACTCGGGATTATCCAGTAAGGGGTAGTCCCGGTCTTGTGTTGTAGGGGATTGGGAGTAATCCTCGGTACGGTGATCTAGACCACGTACTGTGAAAGGTGGTACACCAGTACCTAGTCGTTAGTTGGAAATCCATTCTCCCTACGGGCCTATATGGTTTTGATTGTGCTCAAAATTGCTGAAACGTGAGATGCAAGCATTTTAGCTAGATTCTATTTTACTTTCTATAGACCCTATTATAATATCAGACGAATTTGATAAAAAGTGTTTTGGCTATCGTAAGGTAAAAACCCGACATGTTTATTTGTGGCGTGGTCTTACGAGATGGTTTTGTTTTCAAAAGAATTTTGAAACTTTAATAATCAATTTGAGTGTGGTTTTCTCACGCTGGTATTCCAGACTGACTCGAGCGTTATTTAGCTATAATGCTCGGGTCAGACCAAGTATTATAGGATACAGGAAAGGATGCTGTAGAGCTCGGGAGGCGGCTGGATGGCGATACGTACTTTCATACTTGTATGAAATATTCCGCTGTGTTGATTAGCTGTGCATTCAACTTTGTGAGGACATATTATGATTACTATTCAGCTGTGTGTTAAGTATACTCTGATGATGTAATATATAAACAGATATATTTGTTTTTGTGTAAAGATCATTTATTATGTATTATATTTTATTCCGCTGCGATGGTTAGATTCTGATGTTGTTTTCTATTTTCTTCTTCTACCTCTTCTTCTTTAGCCTAAATGATTCGTATTTCCGTACATCTTGAGTTGATTGAGGGAGATTAGTATCGACCCTAGTGGTAGGATTTGCGGGTTATGACAATGCATCTTACTCTGAAGTCAACTTTGTTCATAATAACGATGTTTATTTTATTTTATATACTTTGTTATATTATAATATAAATAATTAAGTAATTGATTTAAAGTATATAATGAAAAATCCTTAAATAAATTGTTATGTGATTGTAGTTGCAAATAGCTGCAATCATGACTAATTAGTCATGATATGAAATAATATTTGTTTTAAATATTCCCGGTCATGATGTTTCGAGAAAATATATCAATATAGCCATTGAGACTAGAGTCTGAAACGCTCTTCAAATGTTGGGCAATGTAATACTCATGGCAATTGGAGGCACCAAGTGATTACATACTCATAATCATTGGTTAATCTTGGAATGACTTGGTCAAAAGTTTTCCTATTAGTTGATAACAACTGGGTTAAACAGGAAATCTCGAAGTAACGATTTTATACAGTTCCGTCGAATTGAGAATACCGTGGAATTTAAATCTGAATAATCCACTTTGATTATAGTTAAATAATGTTACGGCAACCATCGAGCAACTATAGTTAGTCTAAGTTAAAGCATTGAGAGTGAAATACCGTTCAATAGAGAATTCATCTCCTCGATTGCATGAGGTTAGTATCACTACCAACTGTAGTCAACTAAAAATCGAAATCATTGGCCAAAGTAGAACAATCAATAATAAATATTTTTGTTGACCCAAGAAATTTACTTATGGACTAATCAAGTTGAATGTGGATAATATTGGAGTTTTGACAAATACCGGACTCTATACATCTTAATGTGATATAGTGTTGAAAAAAAGAACGTATGTAAATTATTGCCACCATTGGTACCGTTTAAGATAATATAAAATACGATTTTATTGAAAAGGTCCGTAAGCGACGAATTCAAACGAATTGTCACGCCATTAGCTAAGCTAACGTGTGAACTTTAATATTTTAATTGTTTAATATTAATTGCTAACCGAACTCACGCATTTGAGCCACACAATCACATTTGTGAATTCTTGATAAACCACATGATATGATTATTTTTTAAGTGTTATAAATTGATTAAATTAATTAATATTTAAAATTTTTGATTATTAGTTTTATTTGATTTTTTGCCACTGTAAATACTTATTTGGATGTGCATATAAAAGTTATATATACACACGCACACATTGATATACATTTGAAAAGTTTAAATGTCAATAATTATTTAATGGATTTTGTTATTTTTATAGTCCATAAATGGCCCATGCATTGCAGACCATAGAGGAAGGCGAATCACCTAAATATTAGATCTACGGCTGAGGCACCTGTTGTCCAAATTATATTATATATTAAATATTATATATATATATATATATCCATTTTCAAATATATATGTATATATTAAATATAAATTTATATCAATAATATTGTTTGGTTATAAAAGAATTTGGTTAATAAAAATTATGTAGTCCTTGATTATGATGTTGTTTAAAGAAATATTTAATTAAATTTAATTTTAGTTATATTAATAATGAAGTTACTTTATTAACGATATTTGAATCTAATAATTATTTTAAAATTATATTTGATTATAAAAACTAAGAAATGACATTTGAACATTATTAAGTGATTTCTAGATGGAGTTATCAAATATTTTGAATATTAAATGAAGTATATTAATTATATTCCATGGATTATAAATAAAAATAAATTATTTTGGAAGTTGTAAACTTATATAAATAAATAGTGTTTATTGAATTAGAATTATAGACTCCTACATGCTATTATAAATATTTAATTAAGATCTTTTATTAGTATTGTTAGTTATGTCATTCAGTCTGAGAATGCAGGAGCAACTACGAGAGGTAGGTAAATTCGATCTTCAAGAATTAGATCAGGTGCATAATGGAGGTTTATGTGGATGATATGCTTATGAAGTCACAACGGCTGGTGGACCACTTGGAATACCTATCAAAGAAGTTTGCCATGCTCCGAAGATACAGAATGAAACTCAATCCATTAAAATGTTCGTTCAGAGTCGCATTAGGCAAATTTTTGGTTTTTTAGTTAACTTAAGGGGCATAGAAGCCAATCAACAACAATTAAGGCACTAGTGGATGTCAAAGGCATAGGAACAATAAAGGAAATGTAAAGCTTGAATGGAAAAGTAGATGTGTAGAGTCGATTTATCTTGAAAACTACAGATAAATGTATACTGTTCTTTGATGCCCTCACGAAGCGAAAAAGAAAATTTTATCGGATGCAGGAATGTAAGGATGCTTCAGGCCTTGCTTAATCATCTGGAAAGACCACCCGTCTTATTAAAGCCTTTGGAAAGAGAAGATATTTCGACAGTATCTATTCGTGCTTTAAGTGCTATCGTAATACACGAAGAAGGTAGTACCCAAAGGCGGGTATTTTACATCGACAAGCGGTTAATTGGAGCAGAAAGGAATTATTCGAAGTTGGAAAAGCTAGCATATTGCTTGTCGATCATCAAGAAAACTCTGTCCCTACTTTCAAGCTCATCCAATTATAAGTGTTGATTGACCAACCTTGTCACATTCTGGTATTTTCAACCATTTGCATCCACACATGTCAGACTTGAATTGCTCAAAATATCAGATTGTTAATTTTAAATTGGCAAAACTCGGCATAAACAGTAAATAAAGATCACAGAATCACAGACACGGAGTAATATAACAATAATGCAGCGGAAACAAAAGAATAGTAGTTCATGAAGCTACTATATATAACATAGTTATATAAGATACAACATACGTCTCGAATACCATAGCAAAATACAAGACCAGAATACATCACTGGAATCAACTGAATAACTGCAAGCTGAAAGATGCAGGTGGATCTCCAAGCGAAGCTCCAACTTCAAAGGTGAGTCTCAAATGAAGTGACACTCAGTCTGACCCGAGCGTAAAGCAAAACACAGAACACTCGAGTCAGGATTAACATTCTTATATCAATAAATCCAACTCAAGTGAAATATCAACTGAAATACAGGTAGAAATATACGCTATTAACAACCAACGTCATTATAACACCATGGTCATTCCAAAATAATTTATACTTCATAACCAAACTATCATTTCCATTTCAAAACCAAATCAATCAATATCATTTTCACTTTAAAGTCATATCAAACAATATCATTTTCACTTCAAACGTATCTATTTCCAAAAACCATAACACTTTCCTTTAAATGGTTTATATATTAATAATAGTATATATAATACAATAGTTTATAAAATGAAATAGTTTATTTTAAAATAGTTATAATTTAAAATAATTTACATTAAACGGTTTATAAAATATTTTAGTATATTAAGATAGTTTTTATTAAAAATTTACAAAGTAAAATATATAAATAGTTTTTTACAAATAGTTTAAATATAATTTAAATAATTTATATAATAAAATAGCTTCCTCAATTTCACAAATCGGTTCAAATCAATTCGTATTCAAATTTAATTCAAGTCTCAGTTCGTCAATTCAATTCAATTCAGTTTCTCAATAAACCCTTCCAAATTAATCGATTTCAAATACAGATTTTTTTGCACCTTAAATAAACCATTTTAATTTCAATATATTTCCAAGCTTTAAATATTCCACATTTTCAAAACTAAGTTTGATAATTTCATATATATCTAAATTTAACTTCATTATTATTTAGTTTTGAAACTTCACTTAATAAATCCAATATCATTTAAATAAAACTTCAAATTTCAAATAATTAAATATTTCTTTCAATTTATTTAAACTTAAAATATTCATTTAAATCACCTTAACAAAAATCAAGTTATAAAAATCATATCCTTTAAAAATCCCAAATTCAATAAGTTCCAAACGATTTTAATATAATTCTCAGTTAAATACAATTTCAAATCAGTTTCAAATCTATTTTCGCAACCTTAAATTATTAAAATCATTATAAACTCTATATTTAAATATAATTTAAATAAATACTTAACCATATTATATTTTAATAAAACCAAACTTTATTATTAAACTTATTTTGTATTAAAATAAATTTATACATAGCTTAAAATCAAGAATTTAACTATATATAAAATAACATATATAATATCTAAAATCAATGGTTATATAAAACCATATATTTCTTTCCCAAAAACCATAGAAATTATTTTTAAAATATTTACATATAGACCAACGGTGTCTGTATATAAATTTTTCTATCTTATGGCCAAGTGATGTGGATATTTATCATTTCAATCCGTAATTTAAATATATACGGGTATATATCATTTCAACCCGCAATCCCAAATTCAATTCAATGAAAATCGCTTGGATTTATCATTTCAACCCATAACGATTTTCTTCTATTCTACAGATCGTTCGGGTATATATCATTTCAACGCATAGGGAATTTTATAATAATAGGGAACATGCAGAATGATAACAGGCATGATAATAATGTAATAGGAATATATCATCAATATAAATAACAAAAAATGGTGTCAGTTGCCACAGGGGAACTGATATAGATAATAACATATATATAGCAATGTAAATAACTAACAGCAGCATATTTCAATTGTCGTTTCAATTGAAATCAAATTTAATAAATATAAGAACATTAATCGTGAGTGATTGCTCACCTTTCGAGGTTAGAGAAGATAGACAACACAACAAGCTACGATTTGAATCACGAGATCGACTGATCCAAACAATAATTCACAGTGAAGTAAGCTGAACATGGATTTGACGGACAAAGCTGATAGATAGGAATTGATGAGAACGAATCAGAATCCTCTAGATATAATAGAAACGAGGAGTATATTATATCATTATTTTATTATTTTCATTCAAAACAATTGTTTAAATTTGAGACATGAATTTTGAAACAAAATCTACATATATTTAAAAATCAATAAAATTATGAAACGCATACATATGAAGGATCAAAACTATATCTCTTAAAAAATCAAAATACATATATAGTAAAATGTAAAATCTGTAGTCATTTCCGAACTCAAAGCCGATAGTAAATAACTCATATCTATAAGCAATTATCAATATCAGGCTACGAACCATTATTCGCCACACAAAGATACATATACATACATTTTTAAACATCATTATTATATAAACAATATATTATCATTCAAACATCTTATATATATTACTTTTAGAATATATATGATACTGTAAGCCAATATACAGTAAACACTAATAATATAACAAATATATATAACCATACATATATGACTTACACTGAATATATATATATAACAGTAGTGGACAACTTTAAATAAACCTTACTGTAAGCAACTTGTAACCACTTTATATAAATAAGAACCCATATATATACACTGTAACTTATATATATTAGATTATAAACAACATTTGTGCAAAATATATTTATAAACAAATATATATATCATCATACTGTAAGACATCATACGCAACTTGTGTTTATAAATAATTATATATGTTTAGCCAATATATAATATACTTACATAACTAATGCATAAAAATATATGTACATATATTCATGAACATATAATATATTTTATATAAATAACACTTTACACAAAACACAACACTACCGTACACAGCAAACAAAAGCATATATTTTCAAGACCACATACGTGTGTGTGTGTATATATGAAACTTTTTATTATTATTATACACCTATATATAATATATAATATATGTAGTAAAGAGTCAGGTGTCAATTATGTATACCTGAAGCTAGGGAAGTGAACACGAGCTGACAAGGTCGAAGGTTGGAAGCACAGGACGAAAGCGGAGTTGAGCATTTCAATAGAGAGAAGGACGGAGATGGAAACGAGCAGGGGAGGCTTTCCATTAGCTGTT
Organism: Allium cepa; assembly: GCA_030765085.1. Lineage (NCBI taxonomy): Eukaryota > Viridiplantae > Streptophyta > Magnoliopsida > Asparagales > Amaryllidaceae > Allium > Allium cepa. Next base: position 524,412,709 of record CM060934.1, on the reverse strand, counting down.
GGACACGTGGAGGTAGCCATAGATCTAAGGTGCGGTGGTAGGTTGGTCTATGAGGCTGTGGAGCATGGTGGCGGGTGGTTCGATGAGGCGGAGAACGGCCGGACGAGCTTGAGTGGTGGGGTTCTTCGGCATGGTTGCAAGGTCCAGGGCAAAGAGGAGGAATTGAGTGGAGGCTAATGGCGGCTGTGCTTGCATTGGGGTTGTGCCGCTGCTCGGTGGTGGCTATAGAGTGGTAGGTGAAGAAGCAAAGTGGGTAGGTGATGGTCGCTTGCGTCGCAAGTAGAGTAGCATAGCATGGCTTCAGCAAATGTACATGCATGCAATTATATATATTTCATTCATCATTTTCTTTTCTTTCAAAGTGACAAGACAAAGAGCAGAAAGAAAGGAAAGCAAACTTAAGTATGAATGCAAGCAGGCATGCTAGCAGATGCAAAAGTTTAGTTGATACTGTTTACACATATATTTATTCTTTGGTCCAAACAGAGAACCGAAACGAAACGAAAGGACAAACCACTTAGGTTGAGACTAGGGAAAAGAAAAAACCATAGAAAAGAAATAGTAAAAAATAATTCAAATATAAAAGGTCGCGGCCATTCAGTTTCACACGTTGGTAAAATGAAAGGTCACGGAAGTCAAAAAGTTCGATAACGGTTACCGATATGGTAATTGTTTTACTGATTTCATGGTGTACAAGACCCCAACATATACGATTGAATATACTATGGAGGTCAGCACAACGAGACGATCAAAATGATATACAAATATTAGTGGCACGATTATTCTATCAAAAGTCGATATTCGGTACGGTACCATTGCTGCTAAAACGCTGAAAATAAGATAAACGGAGAAACAGCAGTCCAAATTTTTAGAAATGAAATATGACGTCTCACTCAGAAGATGATTTGAAAATGTAACAATATCTAGATTTGAAAAACATTTTATTATCATCAATTATTAACTGCTTTGAATTCAAATAAAATTGCACAAGAAAATAAACTTTCATATGTTCAGATGAAAATTTACCAGTTGTTATGTTTAATTAGACGTATTCCAAATATCAAATTTTTATTATTTAAAATTTCATAAAATTTCAATTAGATATATAAATAAAACCACTAAAATTTACGGGTCGTTACAACCTTTGAGGCGGGCGTTGCACCAACCTAATACTTTGAGGCGGTTATTGAAGCGGAATATCGAGCCGAGTCAGTATGATATATCCTATCATCCTAGGAGGGCGATCTGAGGACAGACATTGGCTAATTTTATTGTTGAATTTATTACTGGGGATGAAGAGAAAGGAGAAGATGGGTAGCGGAATGCTCAATGAAATTTATACATGGACGGAGCTTCAAGTATATGTTGCTCGGCGGTAGCCGTGATCTTGATAACTCCCAATGAACGATCGATATGTTATACTTTGAAGCTTGATTTCCTTGTAATAAACACCAAGGCTGAGTGCGAAGTAATTGGGAGTCAAAACATTACATATATACGGTGGCTCTCATTTAGTGGTCTTCCTAGTGAAGAAAGAATTTCTAACCGACAGAGCGAGGGTAGCATCTTATTTGAAAAAGGTTCCGGAGCTACTTAACGACGTCGAATACTACATGATAGTGCACATTCACAGGGAGGAGAACACAAAGACTAATTTGCTAGCCAAGCCATCTAGCTTTGAGGATGTGCAACTCATAGGTTTACTTCCAATGGAGGTATTTTCAGCTCTCAGCATCGACTATACGGACGTCAATTGGATCTTGGAGGTTGTAGTTGAAAGGGAATCATGGATGACTTCGATCAATGAGTACTTGCCGAAAGGAAATCTCCTAAATGGAAGGAACAAATAGAGAAAAATCCTACGCAAAGCTCCATGCATTATTGGTTAAGAAGGAGTACTATATATGAGAGGATTCTCAGCTCCCCCACTATGATGTATCGCCAACAAAAAGGATAAAAGGATTCTTGTAGATGTACATGAAGGGGCATGTAGTGATTATACCAAAGGGAAAACATTGTCAATGAAGATTCTTTTTGTGGGTATTTTTGGCCAGCAATCAACTGGGATGCGACTGATTACACTAGATGGGGACGATAGATGCCAAAGATTCACCGAGTCCCATAAAAAAATACAGAAATGGTTAGTCCATGGCCGTCTATAGTATGGGGGATTGACATTATAGGTGTGTTGCTGATGTCAAAGGATGGAGTGAAGTACGCTATTGTTGCAGTTGAATATTTTGTAAAATTGGCTAAAGTGGAACTATTTTTTATAAGCACCACATTCAATCTGATCAATTTCATAGTAAAAAACATTATCCGCTAATTTAGGGTTCACAAACAATCATTTCTAACAATGGAACCCGATTCAACAGTGCTGAATTCAAGAATTTTTATAGCAAGTACCGGATAAAGAAGAAGTTTGTGACAGTAGCAGATCCATGAGTGAATGGATAGGTAGAGGCGGTGAACAAAATCATCCAATCCATCCTGAAGAAGCGACCGATGAAGGCCAAGTGCAAGTGGGTTAATGAATTACCTCTAGCACTTTAGGCTTACTGAAGATCTACGAGTCTATGATCGACCATACTCCATTTGGCCTGGCCTACAGATCAAAGACCATGATTTTGATTGAACTGTAAGTACCTTCTTTGTAGAAGATCCATTATGATTCTAGGATTAACGAGGGTCTCCTGCTAGAGTCCCTCGATACGATCGATGAGAAGCGTGAGGAAGCTGATTTAAGGGCTGTTGCCCACTCGAAATGAGTAGCTCGATAATATAATGCAAAGGTTAGAAATTGTACCTTCAAGATCGGAGATCTCTTCCTTAAATGAATATTCCGCAGTCCAGTGCAGGAAGGTCCACACGCCATTGAGCAACAAGCTTGGAGACGGAATATTCAAGCTAGCAACTGTTAATGGAATCTCACTTCCGAGTGTGTGGAATAGTGAACATCTATGATGTTATTTCACTTAAATGTATCTTTGTAACTACTAAATTAATCTATGATGTAACAACGTAGAGTCTGTCACTCCTATGAATTTGATATGAATTGGCTTTGGGATCGATAGAATTATGTTCCCATTACCCTAACTGTACGCTGTGGGTAACAATGAAACTAAATATTCTTTGTTTATAAAATGCAGGCATATAGGTACCTAGAGATAAATGTCGAACAAATCTTATAACACACGATTAGACATTAGGAACGCGACCATTCCAAGTATCCAGAAATAAATACCAGCTAGCTCCTTCAACCGATGACTGGAATGCCGAAATATAAACACATCGGGGTTGATCAAGACGACACAACCTATACTTTCATCTTAAGACCTTTTGTAACAACCATGGTTATGGTGATTACCTATAATATTAAATTACAACGGTGGTTATAATTTAATATTGAAAATAAAATAAACTGGAGATGAAGAATTTGGTTAAAATTGTTTATTTCAAATAAACAACGAGTTTTGGAGAATAATCGAAAATTTAAGATTGTTTGAATGAGAATTCGGTTGAAAAATTATGAATTTTGGTAATATATTAATTTTGAGTTAATAAATTAATTAAGTTATTTACTTCAACATTAATTTATTGAAAAAGATGTAAATGTTGGAAATAAAGTTTTAAAAACTTTATTTTGATGGTTTGGAAAGAAAATGAACATTTTATGGTTTTATTTGGATAAATGCAATAATTTTGTAAATTATTGCCAATATTGGATTTTCACTAATTTTTAATGTAATGCTTAATTTTTTATGAGGTATTTTATAAATGAAAAGATGAAATATTGTTTAAAAATAATGTTTGGATGTAAAATAGAGATAACATCATTTGTTGTGTTTGTTTTGATAAGAAAATAAATTGTGCATAAATTTTTATGCTGAAAATGACGTTTTGTGCAATAATAGTTCAAAATTGTGATGTTTAAGTAAAAATATGGTTTTAATAATAGAAAATAATTTTTATACCTAAAATAATTTTTATTTTGCTGTGAAACATTTTAGCTTACATAAACTTTTGTTGTAGAACTTTATTCGGTTTTGATATATGAAAATATGCGAGTTTATAATAAGAAAAGAGTTAAAGCATGTAATTTACTTTGAAAATTTCTCAAAGTATTGCTTTGGGCTAGTGGGTAATGGGTTTAAATCCAATACCCATCTCTAGAAGCCTCAGGAGAAGAAAAAAAATCTATATGTTGCTTTTCTTTTCATTTCTTCTTCTCTAACAAAATTAACAGTAAAAAGAAACTGACCACCTCCTTATCAAATTGAATTCTTGCTCCATAACTAGCTGAAATTAGAGTATAAACAAGCAAGTAAAAGAATAAAACAGGTAATCACAACCAATATTTTAGATTATTTCATCAAATTGTAATCTTGAATAGAGAATTATCCATAACTTTTCTTACTTCTATTTGCATGCTTCAGTTTCAGCTTCTAGAAGTTGTAGAGGGCTTCTTTGTACCCAGAAGCTTGTTTGTTTTATCACAAATTGCTATAAATCCTTTCTTAGGTGAGTAAATCTCACAATTTCTAACTCCGAGCATGTTTTGTGAAAGATGTCTGTAGATCTGAGCTCTCAGCACACATTTTTCCTGTAGTTGTAGACTTTCTATGAAAATAGTTTTTGGTTGCTACTTTGGGTGTTCATAACTTTATATTTCCACCATGAAATTGTGTCGGCTCTTTTCTGAATTGTAGTTTGAGTGTTGTACTTTGTTCTTGCAAAAATTCATTGTCTGATCCATCTTGCAAAGGTCAGAAATTGCTGTTCAAATTAAAGTCGAGAGAGACAGAACCGCCTGCACAAAAATGCGTGGCCTAGGTCGACCCTTCATCCGCATAGGTCAACCCGTAGGTCGACCCTAAGGTTGACCTATGCCTCAACCAAGTCAACTTATAGGTCGACCTGTGGGTCGGCCTAGGCAATGTTGTGGTGCTTGCTTCATTTTCTTGTTCTTCTTCCTTTTGTCTCTCGTTCCAACAATTTTTTTACATGATTCTCGTGCTGTGTTGTGATGTTTTCGAAGGGCGATATCCTGTCAATAGGTAAGCCAATGATTTTAGATGATTTGAACTCCGGATTAATGAATTTCAAGACAATTTCATGAGATGATTTTCAACATTTTCAATGTATTCTTTTGTTTTCGAATGCATGTTCTTTGTATGATTTTGAAATGGTTTTTATAATGGAAACGGCTTTGAAAAAAATATTTTTACCTTATTTATAAATTATTTTTACTTAAAAATAAATATATTTTATATTAAAGAGAATTAAAAAAGGAAATGTTTTAAAATTGATTTCAAAAGTTGTTTTAAAAACAAGTTTTCTTATGGAAAAATATTTACTATATAAAAATACAAGTGTGACGCCCCACCTCTATACCCACGCTAGCCAAGAACACTCCGGAGTAGTGCTGTCAACTAGCACGGAGAATGAGGCTGTTGAGGAGCGACCATCCATGTAATTGCTTATCACACGGTGGCTATAAATAATCTTCGGAAACAAACATAGAAATAATCATATCACAAATCAGTCACAGACATCCATATCACAAAGGCGGAAGAAGATATGAATATATAACTAACACATGAAAGTGTACATCAGAGTAGTGGTCAGTAAGTCCCACGATAATACAAAAGAATAGCAACACGTGCTATACAAAAGAATACAACTATGAGTCTATATCTCAAGTGTATACAACAAAAACTGCTAATCTAAATAGTTAGCCAAAAGTCAGAGCGATGAATCCCTGGGAAGAAGTCAAGCAGAAGCACCTGTAACATCTCGGTCTGACCCGAGTATTATTTAAGAAAATAATAAACGGGTCAGTCTAGCTATAAATATCAGATGACATGATATAACATAAAAGATATGGCATAAACATAAACATCCATAATGACATACCACTATAAGTATGTAAATAATGATCAACAGAAGATCAATCAATAAGAGATAATCAATATCACAAGAATCTTCTCAAAGATTCGAAAAGGGCATCATACCCCAAACTTGTACTCATAACAAGTCAATGACATAAATTCTAGAAATCAATGCAAGAAGTCCAGAAATCATAGAAAAGAGAAAGAGGCCTATCACATGACGGTCCGAAGACCAAGGGGAGCTACCCCACATGTGTGAATGGAATCACACAGATTAAGGTCCAGACTAACCAAAAAGCAAAAAGGTATGTGTGAGTGGAATCACACAAGTGGTGTCTAGTCTAACCTCGCAACAAGAGACATCGCACAGTTGCTAGTCTAAATCATCAGAACGATCGTCATGATCAACGAGAAGTGTCAATTACACTAAGCTAGTAAATATAGAAGTTTAGCTTCATGTCCCATAACCACTTGCTTAACTTAAATATTTACGAACAAACTGTAAATCTTCACTAATAAAATTGTCACAAGAGGTTCAATCGAACAAGTCCAAGAATTAACCGACGAAGTGAACGCAAGCGTTTCATACCACTTGTTTTACTAAGTCGTTTAATTAGATTTCTCATCCGAGTGAGGTAAAGGTTTGTATATACTAATAGATTGGAAAACGGTTTAAGAAAAGAGCTTTGTTATTAAAAATAGAGTTGAAATTGTTTGTTAAAAGAGTTTTGATATTTACTACTAGTATTGAAACCTTTATATTATAAAGTGACAAAACATAGAAGCAATTGTAGAAACAATCAGTCACAAAAATCGCATACGGAGATGTGAATAAAATCCAAGGAAATCAACTCAATGTTTTTCAGATAAGATCCCCTACGGAGGGGGGTCCAGGGGGGGTGGCAACCCCCCAAGGTGGGGGTGCGGGGGCAACGCCACCGCTTACGGGGTTCGACCTGCCCGGTCAGGTCGCGGGGGTCCAGGGGGCAGCGCCCCTGGCGGGGTGCGGGGCAGCGCCCCGACCAAAACGGTACGACCTAGTGAAGACAAAATGAGGTCTAACGACCTAACGACTCAAGGGTCATACGACCTAACGGCTGCGACCTAGGGGTCTAAGGGGTCAAGCGACTTAGTGGTTGCGACCTAGAGGTGTTCGCGACCTAACGATGACTCACGACCCAACATGGCCGACTTAACAGAGGTCGCGACCTAACAGGATAACTCGTGACCGACTTAAGAGTTGCGTGACTGAAGGGTTCCACGACTTAAGGGTTGCACGACTTAAGAGTTGCACGACTTAAGAGTTGCACGACTTAAGGGTTGCACGACTTAAGAGTTGCACGACTTAAGAGTTGCACGACTTAAGGGTTAGGCCAGGAGCGACCTAACGAGATAAGGTCCAACGACCTATCGGGATAACTCGTAAACGACCTATGGATGAACGACTTAACTCCGAACGAGCTAAAAATGGCCAGAACGACCTAGGGTTAACTCGTGAACGACTCACGACCTAGGGACGAACGACTTAACTCCGAACGACCTAAAAATGGCCAGAACGACCCAAGTTTAACTCGTGAACGACTCACGACCTAGGGACGAACGACTTAACTCCGAACGACCTAAAAATGGCCAGAACGACCTAAGTTTAACTCGTGAACGACTCACGACCTAGGGACGAACGACTTAACTCCGAACGACCTAAAAATGGCCAGAACGACCTAAGTTTAACTCGTGAACGACTCACGACCTAGGGACGAACGACTTAACTCCGAACGACCTAAAAATGGCCAGAACGACCCAAGTTTAACTCGTGAACGACTCACGACCTAGGGACGAACGACTTAACTCCGAACGACCTAAAAATGGCCAGAACGACCTAAGTTTAACTCGTGAACGACTCACGACCTAGGGACGAACGACTTAACTCCGAACGACCTAAAAATGGCCAGAACGACCTAAGTTTAACTCGTGAACGACTCACGACCTAGGGACGAACGACTTAACTCCGAACGACCTAAAAATGGCCAGAACGACCTAAGTGCAGAAAATTCACCAAAACGCTAAAAATTGGAGTTTTTCGCCAATCCAAACCAAATGCAAATGTGCATGCAAAAGTGATAGGGAATCATTCCCAACAGTCCAATATAGTTATAGACTAGATTTGTGAGATAAAAATCTCACCTTTGCACCAAATATCAATGAAAATGAAGTTTTAAGCAAGCAAGAATCAATCCTTCTTCTATCTAAGCACAAGAAGCTTGAATCCAATGTCTTCTTCTTGAATTTGGAGTAGAAAGATGGATTGCAATTGAATTTGAGTTTTGGAATTTTAATTTCCCATTCCCTCCACCATTAATGCCAAAGCTTGATTAGTTAGGAAATTTATGAAGAGTGAGGAGAAGAGGGTTGGAACTTGGGCTTAATAGGCTAAACTAACCCAAAGTCCAAAGCGGGAAAAGTTAGTGAAATTTCACTAACTCCAAACCTATCGATGTTTATACTTAAAAAAGTTGTAAACGACATTTCGAACTCAATGGAAGTGGTCTCGAGTCCTAATTTGACCGTTTGCAAAAAGTAGCTTTTCCGACCAAAATCCGATTAACGAGTTAATATTTAAATAAAATATTTAAATACAAACTCGATAAATATGCGGGTTGTTACAACAAGTTTTTACCTTTTCAAGATAATGAGATTGAGATGGCCAATCTTTGGCGTATTTTAAGATGTAGTCTCCTTTTGGAGCAATTTGTGATGGTTTTGTTTTGGCATCTACTTGAGGTATTCGATCTCCTATTTAGGGGTTATAGATGATGAAGCCGTTAAATTGGATAATTTTACTTGCCGATGAGATAAGGCAAGTTATGGTTTAGGGAAAATCATTATGATGTCTTTTGGTACTTGCCAATGAGATGAGACATGTAATGATTTTTTGGGATTTACAATTTGATGATGCTGTTTTCTAGTGTGGCATTGACTAGCAGTTAGTAAACCGTTAAGTGGGAACGTATGGTATGAGAGAACATTAATAATTTTCGGGTTCCTATCTAAGAGTTTGTGACACATTCATGACTTTATGCCAGTATATAGACCTTTGGGTCATCATGATGTATTACGACTTCGGTCGTCACGTTGCATTATGACTTCGGTTGTCACGATGTATTATGACTTTGATCGTCATGATGTATTACGACTTCGGTCGTCAAGAGAGAGGTACCTAATATATATAGCACTGTACATGAGGATAGCACGCACAACATTGCTTCGGCACGTAATCGGGGATCCGGCCAATCCACGATTTTCTGAGCTTTGATATTTTATGATTTCACCATTTTGGGATGACTATCATTTATATTTATAGCCTAGAGCTATATGATGTTTCATGTATATGGTGATTCCACCTATGGGATTTTGAACTCATAATCGAGTTCCACGAGTATGAGATTTATGTGGCTTTTTTGAGACTTTATATGATTCTATCAGGATTTATATTTCAAAAGGCTTTTAAGAAGGAAACTACCATGATGAATAGATGTCCTTTATGAGTTGTTCCTTAAGGTAACTTATGTATTCCATCACTTAGAAATTGAGTAGAACTATATTCATAATTCATTTCTTTCGATTAAAGGAATGTTTCCTTTATGAAAAATATATTCCATTTATCTTTTGCTAATATTCATGATCAAGTTCGACCGATCCATGTATTAATTATTTGGGTCAGACCGAGTTATAGGTTAAGTTGCTTACCTTTGCTTAGCTGTTATCTTTGGACCCGTCTATCGATTTTTCGACTTGATTCCTAGTTTTGTGTAGTATATTTTTTAGTGTACTGGGTCATGTATATTCTTTTGTGGGGAATATGATGTATGTATATATGTGATTGTTTTTGCTGTTCTGTGATCTGTGACTATTATTGCTATTGTATTTTGTTCTGAATCGATCCTGTAGCCACCATAGTATTGTCTTAGATAAGAATTAAGTATGTCAAACCACTTAAAGATGAAACGAGGAATGAAAAAAAATGTGCACCCTTTCGACATACTTAGTGCTTATATAATACAAGACTATGATGGTCGGTCTTAAACAGCCCTATTCTCTACACTAGTAGACAGTATTACCTAGTAATACTCTTTGTTAGTGTGGGTCTCGGGTGGAGCATCACACCTTTATTCGGAGATAGGCAGGGCATCAAACCATTGTCCAAAGGCTGGAAAGGTCAACTTGCGATTTACACAGATAGACGTCTTTCTTATTTAGTCATAAAGATAGGACATAAAGGGAAAGCAATCCTCCTAAATAAATGGGATTAATGCCTAGAGTTAGAAGAAATCAGATGCTAACGTCTAAAGATTTACAGTCAAACCACCGCTTAAATTGGATAATTATGACCAATACCCAAAGATAGGTAAGAGTGAACGTGAATGTCTAGAGATAGATATCCAAGACATCACTCCTTGACAAGGAATGATGAGAAAATCCAACTTTATAGTCAGTCAAATAGAACCTGACTGGCGACAGCTTAATAATACTACTAATCTAACTACGTTGCGGTAAGACATCACCCGTCTATATACAATTACAACGGATGATTATTACACTTTAATTCAAATTCAATCGCAGTCAACGTAAAAAGCTAAGTGAGACAAAGTACATAGGAAAGTGAGATCAAAGTTTGAAAATAAAACTATTTTATTCATTATTAACAAACATTTCACACAAAAGCGAGGGCTGGGCCCGCATAGTGGCCTATGTACATAAATGGAAGGCTACACAAAAAATAGCCCAATAAGGCTTTAACTAGAGGTGTTCTTTCTCCCCTTCTTCTTCTCCCCCGAGGAATGTGTAATATGCCTCTTATTGGACTTTTCACTTTTTCATCCCTTGGAAAAATAACCCTTGGGGTCAGCATCCCAATCATGGTCACTCCTTGGAGATTCAAGAGTTTTGCTCTGGGTACTACTGGAGGCAGAGGCAGAAGAGGGAATGACAGTCGACATAGTTGGTAATAGAATTAAGAGAGGGGGAGGAACATCATGCATCTTTTCCTTCTTGACATCTCTAATCTTTATAGTTTAGTGCTTCTTCTCTTCCAGTATCGAAGGCCCAAACAAATGTTCAAAGTCCCCAGTGATAATAATATCTTCATCCACTGTATCTCGTGAGGATCGCCCATGACCTCTTCATCCATACAATGGATCATTTCATCATCGGGACCCAAAATAGGACCCGCTAAAGAGGCTGGAATTGGGATGGAGGTGGACATAATAATTGATTCAGCCAATGTAGCTCGTGTACCCAAAGACAGGTCTCCTTTAGGTAAAGGACAAAAGTAGGTTGACCTGAAACTTGAAAAATGGAAAAGTAGAGATTAGAGACATCAACCAATGTTATGTTAGCCATATCGAATACATGTAAGGTTAATGTTATACATATGGGAGATACAAATGTCATGTGAGACCGAGCACCGACAGAGCTTCCTTCTATGATAAGAGATAGGACAAGCAATTTTGAAAGCGATTTAGTAGCCATGAACCATCTCTCCAAGATTATAATAGGCATCCAGTGGGGATGTCAGAACATTTAAAGTGTCAGAAGCTTTTTGGCAGTTGAAACCCTAGTCGAGCAAGGAGGAACAACGACTTCAATGTTAGGCGGCTCCAATATAAAAGAAGTAGTAGCACCAGACGTACCCACCATTGGCATTGAAGTTTCTACTGCAGGTCCTTGGGGAGCAAAACTAGAACTTTCGCACGAACCTTTTAAACTAGATTCGAGTTAGACTCTGGCAAACACTCCATCTTAGGGGATGACCTTAGAGAGTAAGAGAAGCCTGTCAGCCTCGAGCGCCTTTATATTCTCTTCCTCTAAAAGGTCATGTTTTAACTCCTCTTCATCAATTTCAACCCCATTAGAATGCTCTTCTTCCTACTTAAGATTTCTGCCCAAGCCATAGCTAAGGCTTAGGGATACCCCTCATCCAACCATCTTAAATTCCCAAATTCGATAACATTCGCATAGAATTTCATGAGGGTTGGCTCATCTCGTATTTAATTTAGTCTACAACAGCCGTCACCTGCTCATCAGCTATTTTGCCTGAGCCTCGGCCTTATCTTTTAATTGTCGAGTGTCCAGTAACTCATTGCAGCAATCCTGGCTTGAGTGAGAGCATCGTCTTTTTCTTTCTTCCTGACCTCAAGAACTTCTTCCAATCTCTTTATTTGTGAAGCCTGCTCATCCATCATCTTTTGAAGCTTTTCATTATTTAATTTAAGAGTGCGACTCTTATGATGTGTAGCATTAATCTATCTCTACTGGATCTGGCTTTGTTCTTTGATGGATTTTGTCTTTTCACCCAGCTTTTTTTAGCTTCAATTAGTGTGGAGTTAGGCTCCTCAACTTCCTTATCAACATTGGCAATGATGCGGTTGCTGTCTTACTCGAGGTGCTCTATCCCTGAAGAGCTACCTCTCTCTTATAAGATATTTCGGAAATGGCCTCGGTTTTACCCTATTCCGTTTGTGATATTGGTCATATACATCAGCTACACAAGTTACGACATCAGCCCAAATGTGTTGAGAGATATCTTTTAGGTAAGGGACAAATATGATGTCATCGAGACAAAGCTTTGGAAAGGCACTCTTCATAGAAACTAGGTGTGGGTTTGAAACAACTTCGGTCTCCGTAGTAGTAACTGTAACAATCCGAAATTTAACCCATAATAATTAATCCGTTAATTGATCAAATGATAAAATAACTTTGTGAAATTATCAGAATTGAGCCACGGTAGTTTCACCATTGTGTCCGTGGTAATTTTCTGGTAGATATCCATATATAGAACGTCAGAATCCGAGTTAATATGAGTAAGTTATGAATTAAACAAGGTAAATAAAAATCAAGAAGAAAAAAATTATAGGCTAGGCCGATCTACCTTGGCACTAGAGTGGTCGACCGCCAAGTCGAGTTGCCTCCCTTTGTGAACGAACAAACGAACTTTTGTTCATTCGAATGTTGTACGCATCATTCGCATTCTTTTAACCAATCCGGTCCTTCCGTTCTTGTATCCGATGACTCTTATTCAGCCTATGACGTGGTTGCATCATATTCAATCCTCCAATCCAATGATCTGAGGTCCACTTCTGCACCTATAAATAGAACCCTAGACCTAACACTTTTTCTCATTTTAGGTTTTCTCCAATTGGGTTTACCTTTTCAGGAAGGAACCTAAACAGAATACTTTTCCAAGGAGAAAATCGTTATAAATTAAATTATTTTACAATCTCAAGTGGATCCAAGAAGACCTAAGGAAGAGCTAAGGACCACAGATGAGTGATGCGATTATTTTAGATTTCTTTAAGTAATTTAAGATAATAGGATTTCCAATAGTTGTAGTTTTACTACGATTTTTGGAATAACCTTTTTAGCATCTTTATTTATAGTTTTTAGAATTATTTTCAATATATTTCTTTTTAGCTATTCTTTTCAGTTAATTCTAGTTTATTTCTATTAATTATAGCATTTCCATTTATTCACAGTTTATTTACTGTTGATTATGCGTTATTTACATCTTCTTCCTACGCTTTGGATTTTCTTCTGTTTTCAATTTTTTTAATTTCTCCTTCTTCTTCGCATATGGATTAGAGTAGAATTAATGCAAAGTTGGACTAAATTATAAGAATTCTGAAATAATGGACGATAAGATGTAGATTATAAAGGCTATAATAAAATGGAATTAAGACTGAAATTATGCCTAATTATGATATTATTGGACTGAATTAAAGAGATTGGCCTAGTTATAACGTAAAATTATAATTAAAAAGAGTAAAGGATGAAAGAAGCTTCTTTTCACACTTAGACCTTGGGTTTAGTAACAAGCATGATTATAACATAGGTTATAATAAGAGAAAGAACAGAATAAAGCTTATTTTGAGAATTAGGATAAATTAATAAGCGAAGATAATAAGATAATAATAAAGGTTTGTTTAAATAATTTATCTAAGTTAATAAGCAAAGATGAAAGTAGGACATGTACCAAAAAGCATTCCCCATTAGGCAAAATGGTGGTCTCACATTAGCCTAAAGTGAGATGAGGGCACACTTATGCTAATAATGGTAGTAACTGGTCATTACGGGGGATTTGGACAAGGGGCGCAACTAGATATTGTATGGATGACCGACCAGTACCAATAGCATTTCCCATTTTTTCTATGAACACGGTGTTTCACATAATCCTGAAGTGAGACGAGGGGCATGCTTATGTTGGAGCACAGTTAATAAGAAGACCCAATAGGTGGAGCAACATGTAGCATAAGCATGGTGACAGTTACGCGTGCGACTTCCATTTCGGTGTTCAGTAATCGCTATGAGTTCCAAGCGCTTAAGTCTGTATGTCTTTCGTAGGCAGCATTTCCTTATATGTTGGGAGCTATATAACATCTAGTCCACAATAAATATTTTATGCATCTTTCATAGACATCATTGTACTTTGTGCATCTTTCGTAGATGCCATTACCTTATGTGTAGGGAGTTATATAGCGTCTAGTCCGCAGTAGGTACTATGTGAAAAGATAGTGCAGATCGTGCTATATGGAATTATACTATACTAATGCGGAAATAAACTAAAATACTATAGCAATGTAAATAAGTAAAAATAAAACAAGCACACCAGGAATTTTTATATTGGTTTGAACTTCCCGTTCTACGTCCAGTCCTAAACTCCTTCTGGAATTTCAACTACAACAACCCTCACTTAACCGGAAAGAACAGGTTTATATACCCGAGCAACCGAACAGGACTTCACCCGCCTAAGCAACCGAATAGGACTTCAACTGCCTGAGCAACCGAACAGGACTTTTTTACAAATAATAAATGTATCTGACTGTAGTGTGTTCTTAAATAACACTAATAAGTCAATTAAGTACAATTTTCCTATAATCTTCTCCTTTATGATATATAGTGTGACGTGCTTTGAGAATTGTGGAAGATAAAGTGATTAATGATCAAAGTATGTAAGCAATTTAAGTGCAATTTGAAAGCTTGGGAATAGACGAGAATTCAAGAATGCTAAAAGTAAATTCGGTTAATTGTTTGTTGAATTCTGTAATCTATTTATAGTGTATAAAGAGTTGCAACTATAGATGAAAAGTTATATTGAAAAGAACAGGTGCAGCTATTAATTTTGAAAACGTTTCACTTCGATGAAGAGAAGCGTCTATTCATGAAAAATCTATTGAGAAATATTCAGACTTCTGAATAAAATAATTCAGACTTCTGAATTAACTTGAAACGCAAACAGCAAGGAAATAGGCTATTTTTGGCCTTGTTCGGCCATTTGAATATTTTCATTCAGACGTATGAATATTATGGAACCATAATTTTGTTTCAGCATTCAGACGTCTGAATGAAGTATTTCAAACATCTAAATTTAGCATATAACAAAAAGTATCACAGCTCATTTGGTTAGAGCACTTGCCTTCTAAATTAGAGATCCAGGTTCCAGCCCTGCTTCATGCAATTTTTAAAAACTTGATTTTTAATTTAAAATATGAATGTATATGTGTGTATACCATTTGAAGAAGATTTTAACATTTGTAAACTCTAGACACAACACTATATGACCAATAATACTTTGTTTGTTACCTTCGCCTAGTCTCTATCGTGCATATCTCTTCTTGTATCTCCATATACATTCTTTCATCCTTTTTTGTATTGTGAATTTTCATTTTGAACGTATTTGTTTATATCTTTTTGATGCTCATGTACCTGCAAATTTGCTTAGAGATTCTTTAACATAATTGTATAGTTGTTGTCATTAAAATCCAACAATTGAGGTTCTAACATTCTCTTCCTTTTTGATGATGACAACTATACAATTTTTTTTTTTAAAATTCATTCTGTATAAAATATATATTAATATATTTAAAGCTCTCCCTAAGTATAATATCTCCCCCTAAGTATAATATCTCCCTCTATCAATATGCATATGACTTTCTCCCCCTCTGTCATTATCAAAAAGAACGAGGGAATATAATAAATTATAAAATATCTTCTGAATAGCAGGATAAACTCAATATTAATTATGGAGAAAAAACAAAATAGATTTTACCATATTTGCTGAAGTTCATATTTCATTGTAAGCACGTAATTCTATTAAACGTATGGATCATTCTTTAAAAATCCCAAATCTATCCTTTTCCTTTTGTTTCTCCGAGTACCTGCAATAAATAATAATCATTTTCGATACCCACTTACTACGTTAGGGTCCGAGGGTTAGGTCTTGGGAAGCCATACCCATTTGGGTGTGGTTGAACCTTTATAAATATAATTTTCATTATTAACTACTATATCAAAATAATCATTAATGTATTTTACTCTATTTTTTCAACTAACAGGAACCCAAATACTTAGATAATGTTTATTCATATTTCCAGTTAATAATTTTGTACTTCTAGAGAAATTATTAACATTATAGTTCATAACAGTATTTGAATTTTTATAAAAACTAGATTTAGTTTTTAATCGAAATTTAGCACTAACATTTTTACCATACATGAAAGCGTATTTAGTGTTATTTCTATGATTAGTTTTATTATATCCTAAATCATTTTTATCATGTAAAGGTCTAGAACTAGATAAAATCATGTTTAAATCGTCTTGACCTTTATTAAATTTTGTGACTTCAGTGTTAAGTTTATAAAAACTAGCTTTGAAGTCACAATTATTATTTTCAAAAGAAATATTTCAAAATATCAACTTTCTCATTTAATTCGGAATTCTCCCTTTTTAATGTACAGTTCTCATTTTTGAGAAGAAAATTTTGAGATTCTGAATTATCTAAAGAGGATTGTAATAAATCATTTTGTCTTTTCAAATCAAACATTTCTTTTGAAAATTCCTCTTTTTTTTTTCTTCAAATATGGTGTTTTGTTCATCTAGAGAATCTTTAATAGTTATAAAATCATTCTTTAAAACACTAAGTTGATTTTCTAAATTTAACTTCTCATTTTTCAATTTCTTATTTTCAAGTTCAACAGATTTCATCTTTTCTAAAATAATAAAATTAAGCTTTGTAATGTTATTGCTTATACTAACTAATTCATTATTATCTTTTGTTGAAATTTGTAAATCAGAAAGTACCTTTTTGTAGTCCTCGCTGGTGGCTTTGACGGAGATTTTGCCTATTCGACTGGATCGTTTTCTAGTCATTATTCTATGATGTTGTGACGGTCGATAGAATTCCAGGCTCTGATACCAAATGAAAAGACAGTGCGGATCGTGCTATATGAATTATACTATACTAGTGCGAAAATAAACTAAAATACTATAACAATGTAAATAAGTAAAAATAAAACCAGCACACCAGGAATTTTTATACTGGTTTGAACTTCCCGTTCTACGTCCAGACCTAGCTTCTTCTGGAATTTCAACTACAACAAACCTCACTTAACCTGGAGGAACAGGTTTACATTGCCTGAGCAATCAAACATGACTTCAACCACCTAAGCAACCGAATAGGACTTCAACTACCTGAGCAACCGAACATGATTTCTTTACAAATAACAAATGTATCTGACTGTAGTATGTTTTTAAATAACACTGATAAGTCAATTAAGTACAATCTTCCTATAATCTTCTCCTTTAAGATATATAGTGTGACGCGCTTTGAGAATTGTGGAAGATAAAATGATCAATGATCAAAGTACGTAAGCAATTTGAGTGCAATTTGAAAGCTTGAGAATAGATGAGAATTCAAGAATGCTAAAAGTAAATTCGGTTAATAGTTTGTTGAATTCTGTAATCTATTTATAGTGTATAAAGAGTTGCAACTATAGATGAAAAGTTATATTGAAAAGAACAAGTGCAACTATTGATTTTGAAAACGTTTCTCTTCGATGAAGAGAAGCGCCTATTCATGAAAAAGCTATTGAGAAATATTTAGACTTCTAAATAAAATACTTCAGACTTCTGAATTAAGTTGAAACGCAAACAGCAAGGAAATAAGCTATTTTTGGCCTTATTCAGCCGTTTGAATATTTTCATTCAGACGTCTGAATATTGTGGAACCATAATTTTTTTTCAACATTCAGATGTCTAAATGAAGTATTTCAGACATTTGAATTTAGACTGTAACAAAAAGTATCATAGCTCATTTGGTTAAAGCACTTGCTTTCTAAACTAGAGACCTGGGTTTGAGCCTTGCTCCATGTAATTTTTGGAAACTTGATTTTTCATTCAAAATATGAATGTATATGTGTGTATACCATTTGGAGAAGATTTTAACATTTGTAAACTCTAGACACGACACTATATGACTAATAATACTTTGTTTGTCATCTTCATCTTGTCTCTATCGTGTATATCTCTTCTTGTATCTCCATGTACATTCTTTCATCCTTTTTTGTATTGTGAATCTTCATTTTGAACGTATTTGTTTATCTTTTCTTGATGCTCATGTACCTACAAATTAGCTTAGAGATTCTTTGACATAACTGTATAGTTGTTGTCATTAAAATCCAACAGTTGAGATTCTAACACTATGGAGTAGCAGACCGATCAAAATGGTAGAATTAGGATTTCATCCTTTATAGGATTAGGGATTCAGCCTAATCAAAACAATAATCAAGGATAAGTGCAAACAATCAAAGTTAATCAATCATATTTAATAGTTAATTTGTATTTATTTTCAGCTTATTCCTTTGTTTGTTTTATATACTAGAACTGTTGTAAAGCCTATTACCTTTACTTTACCTAAAGATTCTAGTAATTACTATCATTCACCAGACTTTTAGTCTGACCCATTCCTCTATTTTCCCCCTTTTCTCCCATAGGCAATCAAGGAAGAGGATCGTAGGCTGCAGTTGCTTGGAAGTTTCTTCGAAGAGATTCCACTATGTACTTCCACTTCTTTTATTTCAACCTTTTGTTCTTTATTTGTACTGGAACATTTGGGGAATAATTGTACTCTTATTTTGGAGACTATGTTTTTATTTATTTCATAAGACACACACATATATATACGGTATTTTGGCATGTGATGTATTTGGTATATGGTGACTTATTTGGTCTTTAAAGCAATTATGATGTTCTTTTCCAAATAAGTTCTTTTTCAAATTATTTTCGCTGCTTTTACCTATTTCTGTCTTGTGAATCTTGGTCTCTGCTTGTTTTAGTTTAGACCTACAATGCACCACACCTTTTAGTGTATCCTTATACTATGGGGTGTTTCACTTGGCATCAAAGCCTAAGGTCACATGATTCCTAAAAACTTTTTTTTAAAATAAAGTATTTTTCCAAAAGCAACCTATTTTTAATAGTAGCATATCATCAATCTAGAAATATTTTTCAAAAAGAAACTCTTATTATAGAAGTTGTTTTTCAAGTATAAAAGAGTTTTCATGAAAATCCCCTCAAAAGTCCAGTTCAACCTTCTTTCGATTCTTTCAAGCCTAAGTTTCTTTTTCTTTCCATAATATGGCCAACTGGTTTCGTAGAGCTACTATACCAGAGGTGCAAGAGCAAGCGCCCAATATAGCACCAGTGGGTGGATATCCCTTTAATCCACCTACAACAACAAATTTTTCTAAGATATGCAAGAACTTCGCTAGTCTAGGTGGCAGGACCTTTTCTAGCATAGAGGATTTCGAGGAGACACGAGCTAGGTTGGAGGATATGAAGCGAAGGTTTAGGCTGTTAGATTTGGAGGACCGATAGAGAGTTTAGCCTACATCTTGGTAGCTAAAGGGTGATCTTAAAGAGATTCCTACAAGCTCTAAGGAGTAGTGGTCAAAGGACAAGAAAGATATGGGCAAGAGGAAAGAAGAAGGACCTTAGAGGCGAATCAAGAAAAGTGAAAAATGTAAGCGCTGTAGAATGGTTGGACATTAAGAAAAAGACCGCAAGAGAGAGAATGGGGCAGGAAGCGAGCGCACCTGCAGCCCAGATTCATGCTTTGGATTTAGCACCTTCCAGTAGCGGACCAGAGAGAGGTAGGAAAGTCACCGTATAAGGTTTGATTTCTATTTCTGATTTTCCCATTCGGACTCTTTTCGATTCTAGAGCATCACACTCTTTCATCTCCAGTTCTTTGGTAGGATGTTTGCACTTAGACATCTCTTTAGTAGTAGACCTCATTGTTGTTTCAAACCCTATAGATGGATCGAAACACTTGTCTATGGTTTATAGGGATTTGAAAGTTTTTTTATCCTAGGCGTAGAAATTGGCTACGATGCCTATGTTTGGGTTTTCGAGGTATAAGATGATTTTGGGGATGGCTTGGCTATCCACATATGGAGCTATATTAGATTGCGTTAGGAGAGTCGTTCAACTAGAGACATGCAGTGGTAGGACTCTTGAGGTTTCTTGCAACCCACAAGGGTCAGTTATGTTGAGCTTCCTTTATTCCCTCTATTCATCATCTTCAGAGTTAGATTCGGTTCCTGTCGTCAGAGAATTTCTAGACATCTTCGAGGAGGTTAGGGGACTACCCCCTAAGAGAGAGATTGACTTCAGGATTTATTTGATTAATAATGTTAGACCAGTATCATTACCTGTTAGGCACATGGCACCTAGGGAGAGAAAGGAATTGAGCAAGAAAATATATGAGCTTTTGGATAAAGGTTTCATAAGAAGGAGCATATCGGAGTGGGGAGTGCCAGTCGTCTTTTCTACTAAGGCAGATGGTTCTCTTCGACTTTGTGTGGACTATAGGGAATTAAATAAGCTCACAAAGAAGAACCGTTCACTCCCTAAGATAGGTGATCTT
The DNA here is from genome assembly GCA_030765085.1 of Allium cepa. Classification (NCBI taxonomy): domain Eukaryota; kingdom Viridiplantae; phylum Streptophyta; class Magnoliopsida; order Asparagales; family Amaryllidaceae; genus Allium; species Allium cepa. The sequence continues at coordinate 524,392,063 of CM060934.1, read as the reverse complement.
TTTGACCAGCTAGTTGGCTCTTCAGTATTCTCTCAGCTTGATTTAGCCACGGGATTCCATCAGCTTAGGGTCGCTGATGACAACATTGATAAGAATGCGTTTAGGACTCCAGATGGATTTTATGAGTGGTTGGTTATGCCTTTGGGCTAACCGATGCCCAAGCCTAGTTTGTAGATTTGATGGGCCGTGTCTTTAAAGAAGTCCTAAATAAGTTTGTGGTTGTATTCGCAGACGACATTTTGGTATTTTCCAAGAGCAAGGAGGAGTGTGTTATTCATCTACAGAAGGTTCTTTTACACTTCGTCGGTTGAAAGCAAAGTTCTTGAAGTATCACTTTTGGCATAAGGAAGTGTGTTTTCGGGGCATAAAGAAGGTCTACATATGGAAAGAGTTTGATAAACGGTTTTATACATTTAGGCTCAGATTGTGAAAATCCAAAGAGTGGTAGGCAAAGATTGGGGATGTGTAATAGAAAAGGAGGTAAACCACATGTAAATAATTGCAGAAATTATAATTTTTTCATATAAGTGGATTTACAGGTACTACCTTAGAATAAATATGAGTATAGGAACAATAGACTTTAAGTAAGGAAATGAGATTCTAAGGTTTACGAAGGATACTCCTAGGGTAGTTAGTAGAAAAATCCACTTTATGTCTAACCCAATAAACTGAAATTATTAGAATTGAGAAAAAAAATTATATAATTGTCAATATTTTTAATGTAAATATTAGGTTTTGGGAATATAGTAAGAAATTTAAATTGGTTTTTATATGATGAAAATTTTGTTGAAAAAGTGAAATTCTTTTTGAAGAATTATAGAGCGTATATAGCTCACTAGTTTCTTTGAAAGTAAACAAAGATTTAAAATATGAAAACCTAGAGCGTATATCGAAAAAGTAGATTACAACATTTATTGTTGTAATAGATGTTTTTGTGAAAAAGGAAGGGAGCATAAACTATAACGCTACGTTATAATAAGTGACTCCCAAGGGAAATGTATTTTTAAACATAATTTCTAAGGATAGAAATAAATATGATTTGTGAATACACTTATTATTTAAGTAAGTATAAGAAAATGTTTTCTACTTACGGATATATTAAAACTGTTTTGAAGACAAGTTTTTCTGAAAAGAAAATAACAAGTCAGATATTAGAAAATTTCTGTCGTAAGAGAATATAAATTAAACTTACTTTGATCTATTGGAATGAAAAGAATAATGGTATAATTTTCTATGAAACCAATAAAAATATTTTGTGTAAGTTATAGGAATACGTGAAAGAGATGTACAAGGTATGAGAAGCACCATATTTTGTATAGCCTGTTTCGAAAAATATAATATAAGTTTCTTGTAATTTCACATAAACATGATGTCCTCTTGTAAAAGGTTCATAAAAGATTTTAGCATTAGTAATTTCTCATAAGAGAGAGCAGTTTCAATACATTAAGGTATGAGGCCGTTAGATGTAATAAGAAATGTTCTGAAAACACAAAAGGATATTTTAAAGATATTCTAAAAGAAAATAGTTTGGTGAAAAAGTAAATAAGTGTTTGAAAAACTTAGTAAAAGAGAAAATCGAGATTTCAAATTTTTATAGAAAACCAAAAACCTTTAAAAGAAAATGAGGAATAAGTGTTGGGACTTAGAATTTGAAAGTTTTTCCCTCTAGGTTTGGGAAATAATGTAAATTCAAAAAACTGGGAAGGTGCAGGTCTAAAAAGATAAATTTGAAGTCTTTTTGAAAAAGATAACACTTTTAAATACAAAGATTTTGAGATTTGATGTTTTAAAAATTTAGAAACCTTAATTTTTAAAATGGAACTATACCAAACTCCTAAATGTGAAGTAGATAGAAATCATTTCCTAGGTGTAACAGAAAAGGTGTAAGATTATAGAGGAGACGGCTGTAATTACTTTTGGAAGTAGTTGATGGTGGAAGTTCTCGTAAAGTGTATAGGGCACTAGTGAGAACCTAGAAATGTTGATTCAGATAAGCAGGCTACGAAAGATTGGTAAAGTGAAATTAGTAAGATTATAAGGCATACATGGTTGAGGACACGTATTTTTGATTTTGAAGAAACTTGGGAAAAACATCCTCCTTTGATAGGAGTTCCATATAATAATAGCATTGGAAGTGGCACCTTTCAAAGCTCTTGATGAAAGACCATGCAAGTAGACTTCGTGTTGCATAAGGTCTACAGAGGGATTGTCGTGGTTCCGACATAGTCAAGGAGACTTCGGAGAAGATTGGTTTGATTAGGAGAAAATTCGTATCTCATATCCACATTTCTTTGATAATAAGTTTTTGAATTTCCTACTTCCATCTTTAGTTTTGAATAGGTTCTTTCCGTTGTTATCCTTTGTAAGGGTAGAACTTAGGATTTAACATATGGATGGTAGTATTTAATGTAAACATGTTATTAAAACATGTTATAAATGATGTATGCTAGTGTTTGCTAGTAGATGCTAATGGATGCATAAACTTACACTAGGCACTGTTTCCTTTAGGCATCGGTCTAATTAGAACACTAGATCATATGCAAATGGATGTGTACACATTTTATTCTATTTTTCATGATTGCTATAAATAGATGATTTTCACATGATTGTTGCATCTGGATGATGTTTATAGCTTATATATAGAACCATCAATTATCATTAGGAATTTGTGCATTTATTTGGATACATGACACGAACATGATTGTATAAAAGGAGGTCAACTGAATCAATGGACCTTCTAATCTTTTACATTATCTAGGGACATTAACACTACACTAATTGCACAAGTATCGTAAATTGTATTAGAAAACATAAGGACAATGGATGAATGGTTCATGATTGAGTAGTTGGTTGTAAAACTTGAATGGAAACATTTAGTTCATTCTTTTATCTTTAGAGATTTCGGGGACGAAATCCCTTGAGGAGAGGAGAATGTAACGACCCAAAATTTAACCCATAATAATTAATTCATTAATTAATCAAATGGTAAAATAATTTTGTAAAATTATTAGAATTTAGCTACAGGAGTTGCATTATTGTGTTTGTGGCAATTTTCTGCTCAATTTCCATATATAGAACGTCAAAATCCAAGTTAATATGAGCGAGTTATGAATTAAACAAGATAAACAAAAACTAAGAAGAAAAAAGTAAATAATAATAATAATATGGGCTAGGTCGACCGGCCAGTCGACCTAGGCACTAGGGCGGTCGACCCGCCTCCCCTTGTGAATGAACAAACTTTCGTTCATTCGAATGTTGTACGCTTCATCTGCATTCTTTTAACCAATTCGGTCCTTCCGTTCTTACATCTGATGGCTCCTATTCAGCCTATGATGTGGTTGCATTCTATTCACTCCCAAAATCCAACGGTTTGAGATCAACTTCTACACCTATAAATAGAATCCTATGCCTAACACTTTTTCCCATTCTAGGTTTTCTTCAATTGGGTTCATCTTTTTAGGAAGGACCCTAAGCAGAATAATTTTTCAAGGAGAAAATCGTTATAAATTAAATTTTTTTACAACCTCAAGTGGATCCGGAAAGACCTAAGGGAGAGCTAAGGACCACATGTGAGTGATTGTAATTATTTTAGATTTATTTAAGTAATTTAAAATAATAGGGTTTCCAATAATTGTAGTTTTACTACAATTTGGAACAACCTTTTTAGCAGTTTTATTTACAGTTTTTAGAATTATTTTCATTCTATGTCTTTCTAGCTATTCTTTTCAGTTAATATCAGTTTATTTCTGTTAATTATAGCTTTTCCATTTATTTACAATTTATTTACAGTATTTTAGTTTATTTAGTGTTATTTGTGCGTTATTTACATCTTCTTCCTATGCTTTGAATTTCCTTCTATTTTCAGTTTTCTTTTATTTTTCCTTCTTTATGTATGGATTAGAATAGAATTAACCTGAAATTAGATTAAATTGTAAGAATTCTGAAATAATGGAAGATAAGATGTAAATTATAAAGATTGTAATAAAATGGAATTGAAACTGAAATTATGCCTAAATATGATATCAATTGGACTAAATTAAAGAGATTGTCCTAGTTATAACTTAAAGTAAAGTGGAAATTAGCCACAATGGCCTCTTTAGCAAGTACAATTAGTTTCTAGGATACACAGTTGAAATAATTACTTTTAAGGACAAAATGCAAAATAATTAGTTTCTAAGGCCTAAAAACCTATGAAATTATGTCCTTGAAAGTAATTGGACTGCTAACTTTGTCCTTAAAAGTAATTATTCTGCTGACTTTGGCCTTGAAATTAATTCATATGGATGTGTGTCCTAGAAACTAATTGGACTGTAAAATTTGTCCTTCTACTGAAATGCCCCGATGAAAGAAGTTTATTTTCACACTTAGACCTTAGGTTAAATAATAAGCATGATTATAACGTAGGTTATAATAAGAGAAAGAATGGAATAAAGCTCATTTTGAGACTTAGGATAAATTAATAAGCAAAGATAGTGAAGATAATAATAAAGGCTTATTTAAATAATTCATCTAAATTAATAAGCAAAGATGAAAGTAGGACCTGTACCAAAAATCATTCCTTATTAGACAAAATGGTGGTCTCACATTAGGCTGAAGTGAGATGCGGGCATACATATGCTAATAATGGCAATAATTTGTCAAATAGAAGTCAAAATCATGGGGGATTTGGACAAGGGGGCGCAATTAGATATTGTTTGGATGACCGGCCAGTACCAACAGCATTTCCCATTTTTTCTATGGACACGGTGTTTCACATAATCCTAAAGTGAGACGAAAGGCATGCTTATGCTGAAGCATAAGTAATAAGAAGACCCAATAGGTGAAGCAACAGGTAGCATGAACATGGTGGCAGTTACGCGTGCGACTTCCATTTCGGTGCCCAGTAATCGCTATGAGTTCCAAGCGCTTAAGTATGTGTGTCTTTTGTAGGCACCATTGCATTCTATGTAGGGAGCTATATAACATCTAGTTCACAATAAATATTTTATGCGTCTTTCGTAGACACCATTGTACTTTGTGCATCTTTCATAGATTCCATTACCTTATGTGTAGGGAGTTATATAACATCTAGTCCGTAGTAGGTACTATGGAGTAGCAGACCAATCAAAAGGGTAGAATGAGAATTTCATCCTTTATAGGATTAGGGATTCAGCCTAATTGAAACACCAATCAAGGATAAGTGCAAATAATCAAAGTTAACCAATCATATTTAATAGTTAATTCATATTTATTTCTAGCTTATTCCTTCTTATATTTCCTTTGTTTCTTTTTATATACTAGAACTGTTGTAAAGCTTATTACCTTTAATTTACTTAAAGACTCTAGTAATTACTATCATTTACCACACTTCAATCTGACCCAATCCTCTATTCCCTTTTTCCCCCATAGGCAATCAAAGAAGAGGACAGTAGGTTGCAGTTTCTTGGAGGCTTCTTTGAAGGAGATTCCACGATGTACTCCCATTTCTATTATTTTCGCCTTTTGTTCTTTATTTGTACCGGAACATGTTGGGGAATAGTTGTACTCCGATTTTTGAGACTATGTTTTTTTATTTCATAAAACATATATGTATGGTGTTTTGGCACATGATGTATTTGGTATTTGGTGACTTATTTGGTTTTTAAAGTAATTATGAAGTTCTGTTGTAAATAAGTTATTATTTAAAAAAATTCCGCTATTTTTACCTATTTCTGTCCGGTGAATCTTAGTATCTGCTAGTTTTAGTTTATACCTACAACGCACCACGCCTTTTAGTGTATTATTTTGGGTATACTATGAGGTGTGGGGTGTTTCAAAAACAGTAGTAGGAAGCTGCCCTTTCCCAGGCCTTCGCTTGGAACTGTCAGAAGATACAGGCTCCGATGGCTGCTCAGATTGTAAAGGCACATACGACGATACTATTGGTTGTGTTGCAGCTTGGACTGTAACATGGATAGCTAGAACTTCAAAAGAAGGGATGGGGTTAGGCCTCGTTGAAACTCTGTCCATGCTCCACGGTAGCAGAGAGCGAGGTCTGCATCAAGGAGGCGAAATTCTATCAAATTCCACATGACATTCATCATAGGGCCTATAGTCTTTATCTTGCGTTCTCTAATCATGCCTTTGACATCTACTCGACTCTGACTCATGAGATGGTTCGCGAGGATGATTTGATGAAACAAGCTTCTTGTATTTTCCTCGCTAGCTCTTAAGATCATCAAAAACGTGCTTGCGCTCCATGGAATTTAGAAAAAAATGCTTACAAGCTAATTTTAGTAAGATGGAGAGATAGAACACACAGTGTGAGAGTGTAGTATCATTTAGTGTTAATGTATCATGGTGCCTCCCTAACGGTCCATGGACTTGAAGTTTGCTCATGGGAGCTATTTCCCCTGCTCCACTTGCGGGAATGTCAAATGGGAAACGAATTGGAGAATCGATATCACCAATGCTAATGTTGCTGAAACCAAAAGAGCACATCTCATCTAGTGTTCTCCTAGATGATCCATAAATATCCCTAGATGAAGGGATGGATGTTTCCTCTACTGCAGAAGTTATTGGAGGTTGTAAAGATGTGTGGGATGAAATAATTTTAAGTTTCATCCATCGAGGAATTAGTGGCACGTGAGCATCACCATGCTCGTCACTAGAAGACTCGAGGCTAAGATACTGTAACCCCGTCGTTATCTTCCTCTCTGTTGTTGTCTCTTACTCCTTGCCCTACTTCGGGATTGATAACGGTATCTTGTACATGAGGCATTTCCTGATCCTCTTCAACACAAACTTCGACCTCAACCTCCTGTGTGGGTTCGGCATCCTCATAAGCCATGGGCATGTGGCCTAAACTATGACCCTCTTCCAAAGATTATGCACCCGCATGTCCTCATCGGTAATGAGAAGCCTTATGTTTCTTGCTTCAAGTGGAATTTTCTAAAGTATCACAAGAGTGCTCGCTAAGCCTATACTATCGAGCCTCCTCAAATCATCTAGAAATACAAGAAATAAAAAAATTAACACTCTAGATCAAGCTAAATTCACTATTCGAAAAGCGGAAGCTAAATTTATGTCATGACAACCACTTTTGTGTAAAGCCAGGTGGGCAACGCTCGAAAATAACTCATCCTTAAAATAATTTGGTTTGTTCGAACAAACTAGAAAAAGTTGTTGAAAGGTTGGACGCATCCAGTCATACATGTATATTGGTTATAGGCAATATACCCTTAGGTGGATTATGTGCCCATTGAAAGCGTGCAGGGACAAATACATCTTTGAAAGGATGTCTCTCGCATATTCACACGAGAGGCCTCATTTACTTCCAAAGTCGAAGAATCCTGAGGATCGGTGAAGATAACAGCATCACTAATATCAATATCGAGGGTAAACCCCACTGAAGCCTCTTTATTCGACACAAAAAGGAGTTATCTCTAAAGGCTTCTCCATTTGATGACTAGATGGTTGAGATTGGGAAGGTGTTGAAGCAGATTTCATGATGAGCACTATCAAAAAACTAGATTCTGTATCAAATTCGATATATTTTGATGTCAATAGACCTTTCATCATTGTAAGGAGATGCGAAGAACATCTACGATCCATAACCATTAAAAAAATCCATACATAAGTAGGTCATACATGATTAAAACTTTTAATCTTTATAATTAAATAGATCTCTATGTTGCCAATGTGTACGGCACAACAGATGTTAACGTGTATTGACCAATCAGATCTCATACATCAATAAGGCAGTAACATAAAATTTAAGTTATGCAGTATGTGTATGCAGTATCTAGAGCACCATGAAAGCGAAAATTTTGTATAGAAAGCTTGGCACTTGGGCTTGCAAATGAGTACCGTCGTGCAACGGAGCCATGCATTAGATTTTATATACTATCGTACAATGCACAATAAAAGAACCATTGTCTGAGGCAACATGAAATTCCTTTTTGTAGGAACACCGAGGCAGAGTGTCTAATTTAAAAATATTGACATGTGGTCCATTCGAATGCTAGAGCATGTTCAGTGTGACCATGATCTGAAACCATCCCAACGAGCGCGACTGTGGATCTTAACTTGATCACAAATCATTTGAATCCTACAAATCCACACTCCTTATTAAACTCGGAGAAATTATGGAAGTTTTTTTTAAAAACTTAAAAAATTCTTGAAAAAGCTGTTGAAAAATTCCCATTCACTCAAATACTCGAGCTCAACCCAAGCGTGACCTAGAGCCAATTCTAAATAGATTGCACAAGCATATGACTCAGCTATTCCTAGGATATCCTTACATTTTCCTTGAGTTTGCCCTTGTTTTCTCAAAACTGAGCCAATATTGAAAATATTTCCCAAATTTCCCGAAGTCCTAATGGCTACCGATCCAAGGTGTAAAGGAAGAAATTCAAGCAGAGATTGGATATGGTTGATGCTTAACTGTCAACGAACACCAACTGGCCATATCCGCCACATACCTAAAAAAATTGATAAGGTTTGGATGCAAGATTGGTTCAGTGTCAAAGTACAAATCAAGGCCAAATTTGAATCCCTAGAAAGTCAGATCTGAAGGCAACGATCTTAACTATACTTATGGTGATAAGAGACGATGTAGATAGGTAGTAGTGATGGTTTGACTTCATAAGCAAGGGTTGGTGATGACAGAGCTATATTTTGAAAATTCCTCAATCGGTAGAAGTGAAAAGTGAAAGAGAAGAAGGGCCTCTGATTGCTTAAGTATGGGTTGATCCAAGAAAATAGGCAAACAGGTACGGTACCTATCCAAGGCTTATAGACCGGTACCGAACAGATATATATATATATATATATATATATATATATAAATTATTAAAGACTTCCCAAAAATAGAATGGCAAACACGAATAACACACTCCAACCAATCAATTAAATTATTATTAAAATTCAAAATTATATTTTATTTATTCTAAACAATTTAAGATGAATATTAGCTATAACATTTATAGTTTTATATAATATATCATTATATATGTATATATCATTAATGACATTTGATTTATTTATTTTGTAAATATTTTATTTAACTAAAAAATTAATTAAATATTTTTTAATAAATTTCGAAAGAATTATTTATAGTTTTTCTTTATTTATATATAATTATAACATTTATAGTTATTTTTATACATATAAATCAATATATATAATTGTGTGTGTATGTGCATTTATTTTAATTAATTATTTATTTGATAATCTAATTAAATAAATATTTAAATAATTTTTGAAAAATATTAACTTATTTTCAAACATTTTGGAAAAATACTTTATAAAAATTTATTTTATATTTTAAATATAACTTTTTAATCCAAAATATAGTTTAAACTTTCAAACTGAATTTTTTAAATTAGCCTAAGCCCAAATCAATTTAGGGCTTTACAATTTGGGCCAACCTTTTGGACTTACTCAACCATTGGACCAGGCTAGCAGCCAAAGAAGGGAAAAATACTTGATTATCTGACCTAAATCCTTGTCACTACTATTCTAGACACCTAAATTAATGGTAGGCCTTATTAATTGGTCATAAAGTTGCTAATTTAGACCACATGGATCATTAGGACTCTAATATCATTAAAGGAACAAGTCTAGTCTATACCGGGTGAAGTAGGTAAATTTTAGACAAAAATTCTATTTTGGGTCATATTGAGCCTGCAAAGTCTAAAGTTTGTATTTATTTCAATCTAATTAATTTTATCATAGTTTATTTGATTTTTCTGATTTATTTAATTAATGAATTTAATAAGAAATATTTTACATAGTTTTTGAATGCGTATAACATACATGTGCAACATAGCATAGAGTGTACATGGTGAAGTTTATACATCAGCAAATGTTGGGATTTACATTCACTGTGCATATACTTAGCTTTTACATATACGTTAATTTTCTAAATATTTCATAATACATATACATACATACATACATGTATATATAAAAAAACTACTTAATATTATTCATAAATAGGTAAACAATTTGACTAAGTCTTCAATTTCAAATTTAAAAATTTAAATATCTGATTTGACTTAGTTAATGAGATTCAAATTTAAATCTAGATATGAAATTCATAATTCAAAATTTCAAACTATCATAATTTGGCTTCGTGAAATTTTAGAATTACACACATACGCACATAACATTTATATAAAAGTAAATTCAAAAATAATTTTTTTTTATGTAAACATCCGTATTTATTAAATGACATACATATATGTGTGTGTATATATATGTGTGTGTATATATATGAACACACATATTGGTTTATAAATATATAGATGTGTGTGGACATTTCGACAAAGAAAAAATGTTTATTAATTTATTTTTAAACTGAAAGCAATTTTTTTGTAAAATATATATAAAGAGTATTTTGACATATAATACATGTATATATGTACAATATTTATAATAAAATACTTCCACTAAAAAGAATTATTACTTTATATTTCGGCAAACATATTAGTTAATAAATTATTTATGTATGATGTTTAACTTATTATTAACATGAAAATAGCATGAATGATAAATCTTACAAATTTTTTAGCTGCAAGGAGAAATATTAATAATCTTTAGTGAGAAGGACATATTTTTCAATTAAATATAGGAGAAGGACAAAATTTTAGTGAGAATGACATGTTACTTTCTGATAAAGTTGGGAGTATGCTTTAGGGGCAATTATGTAATTTTTTACGTAATCTAACCCGTTGACCAATCTTATTCGAAATAAATATGTTTTCCTTCTGTTACATACTTGACATAATGTGGTTATATTAATTACTTAATTTCATTAGAAAGATATTAATAGAAAATCTATAAATGATATATTTTGTGATAGTAGTTACAAAGTATATAACCATGAGTAATTTATCATAACGAAACAAATATACCATTTCAAATATTCCTAGTCGAGATGTACCGAGACTGGATACCGATACATCCATTAATACTAGAGTATGTAATGCTCTCCAAATGTTGGGTAGTGTATTACTCATGACTATAGGGGTACCAAAGAGTTACATACTGATAATTATTGGATAACTAAGGAATGACTCACTCGATAGTTTTTTGTTAGTTAATATAACTATGGTCAAGCAGAGAATATTGATGTGACTAATTTACATAGTTCTCCTGACTTGAGAATACTATTTGATCTTCAACGTGGAAGCTGCACTTTGATTATAGTTAAATCGTGGCACAATGTCCATCGAACAACTATAGTTGGGTTGCGTGGAAGCATTGAAAGTGAAACACCATTCAAGAGAGGATTCGTCTCCTCAATTATACGAGGTTAGTATCACGGTCAACTGAAGTCAACTCAAAGTCAAATTCTCTGGCCAGAGCATTTTGGTTAATAATAATTGTTATTATTGAACCAAGGACTTTGTGTATGGACTATAAAGTTTAATGTGGGTGATATTGGAATTTTGACGATTATCGAATTCCATAAATCCAAAGTGATATAGTTTTGATGAAGAGAATTGGTGTAAATAATTGTCATTATTAGGTACCATTTATAACAAGTAAACTTGGATTTTACCAAAAGATGTGTAAGCAATAAATTTAGCAAAATGTCACATCACCTGCTAAGTGATGTGTGAACGTTAATATTTGAATAGTTCGATGTTAATCGTTGAATGAATTTACACCTTTGAGTCGCACAACCGTAATGATGAATTCTCTGAAAAAACACATGATTTAATTAATTTGTAAAATATTGTAAATTGATTAAATTAATTTATATTATTTATTTGATGTCTAGAAGTTTTTTGTAATTATTTTAATGCATTTATAAAAGTTATATTCGCACGCATTGATATACGATATCGATGTAATTTAAAGATAATTGCATGAAATGATTTATGGAAATTTTATGTCATTTAATGACATAATTTGTTGGAATTTTATATCATTTGATGACATGATTTGTGGAAATTTTATGTCATTTGATGACATACATGTAAAGAAATGATTGGAGAGGGAGACAATCAAGAGAATTAATCAGGTAAGTTTTAATTAAAGAATGAGAAAATTTTCATTCTTTCAAATTCTAATTCATCCTGTATGTAAAATTCATTCTTTCTCATTCAGTCTCTCTCCTCCTAATTTTCATGGTAGAATTTTTTTTCAAAAATCCTTCAACTCCATATAAAACATCACATAAAACAAAACAAAAGTAGTTCATCTATCTCCTGCAAGGATATGATGGGGATCTTGAAGATCTAAGGAGATATCATCATTTAAGGTGAGACTTCTAGGCAACATCCTAAGGGGAGTCCATGTTTCAGGTGTGATTCAAGGCTTCGGGTAATAAGTTATGTTTTTCTTTAATAGTTAATGATATTTGATGTAATGTTTATTGAAAGAGAAATTTAATATCATAATTTGTATGTACATATCATTGCCTCATTTAATTTGAATATTGTTTTATGTAGCTTGAATTGTTTGTTGAATGAATCGATTGATGTTTTATTTTAATAAATCAATTTGTATATGTTTAAATACATTGTTTTCTTGGAATTACGTTCTAAACATTCAATTTAAAGTCTAATTTTTGGATCATAAATTTTGTATTTTCAATTTAAAGATTGTGATGTTAGCTATGTTGGCCGAATGGAAGGATTTAGAAGCTTTGACTACCTGTAGTGTGCAGTTAAGATCCACTGCCAGTTCTAGTCAGAGTACTGCCATGTTGTCTTGTTTAGAAGTTCGACCGCTGTTGATCGAGAGAACTGCTTCTAAGTAGAAGGAGGATCCATTATTAGCCGAGGAAATCAGAAGGATTGAGGTTGGAACTGAGATCGATGATCAAAAAATTCTAGTCTTGACTAGAGAGGATGGTTGAGAAAGAAGGTACGATTATGCGTTCCAAATGTTGGGAACTTAAGGAAAGAAGTTCTTGGGGAATTTCATTGATCCAAATTTATGATTCATCCTGGAGGGTCCAAGATGTATCGAGATATGAAGAGAAGCTTCTATTGGGAAGGTATGAAGAGCGATGTTGGCTTGTGGGTTAGGCAGTGTGCAAACTATCAACAAGTGAAAGCTGAACATCAGAAGACGAGTGGTTGCTTCAACCTTTAGAGATTCCGGTTTGGAAATAGGGTTAGATATCCATGGATTTTATAGACAGTTGCTAAGGTCAAATATAGGAAATGAAAGTATATGGGTCATAGTGGACAGGTTCACCAAGAGTTCCTATTTCATTCCAGTAAAGTCAACCAGGAAGGCACCTATTTTAGCTAGGTTTTCATGAAGAATATAGTAAGACTACATGGAGTTCCTAGTAGCATAGTCAGTGATGAAGATGCTTTGTTCACTAGCAAATTTTGAAAGAGCCTACGGGATGTGTTAGGCACTAAGCTCAAGTGGATGGGTAGATAGAGAGAGTCAATAAGGTACTCGAGGATTTATTGAGAGCTTGTATATTGGACTTTGGTGGATCTTGAGAAGATCACCTATATTTGGTTGAGTTTTCCTACAATAATAGTTATCATACTAGTATAAGAATGATGCCTTTTGATGCTTTGTATGGAAAGCAATGCACCACCAACATGTTTGTTGAAGACTGGAGACATATTGGTCTTAGGTCCAAATTTGGTTAGAGTGGCATCAGAGAAGATCGAGTTGATCCGAGAAAGGATGAAGGAAGCTCGGTCCAGATAGAAGAGTTATGCAAATAAGAGGCGTAAATACTTAGAGTTCTAAGTTAGGGATAAAGTTTTCATTAAAGTATCATCGATGAAGGGTGTGGTATGGTTTGAGAAGTCGGAAAACTTGCATTGAGATATTTTGGTCCATTTTGGATTATAGAGAGGATTGAAAAGCTCGCATATAGAGTAGAGTTGACGAACAGTATGGCAGGTGTCCATAATGTATTTCATGTGTCTCATCTTCGCAAGTATGTGCATGATCTAGAGACTACCATTCCTCCGACAGGGTTGGAAGATTTGGTAGTAGAACCTAATTTAATCTTTGTTAGAAAACCAGTTCGGGTTGTAGCGAGAGATGAGAAAAGATTGAGGAACCAGACAGTCAAGTTGCTGAAAGTTCAGTGGAGCGACAACGATAAGGACTGTACTTGGGAGACAGAAGACAAGATTTGAGATGCTTATCCCGATCTTCTTTGAGGGTAAATCTATATTATATTTATATAGATAATTGCTAGTCAAGTATAGTATGGTTGTTAGGAGTCGTTACAAATGATTGCTATGTTTAGTATTTAGTCCTTACTGAATTTCGACGACGAAATTCTTTAAGGAGGGGAGTCTATAACGTCCCTAATTTTTAATAACATTATTCAGGAGATTTAATTAGATAAATTAAATAGAATAATGTAAATGTTAAGTGATAAGGGAATTGAGATTTGAATAAATACATAGAGAACATGCTCATTTAATTAATTAAATGGGCTTAAAAATGGTTTATAAGCTAATGAAATTACATAAGGACATATTGGGAATTAGCCGCACTTATTACCATTACCTTTATATATATATATATTTCTATTCTTTATATCATTCGCGTTTATTTCTCATTTTCACAAAAACATAAAATGCAAACATAGAGAGGAGCCGACCGTTGCTAGGAAGAAAAGAGAAGAAAAATCAAAGTAAAATTAAGGATTAAATCTAGGGGAAATTAATCTCAGTCCAATCTCATTATCCTAATCAAGGTGAATAATAATTTATACCATCTCTATTTTGTTTTATGAACCTACGTTTTCGAATTTAAGGTTAAATTCATTTCTATGATGTTTTGGATGACGATACGCTTGAATTATAATTTGTTTGATTTAAACAAGATTCTTTAAATGGGGATTTATGCGGCTTTAGGGCAAAAATGATTGAAATTGATTTTTGAATGCATGGAAAAATTATATGTTATGTAAAACAAGATTTTGGAGTAGGGTTTTAATTTTGATAATTTTCCAAGCTATAGGAAGATTGCTATGAATTTTGAAATGAAAATATGGTTAATTAGGTTTAGAAATTTACTTCAGAAATTATATTGGGAATTCGGGTCTGAAATTTAGATATGTTAGTTTACATGATAAAAGTGAATTTCTGTGATTTTTCCTAATCGATTTACTATGTAAATTAAATTGTTTTAGAAGGAAGGACTTAATTGCATCATTGTTTTTGTTTAATGGAAGAGTTTATTTGCTAAATTACCCTTGGTTTAGATCTGAAAAGAGTGACAGTTATTGTTGTAAAGGATTTTAAAATTTTAGGCAATCAATCACATGTTTTACAACAACCCAGGCTTTAGCGATTATCTGAGAGTATTGAATTATAACGGCAGTTATAATTTAATAGTGTAAATTAATAATTAAAGAGGAATTTAAATTGTTTATTGGGAATATACAATATATTTAAGGATAAAATGGAAACTTGATTAAGATGGTTTGATTTAAAAGATCGAGGAAATGTGTTTTACTTAGAGTTAATGCAATAATTTTGTAAATTATTGCTATTTACTTCTTTTAATGATTTTTAAAAGAAGTAATTAAATTTTAAAATGAGATATATTCAAAATAATGATGGAATTGGGTTTAAAAATATAATTTTAGTGTTAAATTATATTTGAAATGAGTTATAAAATTTTATTACACAAAAATGTGATTTTTGTTTAATTTATAATGTTAATTACAATGAGTTTTGTAATTAAAGATGTAATTTTGCTATTTTATTTAAGATAGAGAAATATGATAATAAAAAATGTAAATATATAAATAATCTTTTACTTTGAGTGTAAAACATTTTTATTATCATGAGTACTGAGTTTCAAAAGTTTTAAAGAAGTAAAACTTGAAATAGTATTAATTCCATTTGTTAATATGCATTGTCACATGAAATAAGAGATTAAGTAATTAACTTAAGTTAACTTCTTTTATTAATTTGGGCTAAAGCCCATTACTACCATCATTAGCCTGTTACCAGAAATGAGTAATGAGAAAGAAAAAAAAACAGTACGTACATTTTTCTCTTTTCTTCTTCAAAATTCCAAAAGCTTGTTAATGGCTGAAACCCTTTCTTCCCCTTTCAATCTATGTTTAAATTTGTCAAATGAAATGAAAATTGGTGATTTTAAATGTCAATTCAAAAGCTAAACTCAGGTAATCTTCATTCTAAAACCAATATTCCTATAAAAATCTATTTTTACAGTCAAAATTTGTCGATTTGCCTCTCTCTTTGTTTGCATGCATCTATTACTAGTTTCTACAGGTTTTTTTGGTCCGTACTTGAGAGAAATTGCAGTCTTTGGCTCTAAATCGTTGCTTAATCATCTATGGCAGCAAGGTGAGTTAATAAACTCACAATCTCCAGCTGAAGCAAAGATTCAAATGCAGAAATACATGAAAAATAGCTTGAGAATATTGATTTTTGGTTGATGTTTTGTTTCTGCAAAAACTGAATTCTGCCCACCTTTGAAGAAGAAACTAAATTAACCATAACTTTCTCATTTTTGATCCGAATTTAATAATTTTAGATGTTCCAAAAAGTCTTAATTCATGTGCTACAACGTTTATGTTTTGTTTTTTATGTAATTTGGATGTTAGCAATGTCAAAATCTAATTTTTCAACTATAATCCCGATAGCAAAACCAATATTTGCTCTGTCGTTGAAGTTGAGACGAAATTGGTCATAACATTTTCGTTTCTTATCCAATTTTGATAATTTTGGATGTTCCTAAAAGCATAAATTATGTACTATAACTTTCATGTTTTGAGTTTTCTGTAATTTTGAGGTTAGCTATGTCAAAATCTAATTTTTCTACTATAATCATAAGAGCAAAGCCAATATTTGCTCTGTGCTTAAGGCTGAAACTAAATTGGCCATAACTTCTTTGTTTCTTAACCGATTTGGATAATTTTAGATGTTCTGAAAAGCTTAATTCATGTACTGCAATTTTATGTTTTGTGTTTTCTGTAGTTTTGAAGCTAGCTATGTCAAAATCGAATTTTCTACTGTAATCTCGAGAGCAAAACCAATATTTGCTCTGTCGTTGAAGCTGAAACGAAATTGGTCATAACCTTTTCGTTTCTTATCCGATTTTGATAATTTTGAATATTTCGAAAATCAAAAATTATGTAATAAAACTTTCATGTTTTGAATTTTCTGTAATTTTAAGGTTAGCTATGTCAAAATCTAATTTTTTTTTACTGTAATCACGAGAGCAAAACCAATATTTGCTCCGCGCTTGAAGCTGAAACGAAATTGGCTATAAATTCTTCGTTTCTTAACCGAATTTGATAATTTTGGATGTTTTAGAAAGCTTAGATCATGTTCTATAAGTTTTGCTCATAGTGTTTTCTGGAATTTTGAAGTTTTCCTGGTCGAAATTACGATTATATGTTGCTGTCCTGTGAACAAGATGACAACAACAACAAACATTGACCTAGCTCATTTTTACTCTTATTCTCTTTTGTTTTGATGATGTTTTTTAGATTTTTGAGAGCTATGATGCCTATCAATAGGCTATCTATATTTGGAGAATTTGAAATTCAAATTAAAATAGAATTCGAATTGACTTTTAGTTAAATTTGAATTGAATTCGTATTGAACTCAAGTTATCGGTCTTGAGTTATCTTTCTTGTTTTTCATTGTTTTCGAGTATGGTTTTCACTAAACCATTTTTGAAGTAATTTTTGAAATAAATGGACATTTCAAATTATTATTATATAGTATTTTAAAATTATTTTCGTAATAAAAAAACCTATTTATTCCCTATAATAAAGGAATTTCAAATATTGGTTTTTATTAATCTTTTCGAGAAAATGTTTTAGAAGCTTGTTTTCTCTAGTATACTATTTTAGATATAAAACATACACTTTTACACTATTTGAACGTATGAGAAAGAGAATTAAACATTTAGTAAAACACGTGGTATGAGACATGTGCGTTTACTATTTCGGTTAATTCCGGACTTATACGATCGAAGCTGTTTGAGATTATTGACTCTGAGATGTTTTGCCATTTTATGGCATATTTTGATTTTTATAATTCCTATTTGTTGGAATTATTTAAGATGGCCAATATTTGAAAAATATTATGGTTTGAGATCTCCTATATAGGAGTATGGTCGATGAGATCCATCACGATGTTTTATATACTTGTCAATGATATAAGGCAAGTCTTGAGTTTATGATTTCATATTTTAAGATTTATAGTTTATGAGGAACCATCGTGATGCTTTTACTTGTCGATGAGTTGAGGCAAGTATGTTGTCTCTTTATCACACGCCAATGAGACTAGGCAAGATATAATTTTCTGAGTTTTATGATGTTTCTAGTGTGGCATCGACGAACGGCTAGTAAACCGCTAAGTGCGAATGTGTGGTATGGGACACACGTTAACATTTTTCGGGTTTCTATCCGTGAATTTGTGACACATTAATGATGTTTACCAAACAGAATTGCTTTGAGAGGTGTTAGCGACCTTGTCATGAGGACGAACTGCTTTGGGAGGTGTTAGCGATCTTGTTAGAGTTGACAAAATGGCTTGGAGAGGTGTTAGCGACCTTGTCATGATGACGAATTACTTTGGGAGGTGTTAGCGACCTTGTTAGAGTTGACAAAATGGCTTGGAGAGGTGTTAGCGACCTTCTCATGAGGATGAACTGCTTTGGAAGGTGTTAGCGACCTTGTCTGAGCCTTCGGCCTTTTGAGTTTTGCATGTGCAGCATTACTTCGGCATTACAATCGGGGATTTGGCCAATCCGGATTTTCTGAGTTTTCTATTTTATTGTGATTTCACCTTTTTAAGATGTTTTATTACATCGATAGCCTAGTGCTATATGAGATGTTATATATATATATATATATGATGATTTCAATTATGATGTTTTGAACTCTTATCGAGTTCCTTGAGTTATGAGTTTTGATAATTTCAGGATTTTATAAGATATTCTGGGTTTTGCTATTTTGGTGAGTTGAGATTGAGATTTATTTACATTTATATCGATGAGATGAGGTATAACTGAATTTGGAGATTCATCTATAGTTGAATTTTGGATCATCCTATTTGAGAATGTTTTATGTTTGCCATGTTGGCGAGAGTTGTATTGATATTTCTCCTTTTGAGGGGATATGGTTCATGGAAACCATGCAGACATTTTGGGATGTCACCGATGATATGAAGCACTTGTGTTTGATTTGAGTATCGAGTTTGAGTTACCTCCTTCGAGGTATTTATTCACTTAAGTAGCATTTGTTACTTAAGTGTTGAGCTTATGATTTTATCGATTCATTCTTCCCTTTCGAGAAGAAGTATCTTCATGTCTATTCAGCTTTATATTACTGATATTGACTGATTCGTGTAGCTAGACTGACCCGTGTATTTATACTCGGGTCAGACCGAGTTGTTTCAGGTATCATCTACTGGACTTAGCTTGAAGTTGATGCTGGATGTCAGCTCTCCTTTCTCTTGAGCAATTTTTGTTCTTCCGCATACTCTGATGTATTTATATTTGATTCAATGTATATGGTATGGTCGTGTACCACCTTTATTGTATTCATATTGTATTGTACTAAACATGTATCAGTGTATATGTATATATATGATGTTGATTATTGTTCTATGATGTGCTTTACATTTAGTTATTGTATTTTGTTTTGATAGATCCATTAACTACCTATAGTCTTGGATTAAGCATTTACTGGGTAAGTCGATCCACTTGAGTGGAAAAAAAATTTATATTGCATTTATCGACGTATTCAGTAGATGTTTAAGACAAAATTATAGATAGTCGCCCTTAATCAACCCTATTCTCTACTTTAGTAGACAGAATTACTTGTTAATTCTCTTTACTAAGGTGGGTCTCGAGGTGGGACGTTACAGCATGATATCAGTGTTGTGGTCAGAACAAAGTTGAATAAACATAGAACGGTACATATATCATGATACATCAAAGTACGATACAAGTGAATCAGTGTCCTTTATTCGTGCGTGCTTTCGAATTGAGCCTTGACTCTTTGTCGATTTTTGGGATTGTTGAGATGGAACATGTCTAGAAATATAGATATATTGTATTCCGTAGTATTCCATAATAGAGTTTGATCTCATCTTATCTTATATGAAATCTTATTTAGGATTATTCTATTCTTATTTTTGTCGATACGAGTGAGTTCATAACGATGGAGATGGTTGATTTCTTTGAGCATTCTTGTTGCATTCCTTTGAGAGTTATGAATCATATTGAGGGGATCCACGAAGATTGGCTCGTTGTGAGCATTTTGAGTTTTCTATTTGTTGCTGATTTAGTGAGTACTTTTTATTACTCACTATCTTGAGATGTATCTGATTTGGGATGGATTGACTTAATTGATGTTAAGTATGATCCTTTTGTTGTTATAGGATCCTATATTTATTTAGGAATACTAATTTGATTGGGTTATTATTTCTATCATTTTGGAATGTTAATAATGATTCCGAAGTTTCTGTATTCACTCTTGAGCACCGAGATGTTGATGATATATCTCGAATTCCAGTCAAGGTGACTTTGTTGAGTTTTGTGAGTCCGCTTGGATTTGACATCCAATCGGGCAATCGAGTGTTGAGGTAACCTTATTCCTGGCTCTTAGCTCTTCGGTTATCCTGCCACGAGGATATCCATTGAGGAATGAGGTAAGTTTCTAGATTGTTCGAGTTTGGTTAAGTTTATCATTCAGATTCGTTTGAGTGTTCTTTTCAAATACTCAATCAATTTTATCCTTTGTAGCATTACTCGGTTTAAAGTTGTGATTCGTGGATTGTGTGCTTCTTCTCCTTCGAGAAGAATATCCTGCTTATCATGTATCTAGATGATTTTTGGGAGTGGCTCGTGACATCGTAAGATTGACGAACACTCTGTCTCCTTTTGATGATTTTGAGAATCGAGTATTCTAGGAATATCTTGATGCATTCTCTTAATGTTCTTTAGTTTGAGTTTATGACGCTATATATATGAGTTTTAAAAAGAAAAATTGGAGTTTTGAGATATTTTAAAAATCAAAGAATGTTTTGAGAATATATTTATATGAGTGGTATTCTTTTATAGAAATAATTGAGAGTGTTGGGTTATCCATCGAGTAGTTAAGAGTTCGGGTCGATATGCCTGATCAACATTATCGATAGGAATCTCCTAAATGCTATGATGAGGCAATCAGACACGATGATTTGTGTTTTAAAGATTAATATTTTTAAAGTAATATTTTGAGATTAAATATATTTTTGAATGGTAATTGCAGCCATTGACTTTAGAGACGAGTAATAGAGTGGCGAGGTAGTTTTGATCATTTGATTGACTCTGCAGCCAAAGAATATATCTATTTATTAGAGATTCGACGGCGAGGCAATGCCATTTATTTATTTTGAAATTATAAAGATGAGAATAAGTGAGAATATTCTTGAGCTATACTTTATTGAAAGTATATTTTGAGATTTTAGAATCTATATTTTATACAATGGAAGTTTTAAGAGAATTTGAAGATTGTTTTCTTACTATTTAAGTGGTTTAATAAAAAGAGTAAAGAGAATTTAAACCCTTAATTTATTTTGAAGAATATTATTATGGATTTACAAATTCTTTGGAAATTAATTTTGAAGTAAGAGAAGAAATTTTAGACTTTTAACTTGAGTTTTAAATTATTTACTAAGTAATATAGTAAAGAGTTGAAAAAGTCTCAAATGTTGAAAATTGAGATTTAAAATTTAAAAGGTGTTGAGATTTAAAAAGTATAAATATCTTGGATTGAAAAATAATTTAAGCTTATATCCTTGTTTCAGTATATTCTATCCCTGAGCTAATATCAACGACGTGCATATTTCGCGGTCATTCGAGTTTGGCGGCCTTGTGAGAAGCAATCTTGTGATTTATCTATCTTGTCTATTGTGTCTATCTTTGTTGTGTGGATGTTTTTTTCCATATTATTGTGTGGAAAATCTTGATGTTGATTTTCTTTTATTGCTTAGAGATCGGGTTTGAGTGAGTTTAATCCCAACTCTATTCATAAAGTAGTGAGTAATCAATCATTTTCGATTGATTAATTGTTCAGCATATTATTGAGTTTTGATTTGAGACGAGAGATCTTCGAAATTCATTCGAGTTGCTTGGAAAATTCGATGGTTTGCTAATCATTATATTAGCATATGATGGGCCATTGAATTAACCAAGTGAGTTTTTCCTTGTTTCTTTCTACCATGCTTATTGAGAGTATGAACGGTTTGGAATTCGAGCTTGTCTTTATCCTTCGATGATCGTATGTTTTATGTTGTTTATAGCTCTTTTTCTAGAAAATTACGGGGACACAATTTTTGTAAGCGAGGGAGTCTGTAACAACCCAAGTTTCAGCGATTATCTGAGAATATTAAATTATAACGGTAGTTATAATTCAATAGTGTAAATTAATAATTAAAGAAGAATTTAAATTATTTATTGGGAATAAACAATATATTTAAGGATAAAATGAGAAAAATATAATTTTGAAAACTTTATTAGGATGGTTTGATTAAAAAGATTGAGGAAATATGTTTTACTTAGAGTTAATGCAATAATTTTGTAAATTATTGCTATTTGATGCTTTTAATGATTTTTAAAAGAAGTAATTAAATTTTAAAATGAGATATATTTAAAATAATGATGAAACTGGGTTTAAAAATATAATTTTGGTGTTAAATTATATTTGAAATGGGTTATAAAATTTTATTACACAAAAGATGTGATTTTTGTGTAATTTATAATATTGATTACAATGAGTTTTGTAATTAAAGATGTAAATTTGCTATTTTATTTAAAATAGAGAAATATGATAATAAAATGTTTTAAATATATAAATAATATTTTATTTTGAGTGTAAAACATTTTTATTATCATGAGTACCGAGTTTCAAAAGTTTTAAAGAAGTAAAACTTGAAATAGTGTTAATTGCATTTATTAATATGCATTGTAACATGAAATAAGAGATTAAGTAATTAACTTAAGTTAACTTCTTTTATTAATTTGGGCTAAAGCCCATTACCACTATCATTGGCCTGTTACCAGAAATGAGTAATGAGAAAGAAAAAAAATACAGTACGTGCATTTTTCTCTTTTCTTCCTCAAAATTACAGAAGCTTGTTAATGGCTGAAACCCTTTCTTCCTATTTCAATCTATGCTTAAATTTGTCAAATGAAATGAAAAGTGATGATTTTAAATGTCAATTCAAGAGCTAAACTCAGGTAATCTTCAATTTAAAACCAATCTTCCTATCAAAATCTATTTTTACAGTGAAAATTTGTTGATTTTCCTCTCTCTTTGTTTGCATGCATCTATTACTAGTTTCTACTGGTTTCTTTGGTCTGTACTTCAGAGAAATTGCAATCTTTGGCTCTGAATCGTTGCTTAATCATCTACGGCAGCAAGGTGAGCTAATAAACTCACAATCTCTAGCTGAAGCAAAGATTCAAATGCAAAAATACATGAAAATAGCTTGAGAATATTGATTTTTGGTTGATGTTTTGTTTCTCTAAAAACTGAATTCTGCTCACCTTTGAAGAGAAACTAAATTAACCATAACTTTCTCATTTTTGATCCGTTTTGATAGTTTTATATGTTTCAAAAATCTTAATTCATGTGCTACAACTTTCATGTTGTGTTTTCTGTAATTTTGATGTTAGCCATGTCAAAACAAATATTTCTACTGTAATCCCGAGAGCAAAACCAATATTTGCTCTATCGTTGAAGCTGAAACGACTTTTTCGTTTCTTATCTGATTTTGATAATTTTAGATGTTACGGAAATCATAAATTATGTACTACAACTTTCATGTTTCAAGTTTTCTGTAATTTTGAGGTTAGCTATGTCAAAATCTAATTTTTCTACTGTAATGCCGAGAGCAAAGCCAATATTTGCTCTATTCTTAAGGCTGAAACTAAATTAGCCATACTTCTTTGTTTCTTAACCGATTTGGAAAATTTTAGATGTTCCGGAAAGCTTAATTCATTTGCTACAACTTTTATGTTTTATTTTTCTATAATTTTGAAGTTAGCTATGTTAAAATTGAAATTTTGTACTGTAATCCCGAGAGCAAAACCAATATTTGCTCTATCGTTGAAGCTGAAACAAAATTGGTCATAACTTTTTCGTTTCTTATCCGATTTTGATAATTTGGATGTTCCGAAAATCATAAACTATGTAATACAGCTTTCGTGTTTTGAATTTTCTTTAATTTTAAGGTTAGCTGTGACAAAATTTAATTTTTCTACTATAATCACGAGAGCAAAACCAATATTTGTTCTGTGCTTGAAGCTGAAATGAAATTGGCCATAACTTCTTCTTTTTTTAACCGAATTTGATAATTTTGGATGTCTCGGAAAGCTTAAATCATGTTATACAAGTTTTGTTCATTGTGTTTTATGAAATTTTAAAGTTTTCTTGGTCGAAATTATGGTTATAAGTTGCTGTCCCGAGAACAAGATGACAACAACAACAAACATTGACTTTAGAATTGTATTAGCTCATTTTTACTCTTACTCTCCTTCGGTTTTGATGATGTTTTTGAGATTTTTGAGGGCTATGATGCCTATCAATAGGCTAGCTATATTTGGAGAATTTGAAATTCAAATTTAAATAGAATTCGATTTGATTTTTAGTTAATTTTGAATTGAATTCGTATTGAACTCAAGTTATCGGTCTTGAGTTATCTTTCTTGTTTTTCATTGTTTTCGAGTATAGTTTTCACTAAACCATTTTTGAAGTAATTTTTGAAATAAATGGACATTTCAAATTATTATTATATAGTATTTTAAAATTATTTTTCTAATAAAAAAACCTATTTATTCCCTATAATAAAGGAATTTCAAATATTGGTTTTATTAATCTTTCCGAGAAAATGCTTTAGAAGCTTGTTTCTCTAGTATACTATTTTAGATATAAAGCATACACTTTTACGCTATTCGAACGTATGAGAAAGAGAATTAAACGATTTAGTAAAATACGTGGTATGGGACATGTGCGTTACTATTTCGGTTAATTCCGGACTTATACGATCGAAGCTATTTCAGATTATTGATTCTGAGATGTTTCTCCATTTTATGGCATATTTTGATTTTTATAATTCCTATTTATTGGAATTATTTAAGATATCCAATATTTGAAAAATATTATGGTTTGAGATCTCCTATATAGGAGTGTGGTCGATGAGATCCATATTTACTTGCAAATGATATAAGGCGAGTCTTGAGTTTATGATTTCATATTTTGAGATTTATAGTTTATGAGGAACCATCATGATGTTTTTACTTGTCGATGAGATGAGGCAAGTATGGTATCTCTTTATCACTTGCCAATAAGACTAGGCGAGATATAATTTTATGAGTTTTATGATGTTTCTAGTGTGGCATCGACGAATGGCTAGTAAACCGCTAAGTGCGAATGTATGGTACGGGACACACGTCAACACTTTTCGGGTTTCTATCCGTGAGTTTGTGACACATTCATGATGTTTACCTAACAGAATTGCTTTGAGAGGTGTTAGTGATCTTGTCATGAGGACGAAATGCTTTGGGAGGTGTTAGCGACCTTGTTAGAGCTGACAAAATGGCTTGGAGAAGTGTTAGCGACCTTGTCATGAGGACGAACTGCTTTAGGAGGTGTTAGCGACCTTGTCTGAGGCTTCGGCCATTGCGTTTTGCACGTGCAACATTACTTCGGCATTACAATCGGGGATTTGGCCATTCCGGATTTTCTGAGTTATCTATTTTATCGTGATTTCACCTTTTTAAGATGTTTTATTACATCGATAGCCTAGTGCTATATGAGATGTTATATATATGGTGATTTCAATTATGATATTTTGAACTCTTATCGAGTTCCTTGAGTTATGAGTCATGATAATTTCAGGATTTTATAAGATATTCTGGGTTTTGCCATTTTGGCGAGTTGAGATTGAGATTTATATACATTTGTACCGATGAGATGAGGTATAATTGAATTTGGAGATTCATATATAGTTGAATTTTGGATCATCTTATTTGAGAATGCTTTATGTTTGCCATGTTGGCGAGAGTTGTATTGATATTTCTCCTTTTGAAGGGATATGGTTCATGGAAACCATGCAGACATTTTAGGATGTCACCGATGATATGAGGCACTTGTGTTTGATTTGAGTATCGAGTTTGAGTTACCTCCTTCGAGGTATTTGTTCACTTAACTAGCATTTGTTACTTAAGTGTTGAGCTTATGATTTTGTCGATTCATTCTTCTCTTTCGAGAATAAGTATCTTCATGTCTATTCAGCTTCATATTACTGATATTGACTGACCCGTGTATTTATACTCGGGTCAAACGGAGTTGTTTCAAGTATCATCTACTGGACTTAGCTTGAAGTTGATGTTGGATATCAACTCTCCTTTCCCTTGACCAATTTTTGTTCTTCCGCATACTCTGATGTATTTATATTTGATTCAATGTATATGGTATGGTCGTGTACCAACTTTATTGTATTCATATTGTATTGTACTAAATATGTATCAGTGTATATGTATATATATGATGTATATATATGATGATGATTACTGTTTCCTGATGTGCTTTACATTTAGTTATTGTATTTTATTCTGATAGATCCGTTAACTACCTATAGTCTTGGATTAAGCATTTACTGAGTATGTCGATCCACTTGAGTAGAAAAAAAATATTGCATTTATCAACGTATTCAGTAGATGTTTAAGACAAAATTATAGATAGTCGCCCTTAACCAGCCCTATTCTCTGCTTTAGTAGACAGAATTACTTGTTAATTCTCTTTACTAAGGTAGGTCTCGGGGTGGGGCGTTACATGTTTACACGTAGGCACGTTAATTAGATAGAATTTTCTTTAATTGGCATTTTTAGATAATTAAATAACGATAAACAGTGAAAACAAGCAATTTTGAAAATTTTAGAATATGGCCTCGAAACTTATACCATTGTATTCGTGGTGATTTTCTGATCAATTTCTATATATAACTTGTCGAAATCCGAATTAATATGAAGAAGTTACGAGGGAAACAAAAATCAGAAAAATGAACAAAACAAAAAGGTAGGTCAACCTATAGGTCAACCCATAAAAATGTAAGGTCGAACCACAAAAGAACATAGGTCGACCCACTTCCTTCCCAGGTCGACCTATAGGTCGACCCGCATAACACTTAGGTTGACCCGCACTCTTGCGGAGCCGAAGTTTATTCTGGTAACATTGTATTTATTCGATCAGAGTCGTACATTGATAGATCTGATGGCTCTAAATGACCATGTGACGTGGTTGCACCAGATTCAATAAAAAAAATCAATGGTCTGAGTTCCCCAAACGCCACTATAAATAGGACCCAAGGCCTAGCTATTTTCTCACAATCAGATTTTCTCCCAATTGTTTCATTTCCTGTGGCTGGACCCTAAATAAAAAATATTTCTAAGAAGAATATCTTTTCAGTAAAAATGTTAGACGCCTTAGAAAGGGATCCAAGAAGGCCATGGAGCAAAGCTAAGGACGATGGGTGAGTGGATTTAAATTATATATCTTTTAAATTTATGATATATTATTGTTAGATTCCCGTTAAATATTTTAATTCAGCATTTGCACTAATTTTAGTAATTAGTTCTACTAGTTAGTTATGTTGAAACTGTAAAATTTTATAAAAGAAGTGTACTTATATTTAAATATTATTTATATGGCAAAGAAAGTAAGGAATCTGATTAAATATAAGCAATATTAGGCTTAAAAGCAGTAGAGAAAGGCATAAGCCTAAAAGTGAGGAATTTACAGTAAATTATGCTAAAACGGGAGAAATAAATAAAGAAGGGAAATTTCTAATAACTTGATTTGGAAGATAGTGATAGATTAGTTGGTTGGTTTTAAAAAAAGGAATACATTTCCATAGTTTGATATTGTAAGAATAATGATAAACGTAATTGAATGAATGAAAGCAAGAAAAAGGGAATTAGTGCAAAATAGAGACATTACTGTATTTTGCATCACCCAATAATTTATGAAATAATAAAATAAATATCTTGCAGCTACGAGTTATTGTTTATAGCATTATTTAGTACTAAAATATGGAAACGGATTTTTAGCACAGTTTTTGTAACCAACCAAATAGAATAGAACTACTTCCTAGAATAAAAGAGAATAATGTGAAGCAGAAATAATCAAGTTAATTATTTGGCAAGACTAGAAACAATAAAAAAATATGTGACTAGATCTGCATTTGCTGCGCATATAGTAGAATAAAAAGTAAAGCAGTCTTATGACAAGTAATTTATAACAGTTGGACGTAGTCCCCAGCTAAGATTGTCATATAATATAAGAGAACTAAAGAAAATTTAGTATAATAATAAAGAAGACAGATTAGAATAGGAAAGAGACACTTGTAATTACATTTATAACATGAAGGTTATAAAAGAAAGAAAAGAATTTAAAAGTAACAATTGCAAGTATAATTGTAACACATAGGTTATAATTACAAAGAAAGAAATAGAAGAGGCTTGTTTTATCAAACTTAGATCTTGGATTATCAAGCAGAATAATTGAAGTGGCATGTACCGGTAGCATTCCCTTTCGGGTCTAGGACTGATGGTCTCACAAACAGGTGGGGTTGGGATTGTTGATTAGGGTAAATAAGTGGCCAACAGAATAAGAAAAGTAAACTAAACGCATAGTAAAAGATTAGACGTAGGATCTAATAAAATGATAAGGTGCATTTGGAGCAGCCCGAAAGAGAATCTAGAAAAAGAGCATAACGAAGGAGTTCATCGTGGATTTTAGTACAAGAGTACGTCTAACTTAGATAGTTCGAGCTAGAAGGAAGTATGAGAGTTCAATGGGACGTCAGGACACTCTAGGGTGGCCATTTGGGGTAGGCCTAATGAAGCCGCACCACCTAAGGCAGGTCTGTAGGTGTTCCATCAAGAGAGTATACCTTGACTGCTTTTCATTTCAAGCCTAATAAAGCGAACCTTTGTAAGCAGTCAAAAGGTTGATGATGGAGTATGATATTCTTATGACACGGTACTCTAGATTGCGAGTAGGTTATAGTGGGCGAGACCCAAAAGGATAGTCGGATGCGGAGATCAAGCCATTATCAGTCAGAGCGAGTTCGGGAAAGACTAGATTTAAACCAATAGGCCAATGATTCATTCACTATCGAGACATTGGACGAGGGGCTCAGCCAATTGGATGTTTAGATTGTTTGTAATAGGGCACAACCACTTAGCTCATGAGAGGTCTTTTGATTAGTTGAGGGGGGCTGCGTGGGGCCATAGCCATGATGAGAAAAGAGACAGACCAAGTAGAATATCTGTATTGTAGGCCTAACGAAGCGGACCTTTACAGATATAGAAAATCCTCAACTAAGTTCCGTACGAGGTAGACCTTGTTGGCGGGATTCAGGGAGTAGACATAACAATTACGTATAATCCTCAAGGCACACACTGGTTGGTACATTACGGATATCCGAGCACTAGTATAAGCTAGTGCAAACACAGTTTTACATTTTTATAATAGACGACGGAACATCTGTATTGTAGGCCTCATGAAGCTATCCTTTATAGATGTAATTTCAGGATGCTCTAGCAGCGAGACGATGAAGTCCTTTTCGAGGAGAATACAGAAGGTACTATGGGTAGTACCTAGGACCGATGCGTTCTTTGGGCATGTAGCTACATATATATTGGTTATTAGGTCGTGATCTACTAGGGAGTAGATGGGTACGATTCACGCATAGAGGCGAGAGTATTATAAACCCAATAAACCTAATATATCAGAAAATGGAAATAGAACGATATATGTAGAATTATGCTTAGAAGTGTATAATTTGTCCATGCACCAGAACTTTAGTTCTGGCCCCCTCCTCATAACATCCCATGGGTTAGATAGATGGTAGAGATTTCCAGCTTTAGGACACTTGCTTAGAAAGCGTTATGATCTTGGTGAGTATTTACTTACTATTATATTTGAGTCAGTTTCGCTGTGAGATATTTGTTTGAGCTCTGGTATTATTATCTTTGCCTATTTGCAGAATACCGAATACCCAACTCGGGCTTTAGTGGGCTCGGATTTTAGCATTTATATGAAAAATCCGGACCCACTGGAATTCAGGTTGTTACACAAGTGCCAGATTTTACAACTACTGAATACATTTGTGGTTTGGTCACTTACGCATTTATTTAGTCAAGACATTGTATTGCATTCTATGAGTTTCGAACTCTAAAAGCAATACAAGACTATGGATATATAATCCGTATACAATTGCATATAATTTTTATATGGTGAACTGTCAAAGTTTGTAATGTACAATGTTTCGATGAAAGTTGTTCATCAAAAAAATAAAATAAACCTTAGTGCAAGATAGATTATTCAATCTGAATGATTACAAAAGGATTGTATCGTGTTAAATGTAACACTAGACCAAAACTACAATAAAAATCTAAGAGGTGCAGCCACTAAAATGTCAGTTTGATCAGTTACGTAAAGCGGAACATGTCTAATGTCCTTAAAAGCTAAGGATAATTGAATGCGCTTCTGTAAAGAGTTCGTTATTATATTGTAGTAAGGATTTATTTTGAATGGTTTGAACATTTAGAAAGAATAACTATGTACAAGCGTAGTTATAATTCAAGATACAGTTGAGATGAAGAGAGTGAATAATCATGTCTGGTTCACAAAGAAGCAACGAAAACAAGAATTGTAATAATAGTGATTGATACTTAACATTAGAATTAGAAATGTAATTTCTATTCCAAAATGTAATTTCGTATAGAAAATTGTTTTCTATGAGATTTATTTCTTTGGGTTTAGGATATTTGATCAAGGAACTTTGCGCTGTAAACTAGTTATAGTATGAAATAAATAAACTATATTCGGTGAATGATGGGCCTTCAAATTTAGTACGCTAGTATAGTAATGACGGAAATAGTTGGAGCATGCCATATAGCACTTATTGATTATATCATACTGTGAATATTATTTTCTAAACTCTACCAAACATTATTTATGAAATAAGGACTATTTTTAGGTGTCGACTGAAAAATAGACATAACTATATTTCAATAAGAATACTATGAATATTCATTATGAAATAAAACTATAATGTGGTATTTGTTTTCATGACAAAGTGATGCATTGGAATATATTGAAGTATCTAAAATTATTTACAATTATATGGAATTATAGAATAATTCATAGTTTTGAGAAATAATTTTATTATATGATGATTATGAATCATATGATACTGGTTAATTATATCTTAAACAACTAAGGACATGAAACCATTTAGTGGGAGCAGCATAAGAGTGGACGAACTCTTCGGATTGATACATATAGATATATGCAATCGTAAGTCTATTAATATCAAAACGGTTCCACATACTTTGCCACATTTACTAATGAGTTATCACTGACATGGACACGTGTATTTGATACACATGTAGTATGTATATGGTAAACTCATAGAGTATAAAACGAAAGTAAATAAAATAACATGTAATAGAAATGATTTGATTTGATCGAATGAGTGAGTATATTAGAAAAAGTTTCGAACGTACCTAAAAATGAACAAAGATTCAATCTCAAAAGTCACCCCTCCATGTGATACATAATGATGCATCGATAAGGACTAATCGAACTTCGTTGGGCAATGTGCGATTAATTATTAGTGAAGTTGAGTTCGATTAACTATGAGTGAAGTTGAGTTAGTTTCTTTCTATAAGGTCATGTACTTAAGAGTAGTACATAAGGTTAACATTATTTCGTCTAAATAATAGTTTACAAAATCACACAAGATGAGGGTTATAAGAAACCGCAACGTATCCTAGGCCAAGGATTTGGCTGGTTGTGCGGGTCGAAAAATTGCACGTAATAATTGTTCATAAAGAATCTTGCATGAATTGTGACGACCCAGAATTTTGGATGATTGAAATTGGAATATTTAATTGATTTCAAATATTTAAAAGTCAATTATTAACTTGAATTTTAAATGTCACTGTTTATTGAGTGGTTTAATTATTAAATTAAATAATTGGAAATTGGGTAAATTGTTGAATCTGAAATTTTAAGCTTGTTAAAAATAATTTAAAGGCTTGTAAAATCTATATTGATCTGAAGATAGTAACAGTGTTAAAATTAAATTTTAAGGTGGTTTGTTTAGTTTTTTTTAATATTATCATTTAAATTGCTATTTAAAAATAGCCTTTCGAGGCACAGTCTCGGATTTTGACGAAACTAGTTTCTTTAGATCTGTAATATTGTATTATTATCGGATTTCAACGTAGCATTTGGAGCTGTCGTGTGACCGTATGATATATATAGGCGTGCTGAACTATATCGAAAATTCAATTTAATAACTGGGTCCAAAAAGCTATCTTCTCCATACGATCGAATTAGGACTCAAAACATTTTCCACCGTGCTTGAAATAGGGGTATAACATTATAAATGCCTAGCGGCATGCCTCGATAGGATGTAAAAAATTTAAGCTTCGAATTGAAGTCGATTTAAATTTGAATTTGAATTTAAATATAAATGATATAATTGCATTGATTATATTATAGCAGTTAGGACACGTGCTTTGCCTAAAGACATGCGTTAAAATTTAAAAGCCTTATTTTTCTCCATTTGTCAAGCACGCAGAAGATTAAAAAATCGAAAGGAAATAAACGAATGAAAGTTCGTTCAAATTAATTATGGCCGAAGAAAATTAGCCGGGCTCTTCATTTTAACTTCAGAAATAATAATAATAATGGCTTCCTTATCGTCTTCAATATCTAATTCTTTTCTCTTCCTCTCAGTTCATTCAAGAATTGAAATTCCTAGCCAAAGCCGATCTCTTCGTTCCCATTTCGAGTCGAAAGCCAGAGGGATCAGTGGCGCGCGAGCGCTTGGCATCCACAAGCTATCAAACTCGTTCTTCGATTCTCTGAAGGAGGGCAAAGGCAGCGGCGAACGAAGGGGGTTTCATGGCGGCATGGCAAATCGTGTTATGGTTTTGGAATTTCGATGGAGTGGCGCCGTGCGAGTAGGAGGCGACGATGATTTGGTGATTCGCGTGGGCGTTTGCAGCCTGGAGACTCAAGATCCGGTGGCGACGTGGGAAGGTCGTGGCATGGCCGATGTCGGTCGAGTGTTAGTAAGGCAGTAAGGTATGAAGCTAATTTTATTCAATTTAGAATATATATATATATATATATATATATATATATGTATGTATGTATGTATTCAAATGTAGTAAGGAAAATATTAAAGTAAATATAAATACATAGGTGCAGTTTATTTTACAGTGAAAGAAGAAATTAGTAGATATATGATTCACTCACATATTTTACATACCTATTTTAAAATTAATATATATACAGAAATGAATAGAAAATGTATGTATATTTAGGTCAGAAAATATATAACAGTATTGATTTTACAGTAAGTTGTAAAATTTCTGTTTTGATTTAAATGTAATAAATAGGTATATAAACAGAAATAATATAGATAAGATTTTTGATTTACAGTAAGTAAGAAGTATAATATTTTAACTTACTAGTTTATTTTAAAAAACAATAATGTATTTATGTTGATTAAATTATTAACAAACTTACTTAATTTAATTTGGTTACTAAGAAATTTTTAAAAGAAATTTGTTTAAATTAAATCATTAGTCAATTAAATTATTAAATGGTACTTAACGGTTTGATTTATTTCAAGTAGTAATAAATCATATAATGCTTATACAAGTCGAAAACCATGGAAACAAGCCGAGATGGGAGTGGGTTGCAAAACAAAATCAAAGGTGAGATTTTCTCGCTCATTTGGATTTCCTAGTTTAAAATTAAATGTTAAATTTAAGTCATCGGATGTTGATTGATTTACGTTGATTGATACTATATATAGTGTGTGTGTGTGTATATATTAGAGTGATTAATTTCCCGCATTATATAGCGGACGAGACCCTATGTGCCCCGCATAATAGCGGATGACCCTTTATACCGCGATATCCCGCCTTGAAGCGGGATTAGTATTTTAGATTGTTGTGCTAATATCTGTGGATGCAAGAAACAGGTTGAAGGGATCCAATTGGATTCCTCAAAATATTGAATTTATTTCATATTCAGTATTGTGATTTATATGATAATCCGTGATGGATTATATTGGGAATTGAAATTATTGAATGCTATGGCTTGGTTGAATATATATTGGTATTTGAGAAAAATGAAATCTATATAAAATTGGATTTTTAAAGGAAACAAAAAGGGAAATTTTCAAGCAAAATAATTATAGTGAATTCAAATAAATTAAAGGAATGAATTTAGGAAAGGGATAAAGGTTTGATTTTAAATCCTATATAATAAATTCGAGGATGAGAAAATAGGGATTTGAATAAATGGGAGAAAGGATTTTATTTAAAATAAGGACTTAAGCAATATTGTTTTGTAAGTACGAAGAAATATATTTTTAAAAATTCAAGGTTTGAATGAGTTTGGGAAAATAAAAGGAGAATTTTTGAAATAAGGTATGAAATTGGTATTTTTAGTTTAAATAAAATTTTAAATCATAATAAAGGAGTAAATGGGTTTTGAAATAAAATTGAGTAAATAAAGGAATTTATTTTTAAATGGAGTAAATTTTGGAAATCGATTTGGAAATTGATTTATGTTTGAAACTGAGTTTTAAAAGGAGGATGAGACTATGGAATTTATAAACTGGATTTATAAAGTGAAATAAAATATCAGGGAATATTTGGAAGTATAAATTTATGGTGGGAATTTATAAAGGAATGGGTAATTTGCTTTAAAAATAAATACTGGTTTTATTTTTAAAGGAATGGGAAATAAATTTACGGTTAAGAAGTAAATTAAATTGGGATAAATCGAGGAGGATTTATTAACTGATTGAATGGACTATTTTGGAATGGGAAGTGTATTTTTCTAAAAAGCCAAGTATATTTTCAAAGCACATTTTTTAAATACAAGTTAAGAGTTTAAAGTTGTTTTAAAAGAATGTTTTTGAGAAATTATTATTTAAGTTTTTTAAAATTTTAAAGGTAAATGTTTATTAAGTTAGTTATAGAAGTAATTATTTTAAAGGTTAAATTAGTATTATGATTTAAAATATAATTATTAATATATATATTTCATAAAGTAGCTTTATTTTAAAACATAGTTTGGCTAATTTTTTATTTGGGAAATTAGTATAGAATTTCATAACTTTTATTTTTAATAACATCTTTAAATAGTTTTTATTTTAAGCATTTTAAAATATATATTTTTGCATAAAGTGATTAAAATTATTTAAAAATCTAAGATATTAAGAATTGGTGATTTTTAGTGGAAATAAAACAATTGGGCGGAAATTTATTCCACGGACGAAAAAGTGATTTGAAAACTATTTTCAAAATGGTTGAAGTGTAGAAAAATATCTTGCAAAGATACTTTGAAATAAATAAGTTGGGAAATTATTAAGGCTGATGGTTGTTTGTGAATGTTATGTGATAGTTAAATAACGACTATCAATATTGACCAATGCGCTGATCGTTTCGAAGAGACCAGGATTGGGACTAATTTTCCGAAAACCACTTCGATCCAGTTTGAACATTTTCGTGAGGAAGACAAGAGCTTGGAGTCGAAGATAGAGTAGTGAAGTGCAAGGACTAATCGCTACTAATCCTGAAGGTGATTCTAAAATGGATGTAATAGGAGTAGTGTTTTCGGTTCCGTTCGGACCAGGAACGAACTTGTATGGATGAATGCTATCAGAACAGTATTAGGAGAACGATGAGCATTCTAAGTGTACGTGTGCTAAAAAGGTAAAGCTTAACCTCGAGCCTCATCAATTGGGAATGGCTAAAACAGGGGAGGGGAGCAAGGCTAAGTGGCTAGCAACCAATTAGGGTAAGGCCATCCTTGTCTAGATGTCCCTTTTATTCGGCTGTGTGGGCGGTTGCTGATCCCAACCGCGGGGTGATCTTATTCGGACTATCCAGTATAGCTCCAGTCTTGTGTTGCAAGGGATCAGGGGGGATCCTCTGTACGCTAATCTAGACCAGGTACTATGAAGGATGGTACCTTGGTTGCCCTGCCATTGTATGGAATCCAATTTTCAATAAGCACTTGTACGGTTTTGATTGTGCCCAACTATGCTGAAACGTGAGATGCAAGCATTTCAGCTAGATTCTATTTTACTTTCTATTGACGCTATTATAATATCAGAGGATTTGATAAGAAATGTTTTGGTTATCGTAAGGTAAAAACCCGACATGTTTATTTGTGGCGTGGTCTTACGAGATACCTTTGATTTTGAAAGGATTTTGACAACTTTAATAATCTAATTGAGTGTGTTTTCTCACGCTGGTTTTCCAAACTGACTCGGGTATTGTTTTATTATAATGCTCGGGTCAGACCGAGTATTATAGATACAGGAAAGGATGCTGTGGTGCTCAGGAGATGAGCTGGATGCTAAGACGTATCACACGTATTTGATGTATATTCCGCTATGTATGGTTAACTGCGTAGTCAGTTTTAATGAGGACGGGTTATGATAACTGTCCAGTTGTGTGCTATGAATTTTGTTGTACTCTGCTGATGTAATATATATAACAGATACAGTTCATTTTTGTATAAAGATTCAATCATTTATCTATTATATATTATTCCGCTGCGACTATGAGATTCTGATGTTGCTTTCTATTTCTTCTTCTACCTCTTTCTTCTTTTATCCTAATGGTTTTGTATTTCCGTCCACTTTGAGTTGATCTGATGGAGAATATTGTCGGCTCAAAGGGGTATAGATTTGCAAGCTGTTACATTTATAAATACCTATTCTGTTGCATCGAGAAACTAATTTTGTTTCAAAAAATACCAACTTCATTATGAAGAAATTTCTTTAAACAATTATTGGTAGTAAAATAAAATTAGATACGATCCATAGATAGAACTGATTAGATGAGATGAAATGAA
Organism: Allium cepa; assembly: GCA_030765085.1. NCBI lineage: Eukaryota > Viridiplantae > Streptophyta > Magnoliopsida > Asparagales > Amaryllidaceae > Allium > Allium cepa. The sequence continues at coordinate 524,355,144 of CM060934.1, read as the reverse complement.
ATTAACTAACCTAAATGAACACAATGCATTAGAGTGTATAATAATTATTCTCGCAGATTAAAAAGAAACTATGAGTTTCTTGTCAACGTCGATAATATCTAATCCTCGATTGTTTGAACTATTAAGAGTGTTGACTCTATGATATAGTATGATGCGAAAATCCAAAAGAATTCCAAGTATGCTATCAAAGTATGATTTTGGTAATTGTAACCTAAGGGACACGATCCATCGACCGTGATTACGTTTTTATGAGCAAGACTAATGCAATTAGAATTAAATGAGCAATGTTGATAAGAATAATATTGTAAATTTCAATAGTTGAAATTAACATAATAGATTTAGTATTCAACATGCTCAAGTTAATTTGGATTTACTCCCAAAATTACTACTTGATATGACTTTATGTTTGGTACATATGTATTAAAACAGAAAATTCTAAATAATGATTTAGAGTAAATTGTTTACGCATAATAACCAAAATGTCCCCAAGTCGGTGGGGCGATATTGATTTGTAAGTCTATGGATATGATCCAAGAAATGATAGAAAGTATCATTTTATAAGCATTAAAATTGAACAAATATTTTGATAAAATATCAAATAGTTTTATTATTAATCAAAATGCAGAGGAGTCATGTGTTCATAAGAAAGAATGTTAAAATGTACGTTGATATTTCTAACTATAAGTAAACCACGCGTTGTTGATTTTAAACTTGTACTTGTGTTAAAATCAACCTTAGTTGTTTTAATGCTCAAATTTGGATTGTAATGATGTCTTTTATAACGAGTATTAAAGATATTAGGAAAGTCCTGAATTGATATGCAAAGACACCTTATTAGATTGTTTAATATGGAACATGTGAGGTGAGTTCCTTATCTACCTGCAATAGATTATACATGTTATGTTGTCTACGAGATCATGATTTTTATATCTATTTGATACATGAAGAAAATATCAAATCCAAAATGATATCACTAAATGGTTGTTTGAAGTATTCTCATATATTTATGAAATACTAGAGAATTATTTACAGAAACATAAACACCTTATGAAGGAGGGTTCAGACTCAAACTTCATGAGTGATATCGAGTATAATATGTCAATAATAAATTCAAATTAAGAATATTTAAATTGGAAATGTTTCAAATGAAAGATCATGACTGATTCAATGAAAAAGGCTATGTACATCGCTTAGAATAGTGCCACAATAAATAAATTGTATATAAAAATATAAGTGGACAAATTTATAACTGAGACGGTTCCAAATGTTGAGAATCTCATAACATTTTTATGTGATAACAATGTCGCGATATAGTTATAACAGAACCTAGAGCTCACCCGAATTCGAGAGACATACTTTGAATTATTCCACAAGAAAAAACAGTTTATTACCATCGAAGAGAGTTAATTGACAGAGTGGATAATTAAAACATAATAGCATACCCATTCACAAAGGGACTGACGCAATTGGTTTTGAGAAAATCGATTAGAGAAGTTGGAATAAGATTCCATAATTGACCCTAAGTGCAAGTGGAATATTGATAAAGTCAGGGATATGTCCTAGGGGCAATTATGTAATTTGTTATATATACCTAACTCATTGACCAATCTTGTTCGAAATAAAAATGTTTTCTTTCTATTATATACTTGATATAATGTGGTTATATTAATAATCAATTTAATTAAAAGTATATTAATAGAAAATCCATAAATGATATATTTTGTGATTGTAGTTACAAAGTAAATCGTGAGTAATTTATCATAATGAAACAAATATATCATTTTAAATATTCCTAGTCAAAATGTATCGAGACTGGATATCGATACATCCGTTAAATCTAGAGTATATAACGCTCTTCAAATATTGGACAGTGTATTACTCATGACTGCTGGAGGCACCGAAGGGTTACTCACTGATAGTTATTGGATAACAATGGAATGACTCAATCGATAGTTTTCTGTTGGTAAATATAACTAAGGTCAAGTAGAGAATATCGATGTGACTAATTTACACAGTTCTCTCGACTTGAGAATATTGTTGACCTTCAATGTGGAAGCTCCACTTTGATTATAGTTAAATTGCGGCACGACATCCATCGAACGACTATAGTTGGGTCGAGTGGAAGCATTGAAAATGAAACACTATTCAAGAAAGGATTCGTCTCCTTAATTATATGAGGTAAGTATCACGGTCAACTAAAGTCAGCTCAAAGCCAAAGTCTCTAGCTATAGCATTTCGGTTAATAATAATTGTTACTATTGAACAAAGGACTTTGTGTTTGGAATATAAAGTTTAATGTGGATGATATTGGAATTTTGACAATTATCAAATTCCATAAATCCAAAGTGATATAGTTTTGACGAAGAGAATTGGCATAAATAATTTTCACTATTGAGTACCACTTATAATAAGTAAACTTGGATTTTACAAAAAGACTTGCAAGCGATAAATTCGGTCAAAATGTCACACCACCTGCTAAGTTGCGTGTGAATGTTAATTTTTGAATAGTTTGATATTAATCGTAGATTGAATTTACACCTTTGAGTCGCACAACCGTAATGATGAATTCTATGAAAAATCACACAACTTGATTAATTTATAAAATGTTGTAAATTGATTAAATTAGTTGATATTTGAGAAATATTAATTATTATTTATTGGATGTTTGGAAGTTTTTTTTAATATTTTAATGCATTTATAAAAGTTATATTTACGTGCATTGATATATAATATCCATGTAATTTAAAGATAATTGCATGAAATGATTTATGGAAATTTTATGTCATTTGATGACATGATTTATGGATATTTTATGTCATTTAATGACATGATTTATGGAAGTTTTATGTCATTTGATGACATACATGTAAAGAAAGGATTGGAGAGAGAGACAATCAAGGGAATTAATCTGGGAAGTTTTAACCAAATAATGAGAGAAGTTTCGTTCTTTCAGATAATAAATATTATCTAATTCGTTCTGTACGTAAAATTGATTCTTCCTCATTCAGTTTGTTTTTTCCTCTCCTCCTAACTTTTCATGGCTGAAAAAAATCCAAAAAAATTTCAACTCCATATAAAACATCAAATAAAACAAAACAAAAGTGGTTCATTTATATCTTGCGAGTATAGAATGGGGATCATGAATCTGAGGTGTTATCATCATTTAAGGCGTGACTTCTAGGAAACATCCTAAGGGGAGTCCATTTTCAAGATGTGCTTCAAAGCTTTGGGTAGTAATGTTTGTTTTTCTTTAATAGATAATAATATTTGATGTGATGTTTATTGAAAGAGAAATTTAATTGCCATAATTTGTATTAATTAGAAAGACTTATTTTAATCTCATATACACACAATTAATTTTATACGTATGTTTATATATATAATTTATTATATGTATTAAATATTGCCAAAGCATGTCTTAGATTTCTTTCCCAAAAAACATTTTAAAACGAGGCAATTATATATACATACATTTATTTTTGACTGTTTATATCCTTATATTATGATGCATATTAATTGTCTTCTATGTTGCATTAATTAAGTTTACTAAAAAAGTAATTGTATCAATTACCCTTGTCATCCCTTATTTATTTCCATTTCAATTCCTATGTACTAACCATTCAAATTGTTCTTGTTTATTTTATGTATACATATCAATTACCACTAACTATGCACACTCCCTATATATTTCACTTGCACCGTATTTACTGTAAATATATTTACAATTCATGTTATAGATTAGTCATTGATGTCATTTCATTAATCAATTATTTCATTTGATTAAGAGAAGGAAATGAAAATTTTCCTTCTCTAATTAAATTTATGATCCATCATTAATTGAATAATTTAAGAGAAATGAAATGAAAAGTTTCATTCTCTAAATAAATTTATGCCCCTTGACTAATTGAATAAGTTAAGTAAAAGGGAATGAAATATTTCCTCCTCTGAATAAATTTGAAAAGTAAACGTTACATACAAATTTGTATATAAGATTATATTTGATATACTCTAACTTACATACACATAAAATTAAAGTGAAACTTTATTTATGAAGTTAAATAAAATATTCATTTTATTTAAAAGAAACTAAAAAAAGTTCCAAATGAAATTAGACATCATAGGCCCATTAAAGATCCAAAATAGTTAATTTTTTTGAAATTCACCCAATTCTTCCTTGGGAGGCTGGCCCGGTTCTCAATGTAAGTTAACTTTTCACATGAGGAATGATATGCAATAGACCTTGGTGTTAGAGCAACAGATCTTGATGGTGGTGACAATGACTTAGATGAAGGCGATGGTGATTTGCTAGAGTTTTAGAGAAAATGTAAAGGTGAAGAGCTTCCATGATGTGGAAGAAGCGAGTACAGATGGAGAAGAGGTAGCTCTGGTGGAAATAATGATTTCATCTTTCAACATGAGATAGAGATTAAGTAGAAGCAACATGGAATTGGGAAAGAAGAAGTGGACAATGGATAATGATACCGATTGGTACCATTTTAAAAAAAAAATTATTTATTTTTCTTCTCCTAATGCAATTTTTCATTAGCATTTGTAGATAAAAAATATCTATTTTTCATTATCGTTTCAACTTTTGTTATATAATTTTATAACACCTTTTTAGATGTGTGTAGTAATGATACCGTTTAGTATCATAGTTTATTTTTATTAAATAAATTAAATTTTTATATTTCTGTTCATAATACTATTTAATAGTAGCACTTTATGAATTGTAGTAGCTTTTTTAAATTTGTAGTAGCAGTTTATACTGTAGCTTCTTTTTAGATATGTAGTAATGATACTATATAGTATCATTTTTCGTTTATTTAAATAAATATAGTTATGTCTATTTGGGTTCATAATGTTATTATAGTAGCTTTTTATGAATTGCACCAGCAGTTTTGGCGTTATAATGGTTATTTTAAAATAATTGTAGCAATTTGTAAACAATTATAGTTTCTTTTTAGATATGTGTAGTAATGGTACCGTATAACATCATTTTTTGTTTTTTTCTAAATAAATACAGTGATGTATATTGTTGTACCTAATGCTACTTTATAGTAGCATTTCATGAATTACAGTAGCAATTTATGAATTTTAGTAGTTTTTTAAAATTGTATTAACAGTTTATAGATAATCGCACTTTCTTTTTTGATGATGTACATATTGTATCTAATAGCATTATTTTATGATAGCATTATGAATAATAGTATTAATTTACGAAGTATATTAGCATTTTCTTGATCTATGGTTTGGTTTATGAAGTCTAATACTATTTTGAATTAATATTTTTAAATTGCACTTTCTAGTATCATTTTATGATTTTTTGGTAAAGGTGATATCATTTTTATTTTATTTTTGAAAGTTTGTAATACTGTTTTCATTAATTAATCTATAATAATACAACATAGCCTTGTAAAGATGGAATCATTTTTATCTAATTTTTTGAATACTTATCATGTTATTTTTCATAAATTTGTTTATAGTGCTACTTGTAATATCGGTTTTGTACTTACCAAACTAAAAAAAGAATACAACAACTATATTTCAATTTTATCGTATAATAGTTGACCATACCTTGTGTTATCCGTTTTTTGTTAAATGATACGACTCGGTAGCATTTTGTAGTTGTATTATTTTTTACGTCATCTTCTCATATAATGATATCGTACAATGCCATTTTTTACCTTCTACTATTTTTGCATTAATTGATGATTGGTGAGCAAGATGTTGCTATGAGCAGGAGGATGCAAGCGGCATGGCAAGCGGTGGGTTGATGTGAAATTTCGTTTTTTGGGGTTGGGTTTTGAGGAGGCGGCGACTAGGGAGGTGGGGGTTACGAAAGGCGATGGTTATTAATAATGGAAAAGAGCATCTGTAGGGCTGCGTAGGGGGTGTGGTGGCATATGTTGCGGTGATTTTGGCCTACGTGCAAAGGTGTTATCGTGGCAAATTTTTGTGCGTGTTGTCCTGGAAACTAAAAAACTTAACATGTTTGTCCTTCAAACTAAATAAATAATGGTTTTAAAATTAAACAAAAACAATTTTACGCATATAATAATTAATTTCTAATGAACTTAACTTTTATATCTTTAATTTTTTTTCAAAACATATTACATATATATATTTGATATAAAAAATATTTAGCATATTATAATATTATAATGATTTACATATATTAAACTATTATATGTTAAACTGATAAAAATTTCTAGCCAATAATATACACAAAAAAGGCGATTTATAATGGATATAATTATAATGACCCGTCTTTTCGTCCATCGAAAGTCGGCACTCAATGCATCCAAAGTATTCAAATGTCGAGCATCCAAGTGTTGAAAAGGCATATTGTTAGGGTAAATAGAAAAAGAAAAAGAAAATGAATAGGGAAAACAAAATCCTACAGCAGAACGACAACATATAATATAACAATGACGGTATAAGCCGTCGCACTAAAATACATGGTATATCAGAATTAAAAACAAACCTCATCAGCCTAGACAACTTCCTGACCTTACAATTACTGCTGGGTACATATAATAACATAGTGGAAAATAAAAATACTATGGTAGATGAACATCCAGCTCTACTCCTTGTGCTCCATGTTCCACCAATGACAACCTAAAAAAATACTTAGTCTGACCCGAGCATTATAATAAAATAACACCCGGATCAGTCTGGAAAACAAACGTGAGATAACTTAAGTAATATTGTGAACATATAATAATTCTGTAAGACTGTGCCGCTAAACATAGAACGAGTTTTTACCTCATAAGATCAACATCTATAGATGAAAGAATGGAAACAAATTGTAACAGAATCAGACTTTAAAGAATGGAAATAAATAATTAAATATCGAGAAAAGCTCCAAGCACTTCTCGATGCAATTATGGAAACAATTTGTAACATCCCGCCTTTTTGCACGATTTAAACAGACACACGTGCCAATTCAAACCATACGTAAGGGCGGATTGTTATGGGATAAATAAGAAAACAGAGAAAGAAACAGAATCTCATAGCGGAAGGATAAAATATAATAATCAAATATACAGTTCATAAATCTGTTTACAAAACCTTTGATTTATTTATACAATACATATCAGAGTACACATACCATATAACAATGCAGCGGAACAATATGAGTGTAGTGAAACCATATTATCTATAGTAATAATAATAAAATTTTTGCCTTCTTCCTTCGGAAATAAAATCTTCAATTCTGAAACGCTCGGATTGACCCGAGCGAATTTGGAAAGACAAAAACACTCGAGTCGGAACTAAAAGATCTTATGTGAGTTACATTAACAGAAATAAATATGAGTGCAGTAACTCAAGAGATGCTCGGGATTTACATCTCCTAAGGATCCGTTAAACTATTTACTATGTAGTATATTGCGCTATTATAATAGTGTCTAATTATAAAATAAACTTACTTTTAAATAGCGTTAAGGCTTTACATTTTCCACCTTAACTGTGATGCCCCACCTCTATACCTACGCTAGCCAAGAACATTACTGTGAATGCTGTCAACTAGCACGGAGAATAAGGCTGTTGAGGAGCGACCATCTGTATAATTGCTTTGTGCGAGTACCGATATGCCAGATAAAAATATAACTTTTCATCTCAAGAGGAAATCCGACATACCGACACAAACTCAAAGCTACTACACAGTGGCTATAATATCTTCGGAAACAAATATAGAAATAAACATAACATAAATCAGTCGCAGACAATTCATATCACAAAGGCGGAAATAGATATGAATATTACACATGAAAGTGTACATCAGAGTAGTGGTCAAAAGGATCCACAATAATACAAAGGAATAGATACAAGTGCTAGACAAAAGAATAAGTATACATCAAGGAGTCTGTATCTCAAATGTATACAAAAAAAACTGCTAAACTAGAGTAGTTAGCTAAAAGTCAGAAGATGGTTCTAGGTAGGAAGCCATGAGTAAGTACCTGTAATATCTCAGTCTGACCCGAGTATTATTTAAGAAGAAAATAATAAACGGATCAGTCTAGCTATAAATATCAGATGAAGTCATATATAATAAGAGATATGGCACAAACATATAATAATCACAATGCGAAGCTGTGATAAATAAGTAATTGAAAATCAACAAGAGATTAATCAATATCACAATAATCTACTCAAGATAAAAAAGGAATGTCATACTCCTAATTTCATTCACCAAGCCACAATAATTGACATATATATCAATGCCCATCGTAAAAGTTGGTGAAACATAAATTCCAGAAATCAACACACGAAATCCAGAAATCACAAAAAGGTATGTGTGAGTGGAATCACACAAGTGGTGTCTAGGCTAACCGAAAAGGTATGTGCGAATGGAATTGCACAAGTGGTGTCTAGCCTAACCAAATCACAAAAAGTATGTGTGAATGGAATCACACAAGTGGTGTCTAGGCTAACCGAAAAGGTATGTACGAATGGAATCGCACAAGTGGTGTCTAGCCTAACCAAATCACAAAAAGTATGTGTGAATGGAATCACACAAGTGGTGTCTAGGCTAACCGAAAAGGTATGTGCGAATGGAATCGCACAAGTGGTGTCTAGCCTAACCAAATCACAAAAAGTATGTGTGAATGGAATCACACAAGTGGTGTCTAGGCTAACCGAAAAGGTATGTACGAATGGAATCGCACAAGTGGTGTCTAGCCTAACCAAATCACAAAAAGTATGTGTGAATGGAATCACACAAGTGGTGTCTAGGCTAACCGAAAAGGTATGTACGAATGGAATCGCACAAGTGGTGTCTAGCCTAACCAAATCACAAAAAGTATGTGTGAATGGAATCACACAAGTGGTGTCTAGGCTAACCGAAAAGGTATGTGCGAATGGAATCGCACAAGTGGTGTCTAGCCTAACCTAGCAGACAAAGAGACATCGCACATTGCTAGTCTAAACCTAAAAGATGATCGTCATGGTCAACGAGAAGTGTCGACTACAGTAAGCTAGTAAATATATGAGCTTAGCATCATGTCCCATAACCACTAGCTTAACTTAAATATTTACGAACAAATTGTAGATCTCCACTAGAAAATTGTCACAAGAGATTCAATCGAACAAGTCCAAGAATTAACCGACGAAGTAAACGCAAGCGTTTCATACCACTCGTTCTACTAAGTCATTTAATTAGATTTCTCATACGAGTGAGGTAAAGGTTTATATATACTAATAGATTGAAAAACGGTTTTGTAAACGAATTTGGCATTAAAATAGTATTGAAATCGTTTGAGGAAAGAGTTTTGATAATTACTACTAGTATAGAAAACCTTTATATTTTTAAAGTGACAAAGCACAAGGGGGATTGTAGAAACAATCAATCACAAAGATCACATTCGAAGATGTGAATAAAAATCCAATGAAATCGATAAAGGATCCACCGAAGTGGATATATCTAAAATTCCCAAAGAAAATAAGTCATCAAAGATGATAATAAATGATGACAATAATTAGGATCATCACGAATCGATTTAAATTGGAAATTCAATCCAAAAAGGCAAACTGGACTCAAACAGCAGGTTCAGTCGACTGAACAGAGTTTTCAGTCGACTGACCCTGTGCCTGGAAATTTTCCAGGTTCAGGAAACTTTCTGTTTCCAGTTTCAGTCGACTGTGCAGAGTTTTTTAGTCGACTGAATCATGCCTGGAAACTCTCGGGTTTCAGGTTCAGTCGACTGAACAGAGTTTTCAGTCGACTGAATCATGCCTGGGCTGTTTTTCAGCCTTATTCAAATGAAGAGCAAACTCTTTCAAAATGCAACCGGACGAACATTGGCTCTAAGGGTTTATGCCAATCGGCGACCCGGCCCTATATGCTCCTCCGTGCATCACCAAAAACATGATCAAACATCCATAAAAGGATTTCACACAAATTTGACTTAAAAACCCAAAAATTGGAGTATTCACAAAATCAATCCAAATCAAGAGCAAATGCATATGAAGAAGTGTTAGGAATTCATACCCAACAACCAAAGATAATTATAGTCGTAGATGTGAGATAAAAATCTCACCTTTGCACTAAAATTTATGAAGATGAAGCTTGAAAGCAAAGGGGAATCAACCACTCTTCAAATCCAACTCTAGAAGCTTGAATCTAAGTTAAAAAGAAGAACATTTCCTAAGTTAGGTTTAGGAAATCTCTGAAATTCAAAGAGAGAATGAGTTGGAGAAGAAGAAGAGGAAGCTTACCAATGGGTTCTCATGAACTTTGGAGCAAGGAGATGGATTTGCAAAGCAAGCTAGGGCTTGGAGTTTTAATTCTTTTTCCTCTCCACCATTTTCAGTTGGAGCTTGAGTTTGAGGAGTTGGAATGAAGTAATGAAGAGGAGAGGGGGATTGGGACTGAATATAAGTGGTTAATTGGCTCAGCCCAAACCAAAACCCTAAGCAAAAAGTAGCAAAATTCAACTTTCTGCAAACATATCGAAGCTTATACTCAAAAAGGTCGCAAACGGCATTTTGAACTCAATGGAGGTGGTCTCGAGTCCTAATTCGACCGTATGCGAAAAAGTAGATTTTCGGACCAAAATCCGACGAACGATAAAATATTTAAATATAAAATCGATAAATATGCGGGTTGTTACAGACTCCCCTCCTTAAAGAAATTGCGTCCTCGCAATAAGTAAGAAGGAAATATAAGAAGTAACAACCATAGAAGCATATTAACACAAAAGAAAATTTGAAATAGGAAGTTCACCATAAAGTGCACGAAAGAGTTAGCAAGAAATCTGGTGAAACTTCAATTTCCACAATAACACCGGGCTCAAGAATAAAAACCGGAATCCCTAAGGCATTCCCGTAGATAAAAGACGTGGGGAACGTTAAGAATAGCAGAAAATTAAGCCGGTGCAACGGCGTAGTACAAAAACGGTACGCCCGATGAATCGAAAGCAAAGACATCGATGTAGTACAAACGGTACATCCGATGAATCAAATAGCAAAGACATCGATGTAGTACAACGGTACATCCGATGAATCAAATAGCAAAGACATCGATGTAGTACAACGGTACATCCGATGAATCAAAAGAAAAGACATCGATGTAGTACAACGGTACATCCGATGAATCAAAAGCAAAGACATCGATGTAGTACAAATGGTACATCCGATGAATCAAAAGCAAAGACATCGATGTAGTACAACGGTACATCCGATGAATCAAAAGCAAAGACATCGATGTAGTACAAACGGTACATCCGATGAATCAAATAGCAAAGACATCGATGTAGTACAACGGTACATCCGATGAATCAAAAGCAAAGACATCGATGTAGTACAAACGGTACATCCGATGAATCAAAAGCAAAGACATCGATGTAGTACAAACGGTACATCCGATGAACCGAACAGAATAAAAGGACATCGGACGCTAGTCCTTAAAAGGAATGAGTAAAGCTCAATAAAACGAAGTATACCAAAACGTCCGATGAACTTGATAGAAAAATAATTCCATTCAGACAACATCAAAGAATCAACTACTTGTTGCTTACGACAAAGCGCATTGGCAACACGATTTCCCTTCTCGCGAATAAAAGAATATCAAGATCATAAGATGCTAGGAACTCGAGTCAACATAAAGTTCCTTATGAGAAAATAATTATTCCAAAGATTTATGATCGAGGTAGAGAACAAATTTCTCATCCAAAAATGATGATGCCAAATTCCAAAAGTAAAAACAATAGCCGCGAACACTAGACCATGAGTGGCATATCTAGTCTCGATAAGCTATAAAGATTTAGAAGCACAAGTTATAGCACGTTCTCTTTTGCAAGAGAATGGCATCCAAACCAATACGACTAGTATCGGTACAAATAGCAAAGTCTTGGTTCCCCTTCAGGAATCACAAGAATAAGAGTATTGAAAGGAAGGGTTCTTTTAAATAATTCTCTTCCCCGAAAAGTTAAAATTTTCAAAATTACATTTTTACTTTTATGTAATAATCTTTCTACAAAAATTTGCATTTTTACAAGTCAATATATCGTGTCTGATTGTCACATCAAAGCGTTTAGGAAATTCCTATCGATAACGTTGATCAAGCGCATCGACCAAAATTCTTAAAGTACTCAACGGGCAATACAATCACAAAATCATCTTTTATAGGATAAATAAATCTCTTAAAATTTTTTAAGAATATTCTTTGCTCGTTTTAAGAGCAAAAACCAAATTGCACTTATAATTAAATCTTATGAAAAAGATTTGCAAAATTTTAAATTTCTATTTCCATCCAAAATCCATAAATAAGAATGGTCTCATCGAAATTTTCATAGAATATTGGATTTATAAAACGGATGAAACAAGCTGGACAATTTGAATGACACAATAAGTCATTCATAAGAATCATAACGAGTGCGGAATGCGGTAAGTGGAATGCTAATTTCCGCAACTCGTAGCAAACGAAAACCGGTGGTAAAGTCAAACTGAAAAGACCTTAACACCACACAAAAGATTTCTTAGGTGATAATCCTAAGACAAACTCAAAAATACCGGAAAATTTCTCAAACTACATGAATGAGAGAAATAACACTTTCCTTATAAGTGGGCTTAAGGAATAAAATGATGCCATCAAGTTGGAATCAAAATCATAAAGGAAAAATAGAAATCTGCTTAACAGATTGAAAATGTCGAAGATGAATAGTCCACTCGAAAAATAGGATATGGGCTTCACAATGATCAAGCCGATCCCTTCAGAAATCAATTCCGAAGCCTAAGCAAAAATATCGGCTCGGAAAGAAAAGTCACATAAAACAATCTCGACATCTAACAAAAGCAAATTGAGTGTTGCGGATCTACCATCCGGATTCACAATCCTCAAAGATGTCATCAAGCCCAAAATATTCAAAGAAAAGAATCAACAAGTCCTTTTGATATAAAATAGTGAGATGGAAACTATATCAAAAAGAACATGAAAAAGATAATCACAAAGCAAATGTCATCAAGGATTAAATGTAAAATATCTTGACTAAGAGAAGAGTTGCTAGGGGCTTGCACAATATTTAGCTTTCTCATGTCCTTATTCAAAAGTTTGGGACATGCAGATAAAAGATGACCCGGTTTCTTGCAATAGCGACAAGAATGGGGTTTTGGACACATATTCGCATAGTGTTCCCTAGAATTACAATTGTAGCATCCTCCACGATAAGGGATTGGAGTCTCGGCTACAAAAGTAGTTTGCTTCACTCTCTTATTGGGATTAAGGCTCTTGAACTTAATATGCCTCTTCTTGGAAGTCCCAATACCACAAACACTTCCTTTACCAATCTCTCCATGAAGAAGAGTAACATCCATAAGCTGATTGAAAGAAACTTCAAGTTTCAAAGGTAGAACCATTTCGGGGTTCTTACTCAAAGCATAGATAAACTCTTGATTCTTTACGAGATCCAAAAGTTGCTGAGCAGACATGAATACTCCATCCTGAAGAGTAGCACTAGATTGACCGGCGCTGGAACGGCCTGGTCTAACCATTTCTCTTCTTTAAGAAAGAAAGAAAGAAGAGGAAAAAGTTATTCTCAAAATGAATATCAAGCAATCTTGATAGATAAAATAAGGAATCATAAAAGAAAGTAGGATAGAACGGTACGAAGACCCGAATAAAATCCTAAAGCACAACTCCTAAGGTGGACTTAGGACGATGATCCTTGTTATAATATTCCATATTGTTCCGAAGTTTGGCTCTGATACCAAGCTGTGACGCCCCACCTCTATACCCACGCTAGCCAAGAACATTACTGTGAATGCTGTCAACTAGCACGGAGAATAAGGCTGTTGAGGAGCGACCATCTGTATAATTGCTTTGTGCGAGTACCGATATGCCAGATAAAAATATAACTTTTCATCTCAAGAGGAAATCCGACATACCGACACAAACTCAAAGCTACTACACAGTGGCTATAATATCTTCGGAAACAAATATAGAAATAAACATAACATAAATCAGTCGCAGACAATTCATATCACAAAGGCGGAAATATATATGAATATTACACATGAAAGTGTACATCAGAGTAGTGGTCAAAAGGATCCACAATAATACAAAGGAATAGATACAAGTGCTAGATAAAAGAATAAGTATACATCAAGGAGTCTGTATCTCAAATGTATACAACAAAAACTGGTAACTAGAGTAGTTAGCCAAAAGTCAGAAGATGGTTCCAGGTAGGAAGCCATGAGTAAGCACCTGTAATATCTCAGTCTGACCCGAGTATTATTTAAGAAGAAAATAATAAACGGATCAGTCTAGCTATAAATATCAGATGAAGTGATATATAATAAGAGATATGGCACAAACATATAATAATCACAATGCCAAGCTGTGATAAATAAGTAATTGAAAATCAACAAGAGATTAATCAATATCACAATAATCTACTCAAGATAAAAAAGGAATGTCATACTCCTAATTTCATTCACCAAGCCATAATAATTGACATATATATCAATGCCCATTGTAAAAGTTGGTGAAACATAAATTCCAGAAATCAACACACGAAATCCAGAAATCACAAAAAGGTATGTGTGAGTGGAATCACACAAGTGGTGTCTAGGCTAACCGAAAAGGTATGTGCGAATGGAATCGCACAAGTGGTGTCTAGCCTAACCCAATCACAAAAAGTATGTGTGAATGGAATCACACAAGTGGTGTCTAGGCTAACCGAAAAGGTATGTACGAATGGAATCGCACAAGTGGTGTCTAGCCTAACCAAATCACAAAAAGTATGTGTGAATGGAATCACACAAGTGGTGTCTAGGCTAACCGAAAAGGTATGTGTGAATGGAATCGCACAAGTGGTGTCTAGCCTAACCAAATCACAAAAAGTATGTGTGAATGGAATCACACAAGTGGTGTCTAGGCTAATCGAAAAGGTATGTACGAATGGAATCTCACAAGTGGTGTCTAGCCTAACCAAATCACAAAAAGTATGTGTGAATGGAATCACACAAATGGTGTCTAGGCTAACCGAAAAGGTATGTACGAATGGAATCGCATAAGTGGTGTCTAGCCTAACCAAATCACAAAAAGTATGTGTGAATGGAATCACACAAGCGGTGTCTAGGCTAACCGAAAAGGTATGTGCGAATGGAATCGCACAAGTGGTGTCTAGCCTAACCTCGCAGGCAAAGAGACATCGCACATTTCTAGTCTAAACCTCAAAGATGATCGTCATGATCAACGAGAAGTGTCGACTACAATAAGCTAGTAAATATATGAGCTTAGCATCATGTCCCATAACCACTAGCTTAACTTAAATATTTACGAACAAATTGTAGATCTCCACTAGAAAATTGTCACAAGAGATTCAATCGAACAAGTCCAAGAATTAACCGACGAAGTAAACGCAAGCGTTTGATACCACTCGTTTTACTAAGTCATTTAATTAGATTTCTCATACGAGTGAGGTAAAGGTTTATATATACTAATAGATTGGAAAACGGTTTTGTAAACGAATTTGGCATTAAAATAGTATTGAAATCGTTTGAGGAAAGAGTTTTGATAATTACTACTAGTATAAAAAACCTTTATATTTTTAAAGTGACAAAGCACAAGGGGGATTGTAGAAACAATCAATCACAAAGATCACATTCGAAGATGTGAATAAAAATCCAATGAAATCGATAAAGGATCCACCGAAGTGGATATATCTAAAATTCCCAAAGAAAATAAGTCATCAAAGATGATAATAAATGATGACAATAATTAGGATCATCACGAATCGATTTAAATTGGAAATTCAATCCAAAAAGGCAAAGTGGACTCAAACAGCAGGTTCAGTCGACTGAACAGAGTTTTCAGTCGACTGACCCTGTGCCTGGAAATTTTCCAAGTTCAGGAAACTTTCTGTTTCCAGTTTCAGTCGACTGCGCAGAGTTTTTCAGTCGACTGAATCATGCCTGGAAACTCTCGGGTTTCAGGTTCAGTCGACTGAACAGAGTTTTCAGTCGACTGAATCATGCCTGGGTTGTTTTTCAGCCTTATTCAAATGAAGAGCAAACTCTTCCAAAATGCAACCAGACGAACATTGGCTCTAAGGGTTTATGCCAATCGGCGACCTGGCCCTATATGCTCCTCGGTGCATCACCAAAAACATGATCAAACATCCATAAAAGGATTTCACACAAATTTGACTTAAAAACCCAAAAATTGGAGTATTCACAAAATCAATCCAAATCAAGAGCAAATGCATACGAAGAAGTGTTAGGAATTCATACCCAACAACCAAAGATAATTATAGTCATAGATGTGAGATAAAAATCTCACCTTTGCACTAAAATTTATGAAGATGAAGCTTGAAAGCAAAGGGGAATCAACCACTCTTCAAATCCAACTCTAGAAGCTTGAATCTAAGATAAAAAGAAGAACATTTCGTAAGTTAGGTTTAGGAAATCTCTGAAATTCAAAGAGAGAATGAGTTGGAGAAGAAGAAGAGGAAGCTTACCAATGGGTTCTCATGAACTTTGGAGCAAGGAGATGGATTTGCAAAGCAAGCTACGGCTTGGAGTTTTAATTCTTTTACCTCTCCACCATTTTCAGTTGGAGCTTGAGTTTGAGGAGTTGGAATGAAGTAATGAAGAGGAGAGGGGGATTGGGACTGAATACATAAGTGGTCAATTGGCTCAGCCCAAACCAAAACCCTAAGCAAAAAGTAGCAAAATTCAACTTTCTTCAAACATATCGAAGCTTATACTCAAAAAGGTCGCAAACGGCATTTTGAACTCAATGGAGGTGGTCTCGAGTCCTAGTTCGACCGTATGCAAAAAAGTAGATTTTCGGACCAAAATCCGACGAACGATAAAATATTTAAATATAAAATCGATAAATATGCGGGTTGTTACAGACTCCCCTCCTTAAAGAAATTGCGTCCTCGCAATAAGTAAGAAGGAAATATAAGAAGTAACAACCATAGAAGCATATTAACACAAAAGAAAATTTGAAATAGGAAGTTCACCATAAAGTGCACGAAAGAGTTAGCAAGAAATCTGGTGAAACTTCAATTTCCACAATAACACCGGGCTCAAGAATAAAAACCGGAATCCCTAAGGCATTCCCGTAGATAAAAGACGTGGGGAACGTCAAGAATAGCAGAAAATTGAGCCGGTGTAACGGCGTAGTACAAAAACGGTACTCCCGATGAATCGAAAGCAAAGACATCGATGTAGTACAAACGGTACATCCGATGAATCAAATAGCAAAGACATCGATATAGTACAACGGTACATCCGATGATCCAAAAGCAAAGACATGAATACTCCATCCTGAGGAGTAGCACTAGATTGACCGGCGCTGGAATGGCCTGGTCTAACCATTTCTCTTCTTTAAGAAAGAAAGAAAGAAGAGGAAAAAGTTATTCTCAAAATGAATATCAAGCAATCTTGATAGATAAAACAAGGAATCATAAAAGAAAGTAGGATAGAACGGTACGAAGACCCGAATAAAATCCTAAAGCACAACTCCTAAGGTGGACTTAGGACGATGATCCTTATTATAATATTCCATATTGTTCCGAAGTTTGGCTCTGATACCAAGCTGTGACGCCCCACCTCTATACCACGCTAGCCAAGAACATTACTGTGAATGCTGTCAACTAGCACGGAGAATAAGGCTGTTGAGGAGCGACCATCTGTATAATTGCTTTGTGCGAGTACCGATATGCCAGATAAAAATATAACTTTTCATCTCAAGAGAAAATCCGACATACCGACACAAACTCAAAGCTACTACACAGTGGCTATAATATCTTCGGAAACAAATATAGAAATAAACATAACATAAATCAGTCGCAGACAATTCATATCACAAAGGCGGAAATAGATATGAATATTACACATGAAAGTGTACATCAGAGTAGTGGTCAAAAGGATCCACAATAATACAAAGGAATAGATACAAGTGCTAGACAAAAGAATAAGTATACATCGAGGAGTCTGTATCTCAAATGTATACAACAAAAACTGTTAAACTAGAGTAGTTAGCCAAAAGTCAGAAGATGGTTCCAGATAGGAAGCCATGAGTAAGCACCTGTAATATCTCAGTCTGACCCGAGTATTATTTAAGAAGAAAACAATAAACGGATCAGTCTAGCTATAAATATCAGATGAAGTGATATATAATAAGAGATATGGCACAAACATATAATAATCACAATGCCAAGCTGTGATAAATAAGTAATTGAAAATCAACAAGAGATTAATCAATATCACAATAATCTACTCAAGATAAAAAAGGAATGTCATACTCCTAATTTCATTCACCAAGCCACAATAATTGACATATATATCAATGCCCATCGTAAAAGTTGGTGAAACATAAATTCCAGAAATCAACACACGAAATCCAGAAATCACAAAAAGTTATGTGTGAGTGGAACCACACAAGTGGTGTCTAGGCTAACCGAAAAGGTATGTGCGAATGGAATCGCACAAGTGGCGTCTAGCCTAACCAAATCACAAAAAGTATGTGTGAATGGAATCACACAAGTGGTGTCTAGGCTAACCGAAAAGGTATGTACGAATGGAATCGCACAAGTGGTGTCTAGCCTAACCAAATCACAAAAAGTATGTGTGAATGGAATCACACAAGTGGTGTCTAGGCTAACCGAAAATGTATGTGCGAATGGAATCGCACAAGTGGTGTCTAGCCTAACCAAATCACAAAAAGTATGTGTGAATGGAATCACACAAGTGGTGTCTAGGCTAACCGAAAAGGTATGTACGAATGGAATCGCACAAGTGGTGTCTAGCCTAACCAAATCACAAAAAGTATGTGTGAATGGAATCACACAAGTGGTGTCTAGGCTAACCGAAAAGGTATGTACGAATGGAATCGCACAAGTGGTGTCTAGCCTAACCAAATCACAAAAAGTATGTGTGAATGGAATCACACAAGTGGTGTCTAGGCTAACCGAAAAGGTATGTGCGAATGAATCGCACAAGTGGTGTCTAGCCAAACCTCGCAGACAAAGAGACATCGCACATTGCTAGTCTAAACCTCAAAGATGATCGTCATGATAAACGAGAAGTGTCGACTACAGTAAGCTAGTAAATATATGAGCTTAGCATCATGTCTCATAACCACTAGCTTAACTTAAATCTTTACGAACAAATTGTAGATCTCCACTAGAAAATTGTCACAAGATATTCAATCGAACAAGTCCAAGAATTAACCGACGAAGTAAACGCAAGCATTTCATACCACTCGTTTTACTAAGTCATTTAATTAGATTTCTCATACGAGTGAGGTAAAGGTTTATATATACTAATAGATTGGAAAACGGTTTTGTAAACGAATTTGGCATTAAAATAGTATTGAAATCGTTTGAGGAAAGAGTTTTGATAATTACTACTAGTATAGAAAACCTTTATATTTTTAAAGTGACAAAGCACAAGGGGGATTGTAGAAACAATCAATCACAAAGATCACATTCGAAGATGTGAATAAAAATCCAATGAAATCGATAAAGGATCCACCGAAGTGGATATATCTAAAATTTCCAAAGAAAATAAGTCATCAAAGATGATAATAAATGATGACAATAATTAGGATCATCACGAATCGATTTAAATTGGAAATTCAATCCAAAAAGGCAAACTGGACTCAAACAGCAGGTTCAGTCGACTGAACAGAGTTTTCAGTCGACTGACCCTGTGCCTGGAAATTTTCCAGGTTCAGGAAACTTTCTGTTTCCAGTTTCAGTCGACTGTGCAGAGTTTTTCTGTCGACTGAATCATGCCTGGAAACTCTCGGGTTTCAGGTTCAGTCGACTGAACAGAGTTTTCAGTCGACTGAATCATGCCTGGGCTGTTTTTCAGCCTTATTCAAATGAAGAGCAAACTCTTCCAAAATGCAACCGGACGAACATTGGCTCTAAGGGTTTATGCCAATCGGCGACCCGGCCCTTTATGCTCCTCCGTGCATCACCAAAAACATGATCAAACATCCATAAAAGGATTTCACACAAATTTGACTTAAAAACCCAAAAATTGGAGTATTCACAAAATCAATCCAAATCAAGAGCAAATGCATATGAAGAAGTGTTAGGAATTCATACCCAACAACCAAAGATAATTATAGTCGTAGATGTGAGATAAAAATCTCACCTTTGCACTAAAATTTATGAAGATGAAGCTTGAAAGCAAAGGGGAATCAACCACTCTTCAAATCCAACTCTAGAAGCTTGAATCTAAGTTAAAAAGAAGAACATTTCCTAAGTTAGGTTTAGGAAATCTCTGAAATTCAAAGAGAGAATGAGTTGGAGAAGAAGAAGAGGAAGCTTACCAATGGGTTCTCATGAACTTTGGAGCAAGGAGATGGATTTGCAAAGCAAGCTAGGGCTTGGAGTTTTAATTCTTTTTCCTCTCCACCATTTTCAGTTGGAGCTTGAGTTTGAGGAGTTGGAATGAAGTAATGAAGAGGAGAGGGGGATTGGGACTGAATATAAGTGGTTAATTGGCTCAGCCCAAACCAAAACCCTAAGCAAAAAGTAGCAAAATTCAACTTTCTGCAAACATATCGAAGCTTATACTCAAAAAGGTCGCAAACGGCATTTTGAACTCAATGGAGGTGGTCTCGAGTCCTAGTTCGACCGTATGCAAAAAAGTAGATTTTCGGACCAAATTCCGACGAACGATAAAATATTTAAATATAAAATCGATAAATATGCGGGTTGTTACATTAACACATTTATATATTCCCATAGTCTATACAGTACCGTAATCTCCCCCGTACTGGGCGTCGTCAGAGGGCACTCCATAGGTATGGTACAAAACAAAATCGTATAAGGCGCGCTAGGGTAGGTGACATGACACAACTAGGCAATGCCAGGGTAGATATACCTATTACGCTTCCGGGCCGATGGAAACGCGCAGCGCGCAGCTGCCGCCCACCTCGAACAAACTCCCCACGTCAAAGAAATAAAAAGTGAAGGTGGCCACTGAAAAATCCAAAGTCAGAGTATAGTATCGAAGGGAAGTGTCCGATCAGAGGTGCTACCTCATTAACCCGTCAATCGCTCCTGTTTTAGCCACCTTATGCCAACTCACGGGAGTTGGGTCCACGTATTTACCTTACAGGAAACGCCGCCACCAACCTACTTCATTCTGGAATCTCCACCGCGTACACGGTTAGTCAAAGTGGTTTTCGGTATCAACAGAGAGTATGTCCATATCCGATCCCGGTCTCTTTCCCAACCAATCGTTATTATAACACCGCGGTCATTTAAAATAATTATACTTTAAAACCAGAATAAAATATCCATTTCAAAACCATATAAATATGATATCATTTCCTTTTAAAACCCGAATTAATACGATATCATTTTATTCCAATATATATACTTTCCAAAATCATAGGGTTTTCAAAGTAAATATTTAGAGGTCAAAACTCTTGAATATATAATTTCAAATTATACTACCTTGAAAATCATAACTTTGAAACAAGTTTCCATCTCTTAAATGGTCAAATATTAGATTACTTTTATAAAACAAAATAGCTTCTATACATTTCACAAATCAATTTCAAATATCGATTTAAACTTCCAAATACCATTTCAATTCTTATGTTTCAAGGCTTTAAATATTTCACCATTTCAAACAGACTCATTTGACAATTCCATATATATATATATATATATATATATATATATATATATCAAATTCAGTTACATATTATTTAGACTTGAAATGTTTGCTTAATGAATTCAATATAATTTAAGAAAACCTTTAACTTCATATAACTGGATCATCTTTCAATTTATTATATATTCATTTAATCAACCTGATATTCATTAAAATCACTTTACACAAAAATCAAGTTATAAAAATCATATCCTTTAAAAATTCTAATTTTTTATTAAATTTCAATTTAACTTAATATTCATCTTCCAAATCTATTCTCATTTAAGTCATAAAACTCCAGAAATTAAATTTTAAATAAATGTTTAATCTTATTTGATCTTAAAATCAAACTTTATTTAAACTTCAAATCAAATTTATACAAAGCTTAAAAACCGGAAATTACTATATATATATAATAGCCTTTATCAATAACCAAATCAATATCTCATAAACCATATATATATAACTTTGCAAAACCATAGAAAAACATTTCAAAAATAATTTTATATATTTACCGCGGTGCCTGTATATAATTTTCTATCCTATGGTCAAGTGATACAGATGTTTATCATTTCAATCCGCAATTTAAAATGAAAGAAAATGCGGTTATATATCATTTCAAACCGCAATCCCGAATGAATGAAATGCATAGCAACTTGCAATTAATAAGATTAATCATCCATTCATCCATCAAATCATACATCCATTTATCACAGTCATCATCCAATTTCAAACAATCATCAATACATAACAGGTGATAAATAATGGTATCAATTATCAGTTTATACTCAAAATAAATTTAATAACTGTTAATTGGCAGTTTATATGCAAAAATAAACGTAAATTTAACTGGCAGTTAATATGAAATAAAAATTTAACATAACTATGACTGGCAGTTAATATGCAATTAAATAAATTCTCACTGTCAAATTTATGCAATAAATAAAATTAATTAACAGTTATATTAAACGAATGTGATTTATCAGAGATAATGAATAAAACATGCCAAACAATCATAAATAAATTTCTACTCATATCTAAAATTAATTTAACAAACACAAGAAATTCTAGAAGTTGTGAGTGGGTTAAAACACTCACCTATTGAATTTAAATCGAATTTAAATTCAATTTAAACTCAAAAATTCGACGGTCTCCGAATTGGTCCAAACCAGCGTCAACAGATCTGGAATTTAATTACGATCCTAACAAAAAAATCTCGCGTGAATCGGACTACGTATGAGAAATTTATTCAAAAATTTCGATTGAAACAAAAATTAAATAAAACAAAATAAACAGATATACCCCATCACAATGCCACGTCACAGGCCACGTCCTTCTTCTCAAATTCGAGAACGCTATAGCACCAATAAAAAAAAACCGGACAGTACCAACAGATTACACTCTTCGAGAATTATGACATATAATTTTTCTGGAATTTTTAGAGGAGTTTGAATATATATATATATATATATATATATATATATATATATATATATATATATATATATATATATATATATATATATATATATATATTATTTTGGACAGTAATTGGATCTAGAAATTTTGCAGCCATTGGAAGAGAAGAAGTTGAAGAAAAGAACACACAAAGAGAAATGAAGATAGATGGAGGCTAGGGTTTACACAGCCTATAAATAGACAAAGTGAAATAGGATAGGTGGGCATGAATCATAAACGCGCAAAACGGTTGTTGGCCCACCAGAATATTTTATATTAATTGGATACGTTACGGATTAGTAAATAAATTAATTTCTTCCTCAGACATTTACATTGAATTTTAAACGTATTTACAAATGTAAATTTAGATGCTTCATTTATAAGTTTCAATATAAATTCACAATTTCAATAAATTCCAAATTCATAGATAAGTTTCCATTTTCAACTAAATTTCTAAATTACCGTAATAATTATCTTAGATTTTTATTCATTCTCAATAGATTTAACTATTGTAAATTGACTAAGTTTTCATACTATAAAAATCCACATTTCTATTTATATATACATTTGAATTCCCTACTAAAATATTTTATTTATATTTCGCAATTACTTCCAATCCATTTTATTTGGCATCGCACTGTTACTTAAATAAATAGCCTATACCAACACTAATTATCATTAATTTGAAAACGGGTTACCAAATTTTGGATTTTATTAATAATTATTATTTATTACTTCATTGTTTATTCAAATTTAGACAATTTAAGATATTTCTTAAATGCTGAGTACATTATTAACTTCAGCGTAAAACTTCAATTTTATTTTATCTACAAATTATAAATTAACTTTGCAGAAATCCTTTAGTTGACCTTTCATTTAATTATCCTATCTATTGGTATCCCATAGATGGGAATTCCTAAAACATCTCCGAATTCCAACTTTAATTTCAATCACATAAAATGTTCTATTCAGTTTCCAATAAATTCAATAAATTCAAATTATCATGTTATAAATCCAAATGAATCCATATATCCTGCCTTCCATTCTTTTAATCTAACTAATTATCATATTCTGAATAAAGTTTACGTTATTTCCACCTATAAGCTACAAATAACAACGAATGTTGCATTTGATTTAGATTCTAAATAAATTGATGGGTAATAATTAATAATTCTCACTATTGCCCGATTTATTCCCATTCATGCTTAAATTACCACCAAACAATCATTAAATTTACCTATCTTTTATTAATTCCATAAAATCTATTTGCCCTGAGTTAGTTACTGCATTTATCAAATTCCAATTTCGCAATCACCTTAAATACATAAATTGGTATTGCATTAACATTTAAATTTATTAGCTTATGTCAACACTATTAACATTAATTGCAATGTATTACCAATTTTAGTCACTACCCTAACTACTAACTCATATTAACCTACATTATTCCTAAGAATTTCATTGGTTTTTCTTATATTAAATTTATCAACCGTATTAATTAAGGTTTTTTTTAAAAACAATTAATAAAATTCCCTTTACTATATAAAACTTAGCAATCTATTAAGCATGGTATTATATTTCACGTAAATGTACATTTAATTACATTTATTACAATGTTATCCAAATAAATTGAATGATCTAAGTATATAACTCCTAATATCCACCCATCTTGCCTTAATCCCAAATAACATTCAAATTAAACTACCCTTAATTTCAATTAACCCTATCATTACTTTTTATATTCCAAACAAATAAATTAATAATAGGTTAATTGAATCAGATTTACAACTTTAATTATTTGCAAATTTTGTCAGTTTGGACCACTTGGTAAATTCAGAATCCTTTAACAACTTCCTACATTAATTTATTTTTGAATAATCCCAAAATTTTCAATATTAAAGTACAAATCCAATTTATCAAAAATTAAAAATTAAATTTCAAGGAATTTATTTATTTAGGTTTAGATCCCGTTATTCAATAAAATTGGTTGGTATTTATTTCATTCGCCTCTTTAATTGTACGTAAATTTATCATAAATACACCTAAAATTTCATTTAATTCCAACTGCTTCCTAATTTCCATTTCTACGTCTTAACACACTCTATTTTAAACTTCTAGACATTGTATTACTTATCATATTAATGTAACCTTTATTTACAACCAATTAAACATGTAACCTATTACTATTGCTTACAAATCAAAATATTGCACCCATTGTCATCTTCTGAAAGGAATTAGTCTTTATTTCAAAACTTATCTAAATTTACATTGAGACCATATTTAATCCTCTTTGATAATACTAATCCTCAATTTATTAAATGGAATCAATATATCTTACATAACATGTTTTATGCATAAATTTTTAATTAATATTATTTCAACTTATTCCCCATATTCTCAATAATTACCTAACATAAATCTATGCTTATTTTATTCTACGTTCACACTTCCGTTACTCTCAAATCAATAAGTAACGTTCATATAAATAAATGTTATGTCAGTTTCCTATTTATTGCGATATTTTTATTTATTTATTACTACATAACTTTACTTATTTTCTTCCCATCACTTTAAAATTAATCGTTAAAGTAACGCTTATCAATACGCATCAAATTATTTACCAAATTAAAAGGTTTTGATTTCTTTTTTAAAAAATTAATTGACAGATTAATTAGGTAATGTATACGAATTGTTATTATACCCATAAATTTACACTTAACTAATTAAATGCCTTACCTATATTCTCTATCTTCCCATTATATTCAGGTACAATACTTACACCAATTTTTATTGAAAAATTTATTCATATTACAAACAAAGGCTTAAATTACCATTGTTAAATTAGCGTTCAATATATATTTGTCACCTTTTATTATTTCTACTATATTTTTATTACAAAATTTTATTAAATAAATTAAATCGTTGAAATTTACGGGTCGTTACACAATTCAAAGATTTGAATCAAATAAGGAAAATGAATTTTCAACAATGACTAGGAGGGTGCAAACCCCTCACCGAAAGTATACCTCTAGAAAATATACTTAAGAACAGTGATGGCTCTCGAAAATGTACAAATTGGACCCCACCAACCTTACTGAGTATCCGTGTATTTCACATCTTAGTGCACATACAACCGAATCCAATCTAGAGTAGATCTGATAGTACCTTAATGTAACAACCCCACATATCTTGACATCCACTTGCACTTTGGTTTTAATCATTTTCAACAAAGGACATTAAAGCTCAATTAAGCAACTAATCGTCTTAGAATGATGAAATTTGTAACAACCCGAATTCAAATGGACCGAAAGTTTTGCAAAAATGCTAAAAAACAAGCCCACTGAGGCCCGAGTTAGGTATGTTGTATCCTGCAAATAGGCAAAGACAAATATATCATAGCTCAATAATTTATCCCACAGCGTGATTGACTAAAATATAATAATAATTAAATACTCACCCAAATAATAATACTTTCCAAACAAGTCTCATAAAAGCTGAGAAGCCTCTGCCATCTACCTAACCTATACGATGTTATAAGAAGGGGGTTAGAACAAAAATTCTGGCGAATGAATAAATCATATACTTCTAGGCTTAATTTTACATATATCGTTTTATTTCCATTTGCTGTTATATTAGGTTTATTAGGTTTACAATACTGTCGCATCTGTTCGTGAACCATGCCCATCTACTCCGTAGTAGATTAAAATCTAATAACTTATGTTACATATATGTAGCTATATGCCTAATGACCATATTAGTCCTAGGTACCACCTATGGTACCTTCTGTATCCTTCCCGAAACAGGCTCCATCGTCTTGCTCCGTAGCTATATCTGTAAAGGACTGCTTCGTAAGGTCTACAATATAGAGACTCCATCGTCTTGAACCGTGAGCGTTACGTAGCTACGTTTGTAAAGGACTGCTTCATAAGACCTATAATAAAGATGCTCCACTACTTACTATGAAAACGTAAATCGCGTCCGCACTAGTCTATGCCAGTGCTCGGACATCCATAATGTGCCACCCAGTGCGTACACTAAGGACTACGTAATTATTCTGTCTACTATCTGAATCCCGTCAACAAGGTCTACCTTGTACAAAATTCAGTTGGGGATTTTTTATATCTTTAAAAGACTGCTTCGATAGGCATACAACACAAATATTCTAGCTGGTCTGTCTCTTTTCTCGTCATGGCTATGGCCTCACATAACCACCCCTCAACTAAATCGAAAGACCTCTAAAGAGTTAAGTGGTCGTGCCCTGCTGCAAACAATCTAACATCCAATTGGTGGTGCCCCCCATCCAATGTCTCGATAGTGAAAGAATCATTGGCTTGTTGGTTTAACTCTTGTCTATCCCGAAATCGCTCATAATCTTGATGCCAGCCGATATCTTCTTGCGACTATCCTTAAACTTACTTGCAAGTACTGGACATACGAATACCATACTCCGAACACCAGGCCCTTTTTACTACCTACAAAGGTCTGCTTCGTTAGACCTACAACGCAAATGCAGTCAAGGCATATTCTCTTGATGGAACACCTATAGACCTGCCTCCGGGGGTGCAACTTCGTTAAGCCTACCCAGTGGGTCATCCTAGAGTATTATCATGTCCAGTTGAAGTCTCGTACTTCCTTGAAGCGTAAAAATACTAAGTTGGACATGCTTCCCCATTTCTGAAATCCGTGATGAACTGCTTCGTTAGGCGCTTCATCCTCTGGGCTGATTCAAACGCATCTCAGTTCTTTTATTAGACCCCAAGTCTAATCTTTTAATTTGTGTTTAGTTTACTTTTCTTATTCTATTGGCTATTTATTTACCCTAATTAGCATATTCTTGCCCTCGTCTCGCTTCTGGCTATTGTGAGACCACCATTGGTCTAATAGGGAATGCTATTGGTATTACCACTTCTTGCTTACTAACTTAATTTAAGTCTTAAGTTTATTAAATAAACATCTTTTTTTCTATTTGCTTATTAATTTAATAGAAATCTAAAACAAGATTTTACTATTTATCTTTTCTATCATTGATTATTTATTCTAAGTTCCCAAATAAGCTTTTATATTCGTTTACTTAATCATAACTTGTGTTACAATTATACTTGTAACTGTTACTATTATTTCTTTTAAAATATGTATATAATTACAAGTGTTTCTTTTCTGTTCTAGTCTGTCTTCTTTTATTATGATATAGAATTCTTTTTAATTCTTTTCTATATATAATTAAGTTATCATAATAACTGTTTTTTTATATAGTTTGTGGGTAAATGCAGACCAAGGTTCGTTTATTGTTTACAGCCTTAATTTCTTATCTAATAAATTATTTGATTCATTTCATACTCTACTTTATTTTCTTTTATTCTAGGAAGTAATTCTATTTTTTTTTTTTGGTTGTTTGTGAAAGCTATACTAAAATCTATTTCCGTAATTTAATATTAAATAATACTATAAACCATAATTCATAACTGCAAGATATTTCTTTTATTATTTTAGGCTAGTGTAAAATACAGTGGTCCCTCTATTTTATACTAGTTCCCTTTTTCTTTATTTTTATTCTTGTTGTTACGTTTATCCTTATCTTTTAATTATTAAATTATAGAAATGTATTCTAGTTTCTAAACCAACCAATTAATCTATTACTTACTCTCTAAATTGAATTATCAGATAATTTTATTGTCTCCACTCAACGTAATTTATTGCAGAATTCCACTTTTCTGATTTTATTCCAATTTTCTTATTTCATATTTACTTTTAATATTTTAATGCATACTGTGAATTTTATTCCTAACTATATTATTCGCGTAAAA
Organism: Allium cepa; assembly: GCA_030765085.1. Lineage (NCBI taxonomy): Eukaryota > Viridiplantae > Streptophyta > Magnoliopsida > Asparagales > Amaryllidaceae > Allium > Allium cepa. The sequence continues at coordinate 524,326,249 of CM060934.1, read as the reverse complement.
AGAGACTAAAAGGAACCGGTATTAAGGCTAAATTATGACTTTTAAAATAGATGTAAATAACTGTAAATTTCTTACTTTTAGGCCTATGCCTTTTCTAACTGTCAAGCCTGATATAATATAAATAAAATTTACAGTGTTTGCATAACTTATAGAATTAATTACTGGAATAAATTATCTAAAGGAAATTCAACGATAATATATATTACAAATGTAAAAGAATATAATTAAATCCACTCGCATGTCTCCTTAGCTTCAATCTCTATCCCTTTTAATTTGCTACGCTTTTCTCCGCTTTCCTCCGCTTTCCCCCCTTTTTAGTTTGTTGTAAATTCCCTGATTTATTTGCACAATTCTTTGATTTGCTTGTATGTATTTCCTTGCTTAATTTTTTTGGGAAATATTTGATTGACAGAGGAGAAAGGAAGAGGGATAAGAGAAGAGGGGTTTGCTGTAAATGACAGCAGCTCATTCAGAGAAAATAATGTGGGCTAGGGTTAAGTTACGTTCAATTTATAAGTGTAGTGAACAACTATGAAACATTCGATTAACCCTAAAAACAATCATCACCATCATTTATTGATTTGTTTATAGATTATAATGTATAATTCTCTAATATTATTCATTTATTCCTACCCTATTAATTCACGTTTCCTTCTAAATAATATTCTCCCATTAATTATCTAATTAATTAGATCACACACACACACACATACATACGGATATATATATATATTGATTCTTGTACGTTATAGTTTCTTATCTATTTGAACACATCAATTAATACCTCTATTAATTGATTGTATATAAAAATTATACTTTTTTAATTTACTCTTATTAACTTACCTTCATCATAAACTTAATTACTCAGTTTAATTTTTATACGCATTCCAATTCTTTTTCTTTTTAACATGGAAATAAATAATCCTATAACCGACGTTTTCTTCTAGCTAATTAATTTACATTATTAGCTATTGTAACAGGGGCATATTCTTTGATTAGTTGACACCCTTTCTAAAATGCTCAACTGATTGCCAATTAATTAATTGACACATTTTTCCATTTTAATCGATATCCAAATTAATTGCTATGTGTCACTCAATCATGCATTTATAGTTGTATATATTTAAACCGCCAGTTCATTATCCAATTAATTGACATATAAGTTTCACTCTTTTATTAATTACGCTTACTTAATGTCTTTAATTAATTTCTTAATTAATTGGTTACGTCGGTTATAAATTAATATATGTATGTTATCATTTAATTTATTCCCCACGTACATTTCCTTGTATTAGAAGATCCCTTAATTAATTAATGATATAAAAGTGACATATTCTCTAACTAATTGATGCCTCCATGTCTCTTAATTAATTCCTTTTTTAATTGATTGATGCGTCAATTAATTACACACTCATTGCTTGCGTAAATCTATGTAACGTCTTAAATCGTAAGTGCATGTATTTAACATTTATATTCTGTTTTGAAATTATGTTAATTCAATTGATTTTATTTAATTATATGAAAATGCAGGTTGTTACAAAACTCAAAGAAGATAGCAAAGTCGACAGTTAATTAATCAACTATCAGGAATAACAAATGGTAATATATAAAAATTGAATCTCTTAAAACATTTGATCCAAACTTGTGCTTGATTTTTCACATCATAAATATTTGTAAAACACCTTAAAAAACTCTTTAAAGCATTCTTTTGAAAAAAACTTGATATTTCTAAGTGTATTGAAAATAAGGATAAAACCAATGTCGTTAAACATATTTTTACTATAAACCCAAAAGCAATTACACTTGGCTTTTTCTTAAATTTTTTATTTTAAATGATTTTCTAATTTATAAACTATCATTCATAACTTTTTAAAATAACATTTATTATACCAGAAGATCTAAATCAATTTAAATGTCTTTATAAACTTAAAATAATGTTAATCATCCAGAAAGATAATTGATATAACTCTTTTATAAATTTAAAACCACATGAATTACTCTAAAAGAAGATTAATCATATTTATAAACAGTTTAAACAACGCTTATCCTTTATTTCAAAATTCTCAAAAATACTTTAAAATATAGTTTAAACAACTATCGATGTGTAAAATCGCGACCAGACATTTATATTGTAAAAATACAAGCCTAGGTTCAACACAGACAAAGATTTAAGGCGATGAAATTTCAAAAGTGATGGTACAGCGATAATCGCTATACTGGCACTTACACAAATCAAACAGTATGTCACAAATATTTCAACCAAATATCAATATAAACAACTTAAGAATATATGTAAGATGAACATATCAGTAAACTAATAATAGCAAGAAACTCCTTAAGTCTCTCTATAAAAGTTCCATGCAAGACAATGTTTATTTATACAATTCGCTTTTCAAGCAGGAATACAAATCCAAACAAACAATCAAACAATAAACAAACATATTATTATCAACAATTAGCAATCAATAGCCAACATAACATTTATTAATTAATATGTACCTTAATTAGCTTCAAAAATAATCATTTTACTTTGCAAGCACATAACAGTGATTTATTTCTACTCGATAGATATCCAAAATAATCTATTCAATTTAAATCTAATAGAACAGTGTTTTATTCTGCTAAATAGATATCATAAATGAAGCATAACTAGTTTAACCACGTTAAACGTAATTATATTAAATCACTATAATTTTATCATTAATGATAATTGTCAACTACCATCTAAGTGTTCAACAATAATCTATAACAACACAGATATCATATAGTTTATTTAAAGGTGAGTAAACCCACTGAAATTCCAATTGACGCTTTCGCATTCCAGTTTAATCTAAAACTGAATGACATTTGATTTTAGCTCAAAATTTCACTAGCTCCAAATACGATAAATCTAAATCCAGTGCATAGATATTTCTCATATAAGAGCAACGCAAAACACCATGTCTAAATCCGATCTCATACGAGAGAGTTGTCAATTTTATAAGTTTTGGCAATTAAATAATATAATTAATTTGATAATTACACTTAAAATTTTAATTACGCTCTCCAAACACTTTCTTCCTTAAAATGAATCCTCCATCCTATACACGAAAGTGCATAGAGGCACAACCATTTGCACGTGACCTTCCTCCTACCTTAACTGGAGCTACAGAACACGGGACGACACGCCCTCAACTTCAACGGACTCCCCTTTGCACGAGCTACTCATCCATGCCTACAAATCGGAGCTCGACCAAACCAGGTCCATTACAACCCGTAGTCCAGTACGTGCCAACCTTAAAGACGCATTTCACATCCCACGACCGGACGAGCTCCAACCAATGCCAAACTTCCTCTCTTCAAACCAACTTTACAACAGTGGCCTCTAATCGACCAATCGTGGCCTCTATCTCCGGCCAAGCTAAACCCTAGGTCATGCTCACTAACGTCATCACCACAAAACATGACCGCACCCTACAAAATACATATAGATTTGCAAATCTCATCCATACGAATCCAAAGATTCTATTTTTATAATTTTTGGTTGAGTTTTTGTTTTGTTTTGAATGGAGGAAGCCTGTTTTTCTTTTGGTTACGGGAAGTTGCAAATGAAAAGAGAGAGATAAAAAGAAAATTCAAGTTGTGGTGAATTTTCCAAGTCTTTAGCTTAGTTTATAATTTAGTTTCCGGCACTCGCTACACAGAATTCCATTCACGTACAGACCGTGAACGACAGAACAAAAATACGATCGTGCACAAAAATGCAATACGATCTAGAAACAATAACATGATACACTAGTTACCTTATTTTGTGAAATTTCAAAAATACCTTTATTTTCCGTAAAATACGTCAAAACGAAAATTCAAATATTTAATTAAAAATTATGGAAAAATTCTATAAATTAAATAAAAAATAATACAATAAAAATCAAGACGTTTTTTTAAAATTAATTTTCTTGTTATTTATTTGAATTATTTATTATTATGAACAAATTTACCAAATGAGCTCACTATTATTATGTATTAATTAAAAGGAGTTAAATAGGGCTATTAAATCCATTTAATTAATATTTAATTCATAATTCAAATATTTAATCAATCCCTATATTTGAATATAAGTTATTTATATTTTAAAAACTAATTATTTAAATATTTATAATTAATTAAATATTCATAATTAAAACGATAAAATTCCGTGATGTTACATTCTCCACCCCTTAAAATGATTTCGTCCTGAAATTCCCAAACGAAGAAAATGTCCCCAAACCCATAGGCTTTTAAAACTTATTAACTAAAATAATTTATCAGACTTCTAAAGTCCCTTTTTTATGGAAAATTTTGGCAGCACCTCCTTTGCGTAGCTAGATTCGACAAAACTACAACTCGCCATAACTAGTCCAAATCAACAAAAGAAAACAGAAGCCAATTGGCCTCCCATATCCAGGGTATAAAATCATCATTCAACCACCATTTTCTAAATCTACTACATACCTCTTTTGCGTTTGATTTTTTATTTTTGCAAGCAATGTACTATCTCCATGTGAACACAGGTGGAGAAGAAATCAAATAGCAATCTATTACTTCCTTGTACCTATCTTGTACTCACATAATGCAAAAGAGAACCATGCTGATAAAGGAGAAACACACAAGCTATTTCAAACATAAGCAGTAGTAACGTAAACAAAACAACAACCGTACGTCACAGAAGTATTTAGAATACTCTATAATAAAATATGAAGCATCCAATCTTTTCAAAAGATAAGTTTAGAACTAAATGCCTTGGTTTTTATATCCAAAATATATTTTCAAATTCCTCCAAAAGAGAGATATATCAACACCGAAATCAATTATGATAAGGAGGGGGTTCCTTCTACCTAAGTATGGTATAACTCTAGAATCAAACAAGATAGAGCATCCAGTGCGATTCCAGTTCCTTCTAAAACAACAACTAGACTAAACAAATAAACCCGGCGAGTCTTCCAAATTAGATAAAATCCAATCGCCCAACTTTAGTCATAACCAAAAGAAATATTTAAAAAATCACATACCATAAACTATTTTCAAATATCTTGAAATAATAATACTTCACAAAAATTCAAAATAATAATATTATTATTTCTTTCAAAATCACTTTTTTCCAAAAGCAATGGGATTTAAGTCCTAATAAACAACAACTTAAAAATATTTTGTTTATAAATTTAGACTTTATAAACCATAATATGTAAAACCACACCATCAATTAAATGAATTTCCATAAAGGAATAGACTAACGCTCAACATTACTTAAAATTTTAAATGACTAACATACAAGATTTAGAATTTTTTCCTTAGGTTTGCAACTTTCTTGATCGTCTTAGGATATAGATAATTTCCTAAGCATACCATTATGATCATCGGTCTTTGATTATTACTTAAAAGATTATCCAATCCACCTCGGAACAAAATTGAAAGTCACTCCCCAAACTTTCCTAAGAAACATAATAAAGCATACAAATATATTAAGTCCATATGATATACATAAATCATCCGTATGCAAATCTGATCCGACCACTTGTTCGGGTACATAAACTTTACTTCCAACCTAATATCGCTCACTCGACCTTCCTAGTGTGGACTCCGATCATATTCCTTGATCAGAAACCTTCATTCTCCTTACACGGCCATGTACTATGATAGAAAATCTCGGAATCATATTTGTCACGACCCGAACTCGATGTCCGACAACAACATTAATTTCGTATCGCGGGAGCTTGCAACACCATTAAATGATAAATAACACAGCGGAAATAAAAGATGGTATCACTGATATAACATGAATACAATATCCGATACATCAATTTGATACAATGATAATCATCAACATCAGAGAATATACAACATAGAATACAGTGGAACATGATACAATATGAGATAAGTCTTCACAGATATCCAATACTGCAACTCTGATCCAAAAGCTCCAAAGACAGAGCTCCAAAACTCCTAGCTCGATCCACCATCAAGGTTGCACCAAGCTAAGAAAGTCTCGTCCATATCCAAAGACTGAACTAGCTCCAAATAATCTACTAAACCCGACTATCTGAAAAACCAAACTCTAGACTGCCCGTGTGGAAAAATTTTGAGCACCCGGAGTTTAGGAAATAAACAATAAACTCTGGGTATGTCATGGGACTGGTATGAGCAAACAAAAACAGTTTGTCTTTAAAACAATCCAAGATTTAAATTTTTATAATCGCAATGCTTTTAGAAATGAGACTACCATAAGGCCTCCCGCACACACACACAATGCAAACGCAGAATCGGAGGAGATTTCTCCTTATGATAGTCAAATATGCTTGATACGTGAATTTCTTTGATATTATTGGTAAGAGTGAAAAGTGCAGAAAAACTTTTCGAAAGTATAATATAAATCTTAGCCAGCATAGACATTTCGCACTTATACCTACTATAGCTACCATCCAAACAGTGGGGCGCCACCATAAGTAGATGAAGGTAATACAACTTGTTATCCCACTTTTTGGCCAAAACTGAAATAACAAATTGGCAAGGAATGATGGATATCGGGATTGGAGATCGATTGGAAAAAAGGCTACAATCGATGACGTCAAAATTTGGTTGAGCTTCGATCGGGACAAAATTGATTGGAGATGATGATAAGGACCAGGAAAGGCTACGTTTCAAATTTCAGGATAATCGGAGTTCGTATGAAGGAGATATAATCGATGCTAGTAGGAAGAACATGCTGTTCGTATCCATTGGCACGCAAGGATGGTTCGAATCGATACACTTCGCATCGATCAGGAAGTGAGGACTTCGTATCGATACCGTTCGTATCGATCAATATGGATTCGGCTCAGTGAAGTTCGCATCGGTCAGGTGTTGGTTTGACTCGATAGTGTTCGTATCGATCAAAAGCAGAGCAGGGTGAAGAACCTCGAATCGATGCTGTTCGCATCGATCAGCATGGACACGAATCGATGGCTTCGTAGCGGTCAGATGGGAAGAGGCGGCATGTTTCGAATCGATACTCTCGTATCGATAGAAGATGGACTTTGGCTCCTTCGTATCCATCAGTAAGAGCCTCCTTCGTATCCATCAGGTAAGGCTTCGCTCGTATCCATTTGAAACGGTCTAGTTCGTATCCAACCTCCATCGCAACCACTTCGTATCGATAACCTCCATCGTCATTTCGTATCGATCGATTCGTGGCTGATCGATACAAAGTACACTCCAGGAATCGATGCGAAGGAAAACACGAATCGATGGATGCGAGCATGACCGTTGTGAAGTTATGGATATGGACGAAGCGTGGAACATGGATACGAGCGCGTCATCAGGAAAAGAGGCATTCAATACGGCGACAAAGGTGGACCAACCCAGGGATTTCACGACACGTCATCGATGCGCACGCGTTCTGGATCGAGTCGAAGAAGACGGATTCGAAGCAATGGATTCGAAGACGACAGCCAACGGACAACCCAAACTTGAATCGATCATAACTCAAGATCCACTGATCCAAATGCAATGAAATTTTTACACGAGCTTACATACATGTTGAAGAATGTCCACACCAAATTTCACCTTGATTGGATGATTTTCTGATTGATACGAGTGGAGTTTGAATCGATCCCAAAGTGGGCCCAAATTTCCTAAGGCCGGGCATGTGGGCCCCCTCATGTGCCAGAAGTGGTCTCCCGGATTTTCAGCGAAATATCAGCATCCCATGCCTATTAATAGAGCCCCTGGTCATTCATAAAAGAGGATCTCTCGGGATCTTTGGCCTTTCAACTTGGAGACTCTGCCGGATTCATTTCTACACTTCAATACTGCTATTATACTGGAAATTCTTTATATTTATTGCTGTAATCGTTTGTAATCGGCAAGGAAAATCAATAAAAGGATAAAACTTTGGAGTGGACGTAGGCCGGAGATATCCGAACCACTATAAAACTTGTGTCTCTGTTCATTATTTGTGAATTGCTATTTGATATTTGCTGAGATCTGATATTTGTGCTTGAATATCATTGATTTGTGTTCATACACTAGTGCTTTCACGGTATTTGGGGTTTGTGACCAATTTTGGCGCAAACACAACTAATACCGTACAAGGCTCGTATTGGAGGAATGGATTTTTCCAATAAATGGTCAGGTAAGGAACTTCCCATTGCCATATGGAAACGCCTCTGGAAGGACGCCTCGAGACTCCTAACCGGATCTCTGCCAAACAAGGCCGGCTACCCCCCTTCCTGGGGAATATACAAAACCCTCAGATATGCCACTCCCGGTCCTTTGGGACCTTTAAACGAGAGCTCTCTAACCAACAACATCACATAGTAAATAATATAGTGTGTCCACATGAGTAAGTATCTGGGATCCATACCATGATACTACCCTTTTCCAGAAGGAATGGTCATACCCTAGGGAAGATACCCCTGAAACCTTGCCGCACAATTTCTGTTTCGACCATTACCGGTTTGTGACGCTCGACGAAGTCTCGTCCACAAAGCTACGTTTTTTACAAAAATCACGCTTTGATCAACAAATGATTAGCAACACTCAGCATGCCACATTACCAAGTTGGGAATATATCGCTGATAACCTTCAACTACATAACCTCTGAGCTTGTACGTCTCAGAGAAGGGTGTTAATGCTAAGAGAATAAATTCTCCGCCACCAACAGAAATGTATTTGAAAGAAATCTGCTTTATATCTCAAAATGTAATGTCAGACATACATCCATACAAGTCTGTTCCGGGCTCATACAGAACCGAAGGTACTTCCAAAGAAGCCCTTACAATCCGGGTATTCACAATCCCGATCGGACTTCCCATCACTCAGGGAATCTCTATACCGGAGCAACTCAGTGCAGAGACAATCGATAGGTCATCCTATCGTTCTCGCAAATACCCGGTCTTCACCACCGGTCTTCAAATGCTATCCATAACGACGTATCATTATTCGGTTCTTTCCGGCTAAACCGAATAATGAGCGTAATATTTAAAAACATATGGATATGGGATTTCAATTAAGTCACAACTTAATAATTCCAAACTTTCTTTCAAATGGTTTAAACCAATTACCATTCCAAATCTTTTTAAACAGAAAGATTTATTTCACAAAGTTCACTCAGTTTCACAAAGATTCATTTACGCATTTCAAAGAAATTTTCATTTCAATTAGATTAACTCATTTAAATCTTTAAATCAAAGATTTATTTCATAGCTTTCAAAACTGTTTCCAAAGATTCATTCATAACTTGGAAAACTATTTTCTGTTTAACTTGAAATCCCTTAAATACAATTTGAAATTCATTTCTCATATGAAAGCTTTTTATCATTTAGAAACAATAGTTTTATTTTGGAAAAACCCGATTCTATTTATACAAGTTAAAAATCTTTGAGTTAATTCAAATTCCCAAACACACTTTAAAAATGGTTAAAAACCCGTATAACTGGTATAATTCTTTTTAAATCATAAATACTGAATATAGAATTCAATTTCAGATTTTTGAACTTCAATTAAATTGAATTATTCAAATTCCAAATCTCTATTATTTATTCAAAATAACATTTATTTTTAAAACACCTTTTCAAAGGCTTTTCACATTAAACTTAATTTATTTCCAAAACTATTTGAATTTAAAATTCAAATTCAAACTTATTCAAAAATTGTGACTTAACCAATTTCCACGTGAAATCCATATTTGTGTGTGTATGAGTATGGTCCAAGAGTTTTACACAATAGTGCAACATCATTCAATCATCATAGATCAAAACACAGAAATATAGTTGATAAGCGATATAAAACTATAACGCTCATCGTCCATTCACAAATTCACAGATAGTATACAAATGTAAATAAATGTACACAGCTTAATCTACAGAACAAAATATCACAAATCAGATAGGATAATCAATTCAAGGCATCTCATACAATACAATCATTCATAGGTAAAGTCAAGCATTTAATAATCATTTATAAGCAGGATTAATTAATTGTTTAATCCTAATTAATTCAATTTAATTTTCCAATTAAATTAATTTACTTATGAATTTATTATCCAATTCTGATTTATTAATTCCAAGTCATTTGATATAAACTAATTTTACCAATTACCTCAATTTATTAATTACAATAACTAGTTAATTACTCCATAATTAATAATTATTTATTTATCACTTCCATTAATTTATTAACCTTTAAATAAAATAATTTCTTTAAATAAATTAATTTTTCTCAAATTTATTACCAAATCAATTTATCACATTATCCTTACATTAATTTTTGCTTAATCACTTGATTAATCAATTTTAATCATTAATTAATTAAAAATCCTTAATCAATACTTTATAAACCTTCATTACCTATTTTAACTCTTTAATTACTTATCTAATTAATCTAAATCAAAAGCAATTTTAATGAATAATTTCTCATGTTAAAGTAATATTTTTGTTATAAAGAAATTTCAAGAGTTAAAATCAAATTCTTTTTTAGATTCATCATATTTAAAGTTCTAGACTTGATTTAATTTCAATTTTTTTTTGATTCAACTTCGACTTTCAGTCCATGTTTAAATTCTTGATCCTTGTTTTTATCCTTCCTTTACAACTTTCAAATCCCATTTTAATTCAAATTCCATTTGACTTCAATTTATTCTTTAAAATTTTCAAACAAGTTTGAATCAAAACCCAAAATTTACTTATTAAAAATCTGAGTTTACTACTAAACTCGAATTTATTTTTAAACTCTGATATTGAACTAGTTTTTAGCTTTGTTAAAAATTTGCATCTTTGCTTTAACAAATCTAGAGCAGGTTACTGTTTTTCAAAAAAAAAAACAGCCTCACCAGAAACAACCCACCGTGCACGTGCACGCCTCCGTTCTCCACCAATACTTCGAGCAAGTCGAAGGTCATCCCCAGCTCCGATCCCAACCACCAGTCCCCTCCAGTTCGTCTCGAACTCAAATTCGAGTAATATCAAAACCTGGAAACACACTACCCCCCAAACACCACAACCTGTCAACGCTACTTGCTCGACGCTCCGACCACCAAATCGCTAGCGCCTCCAGCCGTAGCCTCGTCCACCTCTCCTCTACCAAACCCCACGAGCTCGTGCCACTCGATCGCTTGAACTGGCCGTAGTGATCGATATTCCATGCATAGTAAAAATTAGGTTTAAAAAATTCAAACCATAGCCGCCGCTTCCACGACCCACTGCACCACCACCCACCATTTTTCCCTGACCCACGGCAAACTCCTCCACCTCCAAACAAAAACCCGGCCTCACCGATCACCGCGATTGCCCACGGCGACTTGAAATGCCCAAAACAGACGAACTCAGACTGCTCTCTGTTTCTAATTCTAAAATATATGATTTTGCTTTTGAAAATCATGATTTTATATAAGAATTCGATCTGTAATCCTGAATCCATGAATTAAGAATTTTATTTTTAAACCTTATTTAAAGATCTCCTCATTTTTCTTAAGTTCCAGAGATATTAGGTAGTTGTTATATCCTAAATAAAATTTTAATCTTGAGCATAAACTATAACAAACAATTTTCGTTTGAAACTTAAGTTCAAATATCAAAGAGATCGAGAGGAATGATTATTTGAAAGAAAGACTTATTAACAATTTCAAACAGGTAATAATTGTAACAGCCTGCACTACAACATCAAACAAGACTTTAAAAAAAAAGAAAAAAAAGTTACTCACAGTTTTGAGAAGAGGAAGAACAGAGGACCTCTGTTGTTTTGAAAACTGTAGAGTTGATTTCTTCTTCGAATCTGTTTGCTTTTGTTGAATGATGTTTGAGTTTATAAAATTATGATGTTTTCTTTTTCTTTTGGTTTTGCTATGTTGTTTTCTTTTTTCTGAACCAACTAGAATAGGATGCATTACATACCTAGATATAGAAGATATATATGAAGAGAAAGTAGTATGGTATGTAGTATAGAGGAAGTGTTATGTGGTGCTACATGTTTGTACAGAGTATAGGCTTACTTCTTTTATTTGTTTTACATTTGTTTATTGATAAGGCTTCAACATATTTCGGCTGAGATGTATTAGAGGTATGTTGCATTAAATGCATATGTACCCTTGCCTCTACTTTATTTTGTTTTATTCTTGCCTTGCCTTACCAATGCAGGCTACATACTATACTTCGCCAAACACAATATGGCCGAGATGATATGGTGGCTAAGGACATCTTGCATTACTTAGTGTAATATTATTTTAGTTATTTGTATTATTTTGTTATATCTGGTTTCATATTTGTATTTTGCTTGTACATGAATATACCTACATTTGCTGTCTTCTTTTGTAGTCTCAGTCACATATATTTTTAGTTGTTTCTAACTTTATACTTATCTATTTGTTTTCCTTTGACTTATGCTTTCTTTTACTTTGAAAGTATTTTATTTCTTTGTTTTTGTTCTTTACATAAGTACATGACAACCTTGTTTATTTATTTTCTTGCTTGCATACATTTTGGTTTTGTTTTTAATATCTTCTTTTGTTTCATTCACTTTGTAATATAAATGATATTCTATATTAATATGTTGTTATAGTTTTACTTTGTAATTTACTTGTTATTTTGTATTATCTTATAATTATATTTCTAACTTAAGTATTAGATTTATAACGTATATTTTATTTTATACTTTATACTTATTTTCAATATTGACAAGTAGATTTTTTTACTCTTATACTTTTTATTTATAATTCAATTCAACTGAAAATATACATTTTGAGTTTCAAGTCCAAATTCAAAAATAAATAAGTATACATTTCTTATTAAATTTGAAAAATTTAAACAAATCCGTAATTTAATACAAAAATTCAATTAAATTATAAAATTAAATTCGTCATTAAAACTGGGTCGTTATAATATTAAAAATCCAAATCAAGTGTCCGTTGGCAAGAATCAAGTGAGAAATCCTTTTTTGGACTGGTGTGAATTACCTCAAAGTTGTGTATTCAAATCCTAAATCAAGAACCAGGCTAATAAAATGATCAACGTACAACTTAGGTACATAATCTTATTGGCTTCTTAACTATACCAATTTCTTCCTAAATCACTTTCATTTTTATTTATAGTATTTCATTCAATACTAAAATTATTTAAGAATTATTTCGTAAATTTTCACTTAAGCTTATACGCATTTTATAAAGACATATCTTTGTAAAACATCAAATTAGAAACTTACTCCACTTTTATTTACTTGTATAATACTTTTCTAAATCCTAAGAGTGCATACAGAATGTCAATAAATCCAAATGGAGGCTCAAACAAAATATGAGTCTTTAAAACCGAGTCGACTACTTCAACCACTTTACCTATCATGTCTGGTAAGTAGCTAAGAAGAGTAGGATGCTGGTATCCAAACTCAGTCCTAGAGTTTACTTTCCTTAGACATTTCTAAGGTAAAGATGTTAATTAGTCGGCCCAAAAATATCAAATAGCTAATCTAACTTAGATATTCAAACAAAAACTATGGTTTCAACAAAATAATGCTTATTAAACCTTTCTATCATATTTAACCTGTTTAAAAACTAAGTTATTTCTTTTCCATCCAAGAATTTAAAATTTCATTTATCAAAACATTCCTATACCTTTTATAAAATCTCCTTCTTATAAACTCATTCCATTTTTACAAGTCCGTTTTCAAATCTCTAAATTAATTTATAAAACTTATTTTATAAATTCCTAAAATTATTTATAAATTCTCTTTTATTGATAAAATACCATTTATAAACCTCCCTTTCATTGCAACATTTTATATAAAATGTTTCATAAATATTCATTCCAAAATATTGCTATCTTTTTAAAAGAAAATAGAACTACTTTAAAATAAAAGATAAACCTATTTAATTTCTCTTAAGGAAACATAAGAACTAAATACCTGGTTTTTATTTCAAAACCCATTTTGAAACCATACTACATATATTTTTATATATAAAATAACTTCAACAGTTTGTTCACTGACCCGCGCTTTGGATTTGTTTAGATTTGAACTCATTTCGATTGTATAATGATAAAGAGAAAAATTTACAGAGTGCACTAAAATGTTTTCCTAAGCGAACTTTCGATCATCACTTAAAAGATTATGCGATTAGCACAAAACTAATTGAGATGTTTTCCTCGACCAATCCAAAGAAAATGTATCTTTATTGCAAATTCTCTTTGAAATATTAATATTTCTAAATACTTATTAGTAACACCACCATTACTTTCTCAAAATCTTTTTGAAATCATTTTAAGCAATACCAGAATTTAAATTCTCAAAACTCTTTTTATTTATAAAGCACCTTTTATACATCATATAAATTATTTTATATGCCATACTCCTATAAAATGTACCGTTTAAAATTAACTTATGTTATAATAACTTCCTTTTATTATAATAAAATTTTTACAAATATTTATCCTTTAAATGTCTTAACTTCCCATTTAGATTATATAAACAACTGTATTAAAAGATGACTTTTAACTTAACATTTTCACCGAACACCATATATTCAAATTATGAAACTTAATTCACAAAGGAGCTCGTTTTAATATGCTCATATTTATCAATAAATGCTCATAAACTGATCGAGCATAAATTAACAATCAATAAACAATAGTCAATGCTCCTAAACTATCAGAGCATGACAAATCAAACAATATGATATTAAAAATATATTATCATTAATAAACAAACACACCATGAATAACATATAAATTTGAAAATTATATAAAATATGTAATCCTTGGTAAAATATTTAATTTACCAAATTTTCAAAAATCAATATTATGTCTGTTTCTCTTGTTCAAGTGTTTAGAAATTTCTGTCATTACCGCGGCGACCCGAGTCTCAACCAGAATACATAAACAACTCAATAGACTAATTAACACAATACATTTTTATAGCAATAATAGATATGCTTCGTATATATAATACTCTTAACTCATTTTAGGGTATCATCTACCTTATCTCTAATGATTTTACCATGCTAAAGCTAAGGTTCTCTCTTAACCTTCAGCTTTGATACCAAATAAACCATCCGCCTTTTCGATCCCGGAAAATCGACATTCAATACATCAATGGTATTCAAATGCCGAGCAACCAAGTGCAGGAAAGGTAGATTATTAGGGTAAAAAGAAAAAGAATGTGGAAAACCAAATCTCAAATAGCAACGATAACATATAATATAACAAAGACAGTAAAAGCTGTCATTCTAAAATAAATGGTATATTAGAGTTAAAAATAAACCTCATCAGCCTTGACAGTTATAACTTCCTAACTTTTCAATTGTTGATGGGTATATGTAATAATATAGTGGAAATAAAAGTGCTATGGCAGGTGAACATATAGCTCTACTCCATGATCTCCATGACGCACCAACGACAATCTGGAAAACTACTTGGTCTGACCCGAGCATATAATAAAACAATACCTAGATCAGTTTGGAAAACCAGTGTGAGATAACTCAAGTAATATGGTGAACATATAATAACTCTATGAGACCATGCCACTAAACATGGAACGGGTTTTTATCTCAGAAGAACAAAATCTGTACATGAAAGAATGGAACAAGTCGAAACAAAATCAGACTACAAAGAATGAAAACAGATAATTAAACATCGAGAAGAGCTCCAGGCACTTTTCGATGCAATTAAGAAAACGATTCAAAGATTTGAATTAAATAATAAAAAGAATTTTCCAACAATGATTAGAAGCGTGCACCCCCCCCACTAAAAGTACATGTCCTAGAAAATTTACTTGAGAAATACGATGGCTTTTGAAAATATACAAGCCGGACCTCACCAACTTTGTGGAGTATTCGAGTATTTCACATCTTAATGTGCATATAACCAAAACCAATCTAGAGTAGATGAGATGATGCCCTAATGGGAGTAACCACACATAGCTCAACGTCCACTCACATCTTAATTTTTGTCATTTTCGGCAAAGGATATTAACATTCAAATGAGCAACAAATCATCTTAATTTGACAAAACTCAAAGAAGATAACAGAGTTAATAGTCAATTAATCAACCATCGAAAATAACAAATGGTTGTATATAAAAATTGAATCTCTTAAAAGATTTGATCCAAACATGTGCTTAAATTATCACATCACAAATATTTGTAAAACACCTTAAAAACACTCTTTAAAGTATTCTTTTAAAGCGCACTTTATATTTTTAAGTGTATTAAAAAGAAGGATAAAAACTAATGTCGTTAGAACAAGAACATTATTTTACTATAAACCTAAAATGAATTACTCTTAGATTTTCCCTTAAAAAAAATTTCTTTTTACTGGATTTTCGTATTTATAAACTATCATCTATAACTTTATAAAACAACATTTATTATTCAAAAGATAATAAATCAATTTAAAATATCTTTATAAATTTTAAACAATGTTAATCATCCCGAAAGATAATTGATATAGCTCTTTCTTACTAATCTAAAACCACATGAATTATTCTAAAAGAAGATAATAAAATTTATAGCCTTTTTATGTATTTGAAACAAAATGATTATCTAGAAGGAATATAAATCGATTTATAACTTTTTATAAATTTAAAACAACATTATTATCCTGTAAAGATAATTAATCAAATTTATAACTCCCTTTATAAATTTAAATAACACTTATCCTTTATTTCAAAATTCTCAAAAATACTTGAAAATAGGTTTAAACAACTTTCAAAGTGTAAAAACGCGAACAAACATTTATTTTGTAAAAATATAAGCACAGGTTCAGCACACATAAAGATTTAAGGAGATGATATTTTATAAGTGACAATATATCGATAATCGCTATATCGGCACTTATGCAAATCAAATAATATGTCAAAAATATTTCAACCAAACATCAATATAAGCAACAAAAGAATATAAGTAAGAACCATATAATAGTAAATTAATAATAGCGAGAAACCTCTTAGGGTATCTCTACAAATGTCCCCTGCAAAGCGATGGTTATTTTTGGAATCCGCATTTCAAGAGGGAATTCAAATCCAAACAAACAATCAAACAGTAATAACAAACATATTATTATCGACAATTGGCCATCAACGCTAATATAACATTTATTAATTAATCCATATATTAATTAACTTCAAAATAACATTTTTACTTTGCAAGCAGAGAACGGTGATTTATTCTGCTCGATAAATGTCCAAAATAATCTATTCAATTTAATTATAGCAGTACGGTGTTTTATTTAGCTAAATAGATATCATAAACGAAGAAAACTAATTTGACTATGTTAAATGTAATTAAATTAAATCGCTATAATTTTATCATTAATTTATACTTCATTAAAACTATCAATTATCATTCAAGCATTTGACAATAATGTTTAGCAATAAAATTATCATATAGTTTATTTAGAGGTGAGTAAACTCACTGAAATTCCAGTTGACGCCTTTGTGTTCCAGTTTGAACTAAAATCGAACGACATTTGATTTTAGCTCAAAATTTCAGTTGCTTTATATCCAACGAAACTAGTTCAAACTCGTAGATATTTCTCCTACGAGCATAAGGCAGAATGCCACGTCTAAATCCAACCTCATATGAGAGAGTTACCAATTTATAAGATTTGGTAATTAAATAATATAATTAATTTTCTAATTAAATTTAAATTTTAATTACGCTCTCCAAACACTTTCTTCCCTAAAATGAACCCTCTTGCCTATACATGAAAGTGCATAGAGACACATCCACTTGCGCATGACCTTCCTCCTACCCTAGCTCGAGCTACATACCATGGAACGACACGCTGTCTAACTCCAATGAACTCCCCTTTGCACGAGCTACTCATCCATGCCTACAACCCCGAGCTCGACCGACCCAGGTTCATGATGACCTGAAGTCATGTACGTGTCAACTTAAGAGGCGCATTTCATATCCCACGATCGGACGAGCTCCAACCAAAGCTAAACTTCCTCTCTTTGAACCAATTTTACAACAGTGGCTTATAATCGAACAACCGCGTGACGACCCGACTTTCCACTCCTGGAAAATCGCATCATCTTTAAGAAAGAAAGGGATAGAAAAGAGAAAAGAAAGAAGAGATAGAAGAAACAACAGAAGAATCTCAACAGCGGAACGAATAAATTATGTTAATAACATAAGTATTACATAGCATACAACAAATATCAGAGTACATAGGCATATACAACACATACTAGTCAGTTATAAACACCTGTCTCGTTATCACAACTAAATACATACAGAAAACACTTAGAGATACAACACAGCGGAAAACTATATAACTATTCGCAGAAGCCTCCTGCTCCATTTGATCCTCCTCAATATGTCAAAGCAAATCCTGAATCCTAACCTGAATTCCCTTGGCTACTCGTAAAAATTTGAGTACCCAAGAGTTATAGAAAAACAAAAATAACTCCGGGTCAGACATGGGTCTGGTGTGAGTAACAAGTTAAAGTTGCTTAACTTTGAAAAACCTTTGAAAAGAAAAGGCATCACGTAAGACTTCCCACACATAAACATGGAAAAGTTTTTACCTTACGCTAACCAAAACAGTTGATAGGAAATCCGATGATATTATAATAGTATCTAGGGTTTTCAAGTAAATAAGAAAATATCCGAAATTGTTACATCTATTAAATTCCAGCTACTAGCCACAAAAGTGGGTAATACAACCAAAACCGTTGGCACTTATTGGATTTTGGATTCCATCCATGGCTGGGCTACTGGGGTACCGCCCGTCACTGTATGTGGCCTAGATCACCGTACCGAGGATTACTCCCTTCATCCCCTGCAACACAAAGCCGGACCCGTTCCTTACTGAACAGTTCCAAACAAGACAACCCCGCAGTTGTGATCAGCAACCGCACCACTAAGCCGAAAATATAAAGGAACCTCTAGACAGGGATAAATCTTGCTCTCAAGTGGGTGCTACCCACGAAGCTTTGCTGCACCTCCCCTGTTTTAGCCATTCCCGGTTGATGAGGCTTGAGGTTACGATTACCTTTATAGGACATATCACTTAGAATGCTCATCGTCCGCTTGACAATGTTCTGAAAGCATTCAATCCATACAAGTTCGTTCCGGGTTCGAACGAAACCGAAGGCATTATCTTGTTACACTCGTATTGGAATCACCCTCAGGGTTAACGATAATAACCCTTGCACTCTGAATCACCATCTCGAATCTATAAGCACTATTCCGTCAAACCCATTACGGAATCACCCACAGAGTTATACTGACGTATAGCCCTTACACCTCGAGTCTTCACTCGCTCCATTTGGGTTAACGACCTAACGTTATTTGGAATCGATGTGGTTTTCGGATCCAAATATGGAAACCCGATCCCGGTCTCATCGAAAACCAAAGCGTGTCTTTTAAGGTCCAAGTTGTTTTAAGGTTTAAAACAATTCAATTCATTATCTAAATATACACAGATAGAAAATTCACATCACAATAGATAATCAATCCTATCATTATCAACAGATAATTTATATCATAATCAGATAATCCATATGATCATCCAAAAGCAACTAATGCATCCATCACATACACTATTCATCTCATAACTGAGATTACAAACCATACATGGCAACTAATACCATTCATCAATCATAAGAAACGATCTAATGATCACACCATTTATAATTAATTTAAAATGAATTAAATTAATTACCTAAACTCTAATTAATTTAAATTAATTAAATTAATTACTTCATCATCAAAATCCTGCCTAACTTAATCTTCAATTCATTACAAATCAATTTATAAATCATCATCTCATATTCATTTCAATTAACCATTATTGATTAACTATATCTAATTACAATAAGTAATTAGCATGTAATATTAATCATACCTTAATTAATCAATCCCAAATTACATCATTAATTAATAAATTAATGATTTACATTTAATCAATCTCCCAATATAAATTAATTACATAAGTAATTAATCTTCAATTTAAACAACATATATATTAATCACCCTTGACTAATAATCAGTAATTAACTACTTTAATTACTCATCCCATAATTAATTAACCTTAATTAATTATCTCCAATTAATCCTTGATTAATTCTAAAGTAATTTAAATCCAAATTACTTCTATAATAAATATCTTGATTACATTCAGTAATTATTATTTAATTACTTCCTTAAGTAATTACAAATTCATTAATTACATAAGTAATTATCAATAATCCACAAATGTTTAATTAATTAAACTTAATTAATCTAACTAATCACCTTAATTAAATTAATTACACTAAGTAATTAAATTCACTAATTACCTCATTAAGTAAGTAAACAATTGATTATTATTAATTAATTAATCTAATTAATTATCAAAAATTAATCATATTAATTAATTGTTAAATAACCTTAAGTTAATGACCTTCATTAACATCACTTAATTACATAATTAAAATTAACTTCAATTAATCATTATTAATTTATCAATTAATTAATATTTAATTACAATTTAATTCATCTCTAATTATTAATTAATTAAGTGTTAATTAAAATCTTAATCAATCATTAATCACTTGATTAAATAAATCTTAATCATTAACTAAAATTTAATTAACCATTCTTAATTATAGATTAATTAACCTTAATTAATTAATCTCAAATCTTAATTAATTAACTTAAAAATAATATTAATTACTTAATTAAACATCCACATTACTAATTAATTAAATAATTAATATTCCATTTATGTTAACTTAATAATTTAAATGAAACCAGTTTCTTGAATTCTAAATTAAGAACATTCTTCTTAATACAAAAGTATTTTAAACACTTTATTTCAAAAATTCAATTTAAAATTTCCTTTTAAATTTCAAACTGAATTACAAATTAAATTTTTATTTTAGATTCAAACTAAAAGATTTAAAACTTTACTTACATCTCCATTTTCATTTTCAAATTCAAATTTATTTAAACTTTCTAAATAGTTAAATCAAATTTAAATTTAAAAACTTATTTAAATTTTAAAAACTGACATAAAGTCAAATTCCAGATTTTCAAAATTGAATTTAACATATTTAAACCTTATTTCATAAATTTAAAACTTATAGCTCAAACTTAAAACCAAGGTTACTTAAAACTGTAAAGTTTAAAATCTAAATTTAAATTTCCAGTTTTAAATTCATCTTAGATTCAGTAACTCAAAAGTTCAATTTTCCAGATTTAAACTTATTTAAAATTTCAGTTGCCATTTAAAAAAAATTTACTTTTCAATTTAAAACATAAAACAGAAAAACAGTTTCCTGTTTAGTTTAACTTAAGTTTGAATTCAAAAATGATTAAAAATCCAAGATTTAAATATTTGATTTCATACTTAAGTTTCAGTTTTAAACATTTTTGGATTGAGCTTCATCTTTAAGTTTAAACTCTTCTTTTAAATTTTCAAAACAGAAAAACAGTTTCTGTTTTAAGTTTAAAACCAAACTTGGATTTTAAAACATTTCAAATTTAACTCAAAAATCTGAAATTTAAAACTTAATTGAATTCAAAATCAATTCTAGATTTAAACTTATTTCCAGATTTTGTTTGCATTACTACACTTCACTTCAGTTTTATTTTTAAAAAAAAACTTGGAAACAAGTTTTCTTCAAAAAACTAAAACCTGTAATACTTACCCCTTTTTTTAAAACTCAAATCATTACAAAAATCCCAGAATTCAAACTTTGAATTCATATTTAAATTCAATTTCAACTTATACTTAGTTCAGGTTTTAAACTTTCCTTTTAAAAACTTACTTTTAAAAAGTTTTAAAACTGGAAATAAGGTTCTGTTTAACCCGGAAACATTACAACCCGAGCTACCACCTAATCTACTTCGAGAAAAATGATTCCCTGCTTCGAGTCATTTCTCAAATAACTCGAGAACATCTCGGGTTTTAAAACCCTGCAACAAAACAGAACACCACCATGTACACACACACCTGTGCATCCATAATCCAACTCCGGCCACCTCTGACCCTTATCAACGACCATCCCCCGTCCACCAGTGACCTCTCATCTCACTCCCATCCTCAAATTCCCATAATTCAACTTGAATTTGAATTCAAGTTTTAAACCCAAAACCTGAAGCACCATCCCCTTCCCACTGTCTAACCTGTCAACGACGAGATCACCTAACTCCGGCGATAGCTCCATCATCACAACATCTATCAATACCCAAAAGAGCTTTGAACTCGATCAACCCAGGAGTCCATATTCAAACAAAATCAGAGACTCATACAAACTAGGGTTCTAAAACTAAATTCCAAAATTCAACATCAATTTTTGAATTGAAATCCAATTTAGAATTTTTCCTATAATCATTAATAGCTATTCAATCAACTGAAGCAAAATCAATCCATTCAAATGCAAGAATCAAGTGTACTATATCAAAATGTAAAATATAGCATGTTCATCTCTGCACTTGGTTTACAGCATATTAAATTGTAATTTTTGATTTAGAATTCTTAAATTCACTTATAGTTTCTATTTGTAAACTTGAAACAATAGATTATAACATTTGAATTTTCCTCTATATTAATTATTTTTCTGTGTAACCTGATTTCCAGGTTACAGAAAATTCAAATTTGATTTCTATAAATTTGAATTTTACTCTAAACCTACACAAACAGATTTTATTCAATTTTGAACTTAAACTATAACAATCTAAACCTTGGGAATCTGACTTGCATGTCATTTCTTATATACACAGGCAGGAAGAATAAAAAAGCATATGCACAATTTTAATTCATCAGATTTAAACAAGCATATAATCCTACTTATTATTTTAGGTTAAGTGTTACTCACCTGTAGTTGCAGGATGCAGAGCAAACTTTCAAATTGCAGGCTCCAGATTTGTGAAAATAGATGAATGTAGTCATGAAAAATTGCATGCAGACCTTCTGTTTTATTTCCAGAGTTTTGAAGAATGAATGCCTTAGTTTACACACATGCAGGTTTTCTTGCTTGATTTTGTGGTTGCAGAACAATTTGAATGATGAACCAGTTGCAAAGTATTTGATTTTGTATTTTAAGGAATCCGAACTTGCAGATTTTCATATTGTTACAGATTTTAGGAAGTGAAGAGTTTAATTATGAAGAGGTGAAAAAATGGTTTTTCTCAGCTGAAAGAAATTTTGATTTAGAAAAAAAATGAGAAAGAGGAGAAGAAATGAGTATGCAAGTTTAAAATCTAGTTTAAGATTAATTAAAAAAAAGAAAAATAAATTTGACACTTGTGAAAGAAATAGACACATGTAAATTCTCATGTTCAAATTCATAACACATGTTTATTTAGGATTTTAAGATGCTTATACATGTATCTACAAGTAATTAGTAATTTAATTAAGTGTTAAAGAAAATTATACTTAATGAATGCATGTTCTTATTTTAAAATTGTATTTTAACTTTCAAATTACATTTACAAATCAAAACTTTAACACAAACATTTTATAACTTATTTTAATATACAACTTAAATTAAAATGAATTTCAAACAAATTAAAATATTTTTCTCATATTTAAAAATCATATAGTATTTTATTAAATATTTTTGAAAAGCTTAAAT
Source organism: Allium cepa (assembly GCA_030765085.1). NCBI lineage: Eukaryota > Viridiplantae > Streptophyta > Magnoliopsida > Asparagales > Amaryllidaceae > Allium > Allium cepa. The sequence goes on along the minus strand of CM060934.1, from coordinate 524,302,709 downwards.
TCAAAAATAAATCTCAATTCCTATTTTCAAAACATTAAAACTAATTAAACAACTTATCTATTTAAAAATATATACAAATACATATACATTATTAAATAGAAAACAATTTATCAGTTTATTAAAAATAAATTCACAAATTAAATATTTAAATAAAGAAGATTATTAAATCAAACCAAATTTATTAACAGAATTCATCAATTCAATTTAAATTTAAAACCAGATTATTAAATTTAAATTGTCCAAAATTTCGGGATATTACAATCCTTCCCCCTTAAAAGAATTTCGTCCCCGAAATTTAAAACAAAGGTAATTTGATAATCTATTTACAGATTTTATTTTAAAACACAGCATATGATAATCATATGCCAACAACCAAAGCAACTAATTCACACAATCAAAACAAATCTAATTATCCAAAAGAATTTTGGATAAAACCTTCACGAGTTTCCCCGGTATATATATATCGGGATACTCGCTCTATAGAATCCAATCAACCAATGCTATTAACTTATAGAGCTCCTAACAACAATTCTATACAGAATATCAGACTACAAACGAGTCTGACTCAACAACCAATCCATCATAAACTACTAGTTCTACAACCAGAAATATCATACACGTACTCCCTCAGAGATACGTGAAACACTCTGAATCCCAGTTATCCTAACTGGCAATTCAACTCTAGAAAACCAAACACTCATCTAATCCAACACAGAAGAAACCAAAACACTACAGAGCTAGCTTCCCAAACTTATAGCTCTTATCAAAGAAAAATTTATGCCAAATCAAATCTCCGATTCCAGGATCCAAATTTCTCTGTCTCTTATCCATAAAAATTCTTCGGACGATCCTGGGCTACCAACATCCATCCTGATCAGCTCAACTCTACGCTGATGCCTCTAGAAACAGACTGGATCAAAACAATCCAATGATCTTATCAAGATCACTCAAAAACCAAGAACACAAACCCTGCTTCTCAACAACAGAAGACAGAACAAACTTCTTCTTATCCGGGAAAAGAAAACAGAAACACTCCAAACTGCTTCCGCTGCACAACTCTGATCCGAAGCAGAAGAAAATGCTGAAGAACACAAGCACAGACTAGACAACCCAGCACAGAAATATGGTTCCATATATCCATAAAGAAAACTCAGATGTTCCTCTGAAACCTGAGCTGCTTTACCAACTTCTATCTCAAGGAACCATTCATTTACCAATTGAACCACCAGTTCCACTGCTGGAAAGAAAACTCAATCTTCAAATGCAGACAAACTCTGACTTCCTGGAAGAAAATCCAGACAATCTCCAACAAACACAAGAGAACATACTATCGCAAGTCACTTTTGCGATCAACTCAGCCTAAATCCAAAGAAAACTGCTTTCTCTCAACCAACCAGAATAGCTTATGCTGGCTTAGACAGCTCTCCAGAGAAATGAATCCACTCTGCTGCTTCTGAACTCCACTTCAGAAAAACTACACAACCAGAAGACTCCTACCAACTCAGAATCACTCTGCTAAACTCAGCCACATCACCGAGCAAACTCACTTCTACTCTTGTTCCAAAGAAACATCTTCGGACACATCCATAGTCACTGCATCTCATCACGCAGCTACTACTTCCTGAGATATCAAAATATCTTCATTTGCTTGCTTCTGCCCTCCGACAGATCCAAACTCAATTCTGCACTTCATAGATGAACACCGAACCTTTACAGGTTTCCTTCAGAGATCAATGAAGTCCTTCATCACTATAGAACTCACTCGAGACAGTATTAGGTCTACGGTCTCGACAAATACACATCCAACCTCATCCATCAAACTCCAACCAATGGTAGTCGTGTTACACACACTTCAACCTCATCTACCTTTATAACTTACTATTGGAAAACCCGAACAGGTAATCCAACAAATAGGTAGAACCATAAATATATATATATGTATATATATTAAAATACAAATACACTCTCTCAAGATAGACACCACTACAGAGACTAGGCATTCACTCAACCTAATCTCTGATACCAAGTGTGACGACCCGACTTTCCACTCCCGGAAAATCGCATCATCTTTAAGAAAGAAAGGGATAGAAAAGAGAAAAGAAAGAAGAGATAGAAGAAACAACACAAGAATCTCAACAGCGGAACGAATAAATTATATTAATAACATAAGTATTACATAGCATACAACAAATATCAGAGTACATAGGCATATACAACACATACTAGTCAGTTATAAACACCTGTCTAGTTATTACAACTCAATACATACAGAAAACACTCAGAGATACAACACAGCGGAAAACTATATAACTATTCGCAGAAGCCTCCTGCTCCATTTGCTCCTCCTCAATACGTCAAAGCAAATCCTGAATCCTAACCTGAATTCCCTTGGGTACTCGTAAAAATTTGAGTACCCAAGAGTTATAGAAAAACAAAAATAACTCCGGGTCAGACATGGGTCTGGTGTGAGTAACAGGTTAAAGTTGCTTAACTTTGAAAAACCTTTGAAAAGAAAAGGCATCACGTATGTAACGACCCGCCGCTCTGACCGCCTCTAGTCGGTAATTAAACCAACTAGAAACGTTCAAAATGACGAATTGTTAGTCAGTTTATAAAGTTTAAACAGAATCAGCCACAGAATCACAGAATAATCATAATATTATTCATAATTGAATTTTTCTTACATACATATATCAGAGTTTGTACAATGCATTAAATTTTTATATACAGCGGAATATATATCTTTTTAGAGTACAAAGAAAATTTTTACTGAAAACTTTAGTAGAGCTTTAATCCCCCTCTCTCTAACTTCGCGGCCTGAAAATCTTCAAGCTGTAAAAATACTCGGTCTGACCCGAGCGTTAATTGCAAAACACAAAAACACTCGAGTCAGGATTAATCTTAACTCAAGTAAATAAATTTGCAATGAACTGAATAAAATGGATCACATGAATCAATTCAAAATCTATTATGGTTTTTCATATTAACAACTTTGATTTTTTAAATCTGTCCATCCCGTGTGGCTGCAGTACACACGTATACTTTGCACACATGTGCACTGCCTCGCCAACACATGTACACCAAACGCAAATCGGACAATCACTGCAAAGAAAAGGCTCAAGGCAAAACCAGTGCCAATTTGAACAAAACAGTATGGAGATATAAGGTCAAAGACAAACAACAGAGGCAACACAAAGGCAACAGCGAAACAAATGCATCAAATGAAGCCTGTAAAATTATCGTGTACAGGGCAGTGAAGTTCAATAATGCAAGCTGTAATTGACAGTGTCATGAAGCATCAAATATTAGCAGATGGAATGTGCCACTTAAATCCCAAAATGAAATCATTGGAGATGAACATATAAAAAATTAATATGGCAAGGCAGCAGCACTCCTGCAACTGTTGGTTCTGACTAAAATTGTGTTACATCTTTCAGTTATTTGTTAAGTCTATAAAATGAGGCAATAATAATTTGCCTGTAGAAACATAAAATTACTTCGTGCATGCTAGCACAGACCCTTTTGGGGATATTGTTTTAAATTCTTGGAACCAGTTTGGTTTGGACTTCAAGTTTTGTGTTTTGCACTTTCAGTATGTATTTAAAAAAAACATGGAAGAGGAGCAGAAAGTGGAATAAGAAAAGGAAAGAAATAATTGTGTCGAAAGCAGGAAAACAAGACAGAGGCTCAGAAATGCCCAAAGACACGAAGCAACAAAAAGTTCACAAATACAACTCAAAGTTTACAGAGTGCAGACCAAATGAGCACAACTCATTAAGCTCATAACAACAAACAAATAGACCATAAGAAATGCATCAGTTTATCAACATATATGAGCAAGTGAACTAGTCAACATGCATATATCTCAAAACAAAGGGACTGCACTGTTTCAAAATGAGACAGCAAATTGAAACTCAAGTGAACAGTATAGCAAAACACATGTTCAACAAAGATCAGGCTACAAAAGCATATGGTGGTGCAGACTACAAATGAGGGCAACAACATGGAATGCAACTACAAGTACAAATGTCAAGTCTAAATGCATAAATGAGGAGACTGCAGTGGACAGTTCAAAATGAAAGGTACCAGTGAAACAGCTAAGTGATCAACACAGTTTATTTAAAAAGTGAAATTTGGTTTATGCTTCCTGATTTTTAACATGCATAAATATTAAAATCTTGAATAAAATAATTAAGGATGTTAGTATCCTGATCTTAATTAAAAATACTCACTGTTAATATTTATGTCAGAGGAAACAGTTTTAGATTTTCATCTAATTTTAACTAATTCATGGTTTCCAGAACCTAAATTTGTACTAACATATTTACTTACACAATCATTGTTAACTGAAACAATTCAAGAATTAAGGTATTTCCTATTAAAGGTTACCTTAGTTTACAAACAAGTTGTATTTGCAGCTACAGGAAAATCAAAACATATTCATATGTGTATTCAGAACAATTATTAACATAAAATCATCACAACATTCTTATCTCTATCCATACACAGATATCTTAAGCTTTTATGCATGTGTGGTTTTATTAAGATTATTTCTTAAACAAAACAGAACAGTGTTATTCAAACAGTTTGATTTCTGTAAATAAAGAGACATAAGTTCTTTCATTTATGTTTGCTTTTGATTTCTAAAGAAAGCTGTTTTTTTTTTAAGATAAGAAACTTACTCACCAAACATAATAAAAATGATACTACAGTTTGAATTCTAAAAATAAATAAAGGTTTACTCGCATTTAATTGAAGCAGAGAATACCCAGATATATGCACACATTTACATTCAAACTCAAGCAAATAATATATACTACATATAACAGATTTCATCAATCATAAACTGTTTTAAAAATAACAAAATTGTAGTATCTGTTCTCATCAGTAAAAAAAAACAAAATCTTATAGCGTCTGTTTTCATCAGAAAAAAAAAACAAAACCAAATAGCATTTGTTTTTTTAAATAAAAAAAACAAGTTTTGGGTAAAATCTGTTCTCAACAGTTTAAAAATAAATTCCTAATTAGTGTCTGTTCTTACCAGTTTAAAAACAAAACCAAATTTTTAAATAACATCTGTTCTTGTCAATTTGAAATTAAAGTAGCTTCTGTTCTTATCAATTTAAAAAAAAAAAAACAAATTACACATAGTATCAGTTCTTATCAATTTAAAACAATAAATTAGCTTCTGTTCTCAACAGTTAAAAATTCAAGCAAATCGAGCAAGAGACCGTAATTAGCCCCAAATAGTTCAGATTCAAGTAACCGAGCCAATGATAACAAATAACCCCCAAATCATAGCATGCAACCAAGATTCAAATTCAAACAAATTTAAATACTTGCATTAAAATAAATCGTGAGCCAAAAGACTCACCTTTCACCGAATCAAAATGGAGCGCACGCGAGTCGAAGCAAAATGAAGCCCTAATTTTGGAGCACGGAATCGAAGAGACGACGAGCGCGAAGAATTTGAGACGAACAAACAAATCGAACTCGAATTGAAGCCCCAAATTCACAAAGCCCTAATTTTGGATTGAAGACGAAGGTAATTATACGGCCGCCATTTTTTTTTTCTTCTTTCTTTCGTATGAATGAAATAATGGGGAGAGGAGGTCGGGTATAAAAATAGAAAAGGGACGACGTGATTTTTGGGTAGGGTTTTACGGCGTGAATTTTGGGTATGGAGGAATGGTCAAAGTAAGGTAAGTAAGGTAATGTTATACTTTTTATTTTATTTTATTTTTCTCTTTTATTTTTTTCTTATTTAATTTCAATTAGTTTTGTTTCAAATTATCTTGTTAAAATTTTAACTAGTATATTCTTTATTTATTTTATTATATATATATATATATATTTTTATTTATTTTTATATTATATTTTCTTTCTTATTTTCAATCCAATTATTTTTTCTAAATCATTAATTCAAATTTAAAATATAAGTTCAATATTAAATTTCAACTTCAAAGTAAAAATTCAAATTTCTATTGAACTTTTAAATAGATTAAATTCTAAATTTTAATCACCAATTCATTCTGATAATTTGAAATTTAAGTCAAATTATCATTTAAATATTTAAATTAAATTAAATATTTACAAATTTAATTGTTCAAAATTTAGGATCGTTACAGTCTCCCCTACTTAAAAGAATTTCGTCCCGAAATTATAAGTTAGGAAAACGATTGCTAAAATCTCACCGATATTTATATCCTACATAATTTCACTCAGTTTCAAACTCATAAATAAATATAGGATTCATTCCATTTATTTCATTTTACTAGTTTTGTTCATCGACTTCAATAATCAAGACACAAAAGTCTTTTACTAAATTTTTTTGACTTACAAAAACTTAGATTTTTAACTTAAAATCTTTCATGCTAAATATTTGCATAATATATCTTATCCAAAAGCTGTGGATTTTCAAGATATTCAAAAAGATCTTCTTCCTTAATTCATTAAGTTAGAATCATGTAATTCTAATTTCAGATTATTGATTTTCTATTCAAAGTTTTGAAAATACTTGATAACTCAAAGTTTAACAAGTCTATCGTCGTTCTCACAGACTTTAGGCATACGCTGGCCAGGCGCAAGACTAAAAATCTCCAAGTACTAAACATACTTGCTTCAACTCCCAGTGAAAATACTTTTAAAAATTCTTTTAAAAATTCTTTTAAAAATGGATATGGAAAGTCCGTTCCCCCATGGATCACAGTCACCCGGCGGTTCCGCTACTATCTCAGTAGAATCGCTTGTAACTTAGATTTCTCATCACTCCTGAATTTCGCCATGGTTGTCGCCTTAGATCGCGGTCCACACGGCGGTTACGCTACTATCTCAGTAGAATCGCTCGTAGCCTTAGGCATCACGCCCCTCGAATTACGCTTCGGTTCCCAGATCGCAGTTTACTCGGCGGTTGCGCCACTATCTCAATGGAATCGCTTGTAACTGTAGTTATCACACCCCTCGAATTAGCCAGCATCAATCACATAATCCCAACACAATGGGATATCAAATCAGTCCCATTGGACATTCCACTAAGGGAATTCTACGTAGCTACGATTTACACTGGACACTCCACCGAGTTCCAATCACCTTCACACATAATAAATTGGAAGGTACATTTCCATATCCTCAGTTTTTAGAAAACATATGTCATATACATATAGTACTTCATTCACATTTCGTACTTATCATATCTATGTAACCCTACACCGGATTTTCATAATAATGATTTTTCTAAACTGATAGTTTTCGATTATATTCACATATATAAGTTACGAAAACTCATTTCACATTCACAACAAATAGAGGATTCCAAATTTTTCTTTTCACGTTTAAAATTTTCCTCTCAATCGATTTGAAAATTTAAGGTTATCTCAAACCTAATTCACATTCACAATCCAATTCATTATCGATTTCACATTCGATTTGGATTTCACGTTACATCGTCAATTCTCAACACATAATTGATGTCTATCGATATATAACCTCTAAGCTCGTACGTCTCAGAGAAGGGTGTTAAGCTAAAAGAATAAATTCTCCGCCACCACAGATATATATTTAATAGAGATCAAATGATATGTCATCAATTCACAACATTAGACATACAATCCCAATCGACTATCCAAAATTCAAAGCTGAACTTATATTGTTTTTGGTGTCAAAGTTAAACTCAATTTTAACTCTAGATTCAATCTTTGAAAAATTTCCAAGTTGAACTAATTGTTCACATTTCTCAAAATAATATCTTTACAAGATATATAATTTTCACACTTAGCCATTTGAAACTAATTTCAAATATTCATTTTTCAATTTATCTTTAAAAGATAAAATTTCAAACCTTTCATTTCACATTGGAAAATATTTCCATACTTATTCAATAATAAGTAATTCACAAATTCTTTCATTTTCAACACTTTGAAAATATTCAATATACTTGAATCAAAATTAAGTATATATTTCATTCTTTAAGGAAATCATTCTTTTAAACACATTTATTTGAGTTAAAACGAATGTTACGTAAAACATCGTTACGACGACTCAAAATCACTAGTATAGGGATTCGGATTTAAGATAGATATATAAATCCCAATACTATCAACAATATTTCCTTCCGGAAACCATTTACTATAACAATAGTGTTATAGTCCACCATTTCCTTAATTTTCTCGAAAACGTCTATTTCAACAATTGAATGTTGAAATCTATGTATTCGATAGTTAATGCATTTTAAAACATCTTTAAAACTATTAACTTTTTCTACTTCACTTAATTCATAGTTTGAATTCCTCATACTTTTCACAATATTGGTTTAAACTGATTTCAAACTTTTCAACATTAAGTTTTTCACTTAATTTAATTTTTTTCCGCACGTTTAATTTCAAATTCATCACTGAATTTATTAAACCTATAATGGACTATCATGTTGACAATTTCAAATTCAAAAATTAAATTCTATTTGAACTTTGCATTTGCTTTCTATTTCAAAAATAGTCAACTAGTTCTTTAGTAAATTGTTCATCAATTTAGCTCCATTAAATTCATATCTCCACATTTACTATTTTAGACAATAGTTTTAAACTTAAAATATAAACTTCACATCGAAATTAGTTTGATTCATACAGTTAAATCAACAATTAAATTTCATTTCATAATATTACTTCCCAAAATACTATTCGATTAAAATATTTCCTCCATACGAAATTTTACATAGCTTAATACTTTTAAAAGACGTACATAGAAGATTGTGGATTACAAAAGATAGTATTACAAAATATATCGATTGGTTTAAGATTCAGAATAATTAAGGACTAACGACTTCTTGTCCAATAGTAGGCATCTTTGCCAAACATTCATCTTCGGATGACACTACTTCATATTGTGTTAAAGGAGGATTAACACATTCAAAATCCACATGTCCCCATTCCTTACAGTTATTGCAATAATATGAGATGTTTCCATCTTTATCTATCACCATAACACTTTTCGCTCTAGCTGGTCGGGCTATAGCTTGCTCTCCCCGTTGTCTTTCGGTGCAGTTTCTGGCTATATGTCCAGTCTGCCGACAATGGTAGCAGATTGTCAATCTATCGACGGTTAAATTGAGTACGCACTTTTTCCTTTTCACTTTAGGACAATGACTAAGAAAATGCCCTCTCTCTTGACATTTAAAACACACAATCTCCTGACGAGCGAATCGGTCATCCACATTCCTTTTCTTTCTTCTCTCTCGACACTGACGGGCATAATGTCCCTTTTTATGACATCGATAGCAAATAACCTCATCATATGGACCAGGTGCTTGCCTTTCAGTGAATCTCCTTTCAATTTCCGCACGGGTCGCTTCTGCTTCTCTACGAGCAATTGCTCTTCGTTCACGGCGTACTGCTTTTTGTGCTTCGGTTTTCGCCATTATAATTAACAAGGTGTTTTCGAAGTTTCCTATCAATATTCAAAATTTTTATTAGCAGAGGTTGGATTATTCAATCATTCTCCCTAAAACATATCTGTTTTATTCATTAATACATTCACTGTCCAAAATCGTGAATATATTTTGTCAACCAATTTCATCATTTCTACAACTTATTTTTATTTTTATTTTTAAAGGATTACCCACTGTCCAAAATCGTGGATATATCTCCTTTAATAAGTTATAATAATTTACTTATCAAATTCAATTGATTTCGAATTTATAAACAATCTTCATAAATTCTTTTTCTATTTATAAAACTTCAATTTATAAATCTTTTATTAATTCAATTCAATTCATTTATATAACTCAGTTATATACCCAAAAGTTCATATTATAAGTTAAATACTTATAATCCATTCATTTAACAATTCGTTCTTCACATTTGAAAACAATTCCTCAAAAGAATTTAGAATCAAATTCTCAAGTTATAATTCAATAATCCACTTGATTATAACCAAATTAACATGTCTTTTTATTTCACAATTATTACTCGAAATATTCAAGTTATTCGATTTAAACCAATTCACTAATTCACTTAACTCATATTTCATTTTTTCATAAATCTCAATAATTCGATAATGAGTTTCTGAACGATCGAAACTCAAATCTAACGAGACCTCACCGAATATAAACTATCGCAAACTCACATTTTAGAGAGGGGAATTTCAAAATAATTTTAACTTTCAAAATACCTTTTATTTTAAAGAAAACAATTTTATACTTCTTTAAATTTGAAAAGCACTTTCTTTATAGTGGTTCTAGTAACTATTCATATTAAACATCATAAACTGAGCTTTGAGTAAACCAAAGCTCTGATACCACTTTTGTAACGACCCGCCGCTCTGACCGCCTCTAGTCGGTAATTAAACCAACTAGAAACGTTCAAAATGACGAATTGTTAGTCAGTTTATAAAGTTTAAACAGAATCAGCCACAGAATCACAGAATAATCATAATATTATTCATAATTGAATTTTTCTTACATACATATATCAGAGTTTGTACAATGCATTAAATTTTTATATACAGCGGAATATATATCTTTTTAGAGTACAAAGAAAAATTTTACTGAAAACTTTAGTAGAGCTTTAATCCCCCTCTCTCTAACTTCGCGGCCTGAAAATCTTCAAGCTGTAAAAATACTCGGTCTGACCCGAGCGTTAATTCCAAAACACAAAAACACTCGAGTCAGGATTAATCTTAACTCAAGTAAATAAATTTGCAATGAACTGAATAAAATGGATCACATGAATCAATTCAAAATCTATTATGGTTTTTCATATTAACAACTTTGATTTTTTTAAATCTGTCCATCCCGTGTGGCTGCAGTACACACGTATACTTTGCACACATGTGCACTGCCTCGCCAACACATGTACACCAAACGCAAATCGGACAATCACTGCAAAGAAAAGGCTCAAGGCAAAACCAGTGCCAATTTGAACAAAACAGTATGGAGATATAAGGTCAAAGACAAACAACAGAGGCAACACAGAGGCAACAGCGAAACAAATGCATCAAATGAAGCCTGTAAAATTATCGTGTACAGGGCAGTGAAGTTCAATAATGCAAGCTGTAATTGACAGTGTCATGAAGCATCAAATATTAGCAGATGGAATGTGCCACTTAAATCCCAAAATGAAATCATTGGAGATGAACATATAAAAAATTAATATGGCAAGGCAGCAGCACTCCTGCAACTGTTGGTTCTGACTAAAATTGTGTTACATCTTTCAGTTATTTGTTAAGTCTATAAAATGAGGCAATAATAATTTGCCTGTAGAAACATAAAATTACTTCGTGCATGCTAGCACAGACCCTTTTGGGGATATTGTTTTAAATTCTTGGAACCAGTTTGGTTTGGACTTCAAGTTTTGTGTTTTGCACTTTCAGTATGCATTTAAAAAAAACATGGAAGAGGAGCAGAAAGTGGAATAAGAAAAGGAAAGAAATAATTGTGTCGAAAGCAGGAAAACAAGACAGAGGCTCAGAAATGCCCAAAGACACGAAGCAACAAAAAGTTCACAAATACAACTCAAAGTTTACAGAGTGCAGACCAAATGAGCACAACTCATTAAGCTCATAACAACAAACAAATAGACCATAAGAAATGCATCAGTTTATCAACATATATGAGCAAGTGAACTAGTCAACATGCATATATCTCAAAACAAAGGGACTGCACTGTTTCAAAATGAGACAGCAAATTCAAACTCAAGTGAACAGTATAGCAAAACACATGTTCAACAAAGATCAGGCTACAAAAGCATATGGTGGTGCAGACTACAAATGAGGGCAACAACATGGAATGCAACTACAAGTACAAATGTCAAGTCTAAATGCATAAATGAGGAGACTGCAGTGGACAGTTCAAAATGAAAGGTACCAGTGAAACAGCTAAGTGATCAACACAGTTTATTTAAAAAGTGAAATTTGGTTTATGCTTCCTGATTTTTAACATGCATAAACATTAAAATCTTGAATAAAATAATTAAGGATGTTAGTATCCTGATCTTAATTAAAAATACTCACTGTTAATATTTATGTCAGAGGAAACAGTTTTAGATTTTCATCTAATTTTAACTAATTCATGGTTTCCAGAACCTAAATTTGTACTAACATATTTACTTACACAATCATTGTTAACTGAAACAATTCAAGAATTAAGGTATTTCCTATTAAAGGTTACCTTAGTTTACAAACAAGTTGTATTTGCAGCTACAGGAAAATCAAAACATATTCATATGTGTATTCAGAACAATTATTAACATAAAATCATCACAACATTCTTATCTCTATCCATACACAGATATCTTAAGCTTTTATGCATGTGTGGTTTTATTAAGATTATTTCTTAAACAAAACAGAACAGTGTTATTCAAACAGTTTGATTTCTGTAAATAAAGAGACATAAGTTCTTTCATTTATGTTTGCTTTTGATTTCTAAAGAAAGCTGTTTTTTTTTTTTTAAGATAAGAAACTTACTCACCAAACATAATAAAAATGATACTACAGTTTGAATTCTAAAAATAAATAAAGGTTTACTCGCATTTAATTGAAGCAGAGAATACCCAGATATATGCACACATTTACATTCAAACTCAAGCAAATAATATATACTACATATAACAGATTTCATCAATCATAAACTGTTTTAAAAATAACAAAATTGTAGTATCTGTTCTCATCAGTAAAAAAAAACAAAATCTTATAGCGTCTGTTTTCATCAGAAAAAAAAAACAAAACCAAATAGCATTTGTTTTTTTAAATAAAAAAAAAACAAGTTTTGGGTAAAATCTGTTCTCAACAGTTTAAAAATAAATTCCTAATTAGTGTCTGTTCTTACCAGTTTAAAAACAAAACCAAATTTTTAAATAACATCTGTTCTTGTCAATTTGAAATTAAAGTAGCTTCTGTTCTTATCAATTTAAAAAAAAAAAACAAATTACACATAGTATCAGTTCTTATCAATTTAAAACAATAAATTAGCTTCTGTTCTCAACAGTTAAAAATTCAAGCAAATCGAGCAAGAGACCGTAATTAGCCCCAAATAGTTCAGATTCAAGTAACCGAGCCAATGATAACAAATAACCCCCAAATCATAGCATGCAACCAAGATTCAAATTCAAACAAATTTAAATACTTGCATTAAAATAAATCGTGAGCCAAAAGACTCACCTTTCACCGAATCAAAATGGAGCGCACGCGAGTCGAAGCAAAATGAAGCCCTAATTTTGGAGCACGGAATCGAAGAGACGACGAGCGCGAAGAATTTGAGACGAACAAACAAATCGAACTCGAATTGAAGCCCCAAATTCACAAAGCCCTAATTTTGGATTGAAGACGAAGGTAATTATACGGCCGCCATTTTTTTTTTTCTTTCTTTCGTATGAATGAAATAATGGGGAGAGGAGGTCGGGTATAAAAATAGAAAAGGGACGACGTGATTTTTGGGTAGGGTTTTACGGCGTGAATTTTGGGTATGGAGGAATGGTCAAAGTAAGGTAAGTAAGGTAATGTTATACTTTTTATTTTATTTTATTTTTCTCTTTTATTTTTTTCTTATTTAATTTCAATTAGTTTTGTTTCAAATTATCTTGTTAAAATTTTAACTAGTATATTCTTTATTTATTTTATTATATATATATATATATATATTTTTATTTATTTTTATATTATATTTTCTTTCTTATTTTCAATCCAATTATTTTTTCTAAATCATTAATTCAAATTTAAAATATAAGTTCAATATTAAATTTCAACTTCAAAGTAAAAATTCAAATTTCTATTGAACTTTTAAATAGATTAAATTCTAAATTTTAATCACCAATTCATTCTGATAATTTGAAATTTAAGTCAAATTATCATTTAAATATTTAAATTAAATTAAATATTTACAAATTTAATTGTTCAAAATTTAGGATCGTTACAACGTAGGACTTCCCACACATAAACATGGAAAAGTTTTTACCTTACGCTAACCAAAACAGTTGATAGGAAATCCGATGATATTAATAGTGTCTAGGGTTTTCAAGTAAATAAGAAAATAGCCGAAATTGTTACATCTATTAAATTCCAGCTACTAGCCACAAAAGTGTGTAATACAATCAAAACCGTTGGCAGTTATTGGATTTTGGATTCCATTCATGGCTGGGCTACTGGGCTACTGGGGTACCGCCCGTCACAATACGTGGCCTAGATCACCGTACCGAGGATTACTCCCTTCATCCCCTGCAACACAAAGCCGGACCCGTTCCTTACTGAACAATTCCAAACAAGACAACCCCGCAGTTGTGATCAGCAACCGCACCACTAAGCCGAAAATATAAAGGACCTCTAGACAGGGATAAATCTTGCTCTCAAGTGGGTGCTACCCACGAAGCTTTGCTGCACCTCCCCTATTTTAGCCATTCCCGGTTGATGAGGCTTGAGGTTACGATTACCTTTATAGGACATATCACTTAGAATGCTCATCGTCCGCCTGACGATGTTCTGAAAGCATTCAATCCATACAAGTTCGTTCCGGGTTCAAACGAAACCGAAGGCATTATCTCGTTACACTCATATTGGAATCACCCTCAGAGTTAACGATAATAACCCTTGCACTCTGAATCACCATCTCGAATCTATAAGCACTATTTCGTCAAACCTATTACGGAATCACCCACAGAGTTATACTGACGTATAGCCCTTACACCTCGAGTCTTCACTCGCTCCATTTGGGTTAACGACCTAACGTTATTTGGAATCGATGTGGTTTTCGGATCCAAATATGGAAACCCGATCCCGGTCTCATCGAAAACCAAAGCGTGTCTTTTAAGGTCCAAGTTGTTTTAAGGTTTAAAACAATTCAATTCATTATCTAAATATACACAGATAGAAAATTCACATCACAATAGATAATCAATCCTATCATTATCAACAGATAATTTATATCATAATCAGATAATCCATATGATCATCCAAAAGACACTAATGCATCCATCACATACACTATTCATCTCATAACTGAGATTACAAACCATACATGGCAACTAATACCATTCATCAATCATAAGAAACGATCTAATGATCACACCATTTATAATTAATTTAAAATGAATTAAATTAATTACCTAAACTCTAATTAATTTAAATTAATTAAATTAATTACTTCATCATCAAAATCCTGCTTAACTTAATCTTCAATTGATTACAAATCAATTTATCAATCATCATCTCATATTCATTTCAATTAACCATTATTGATTAACTATCTCTAATTACAATAAGTAATTAGCATGTAATATTAATCATACCTTAATTAATCAATCCCAAATTACATCATTAATTAATAAATTAACGATTTACATTTGATCAATCTCCCAATATAAATTAATTACATAAGTAATTAATCTTCAATTTAAACAACATATATATTAATCACCCTTGACTAATAATCAGTAATTAACTACTTTAATTACTCATCCCATAATTAATTATCCTTAATTAATTATCTCCAATTAATCCTTGATTAATTCTAAAGTAATTTAAATCCAAATTACTTCTATAATAAATATCTTGATTACATTCAGTAATTATTATTTAATTACTTCCTTAAGTAATTACAAATTCATTAATTACATAAGTAATTATCAATAATCCACAAATGTTTAAATTAATTAAACTTAATTAATCTAACTAATCACCTTAATTAAATTAATTACACTAAGTAATTAAATTCATTAATTACCTCATTAAGTAATTAAACAATTGATTATTATTAATTAATTAATCTAATTAATTATCAAAAATTAATCATATTAATTAATTGTTAAATAACCTTAAGTTAATGACCTTCATTAACATCACTTAATTACATAATTAAGAATTAACTTCAATTAATCATTATTAATTTATCAATTAATTAATATTTAATTACAATTTAATTCATCTCTAATTATTAATTAATTAAGTGTTATTTAAAATCTTAATTAATCATTAATCACTTGATTAAATAAATCTTAATCATTAACTAAAATTTAATTAACCATTCTTAATTATATATTAATTAACGTTAATTAATTAATCTCAAATCTTAATTAATTAACTTAAAAATAATATTAATTACTTAATTAAACATCCACATTACTAATTAATTAAATAATTAATAATCCATTTATGTTAACTTAATAATTTAAATGAAACCAATTTCTTGAATTCTAAATTAAGAACATTCTTCTTAATACAAAAGTATTTTAAACACTTTATTTCAAAAATTCAATTTAAAATTTCTTTTTAAATTTCAAACTGAATTACAAATTAAATTTTTATTTTAGATTCAAACTAAAAGATTTAAAACTTTACTTACATCTCCATTTTCATTTTCAAATTCAAATTTATTTAAACTTTCTAAATAGTTAAATCAAATTTAAATTTAAAAACTTATTTAAATTTTAAAAACTGACTTAAAGTCAAATTCCAGATTTTCAAAACTGAATTTAACATATTTAAACCTTATTTCATAAATTTAAAACTTATAGCTCAAACTCAAAACCAAGGTTCCTTAATACTGTAAAGTTTAAAATCTAAATTTAAATTTCCAGTTTTAAATTCATCTTAGATTCAGTAACTCAAAAGTTCAATTTTCCAGATTTAAACTTATTTAAAATTTCAGTTGCCATTTAAAAAAAAATTACTTTTCAATTTAAAACATAAAACAGAAAAACAGTTTCCTGTTTAGTTTAACCACTTAAGTTTGAATTCAAAAATGATTAAAAATCCAAGATTTAAATATTTGATTTCATACTTAAGTTTCAGTTTTAAACATTTTCAGATTGAACTTCATCTTTAAGTTTAAACTCTTCTTTTAAATTTTCGAAACAGAAAAACAGTTTCTGTTTTAAGTTTAAAACCAAACTTGGATTTTAAAAACATTTCAAATTTAACTCAAAAATCTGAAATTTAAAACTTAATTGAATTCAAAATCAATTCTAGATTTAAACTTATTTCCAGATTTTGTTTGCATTACTACACTTCACTTCAGTTTTATTTATTTTTGAAAACTTGGAAACAAGTTTTCTTCAAAAAACTAAAACCTGTAATACTTACCCCTTTTTTTAAAACTCAAATCATTACAAAAATCCCAGAATTCAAACTTTGAATTCATATTTAAATTCAATTTCAACTTATACTTAGTTCAGGTTTTAAACTTTCCTTTTAAAAACTTACTTTTAAAAATTTTTAAAACTGGAAATAAGGTTCTGTTTAACCCGGAAACATTACAACCCGAGCTACCACCTAATCTACTTCGAGAAAAATGATTCCCTACTTCGAGTCATTTCTCAAATAACTCGAGAACATCTCGGGTTTTAAAACCCTGCAACAAAACAGAACACCACCATGTACACACACCCCTGTGCATCCATAATCCAACTCCGGCCACCTCTGACCCTTATCAACGACCATCCCCCATCCACCAGTGACCTCTCATCTCACTCCCATCCTCAAATTCCCATAATTCAACTTGAATTTGAATTCAAGTTTTAAACCCAAAACCTGAAGCTCCATGCCCTTCCCACTGTCTAACCTGTCAACGACGAGATCACCTAACTCCAGCCACAACCATCCTTCAAACTCCGGCGATAGCTCCATCATCACAACATCTATCAATACCCAAAAGAGCTTTGAACTCGATCAACCCAGGAGTCCATATTCAAACAAAATCAGAGACTCATACAAACTAGGGTTCTAAAACTAAATTCCAAAATTCAACATCAATTTTTTAATTGAAATCCAATTTAGAATTTTTCCTATAATCATTAATAGCTATTCAATCAACTGAAGCAAAATCAATCGATTCAAATGCAAGAATCAAGTGTACTATATCAAAATGTAAAATATAGTATGTTCATCTCTGCACTTGGTTTACAACATATTAAATTGTAATTTTTGATTTAGAATTCTTAAATTCACTTATAGTTTCTATTTGTAAACTTGACACAATAGATTATAACATTTGAATTTTCCTCTATATTAATTATTTTTCTGTGTAACCTGATTTCCAGGTTACAGAAAATTCAAATTTGATTTCTATAAATTTGAATTTTACTCTAAACCTACACAAACAGATTTTATTCAATTTTGAACTTAAACTATAACAATCTAAACCTTGGGAATCCGACTTGCATTTCATTTCTTATATACATAGGCAGGAAGAAATAAAAAGCATATGCACAATTTTAATTCATCAGATTTAAACAAGCATATAATCCTACTTATTATTTTAGGTTAATGGTTACTCACCTGTAGTTGCAGGATGCTGAGCAAACTTTCAAATTGCAGGCTCCAGATTTGTGAAAATAGATGAATGCAGTCATGAAAAATTGCATGCAGACCTTCTGTTTTATTTCCAGAGTTTTGATGAATGAATGCCTTAGTTTACACACATGCAGGTTTTCTTGCTTGATTTTGTGGTTGTAGAACAATTTGAATGATGAACCAGTTGCAAAGTATTTGATTTTGTATTTTGAGGAATCTGAACTTGCAGATTTTCATATTGTTACAAATTTTAGGAAGTGAAGAGTTTAATTATGAAGAGGTGAAAAAATGGTTTTTCTCAGCTGAAAGAAATTTTGATTTAGAAAAAATTAGAAAGAGGAGAAGAAATGAGTATGCAAGTTTAAAATCTAGTTTACGATTAATTAAAACAAAGAAAAATAAATTTGACACTTGTAAAAGAAATAGACACATGTAAATTCTCATGTTCAAATTCATAACACATGTTCATTTAGGATTTTAAGATGCTTACACATGTATCTACAAGTAATTAGTAATTTAATTAAGTGTTAAAGAAAATTATACTTAATGAATGCATGTTCTTATTTTAAAATTGTATTTTAACTTTCAAATTACATTTACAAATCAAAACTTTAACACAAACATTTTATAACTTATTTTAATATACAACTTAAATTAAAATGAATTTCAAACAAATTAAAACATTTTTCTCATATTTAAAAATCATATAGTATTTTATTAAATATTTTTGAAAAGCTTAAATTCAAAAATAAATCTCAATTCCTATTTTCAAAACATTAAAACTAATTTAACAACTTATCTATTTAAAAATATATACAAATACATATACATTATTAAATAGAAAACAATTTATCAGTTTATTAAAAATAAATTCACAAATTAAATATTTAAATAAAGAAGATTATTAAATCAAACCAAATTTATTAACAAAATTCATCAATTCAATTTAAATTTAAAACCAGATTATTAAATTTAAATTGTCCAAAATTCCGAGATATTACAAACCGTGGTCCCAATCACCAACCAAGTTAAACCCTAGGCCACGCTTGCTAACGTCATCCCCATAAAACACTATCACACCCTACAAAACACGTATAGGTATGTAGATCTTATCCATACAATTCTAGAGATTCTTGTTTTATAATTTTTAATTGAGTTTTTGTTTTGAATTTTTGAACGGATGAAGCTTGTTTTCTTTTGGTTATAGGAAGTTGTAAATGAAAAGAGAGAGATAAAAGGAAAAGTCAAGTTGTGTTGAATTGTCTAATCCTTTAGTTTAGTTTATAATTTGATTTTCGGCATCTTGCTACACAGGATTTCGTTCACATATGGACCACAAACGACAAAACAAAAATACGATTGTGCATAAAAATGTGATGCGATCTCAAGAAAATAACTAAATTCACTAGGTGTCTTATTCTATAAAATTTCAAAAAAAAACCATTGTTCATTGGAAAATACGTCAAATAGAAATCTAAATATTTTTCAGTTAAAAATTATGAAAAATCCTGTAAATTCAATTAAAAAACCATAAGTAAAAGCAAATCATTTTATTAAAAATTGATTTCTTATTTTTTATTCGAATTATTTATTATTGTAAATAAATTTACCAAATGAGGTCACTATTAATATTTGTTAATTAAAAGGAGCTAAATAAGACTATTAAATCCATTTAATTGATATTTAATTCATAACTCAAATATTTAATCAATCCCTATATTTGAATATAAGTTATTTATATTTTAAAACCAATTATTTAAATATTTAAGATTAATTAACTATTCATAATTAAAAAGATAAAATTCCAAGATTTACAATAGTACTCAACAATGATTAAATATTATTAAATGAATTATTCCTTGAGAGGCCTTAGAAAAACATGTTGATCTAATCTATCTCTTATATTTGTCATATCAACACCTATTATTGCAAACAGGAAGTGTGCAATCACTAAATCTATATGTGTTAATTTTGATTGGAAGTAAAAAGGGGTTGAAAAATAAAGGCGGATTGATGTGACTATGTAGTTAAGACTTGAAAGGGGGAAGGAAAAAAGGTTAAAAAAAGTAGAGGAGAAGATATGAATTTATACTGAGGTGTTAGAGAAAATATCTCCATACTTCTACCCTACAAATTCAAACTCAAGGTCCCTTATATTGTCCCCTTCCTTAGCTAGCCTTGATTGAGTACATCATTGACCAAAATCCACTCAACCCTGTTTATTTGAATTTAAATCTAATTTAAATTCTTATTGATATCGTGTACTGACACACATATATATAACATTTATATACGCTTGATAAATCACTATACCCCAAACAATTTGAGAGGATACTCCATTCTAATAAACAGTCACATAAAACAAATAATATAATAATGAATATTCCATAAATATTAATTAATTTGTAACTATTATAAATCAATCAAATCAAGGGTGTTTCAAAGACTGAATAGATTTGGTTGGGCGACTCGGTGGTGTTTAACCAGCGATTAATATTTGAATAGTTCAAATACTAATGTTTACATGCCACCTTAGCTAATGGTATGACAATTTGACTTAATTGATCACTTACAATCTCATTGCTATAATCTAATTTTACAATTTAAGTGGTACCTATTAGTAACAATTATTTACACCTATTCTCTTTGTCCACACTATATCACTTTAGGATTTACAGAGTTTGGTTTTGGTCAGAATTCCCATGTCATCCACATTTAACTCGATTAGTCCATAAATAAAGTTTTTGGTTCAATAATAACATTTATTATTAATTATATTGTTGTGGCTAGAGATTTTGACTCTGAATTGACCAAAGTTAATCATAATACTAACCTCATATAGCCTACAAGATAAATTCCCAATTGTATAATGTTTCACTTCAATGCTTCAACCCAGAATCAACTATAGTTGCTCAATTTTCGCTGTGCCATGATTTAACTACAGTAAAAGTGTAGTATATATATATCAAAGCTTAACATTATTCTTAAGTCGAGAGAGCTGTGTAGTATCGTCACTTTGAGATTTTTTGTTTGACCAACTTGTTATTAACCAACTAGAAACTCTCAGATGGGTCATTCCATATTTATCTAATGACTATCCGTGCGTAACTCCTTAGTACTCAAGAAATTATAAGCAATGCAGTGTCCAATATTTTGAGAACATTACGTACCCTAGTTTCAATGGATGTATTTATACTCCTTTCTTGAAACATCATGACTAGGAATATTTAAATTAATATATTATTTTATATTGCGATAATTTTCTCTTGATTACAACCCCTTGTAGATATTATCACATAACATATCAATTAAGGATTTTCTATTTAATATAATTTAAATTAACTACTTAATAAATTATTTTAAAATATACCAAAGTATATAATAGAAAATAAACGCCTTAAACAATATTGGTCACATAAGTAGATATATGTAACAAATTACGTATTTGCCCCGAGATCATACCCCTAACTATTTCAACATCGTCATACTGAGATTTAATGTTTGACATAATTATTATCAACCAACAAGAATCTCTTGGATGATTAACTCTATAGTATCTAATAACTACGAGCACGTACCCCGTGGTTCCCCTAGCAGCCATGAGTTATACACTGTCCAACATTTAAAGAGCGTTACGTACTCAGGTCTCAATAGATGTGTCAATATCCTTTCTCAAAATATCTTGGCTAGAAATATTTAAAACAAAATGTTATTTTATTTTATGAATATGCACGATCACAACTATATGTAGCTTCAATCACATAACATTTTATTTAAGAACTTTCTTATTAATATAATTTAAATTAATTAAATTAATTATATCACAATATAAAATGGTGTATAACAGAAAATAAATATTTTATATATAGAAAATTACATAATTACCCCTACGACATACCATTAAAATTTTCAACGGTTAGAGTATTTTTGTGTACGATTCCATACAATATTGTATATATAGAGTATGCTCGAATCCCATGAATTTAGCCTTAGGTTTAGATATTTATAGACTACTTGTGGCATAAGCGGTAGTCATGTAAGGTATGGGCCTTTAGGTAGATCGATAATGTAGGTAGAAGACATAGTATCTAGATAATGTGGTTATAAGCTCAAGATACGTTGTAGCAAGGATGATATGCTTAATGTTAACCTGCCTTTTAGCAAAGCAAATTTCAACTGGACTTAGAAGATTCAAACGAGGCCAAAACAGCTTGAAAACTTGCAGGCGCACTTAAAAGGAATAGAGAGTTGACCTTAGGAAATTCTATTGAAAAATTAGTAAGTCCTTAATTCACCCCCAAGTTAAGGCCTTAGATCAATCCCTCGAATCAAGGCCTTAGTTCAACCTTGAATTAAGGTCTTAGGTCGAAATAACTTGAAACTTGACATGTACACTTAGAAAAACACAAAGAAGACTTAAAAAAAGTTTGGAGTGAATTGGTACTACCAATTAGATTCACCTCCATATTAAGGACCTTAATTCATCCCAAATTAAGAAGAACATCAAGACAGAATCAGAATGACTTGGAATTTGGCAAGGGCACTTAGAAAAGACAAAAGAAGGACTTAGAAAAATTTCATCATGTTTGGGAAAAGCACCTAAATTCGACCCCGAATTAAGGACCTTAATTCGGCCCCGAGTTAAGGATTTGACTTTGATCGGCCTCGATCTTCTGGCATGAATTCGTACTATTTCCTGGATTTCATTACAATTGGGCCTCTGACTCCATGCTGCCTATTTTTTCTATAAATACCAACATACTGCCACCAAAAAAGGATCCTCTTTCTATTGGATCACCTTCAACACTCTTAGACTTGGAGCTTCCATTGCACTTTCTTTTCTTTTACTGTCCTTAACATTCTTAACTCCATTATAAATCTGGGATCCACTGGATTATGGCCAGATCAGATCTAACTATTTGTAATCTAGAGAGAAATCAACCAACAAAAAAGATTAACGTGGACATAGGCTGAGGATTACTTAGAACCACTATAAATAATTCTATGCATTTTTATCTATTTTCTACGTTTTCTTTTACTTTTATCTGAACTGGTGCTTTCACATGATATTTGAGAGTTGATCCATTTTTTGGGTTAACGTTTTGGTGCTTTCACTGAGAACTGAGAGTCAGGAGCTTGAATCTAAGATTTGAAGAAGATGAAGAGGCCTAATACTAGATATAAAACCAGAGCAAGTCAACCAGAGCCTGAGGCAAGCAGAAAGTGTCCTCAAATCATCATCTACGTGAATAGGGAAGAGATATAATAAGAAGGAGATGCAGGATGGATTAATAACTAGACAATAAGAACTAGTAGATGGATTTTTGTAAAGGATTGGACAACAATGAATAGCCAGAGCAGCTAGAATTCAAAACAAAAGTCCAAAAACCAATGCAGAAGAATCTAAAGATAGAGCAAAGAAAAAGGAAACGCCACCACCATCCCACTTCATTCTGGAATCTCCACCGCGTACACGGTTGTCAAAGTGGTTTTCGGAGTTGGCAGAGAGTATGACAACTTCTGATCCCGGTCTCTTTAACAACCAAACGTTATTATAACACTGCGGTCTTTAAAAATAGTTTATACTTTTTTAAAAAAAAACAGAATATAATTATCCGTTTCAAAACCCACAAAATACGATATCATTTCCTTTTCCAAAACAAACTCATTTTGATATTATTTTTATAAAACCCAAATCAATAATATCATTTTTATTTCAAATATATTTCTTTTCCAAAATCATACTGCTTTAAAATTTATAATATCTGGAAACCAAACATTTGAATTATAACTTTCAAAACATAATAGTTCGAAATTCATAGCTTTAAAACCATAACTTCTAAAACATGAATGATTTGGATATTCAACAATATATAGAATAAAAGGGTTTAATTTTACATTTACTTTGTAAAGTAAATTAATTTCCATGACTTTACAAATATATTTTTTTAGATGAAGTTTAAACCATAAATTTAAATTTCACCTTCAGTTTCCAAAACCACTTCAATTTCAATAAATATCCAATTTGAGTATTAATAAATTTCAAAACTAAGGTTGGAATTTATTCTTCAACAAATTCACTGTTCTATTATTTAGCCTTGAACGTTTGCATGATAAATCCATAATCATTTATATAAAACTCAAATTTCCTATAACTAAATATTTCCTTCAATTTATTTATACTAGAAATATTCCTTTAATTTATCTTGAAATAAAATTTCATTTATAAATATCATACCTTTAAAATTTTCATGCTTAATAAGGTTCTACATCAACTTATAGAGTTTAATTCTTAAATACGCTCAATTCCAATTATTTTTTTTTATTTACCTTCCAATCTAAATTTATTTGAACCATTTAAACTCTATATCCTAAGCCTGTAATTAGTTATATAATATAAATTATCAACTCCATTTCAACTTATTCATTTTATTTAGCAGATTATACATAGCTTAAATTCAAAATTTAACTATATATGTATAATTATATAATAATATTTATATAATATCAAAATTCAATATTTATTAAACCGTATCCTATCCAAACCATAAAAATCATTTCAAAAATAATTATATATATATACCACGGTGCCTGTATATAATTTTCTATCCTATGGTCAAGTGATACGGATATTTATCATTTCAATCCGCAATTTAAAAATAAAAAATGCGGTTGTATATCATTTCAAACCGCAATCCCGAATGAAATGAAAATGCATGATAACTTGCATTTTATACAATATAAAATATATCATCTATTCATCAACATCAGTCATCAACCATTTATTACAATCATCATCCAATTTGAACAAAACATCCATATATAGCATATAGAACGTAACAGATATCAACGAACAGTTTATATTCAAAAATAAATTAATAACTATTTTATTGGAAATTTATATGCAAAAATAAATAAATTTAACTGGCAACTTATATGCAATAGTAATATCAAATAACAATTTAATTTAAATAAATGCAATCTAACTGAGACGATGAGTAAAATATGCCAAACAGTCATAAATGAATTTCTACTCATATCATAAATCAATTTAACAAACATAAGAAATTTAAGAAGTTGTGAGTGGGTTAAAACACTCACCTTTTGAATTTAAATCCAATTTAAACCCAAAAATTTGACTGTCTTATAATTTGTTCAAACTAGCGTCATCAATTCCGGAATTCCAATACGATCCTAACAAAAAAAACCGCACGTAAATTGGAGTTCGTACGCAAGAGTTATGGCGATTAATGCGATTTGAAATAAAAAAAACAAAAAAATGAGAACATACTCACCTAGATTGCCACGTCATCAAGAAAGCATCTTCCTCCAGGCACGCACGCGAGAAGCCAGATATACGACCGAACCATTGGAACCCATATGCAGCTCGTTGACTGACGATATCACCACCTACATGCCGCCGCCGACCTAGGGACCCCCGTCATCTTGAAGCCCATGCCAAGCCGCCTCTATCCCCCAGGTGCCCGCGACCCACATAGCCAATAGAGGCCGCCACCGCCGTTGTTTCTAGGGTTTCGAAACGCTAATCGCGATTTGCCGACGATCCAAGTGTTAACTCCACGAACGAACGCCACGGATCAACTCCCCTCGGTTCCCTCTACAAAACCCAGAAACAATTCGTCGATCCGTCGAGTCTGATTTCGACGTGATGAAGGACCAAGACTTCTTCGATTTTTACTGATCAAACGACAATCCGAAACGAACACCAACGGTGAATTACACTAGTCGAGAGCTTCAACATATTTTTTTTTTGAAATTTTCTTAGAACTTTGAATTTTGACTTTGATTTTGAAATCGTAATTTGATCTAGGGTTTGGTTTGCAGCCATTGGGAAGAGGAGGAGCTGAGAAAATGAACGCACAAACAAATGAGAATAGGCGGGGGCTAGGGTTTAGCAGGGTATTTATAGATAAAGTTGAAAAATAGATGGATCGGGTTGATAGATATACGTGCTACCGCTAACGTGGCCCAAAAAGCCCGTTCTGACCCCGGAACGAAATTGGGTAAACCCATATATCGAAATAGGTGTTTTTAAATATTCTGAACGCCATGGAAAAAGTTTCACGTCCAAATTTCATCGTATGAAGAAGTTATGCTGAAATCAATATTTTCAAATTGATTCCAAATTGATTTCAATTGCGTTTATTTTAAGGCGTTTCAAGTCCGTACGATCAAACGACAAGTCCGATCGCTACGAAACTTGAAACACTATTATAATTCACCGTTACGGATCCGATGAAACTGGTTTCGTCGAAATCCAACTCAGTGGCCAAAATGGCTATTTTCCTATTAATTAAAAAATTAAATAAATAAAATCCAACTTTTTTTTTCAGTTCTAAAATTGACCAATTTTATTACCTTTATATTTCCCAAATATTTACAATGCTTTAAACAAATTTATATGTCACTTAAATGTTGATTCAATCATAAATTTTAGCGTTAAATTCCAATTTCGTTAAATTTAGAAACTATAAATTAAAAATTTCAATAATTCCTTTGAATTAAATTTTCATTCATATTATTCAAATTCATTATTACAAACAGATGAAATAAATATTGGAATCAAAATCCATTATATTAACATTCTCAATTTTCATCTAAATCCTCATTAACGTAATATTTGACATTTAATTCCCATTTAATTGTAATAACCAAATTTTTCTAATTTAAATTTAATTAAATAAACAAATCTTAACTCCCATTCTTTCTATTCAAACAAACGTTATCCTATAAACATATTTAACCTTTGGTTATGTGTTGTTACATTGATCTTCCAATTTCACCTTTATTCGTATTACCTCTTTATTTCCACTTTCTGTGAAATAACTACCTATTTACATTAATTAGAATAAATATTATATTCCTACATGTACTTCTATCGATTAAATGCATTAGTTAAGGTTTTTAAAAATACTTTACGTTCTGTAAACATTTACAACCTTAAATTTACATGCAATTAATTACTTTACATACTTTACGTATTAATTTCTCAATTAACATAATTTGAACTAATTTTCCAATCTATCAATTACTACTTAAAGTAAATTTACGCTTCTAAAATTTTTACATTCACACTTCCGTTACTATATTATAAACTATTAGAGTAACGTTTATTATAAATAACAACATCATAATTACTTAACTTTTAAATGAACTTTAATTCCAATAAATTCATTGACCAATTAATTAGGTAATTATAATAGTTGTTATTCTACTCTTAATTTTATTTCCAAATAACATACTACCTAATTACCTAAATTTATGAACAAATACCGTTATAATGTTTTATTGCATAAATCAATTTAATCCTTTCCTTATCTCTCATATGCAATTACAATTTAAATGTTAGCATTTATCTTCATACTACAGATTTGCATTCACCTATGTTCTATCCAAACAAACATTTAGATTTTATTTCCATTAATTTATTCAATATTGACATCCACTTAATAAAATTTACTTCCATTCATATAGTTGCAATTCAATTCAGTTATTATTTCATTTATACTATTTCCAATTTATTTCTTCCAGTATTAATTACACAATCAAATTTAATTAACAAATTATAATGGTTTCCACTATTTCCTCAATTGGATTTCATTCCAATTGTCAAGAATTTATTTTATTTACCAATGCAACAATAAATTTCTAACATTCGTTCTAATATAAATTATAAGATTTTCATTTCTTTCTACATTAAATCACAAAAATCAATTTAAATCAACAAATTAAATGGTCGAAATTTACGGGTCGTTACAAAAGCAAGGTTGGTCCCAAGTCATGCTCTAAGTCGGATGTCTGGGATGACTACTTAGGAGTATAATAACCTTGAACCGCTTACACGTGGCCCTCATTAATATACTGGTGCTTCGATGTAGACATGCAAGTCCTCATTCTCTAAGAAGTTAGATTTTGCTTCCTTCGAGCTACCAAACTCTAGGGCCATCATTCTTGCTTGAGTTCCCGGGCACGTGTTTCTTCAAGACATGTTATACTTATTCTGCTCACAAGGATCAATAGCCTCTATTATGTAGAGGCACTTTAGGTGCTTATCGATCGCTACCTCAATCTATAAAAGTGAGTGCCAAATGCTTGTCTAAGGAAAGGAGGGTGGGTGGGATCGCAGTCGACTAAAAGGTAAGTCGCCTGGAGATATTGGTTGAAATCCAATTCATGTTATCCGGGATGACTATTTATGAATTATACTTATTTTTAAATTTGAATTTAAATTTTGAAAAATCTATGGGAACCTGTTGATTGATATTTATCACTTTTGTCTCGTCTGGAGAGAAGAGATCGGAGTGCAAGGTGCAAGCCCCCTGCCGGAGAGCAACGATTGTACGAATTTAGATCGCCTTAGAGCTTCCATCCAGAGAGTTGGGCCAAAGTGCATGGTGTAAGTCCCATTGCCGAAGAGCAAGCAAATAGGCTAGTATGGATTTGGATCGCCATAGAGCTACCATCCAGAGAGATGGGGTCGGAGTGCAAAGAGTGAGCTACGTCACCGAAAAGCGAAAATAATGGGCTTCTCTGGTCGCTATAGAGCTACTTCCCAGAGAGGCATGCCGGAGTTTAAGAAGTAAGTCCCCTTATTAGAGAGTGAGTGTATAGGCGCGATTGACCGTTGAGTACCTTTGCCGAAGAGAGAACGGACTCGATAAAGATTCGGAGAGATCGAAACCCTAGATTAGAACACTAAATGATCCAAAGAGATCATCCCCCTTAAATGGAACACTAAATAATTTGGAAAGATCATTTTCTTAACTTAAACGATAAACGATCTGGAGAGATCGCACGTTAAATTAAATGAAAGACGATCTGGAGAGATCAAACCCTATAACGGAAATGAACTTAATAAAAGGATTTGAACACCTTATAATTAGAATAAAACTAATAAATCCAGGATGGACACGCGATGATTTTTATATGTGATGTAATAACTTCGAATGTAATTGGAATGATGACGATGTACAAACTACACTTTGGCAATGTTTAGAGTCCTAGGTTGTAACGGGTTTGGAACGACCCATGATTGATAAGAGAATTCGAAGGAACTAGACGATTCATCAAGATTAAAGTAGTCGGAGCGCTCAACTAATGAAGATTAATTACTGGACCTTGTTCTTGAACAAAGCACACCTTACATTCGAAAGAAGTACTTGAGGGGCAAGTGTTAACTCACTTTTAGCAAAGTATAATTTAACTGGACTTAGAAGATTCAAACGAGGAAAAACAACTTAAAAACTTGGAGGCACACTTAAAAGGACCAGAGAGTTGAGCTTAGGAAATTTGGTTGAAAAATTGGCTAATTCCTTAATTCGGCCTCAAATTAAGGCCTTAGATCAACTCGCGAATTAAGGCCTTCGATCAACCCCGAATTTAGGTCTTAGGCCGAAACGCATTGAAACTTGACATGTATACTTAGAAAAACACAAGGAAGGACTTAGAAACTTTTAAAGTGTGTTTGGCCTCACCAATTATATCCACCTTCGAATTAAGGACCTAAATTCATCCCAAGTTAAGGAGAACTTCGAGATGGAATCAGAATGACCTGGGATTTGGCAAGAGCACTTATAATAGGCAAAAAAAGGTTATGGAAAATTTTCATCATGTTTGGAAAAATCACCTAAATTTGGCTCGGGCTTAAAGAATTTGACATGGATCAGCCTAGGTCATCTGGCATGACTTCACACTATCTTCTGAACTTCTTTGCCATTGGTCCTTTGACTCTATGTTGTTCAATTCCTATATAAATACCAACATACCTGCTACCAGAAAAGGATTTCCTTTCTATCAGATCTCCTTCGACACTTTTAGACTTGAGCTTCCATTACACGTTCTTCACTTCTATTCTCCGAAAATAACATTCTTAACACCATTTTATTCTAGGACCCACTAGATTGTGGCCAGTTTGGATCTAACTAATCGTAATCTAGGGAGAGATCAACTAATAAAAAAAAGTAGACATAGGTCGGAGATTACATCTAATCACTATAAAAACTTATGTGTGCATTGTCTATTTTCTACTTTTCTTTTACTTTTATCTGAATTGTTGCTTTCGTATGATATCTGGGCGTTGATCCATTTTTTGGGTTAACACTCAGGTTTATTTGTCATTGCATCTCATGATAAAAATGGTTGTTGATAGGCTCATTAACATCAACTTGGATGATACGATTTTCAGTAGTGGACAATGCCTTAAAAACATCGTAAGTATTGGTCTTATATAAATGGCTATATTTGGTGGGTTTCGGCCTTCTCGGGATATGTATGGCCCACGAGCCTAGTATGTGACGTTTGGGAAATGGTTGATGTCGTGTTATTTTGTATATGATATTTTTTTCTATAGCTTGACATGATAATAGAAATGTGCTATCTTATTGGATATATACAAAGAAACAGATTGAGGTATGGTTCTATTTGTTGGAATCAGGCCAACATGCAACAGGTTAAATGAGCCAATTTCAAATTTGTTTCCATTTTTAGATATTATTGGACCTAGGAAGCATAAATTAATATAGGTCCAGTCTAAATAATTGTAAATAAAATATTTATTTTATTTAGTGGATATATATAAAGGTTTGATTTATTACATATAACATATAATTTATATGTGTATCAAATACACACATACATGTAAGGTGTACGTGTGACATATGAATGTGCACATGGTTTAATGAACCTATGTATAAGTGTTGAGATTTTCACTACAACGGACGCATTTGACCCTTCACATAATTATTTGATGTCTATAACTAATTAATTATTATATACATTTATATACATACATACATACATACAAACATTCATTTATACATACATATACATACGTACATATACGTACGTACATACATACATATATGTATGTATAATTTTTTATATATAATAGTGTTTATTCAAAAAAATGACCAATTCAATATAATCCAAATTAATATCTAAAATATCTAAAGACAGATTGAAATTAAAAAAGGATCAAGATCTAGTATAAAAATCTATTTTAGATTTAGAATTCAAATTTCATTTTTAATTATAAATTTGTATGTGCGAATATATATATATATATATTAACTTTATAAATTATATCAATATATATATGTAAAGACTGGTTTTTCCATACCCTTTGAATCGACAATAAACCATACAGTCCAACTCAAATTGCACGAATAAGCGGATCATTAAGGGTAGAAGAAAATAAAGACAGAACAGAATCTCACATGAATGGAATAACATATATAATTTCAATAATAGTCTTTACAGCAGAAATTTTTAAAATACAATATCAGAGTCGAATCTATATTCAGCTTAGACAGTTGTAAACCCTCATCCTTACAAATGTTGAAAACAAAAAAACAAGTGCAATAGATGTAGCGGATAATAGAATTCGTCTATGTGATGATGAAGATCTCCAGCTCCCCTTTGGAAACTCCAAGCGTCTTTAAATAAACTTGAAACTACTTGAATCTGAGCCGAGTATTAAAAATATCCTGATCGGGCTTGATAAACCAGCGTAAGTAAGATACTCGAAATTTAAAATGACTATGTTATCAAAACTTTTGAAAAGAAGGGTATCTCATAAGACCACGCCCACACATAAATCAGACGAGTTTTTACTTTATGATAACCAAAACACTTTTACACCAAAATACACTTGATATTATTTTTAATGATATTCTAAAAAAACTTTTCAAATAAACTTATTCAAATAAGGTATCAATACTTGGACCAAGTCTAGGCCAATATATCCAAACTGGGTCAACGGAATATATCGAACGATATATATGATACCAAAGGAGGTAGCTAAAATGTTTGCAATTCATTACAGATATACTCACCTAGATTGTCACGTCATCAAGGAAGCATCTTCTTCCAGGCACGCACGCGAGAAGCCAGATACACGACCGAACCGTTGGAGCCCATATGCAGCTCGTTGACCAAACTTTGACCGATGATATCACCACCTACACGCCGCCGCCGACCTAGGGACCCCCGTCATCTCGAAGCCCATGTCGGGCTGCCTCTATCCCCCAGGTGCGCGCCACCCACATAGCCAATAGAGGCCGCCGCCGCCGCCGTTGTTTCTAGGGTTTCGAAACGTTAATCGCGATTTGCCGACGATCCAAGTGTTAACCCCACGAATGAACGCCATAAATCAACTCCCCTCAGTTCCCTCTACAAAACCCAGAAATAGTTCGTCGATCCGTCGAGTTTGATTTCGACGTGATGAACGGCCGAGACTTCTTCGATTTTTACTGATCAAACGAAAATCCAAAACAAAAAACGAACACCACCAGTGAATTACACTAGTTGAGAGCTTCAACATATATTTTTTTCGGAATTTTCTAAGAACTTTGAAATTTGACTTTGATTTTGAAATTGTAATTTGATCTAGGGTTTGGTTTGCAGCCATTGGAAAGAGGAGGAGCTAAGAAAATGAACGCACAAACAAATAAGAATAGGCGAGGCTAGGGTTTAGCAGGATATTTATAGATAAAGTTGAAAAATAGATGGATCGGGTTGATAGATATACGTGCTACCGCTAACGTGGCCCAAAAAGCCCGTTCTGACCCCGGAACGAAATTGGGTAAACCCATATATCAAAATAGGTGTTTTAAAATATTCTGAATGCGATGCAAAAAGTTTCACGTCCAAATTTCATCGTATGAAAAAGTTATGCTGAAATCAATATTTTCAAATTGATTTCAAATTGATTTCAATTGCGTTTATTTCAAGGCGTTTCAAGTCCGTACGATCAAACGACAAGTCCGATCGCTACAAAACTTGAAACACTATTATAATTCACCGTTACGGATCCGATGAAACTGGTTTCGTCGAAATCCGACTCAGTGGCCAAAATTGCTATTTTCCTATTAATTAAAAAATTAAATAAATAAAATCCAACTTTTTTTCAATTCTAAAATTGACCAATTTTATTACCTTTATATTTCCCAAATATTTACAATGCTTTAAACAAATTTATATGTCACTTAAATGTTGATTCAATCATAAATTTTAGCGTTAAATTCCAATTTTGTTAAATTTAGAAATTATAAATTAAAAATTTCAACAATTCCTTTGAATTAAATTTTCATTCATATTATTCAAATCATTATTACAAACGGATGAAATAAATATTGGAATCAAAATCCATTATATTAACATTCTCAATTTTCATCTAAATCCTCATTAACGTAATATTTAACATTTAATTCCCATTTAATTGCAATAACCAAATTTTTCTAATTTAAATTTAATTAAATAAACAAATCTTAACTCCCATTCTTTCTATTCAAACAAACGTTATCCTATAAACATATTTAACCTTTGGTTATGTGTTGTTACATTGATCTTCCAATTTCACCTTTATTCGTATTACCTCTTTATTTCCACTTTTTGTGAAATAACTACCTATTTACATTAATTAGAATAAATATTATATTCCTACATGTACTTCTATCGATTAAATGCATTAGTTAAGGTTTTTAAAAATACTTTACGTTCTGTAAACATTTACAACCTTAAATTTACATGCAATTAATTACTTTACATACTTTACGTATTAATTTCTCAATTAACATAATTTGAACTAATTTCCCAATCTATCAATTACTACTTAAAGTAAATTTACGCTTCTTAAAATTTTACATTCACACTTCCGTTACTATATTATAAACTATTAGAGTAACGTTTATTATAAATAACAACATCATAATTACTTAACTTTTAAATGAACTTTAATTCCAATAAATTCATTAACCAATTAATTAGGTAATTTATAATAGTTGTTATTCTACTCTTAATTTTATTTCCAAATACGTACTACCTAATTACCTAAATTTATGAAAAAATACCGTTATAATGTTTTATTGCATAAATCAATTTAATCCTTTCCTTATCTCTCATATGCAATTACAACTTAAATGTTAGCATTTATTTCATACTACTGATTTGCATTCACCTATGTTATATCCAAACAAACATTTAGATTTTATTTCCATTAATTTATTCAATATTGACATCCACTTAATAAAATTTACTTCCATTCATATAGTTGCAATTCAATTCAGTTATTATTTCATTTATACTATTTCCAATTTATTTCTTCCAGTATTAATTACACAATCAAATTTAATTAACAAATTATAATGGTTTCCACTATTTCCTCAATTGGATTTCATTCCAATTGTCAAGAATTTATTTTATTTACCAATGCAACATTTAATTTCTAACATTCGTTCTAATATAAATTATAAGATTTTCATTTCTTTCTACATTAAATCACAAAAATCAATTTAAATCAACAAATTAAATGGTCGAAATTTACGGGTCGTTACACTCTCCCCCACTCAAAACTTTTCGTCCCCGAAAAGGAAAAAGAAGGGAAAAGAAGAATTAAGAAATCAATATCTCTTATTCAAAACATTAATTTTTGATAAACAATTAGATTTACAAAATTAGTTACTTTATATAAAATATACAAATTTCTAACCATTAAACCTTTTGTACTCAATATAATAAAGTATGGAAAACATTTTCAAAAATTTTCTAAGTCCAAAATTTTTGGAAAATTTCGGCAGAGTCTCCTTTGTACGGAGAGGCTTAAGAGAAAATATAATATCAAAATATACAATATATAACATATATTTTCAAAATAATATGTATCCCAACTCGGAAAAATAATATAATAGCGCTATAAACCGTAATCCGAAAACGTACCTATTTTTCGAGGAATTTACGCTTATTTTATGGAACCAAAAGCATTAGCAATTGCTTTCATAACATGTATTTCACTTATAAAATCCAAAAGGGTTAACAATTATATAAAATGAAATATTTAACGTTGTTTCAACCATAAGCAAACAAATCAATACAACAACAATCCATTGCAACAAACAACATACACATCTAATACAAATCGACCATTCACTCATATCAAACAAAACAAATAGTTGTTCGGGTTCAAAACATTAAATTGTACAGAATAAAGAATAAACTTCCAAATGCATCATTTACTCAACAGTCTTAGATGAAACTAAATAGATTATTCCTGCATTCAAAAAATTTTAAAGTATCCTTACCCAACAACCATAAACCAAACAACAACAAATCCAAACAAAAATTTAGTTCATTCTTATTAATTTCATTTCATACCTTTGCTGTTTTATTTCTCTTTTTATTCATATATGGTTTATCTTTTTACTTTACATTTATTTCTTACAACTTTTATCTCCATTCATTAATTTAGTGTTTATTACACTTGTTTGCACTTATACTTATATATATAATTCATTTTTCTCTTTTCATTTCATATTGCATAACTTCATTTGTTTATAGTATTCCTGTGCAAATCAATTTCCTCCATATATACTACTTAATTTTATTTATTTTCTTCCATTTATTACTAAAATCCATTTATAATACTTACCTTTCTATTTCAATTAGTAGTCTTTTCAATTACACTTAAGATTATAAAATTACAACATCAAATTCCTATTTATTAAGGAATTTCGTTAATTACTTTCATTACCTCAAAATTTATTAATTGTATAATATCTATTACATTTCTTATTAACATTAGAACTTTTAATTTTTAGTAAGTTATATTTATGCTTTAAGGATGTAATTGAAATTTATACAAGTTTATCTCTCTTCTTTTAAATTAATTTACTGTTCAATAATCATACCCTTTGTTTTGTAGATTACCATTTCAGCTTTCTTGAAATTTCATTTATAATTAAGCATTTAATCCCTTATTTTAATTAAAAGTTCCAATTATTAGTTAACTTCCATTTCACTACCCTAATTGAAACTATTAATTAATGGAAATTTAAGAATTTAATACCGGGTTAAATTTCAAATTATTTTAAAATAATAGATAAATATATTCTTACAACTTATATATATCTCTAATTATATTTAAACAATTCAAAATTTATTTATTTATTTCAAAAATGAATCTGCAGTAAAACTACTACAGTGGCCTTCCCCCTTCGAAACTCGAAAATGGAAGGCGATGTTGCGGCCGCCATCACCGAAATTATTTTCCAGCGACAGAGAGGAAACTACAAAACTTATTTCTTTCCAGAATCTCTTTAAAACCATACTTTCAAATTATATTGAAATATTTATATCAGAAAATATTTCTAAATACTATTATTATATTTTCAAAATCCTTTGAAAGCAAATTTTCAAAATCCCGGATTTAAGTTCTAAAATTTCCAAATTTCATTAATTTTATTTTAAATCTTATTTTACCTATTATTTATAAATTTTATTCCTAACAAACAATATATTGCAACCAAATATAAATTTTATAAAATTTATTATATATATAGGAAATATAATAGACAAAATTATTTCATTCACCTATATTAAAAACAAATATTATGTCGGTCTGTCCTACTAAGTGTTTAGAAATCCTTATTGATGACATAGCCCCATGCATCAACCAGAATCTATAAATACGAAACGGAACAAATTAACACAATATCAAAACCTTTTAATAACACTAACAAATACGCTCTCTCATATATATACGCTCAGCGACTCCCATAGGGTGTTACTACCCTATTAATAAAGAGTCAGACACCACAAAGCTAAGGTTTAGCGCTAAACCTCGCTCTGATACCAGATGTAACGTCCCGTCTTTTCGCACGCCAAATCGACACACGTGCCAATTTAAACCATACGGAAGGGCGTATTGTTATGGGGTAAATAAGAAAAACAGAGAAGAAATAAAATAAAACAGAATCTCACAACGGAAGGATAAAATATAATAATCAATATACAGTTCATAAAACTGTTTACAAAACAATTGATTCTTCTTTATACAATAATTATAAGAGTTCACATACCAATAAATATCAATGCAGCGGAATTAAATAGTGTAGTGGAATAATAGTAGATGATAGTAATACAAATCTTCGTCTTCGTCCTCCAGAGCTAAAACTTCAAATCCTGAAACGCTCGGACTGACCCGAGCGAATTGAAAAGACAAAACACTCGAGTCAGAACTAAAAGATCTTATGTAAGTTAAATTAATAGAAATAAATATGAGTGCAGTAACTCAAGAGATGCTCGAGATTTACATCTCCTAAGGATTCGTTAAACTATTTACTATGTAGTATATTTCGCTACTATAATAGTGTCTATTTGTAAAATACTTTTAAATAGCGTTAAGGAGTTACCCAATCTCCCCCTTAACAAAATAATAGTCCCAGTAGTCCATCCAATATCATAGTCTCTCCTGATCGGGAAGCCACCAGAGGATACCACACGGGCTACGAGAGAAATCCAAACTCGTACAATGCGCGATAGGGTAGGTGACACAGCAAAACTAGGCAATGCCAGGGTAGATATACCAATTACGCATCCGGGCTGGTGGTAACGCGTAGCTGCTACTACCTCTCACCTCGGACAAACTCCCCTAAAATCAAAGAAATCAAAAGTGGCCACCGAAACAATCCAAAGTCAGAGTATAATATCGAAGAGGAGTATCCGATCAGAGGAATGACCTCATTGGCCCGAGAATCGCTCATGTTTTAGCTACCTTATGCCAACTCACGGGAGTTGGGTCCACGTATTTACCTCAGAGGAAAGACCACCACCATCCTACTTCATTCTGGAACCTCCACCGCGTACACGGTTATCAAAGTGGTTTTCGGAGTTGGCAGAGAGTATGACAACTTCCAATCCCGGTCTCTTAAGCAACCAAACGTTATTATAACACCGCGGTCTTTAAAAATAGTTTATAATTTTTTTTAAAAAAAAACCAGAATATAATTATCCGTTTCAAAACCCATAAATACGATATCATTTCCTTTTCCAAAACAAACTCATTTTGATATTATTTTTATAAAACCCAAATCAATAATATCATTTTTATTTCAAATATATTTCTTTCCTAAAATCATACTACTTTAAAATTTATAATATCTGGAAACCAAACATTTGAATTATAACTTTCAAAACATAATACTTCGAAATTCATAGCTTTAAAACCATAACTTCTAAAACATGAATGATTTGGATATTCAACAGTATATAGAATAAAATGGTTTAATTTTAAATTTGTTTTGTAAAGTAAATTAATTTCCATGACTTTACACGTATTTTTTTTAGATGAAGTCTAAACCATAAATTTAAATTTCACCTTCAGTTTCCAAAACCACTTCAATTTCAATATATATCCAGTTTGAGTATTAATAAATTTCAAAACTAAGGTTGGAATTTATTCTTCAACAAATTCACTGTTCTATTATTTAGTCTTGAACATTTGCATGATAAATCCATAATCATTTATATAAAACTCAAATTTCCTATAACTAAATATTTCCTTCAATTTATTTATACTAGAAATATTCCTTTGATTTATC
Source organism: Allium cepa (assembly GCA_030765085.1). Classification (NCBI taxonomy): domain Eukaryota; kingdom Viridiplantae; phylum Streptophyta; class Magnoliopsida; order Asparagales; family Amaryllidaceae; genus Allium; species Allium cepa. The sequence goes on along the minus strand of CM060934.1, from coordinate 524,264,049 downwards.
TTGAAATAAAATTTCATTTATAAATATCATACCTTTAAAATTTTCAAGCTTAATAAGGTTCTACATCAACTTATAGAGTTTAATTCTTAATACGCTCAATTCCAATTAATTTTTTTATTTACCTTCTAATCTAAATTTATTTGAATCATTTAAACTCTATATCCTAAGCCTGTACTTAATTATATAATATAAATTATCAACTCCATTTCAACTTATTCATTTTATTTAGCAGATTATACATAGCTTAAATTCAAAATTTAACTATATATGTATAATCATAAAATAATATTTATATAATATCAAAATTTAATATTTATTAAACTGTATCCTATCCAAACCATAAAAATCATTTCAAAAGTAATTTTATATATATACCGCGGTGCCTATATATAATTTTCTATCCTATGGTCAAGTGATACGAATATTTATCATTTCAATCCGCAATTTAAAAATAAAAAAATGCGGTTGTATATCATTTCAAACTGCAATCCCGAATGAAATGAAAATGCATAATAACTTGCAGTTATACAATATAAAATATATCATCTATTCATCAACATCAATCATCAACCATTTATTACAATCATCATCCAATTTGAACAAAACATCCATATATAGCATATAAAATGTAATAGATGTCAACGAACAGTTTATATTCAAAAATAAATTAATAATTGTTTAATTGGAAATTTATATGCAAAAATAAATAAATTTAACTGGCAATTTATATGCAATAGTAAAGTCAAATAACAATTTAATTTAAATAAATGCAATCTAACTGAGATGATGAGTAAAATATGCCAAACAGTCATAAATGAATTTCTACTCATATCATAAATCAATTTAATAAACATAAGAAATTTTAGAAGTTGTGAGTGGGTTAAAACACTCACCTTTTCAATTTAAATTGAATTTAAATCCAATTTAAATTGAATTTAAATCCAATTTAAACCCAAAAATTTGACCATCTCAGAATTTTTCCAAACTTGCGTCATCAATTGTGAAATTCCAATACGATCCTAACAAAAAAAATCGCACGTAAATCGGAGTTCGTACGCAAGAGTTATGGCGATTAATGCGATTTGAAATAAAAAAAACAAAAAAAGAGAACATACTCACCTAGATTGTCACGTCATCAAGGAAGCATCTTCTTCTAGGCACGCACGCGAGAAGCCAGATACACGACCGAACCGTTGGAGCCCATATGCAGCTCGTTGACCAAACTTTGACCGATGATATCACCACCTACACGCCGCCGCCGACCTAGGGACCCCCGTCATCTCGAAGCCCATGTCGGGCTGCCTCTATCCCCCAGGTGCGCGCCACCCACATAGCCAATAGAGGTCGCCGCCGCCGCCGTTGTTTCTAGGGTTTCGAAACGCTAATCGTGATTTGTCGACGATCCAAGTGTTAACTCCACGAATGAACGCCATAAATCAACTCCCCTTAGTTCCCTCTACAAAACCCAGAAACAGTTCGTCGATCCGTCGAGTTTGATTTCGACGTGATGAACGGCCGAGACTTCTTCGATTTTTACTGATCAAACGAAAATCCAAAACAAAAAACGAACAAAACCGGTGAATTACACTAGTCGAGAGCTTCAACATATATTTTTTTGGGAATTTTCTAAGAACTTTGAAATTTGACTTTGATTTTGAAATTGTAATTTGATCTAGGGTTTGGTTTGCAACCATTGGAAAGAGGAGGAGCTGAGAAAATGAACGCACAAACAAATAAGAATAGGCGAGGCTAGGGTTTAGCAGGATATTTATAGATAAAGTTGAAAAATAGATGGATCGGGTTGATAGATATACGTGCTACCGCTAACGTGGCCCAAAAAGCCCGTTCTGACCCCGGAACGAAATTGGGTAAACCCATATATCGAAATAGGTGTTTTAAAATATTCTGAATGCGATGCAAAAAGTTTCACGTCCAAATTTCATCGTATGAAAAAGTTATGCTGAAATCAATATTTTCAAATTGATTTCAAATTGATTTCAATTGCGTTTATTTCAAGGCGTTTCAAGTCCGTACGATCAAACGACAAGTCCGATCGCTACAAAACTTGAAACACTATTATAATTCACCGTTACGGATCCGATGAAACTGGTTTCGTCGAAATCCGACTCAGTGGCCAAAATGGCTATTTTCCTATTAATTAAAAAATTAAATAAATAAAATCCAACTTTTTTTCAATTCTAAAATTGACCAATTTTATTACCTTTATATTTCCCAAATATTTACAATGCTCTAAACAAATTTATATGTCACTTAAATGTTGATTCAATCATAAATTTTAGCGTTAAATTCCAATTTCGTTAAATTTAGAAATTATAAATTAAAAATTTCAACAATTCCTTTGAATTAAATTTTCATTCATATTATTCAAATCATTATTACAAACAGATGAAATAAATATTGGAATCAAAATCCATTATATTAACATTCTCAATTTTCATCTAAATCCTCATTAACGTAATATTTAACATTTAATTCCCATTTAATTGCAATAACCAAATTTTTCTAATTTAAATTTAATTAAATAAATAAATCTTAACTCCCATTCTTTCTATTCAAACAAACGTTATCCTATAAACATATTTAACCTTTGGTTATGTGTTGTTACATTGATCTTCCAATTTCACCTTTATTCGTATTACCTCTTTATTTCCACTTTTTGTGAAATAACTACCTATTTACATTAATTAGAATAAATATTATATTCCTACATGTACTTCTATCGATTAAATGCATTAGTTAAGGTTTTTAAAAATACTTTACGTTCTGTAAACATTTACAACCTTAAATTTACATGCAATTAATTACTTTACATACTTTACGTATTAATTTCTCAATTAACATAATTTGAACTAATTTTCCAATCTATCAATTACTACTTAAAGTAAATTTACGCTTCTAAAAATTTTACATTCACACTTCCGTTACTATATTATAAACTATTAGAGTAACGTTTATTATAAATAACAACATCATAATTACTTAACTTTTAAATGAACTTTAATTCCAATAAATTCATTGACCAATTAATTAGGTAATTTATAATAGTTGTTATTCTACTCTTAATTTTATTTCCAAATACGTACTACCTAATTACCTAAATTTATGAAAAAATACCGTTATAATGTTTTATTGCATAAATCAATTTAATCCTTTCCTTATCTCTCATATGAAATTACAATTTAAATGTTAGCATTTATTTCATACTACCGATTTGCATTCACCTATGTTCTATCCAAACAAACATTTAGATTTTATTTCCATTAATTTATTCAATATTGACATCCACTTAATAAAATTTACTTCCATTCATATAGTTGCAATTCAATTCTGTTATTATTTCATTTATACTATTTCCAATTTATTTCTTCCAGTATTAATTACACAATCAAATTTAATTAACAAATTATAATGGTTTCCACTATTTCCTCAATTGGATTTCATTCCAATTGTCAAGAATTTAATTTATTTACCAATGCAACAATAAATTTCTAACATTCGTTCTAATATAAATTATAAGATTTTCATTTCTTTCTACATTAAATCACAAAAATCAATTTAAATCAACAAATTAAATGGTCGAAATTTACGGATCGTTACAAAAGCAAGGTTGGTCCCAAGTCATGCTCTAAGTCGGATGTCTGGGATGACTACTTAGGAGTATAATAACCTTGAACCGCTTACACGTGGCCCTCATTAATATACTGGTGCTTCGATGTAGACATGCAAGTCCTCATTCTCTAAGAAGTTAGATTTTGCTTCCTTCGAGCTACCAAACTCTAGGGCCATCATTCTTGCTTGACTTCCCGGGCACGTGTTTCTTCAAGACATGTTATACTTATTCTGCTCACAAGGATCAATAGCCTCTATTATGTAGAGGCACTTTAGGTGCTTATCGATCGCTACCTCAATCTATAAAAGTGAGTGCCAAATGCTTGTCTAAGGAAAGGAGGGTGGGTGGGATCGCAGTCGACTAAAAGGTAAGTCGCCTGGAGATATTGGTTGAAATCCAATTCATGTTATCCGGGATGACTATTTATGAATTATACTTATTTTTAAATTTGAATTTAAATTTTGAAAAATCTATGGGAACCTATTGATTGATATTTATCACTTTTGTCTCGTCTGGAGAGAAAAGATCGGAGTGCAAGGTGCAAGCCCCCTGCCGGAGAGCAACGATTGTACGAATTTAGATCGCCTTAGAGCTTCCATCCAGAGAGTTGGGCCAAAGTGCATGGTGTAAGTCCCATTGCCGAAGAGCAAGCAAATAGGCTAGTATGGATTTGGATCGCCATAGAGCTACCATCCAGAGAGATGGGGTCGGAGTGCAAAGAGTGAGCTACGTCACCGAAAAGCGAAAATAATGGGCTTCTCTGGTCGCTATAGAGCTACTTCCCAGAGAGGCATGCCAGAGTTTAAGAAGTAAGTCCCCTTATTAGAGAGTGAGTGGATAGGCGTGATTGATCGTTGAGTACCTTTGCCGAAGAGAGAACGGACTCGATAAAGATTCGGAGAGATCGAAACCCTAGATTAGAACACTAAATGATCCAAAGAGATCATCCCCCTTAAATGGAACACTAAATAATTTGGAAAGATCATTTTCTTAACTTAAACGATAAACGATCTGGAGAGATCGCACGTTAAATTAAATGAAAGACGATCTGGAGAGATCAAACCCTATAACGGAAATGAACTTAATAAAAGGATTTGAACACCTTATAATTAGAATAAAACTAATAAATCCAGGATGGACACGCGATGATTTTTATATGTGATGTAATAACTTCGAATGTAATTGGAATGATGACGATGTACAAACTACACTTTGGCAATGTTTAGAGTCCTAGGTTGTAACGGGTTTGGAACGACCCATGATTGATAAGAGAATTCGAAGGAACTAGACGATTCATCAAGATTAAAGTAGTGGAGCGCTCAACTAATGAAGATTAATTACTGGACCTTGTTCTTGAACAAAGCACACCTTACATTCGAAAGAAGTACTTGAGGGGAAAGTGTTAACTCACTTTTAGCAAAGTATAATTTAACTAGACTTAGAAGATTCAAACGAGGAAAAACAACTTAAAAACTTGGAGGCACACTTAAAAGGACCAGAGAGTTGAGCTTAGGAAATTTGGTTGAAAAATTGGCTAATTCCTTAATTCGGCCTCAAATTAAGGCCTTAGATCAACTCGCGAATTAAGGCCTTCGATCAACCCCGAATTTAGTTCTTAGGCCGAAACGCATTGAAACTTGACATGTATACTTAGAAAAACACAAGGAAGGACTTAGAAACTTTTAAAGTGTGTTTAGCCTCACCAATTATATCCACCTTCGAATTAAGGACCTAAATTCATCCCAAGTTAAGGAGAACTTCGAGATGGAATCAGAATGACCTGGGATTTGGCAAGAGCACTTATAATAGGCAAAAAAAGGTTATGGAAAATTTTCATCATGTTTGGAAAAATCACCTAAATTTGGCTCGGGCTTAAAGAATTTGACATGGATCAGCCTAGGTCATCTGGCATGACTTCACACTATCTTCTGAACTTCTTTGCAATTGGTCCTTTGACTCTATGTTGTTCAATTCCTATATAAATACCAACATACCTGCTACCAGAAAAGGATTTCCTTTCTATCAGATCTCCTTCAACACTTTTAGACTTGAGCTTCCATTACACGTTCTTCACTTCTATTCTCCGAAAATAACATTCTTAACACCATTTTATTCTAGGACCCACTAGATTGTGGCCAGTTTGGATCTAACTAATCGTAATCTAGGGAGAGATCAACTAATAAAAAAGATTAAAGTAGACATAGGTCGGAGATTACATCTAATCACTATAAAAACTTATGTGTGCATTGTCTATTTTCTACTTTTCTTTTACTTTTATCTGAATTGTTGCTTTCGTATGATATCTGGGTGTTGATCCATTTTTTGGGTTAACACTCAGGTTTATTTGTCATTGCATCTCATGATAAAAATGGTTGTTGATAGGCTCATTAACATCAACTTGGATGAGACGATTTTCGGTAGTGGACAATGCCTTAAAAACATCGTAAGTATTGGTCTTATATAAATGGCTATATTTGGTGGGTTTCGGCCTTCTCGGGATATGTATGGCCCGCGAGCCTAGTATGTGACGTTTGGGAAATGGTTGATGTCGTGTTATTTTGTATATGATATTTTTTTCTATAGCTTGACATGATAATAGAAATGTGCTATCTTATTGGATATATACAAAGAAACAGATTGAGGTATGGTTCTATTTGTTGGAATCAGGCCAACATGCAACAGGTTAAATGAGCCAATTTCAAATTTGTTTCCATTTTTAGATATTATTGGACCTAGGAAGCATAAATTAATATAGGTCCAGTCTAAATAATTGTAAATAAAATATTTATTTTATTTAGTGGATATATATAAAGGTTTGATTTATTACATATAACGTATAATTTATATGTGTATCAAATACACACATACATGTAAGGTGTACGTGTGACATATGGATGTGCACATGGTTTAATGAACCTATGTATAAGTGTTGAGATTTACACTACAACGGACACGTTTGACCCTTCACATAATTATTTGATGTCTATAACTAATTTATTATTATATACATTTATATACATACATACATACATACAAACATTCATTTATACATACATATACATACGTACATATACGTACGTACATACATACATATATGTATGTATAATTTTTTATATATAATAGTGTTTATTCAAAAAAATGACCAATTCAATATAATTCAAATTAATGTCTAAAATATCTAAAGACAGATTGAAATTAAAAAAGGATCAAGATCTAGTATAAAAATCTATTTTAGATTTAGAATTCAAATTTCATTTTTAATTATAAATTTGTATGTGCGAATATATATATATATATATATATATATATATATATATATATATATTAACTTTATAAATTATATCAATATATATCTATATGTAAAGACTGGTTTTTCCATACCCTTTGAATCGACAATAAACCATACAGTCCAACTCAAATTGCACGAATAAGCGGATCATTAAGGGTAGAAGAAAATAAAGACAGAACAGAATCTCACAGGAATGGAATAACATATATAATTTCAATAATAATCTTTACAGCAGAAATTTTTAAAATACAATATCAGAGTCGAATCTATATTTAGCTTAGACAGTTGTAAACCCTCATCCTTACAAATGTTGAAAACAAAAAAACAAGTGCAATAGATGTAGCGGATAATAGAATTCGTCTATGTGATGATGAAGATCTCCAGCTCCCCTTTGGAAACTCCAAGCGTCTTTAAATAAACTTGAAACTACTTGAATCTGAGCGGAGTATTAAAAATATCCTGATCGGGCTTGATAAACCAGCGTAAGTAAGATACTCGAAATTTAAAATGACTATGTTATCAAAACTTTTGAAAAGAAGGGTATCTCATAAGACCACGCCCACACATAAATCAGACGAGTTTTTACTTTATGATAACCAAAACACTTTTACACCAAAATACACTTGATATTATTTTTAATGATATTCTAAAAAAACTTTTCAAATAAACTTATTCAAATAAGGTATCAATACTTGGACCAAGTCTAGGCCAATATATCCAAACTGGGTCAACGGAATATATCGAACGATATATATGATACCAAAGGAGGTAGCTAAAATGTTTGCAATTCATTACAGATATTTTAAGAATACAATCAAAACCGTAAAACCTGTATTGGAGTTGGATTTTCCAACATGTTAGGGAACCTCGATAACCATGCATAGTAACCGCAATCTGGTGGTTTTTTATGCAAGGACTCACACACCACTATTCCTCGTATTTCCACACTTCTTGATATTCCGTGGCTTCTCATGCAAGGACTCGCACGCCACTATACCATATAATGAGGGTCTCGTCTGGACACCTTGGTGACCTAAATCATACATTGCCAGTCATCTTGTGGAATCATACACCACCCTCATTATACTCAGCCTGAAATATGTAACACAGTTCCCCTATCATTTCCGAGATGTGAGGCTTGGGAATGAGGTTACGTTCAACTTAGACAAAGTTCACGCTTTTCATACAAAACCACGCTTTGATCATAACAGGTTCCACTTGAATGCCATATTGTCATTCCATTTCACATGAATAATTTCTAAAAAAGTATCCTGAGCTCGTATGTCTCAAAAAAGGGTATTAAGCTAAAAGAGGTTGCCTTCTCCGCTCCCGACTGATCTAGTTTATAGAAACCACTCAAATGTGATTTAGAATACAATGTCAGACAAACATCCATAAAAGTTCGTTCTAGGACTGAACGAAACTGTAGGCACTCTCCTACTACCGCTAGCAGCAAGTAGTCCTTGCAATCTGAAAAATCTCCATAATGAGGAGACCACTATTATAACTAACTTTATAATGGGAGCGACCCAGAGCATGTCATCAAGTAGTCCTCATGTTATGAAGATCATCGGTCTTCAATAATCATCATCTTCAACATGTCTTCACTTTCGAACATATACATTAGTTCGAAGTGGTTTTTGGATAAGGATCGCCCAAATCCGACCCCGGTTCCTTCGAAGCCAATCATCGCTTTAAAAGATGTTAAGTTCATATGTGGATATCATTCATCAATTGATTACTTCGTCTTTTATTTAAATCAAATATCTTTCTTGGATATATTCTTTTCAATTTATTCCATTTTCTTTTCAAGAGTATATAGAATCATTAAGCCTCATTTATTTAGTTATTTGATTTATTAAACCTCTTTAGAACTTGGAATAATTCTAAATCGTTTTATCTTTTACTTAGGAAAACCTTTCCAACTCATCATTAAACCTCAATCAAAGATTTTTTATATTCAAGTTATAACTTTTTACTTAGGGAAAATATTCCCAAATCATTCATTAAATCTTAATCAAAGATTTCTTTCTTAACTTCAAATCATATTTTAGCAAATCGAAGATTTTCATAATAGAGTACTACCACCACCTTAGATATGGTAAATTTGACCTCTAAGGACTAATGGCAAGTAATCTTACACCATGAAGATCTTTGTCTTCAATGATCTTGATGTTCAATATTTTTTATTTCGAAAATTAATTTAAAGGGATTTTCGGATAGGAATCACCCAAATTCGTTCCTGGTTCCTTCATACTAATCATCTATTTAAAATGATTATTGTAAGTTATCTATGCATTTCCTTTTATCAAATATCTTCGATAGATATAAATCTTTATAAGATATTCTTCTATTAAATACGGAATCATTATAGACTTCCTTTGAAATTTATCGAATCATGTGATTTACTTAAATCCTTTTGAACTTGGAATAATTCCATTTTATTTCGTCTTTTATTTAGGAAAACTTTAATATAAATTTTAGAGTATCCGAGCTTTCCCTTCGATCTATTCTACCCCTCGTCCAAAAGAGAAAACAAAGGCCAGGTAAGTTTAGAGCATTGGTTGCTCCGTTTCTAACCTTAGTTACACACCTTGTTTTACCGTTTAGCTCTCACAGGCGAGAAAAATATACTAGCCGTTTCTGCACACTCAGTTATTAATCTTCATTTTAGAAATGAATTATTAAACTTCTAAATCATCATTTAAATCACTTAATTATTCTTTTAAAAATATTTCTAAAAGATTTGAAAAGGCACTGTTAAGTTTAAATCCTAATTCATAAGTTATTAAAAGCGTTGCAAAAAGTGTTGCAAAAAGCTATATTCTTCAAAATAACTTTTGCATCATTTAGAAATCCATCCTTTCAACTTAAATATCTTTTAAAATATTTTAAATATTTTTAGAATTTATTTCATATTTTTAAAACATTTAAAAATATCATTTTTAAAGAATTCCCTTTTTGGATTCCGAACTGCTAAACCGCGATGTTTTTAGAAAATTATTTTGGACATATTTCAAACTCTACTTAATGAAATCTTGATTTTCTTTCTTCTTTGGAAAACTATTATCATTATGGACCAAATAATTTTTATTTCGAAGAAATCGGACTTATAAATCATTCTCTACATTAATTTGAAGTTACGGGTCGAAATTTACGAACAGCTGCTACGCAACGAGCTCGATTTTGACCAATTTTGTGAATTGCTTCGGGACTTGTCCAAAACACTTCAAACTTGTTTTAAACCTTATTTAAATTATTTTAACTTATTTAAAACAATATTTTCATCATTTCAAACTCATTTTTCATTTCATTTTATATTATAATATTTATTATTATAATATTTATTATTATAATGTCATTTTCAATCTTTTTAGATATTTTGAAATCATTAAGAGGTTAAATAATTTCCATACACGCATTTATATGGATTTAATTTCCATTGAATTAACTATACTTACTAACCATTTCTTTTATCATTTATCAAACCAAGTTATCAACCACATAAATAATCATATAATCAACCAATTTTGCATCCAAGTTATCAAACATTCAAACAATTTATTCAAGGGTTTTAATGGACATATTAAAATAGTTATAAGGATGATTTAACTTTAAATAAACATTGAGTACCCACCTTTAACCAAATCGTTTAACTTTCTACCAATATTCATTTAATCCAACACTCTACTAAATCATCTTACCTTCACCAAACCATCACCTAAACAACTCCACCTCACTTCCTAGTGCTCGATCATCTCTTCACTGCCACTTGCTCTCGACCATAAGTCTTTCCGTCTTCTTTTCTCTTGGTCAAACCTTCCAACAACATCAATAAGGCTCGGCCTCCCCTTGATCCTCCTCTTCCTCCATCATTTCTTCACGTCTTAGCTACTAAACCATGTTTTGATAATATTCTAAAGTCTTTGGTAAAGTTTGGTTGAATTTTGACTTTGTTTGATACGTTTTTGAAAAAGTTAGTAAGGAAATGGAAGATAAGAAGCCATTAAAGAAGTGAAGAAAAACTCGAAAAATGAAGAATAAGTGTAAAAGAAAGTAAAGAAGTGGGATGGTATTTATAGATAACAGTTTGGGATAAAACATTATTATGTAAAATGACCAAAATACTCTTTACTTACTTTTTAAGCAACCTTATTTTTTCAACACTTAACAGCACAATTCAAATCATTACTTTGTGTCATTTTCACTTAAGTATTTCATAAAAAATATAATAATTATGTTTGTTTGATTTGATGTTTACGTTTTGACCTTTATAACACTTTTTGTCTTTTTATGCTTACTTTTTGTTAATTACATTCTAGAATTTTCTAAGTATGTCTAGTAAAAGTAAACTTGATCAGTGAATTAATTAATATTTATACTATTTGAATATAGACTTCTATGTAAGAAAATAAAGTTGCGTCAACGTTGCGATAACTTTTAATCGAGAAAACATTAATTTTCGATAAAATGTTTTACGGTCACATTTTGACATTTTAGTTGAACTATTTATTTATGTAAACCAAATTTAAAATAAATTATTTCTATTTAAAAATATAAACACTCATAAATAAATTAAAATAATTTATTTTAATAATTGAAACTAACTTTTATGAACTCAGCATTTTGTCACTTTTGTCGATATAGGCAAATGTTAGTATTTTTGTATATACTTCTCTTTCCAAATTCTATCTAATTTTATTTGAATCATATAGCATTACCTATTTTATATTTAAAATCGCTTTAAGCATTATATTTTAAATTGGTCAAATTCTGCGTCGTTACAATATAAAAAACTTTAAATATTTTGATAAATTATTAAAATGCATATAAAATTATATATATATATATTCATTTTTTCTTTTTGCCCAAATCCTTTTTGGAAAAATCAAATTTTTTATATTTTAAATCTGTGCGGATATGTAACGACCCGGAATTTCACCACATTAAATTTTGAATATTTAATTAACTTTGAATATTCGAATAATAAGTTTTATAATTAAAATAAAAAACTTATATATAATAAATGTTGAAGATGAAATATTGTTCAAAATTAATTTACAAAATATTTAGTTCGAAGAAAAATCGAAAACGAGATAGGAAACTGTTTTTCGTATTTTCGACTTTACATCTTCTAAAAGTTGTCTGAAACATTGTTATCATTTTACAATACATAAACATTCATAAAAAAATTAGGATTTAGAAATGATAATAAATATTTATTTATAATTTAAGAATATACACAAAAAAGGTGATGTGACAATTTCCTATGTTTAAATTACAACAAAAAAGCAAATGTCACATCAAATGAAACATGTTTAGACATGATTTGGTATTTTGGCTACTTGAGTTTTAAATACATATTGGTAAAGGGAAGACAAGCATTATGACGTAGCAGCCATAGATAGGAGGGTATAAGTGGAATTAGCCACTTTACATGAGAGTATAAATAGCAACTTCATGCTCTCATTTTCATTTTCTTTCCAAATTTTACCTCCTATTCTCACAGCCATGACTCCTTTAAAAATACTCCAAATAAAGAAAAATATTTTTTTCAAATTCAAGAGAATCGAGCTGGCTAAAAAATTTATTTAGACAATTTCTTCAATTTCTGAAAGTTATTGGGAGCAAAATTCATTTCTTTACAAAACATTTTCAGACCTAGAATTTCAAGTCCAAAAATGGTCCTTCTTTTGACCATATCTTCTTTAAAACTAATCCAAATTGAGTTATTATTTTCTTAAAATTGTATAGAAAATAAATTTATAACACTTTGCTCTTGTCACTTTTTTAAAATCCGAATGTAAATAGTCGAAAAACTAGTTGTAATATGACCTATTTTCGGGTTCATTTTTGAGAGTTTGATGATTATCCAAAGTCACTCCACCTTACCAAAACAAGTTTCACTTCCTTTTTCTTTCAAGGCCGATCCTAGTGTATTAAGGGTCCAAGACCATATTTTTCTTAGGAATGGAAGTGCTAGTTCATACCCTAAGTTAACTAGAGTTTTGATAGCTTTCAATGAGTAAAATTCTTAAGTTTTTCGGGAAATATTCTATTTTAGTTACATTGTGATATATATTGCTTACTTGGTTTGGATATGATACGAATTTGTTCATGTTTAATTTGGAAATGTATATGTATGATGGATGCAAAGATGTTAAGTAAATGTTAGTTAGCAAACTAGTTAGTAAGTAAAATTTTACCTTCAAAAACCGAAGCTTTAAAACTATAATTCATGTTCATATTTTTTGCCTATGAATGCATGTTGTATGTATGCTTAATCCATTGCTATGTGATGTTTGGTTGTGTTGATAATATTATAAACTCATTTGCCGAACTTCCCGTATATCGATAGTCGTTGTATTAGCACTTTCGGAAAATCACTTCTTAACAAACCATTCGGTTTCATCTTCATGCTTGGAATTGTTTCACAAGTAAGCAAGATTTTGATTAATGATGTTTTCAAAAATAATTATTTTAATAATGATTATTTACTTTAATTAATTATTTAAATAATAAGGATTAAGGTTAACCAATTAACTTATTAATGATGTGTTTTAAATTTAACTAATTACTTAGTTAATGATGTTTTAAATTTAGTTAATCATTTTATTTAATGATGTTTAAGGCTAATTAATCTTTTGAAAATTATGGATTAAAGTTAATTAATCAATTAATTAATAATGTTTTTAAAATTAAGTAATCTTCTAAATTAATGAATTTTAAAAGGAAATCAACTAGTTTTAACTTTAATTAATCTTTCCTTAGCGATGGTTTAAATTGATTAATCATTTTTGAACAATGATATTTAATTATTAATTAATTAATTTAATAAATTATATTTAAATATTAATAATTAATTGAATTAATGATGTTTTGAAGGTGATTTACCCATTTTAGTTAAAGGTTAATGGAGTTAATTAACCAACTTAATTAATGAAATTTCAAAGTGAATTTATCAAGAAACAAGGATGTTTTTGAATTTTTTATTGATTTTAAATTATTTTTTAATTTAATTAATTATATTTTACTAATTATAAGGTTTAAAAGTGGCTTATTTTTTTATTCAAAGTCATTTGAAATTCAATAATTAAATTGTTTGATGAAGTTTAAATTTACTTAATCAACGTAATAAGGATGTTTGAAGTTATTAAATCCTTATTATAATGATGTTTTAAATTAGTGAACTCTTTTAATAAAGTGTTTTAAAGATAATACTTGTAATGTGAATCCCAAGCACGATTCTTTTCTTTTAAAAGAAAAGGTTTGATTCGTTTATGGAGATGGGCTAATTTTCGTAAGGCAATTCACTTATATGGGAACGATTTATTTGTATACTTAGCACTAGACGTCGAAGAAGTAGACTCGTCGCTATTTCGAAAGTTAAGTGGTGATAAGTGCACAAGACTTAATTTACATATACAGTCGTTTTATATACTCGATAGTTGGTTTCCCAATTATCAGTTACCTCAGCCTTCTTTGTATTTCGTCATTCTAAGACGATGAGTTGTTCACTTGAGCTTTGTTATATTTTGTCGGAAATGACTAAACCCAAAGAGAGATTGAAAGCCAAGCTATGTGGGATTGCACCCATTAGGGTATTTTCACATCCACTCTAGATTGGAATTGGTTTTTGAACATATAGATGTGAAATACTCGAATTTTCGGTACCGTTGGCGGGGTCTGGCTTGGACGTGTCCGAGAGCCATCGGAGTTCTCAAGTATATTTATAGAGGTATACTTTCGGTATGAGGGGAGCACCCTCCAAGTCATTGTTGGAAATTTTCACTTTCTTATTTGATTCAAACCATGAAATCTATTTTCTTTAATTACAATAGGAAGAGTCAACCACTCTTCGTGGTGTTTAATTATTGGTTTTGTCCATTCTATCGAGTTTGGATAGTTATCTTGTTTAGTCCATTCTATCGAGTTTGGACTGTTGTCTTGTTTTATCCATTCTATCCAGTTTGGATTTTTATTCAGACTTTTTCCATTCTTTCATGTCTGAATGTTATAGGTATTGTACCCATCATCTATGTTTGGATTTGTTCCCTATTGTTCATTTCAATTTTGTTATGTTTGGTTAGGTTTATGTGGGAGAAAACCCGTTCCGCGTTAGTGGCGTAGTCCCACACATTATTGTTTAAATACACCTCATTTGTTTCATAATTTTACTCATACCAGAAATTTTGTCCAATCCGAATTGTTTATTTTTCCTAAACTCTTGGGTACTTAAATATATTTGTCTAGTCCGAGAATAGCAGGTTTTCTTTGGATCTCTTTGAAGATAGTGATCGAGCATGCAGCTCCTTAGTTATCTAGTTATTTATTTCCACTGTATGATTATGTAGTTGTATTTTGTATCTAAAAAATGAAAACTCAGAATATATAGCTGCAAATCTATTGATGTAGTACTTTTTTATAACTCTGATAACTCCTTGTAAGGGGTAACCTTTTGTACTACATCATTTTATATTATATGTAACCATCCCAATGTGAGGTTTATCTATTCTATCTTGCTCTTTTTTTATTTTACCTTATGACAACTTATCTTTCAAATGCTTGGCCAATGACACATGAATACCGAGGATGTATTAAGTATCATTCTTAGGTATCAGAAAGGTGGGTCGTCATAGATGGTATCATAGCTAAGTTTAGCGAACTCCTAAGCCCTGGTGGGGATAAACTATGGATAGGATTAGTAAAATCCTAGGATAAGTTTGAGAGTATAAATATATATTGAGTGTGTATTTGTTAGTGCTATAAAAATGTTTTATATTGTGTTGTTTGATCCATTGAGTGGTATATGAATTCTGTTCGATGCATCTGATTAGCGTTATCGATAATGATTCCTAAACACTTGAACTGATCTACTAATACGGTATTGTTTTAAAATGGTAAATGAAATAATTTTACCTAGGAATATATTTTATATATGTATAAGAATGAATTTCAAAATTAATATAGTTATATAGTTGAGTTGATTATTTAGAAATGATAATATTTTATTGTTATCATTTAATATTTGATTAGTTATGCTCGTCCAGATTGAGCATTAACTATTATTGAATAGTTCATAAGGAATTTTCCTTAGTGAGATATAGGTTGAGTAGATGGGAATTAAGGAATCTTGGAGCGAACCCCTTGTGAATTAAGTTTCACAGTTTGATTATAAGGTGTTAAACGAAAGGGTTATGCTAAAAGTCATATTTTGATAATATTAAACTAAAAATAAACTTCTAATAAAAAGAATGTTTAATATAATCTGAATAGTAGGAGGGTAATACATTTAGAGGATAAATATATGAGAAAATTTAGTTATTTTAAATGATGTTTACAAATGAGAAAATCCTTTAAAAGGAATTGTTTATAAATAAAGCTAAGTGTAAATTGTTTTGGGATTTTAGCAAACGATGTTTAAAATAACATTTGTTTGACCCTTGTTTCAATACAATTAGTATTATAAGTTGTCTTTCCAAATAACATTTAAAAGATTTTTTGGGAAATTTAAATCCCAGAATTATTTAAAATAATTTCAAAATATTTTGAGAAAAGTAATAATGGTATTATTTGGAAATATTTCTAAAGTATAAATATTTTGGAAAAGAAATTTTAAGTAGAATGCTTTTTCTGTTAATAATTTGTAGGAAAACATTTCAGTTAGTTTGTGGTAATCTGAATAATCTTCTAAGTGATGATCAAATGTTGCTTAGGCAAATGTTGTGGAGTGCTTAGTAAATTATTCTCTTTATCACTGTGCGTTCGAAAGGAATTCAAATTCGAACGAACCCAAAGTGAGTTTTAATAAACAAACTGCTTAAAGTTATTTCATAAAAAAATATGTAGTATGTTTTCAAACACGGGTTTTGAAATTTATAACTGGGTATTTAATCTTTATGTTCCCTAGAGAGGGAATTGATTTCTAAATAATAAGTACTTTTGATAGGATATTGTTTTGATAAATGAATTTTATCCTCAAATAATATACGAGGAAATTTTACATTGATTTAAATGGGTTAGATTGGATAAGAAGTTTTGATAACGTTGTTTTATAAAAACCATAAATATTATTTAAGTGTCTAAGCAGTGTAAACTAATTGGTGTTATTGGATCATTCCATAAGCATCATTCATTATAACACCTTAAGATAAAAAATAGAAAGGTTTTAATAGACATTGTTTTATTATAATTGTAGCTTTTGTTTAAAATATGTAAGTAATATAAACTATTTGTTATTTTGAGTCAACCTATAAACATTGTTCATCTCAACACTCTAAGTTGAAGAGGTTGAGAGGTTGACTTAGTTTTAAAAGACCCAAATTTTGATTTGATCTTCACCTAAATTGTGACAAGAAAAATACATTTTTTGTTTTGTATATACTCTTAGGATTCAAAAGGGTATTATACAAGTAAATAAAGTGGAATAAGTTATTATTTGGTGTTTTATAAAGAAAGGACTTCATAAAATAGTTTCAAACTTAGATGAAAATTTATGGAATAATTCATAAACAATTTTAATATTGAATAAAATATTAAAGGCAAATTTATGTAATTTAGAAAGATTGGTGTAGTCAAGAAACCAATAATTTTAGAGTATAACTTTCAATTTTGTCTGATAAGTTTGGATAACCTTCTAAGCAATAATCAAAGGCAAATGAGCAAAGAATGGTACTCTTAAATAATTATCTATATTTGGGCAATCAAGAAAATTTTGAACTTAAGTTAGAAGTATATTGTGAATTTTTTGACATTTAAAATAATGTTGATTGTTAGATTTTTTTTTTCTTATGGAAGTTGAAAGATTGATGGTGCTAGTGTATTCCTTTATAGAATTTGATTGATTTGACTTAATTGAATTTGACTGATTGATTGTATAGTCTTATATACCATAGTTTATAATGTAAAAAAAGTTTTATAAACCAAGGTTTTTGAATTATTGTTTACTAGGACTTAAATCTCGGTGCTTTTGAAAATGTTATTTTGGAAAAAAATTGGAAAAGACATAATAATTGTTCACTCTGGTTGTTGTATTTGGAGGAATCGGAATACCACTAAATGTTTCATGTTGTTTTAATTCTAATGTTTGCATGTTTTGCAAGTTGGACCCCCTCCTAGTTGTTATTTTTCGTTTTGGTTTTAATATATTTCTTTTTGAAAAAATTTGAAAATAAAATTTTGAATATAAGACCCCGGGCATTTAGTTCTAAATTTACCTTTAGATATGGTTGTATGCGTAGTATCTTAGGGCATTCTTTGAATTTGGTTGCATATAGATTTATAGCATACTAGTTTTTGCTAGATAAGTTACATCTGATTAATGTGTTAGGTGCTTCTAGAATAGTTTGTTTTCTTGGATAGGATTGTGGTAAATTTCAGGGGCGAAATTCTTTTAGGAGGGGTGTAATGACGCGAAATTGCACCACATTAATTTTTGAATATTTAATTAATTTTAAATATTCGAATAATAGGTTTTATAACAAAATAAAAACTCTTTTAAATAATAAATATTGAAGATAAAATAGTTTTCACAATTAGTTTACAAAAATATTTAGTTTGAAGAAAAATCGGAACTGTGACCGGAAACTATTTCCCGAATTTTCGACTTTACATCTTCTAAAAGTTGTCTAAAATGTTGCGATCATTTTAGTATACATAAAAACAAACATTTATTAAAAAAATTAGATAAATTTAAGAATATATATATATAAGTGACGTGATAATTTCCTAACTTAAAATTAAAGCAAAAAAGCAAATGTCACATCAAATGAAACATGTTTAGACATGATTTGATATTTTGGCTCCTTGAGTTTTAAATGCATGCTGGTAAAGGAAGACAAACATTATGATATGGAAGCCATGGATAAGAGGGTATATGTGGAATTGGCCACTTTGCATAAGACTACAAATAGCAACTTCATGCTCTCATTTTCATTTTCTTTCCAAATTTTACCTCCTATCCTCACAGCCATAACTCCCTCAAAATTACTCCAAATAAACAATTTTTTTTTCAAATTCAAGATAATCGAGTTGGCTCAAAATTTTAATTTACACCGTTTCTTCAATTTCTGATATTTATTGGGAGAAAAATTCATTTCTTTACAAAGCATTTTCGGGCCTAGAATTTCTAGTCCGAAAATGGTCCTTCTTATTTTAACCATATCTTATTCAAAACTAATCCAAATTAAGTAATTATTTTTTGAAATTGTAGATAAAAGAATTTTAAAAAACTTTACTTTATCACCTTTACAAAATCCGAGAGTAAGTAGTCGAAAAACTAGTTGTAAATTGATCTATTTTTGAGTTCATTTTTGAGAGTTTAATGATTATCCAAAGTCACTTCACCTTACCAAAACAAGTTTCACTTACTTCTTCTTTCAAGGCCGAGCTTACCTAGTGTATTAAGGGTACTCCATCTTTTGCTTAGGAATGGAAGTGCTAGTTCATTCCTTAAGTTAGCTAGAGTTGCGATACCTTTCGGTGGGTAAAACTCTTAACTTTTTTGGGAAATATTTTATTTTAGTTATATTGTGATATATATTGCTTACTTGGTTTGGATATGATGTGAATTTTTTCATGTTTGGTTTGGAAATGTATAAGTGTGATGGACGCAAACATGTTAAGTAAATGTTAGCTAACAAACTAGTTAGTAAGTAAAAATTTACCCTCAAAACCAAAGCTTTAAAACTATATTCATGTTCATATTTATTGCCCGTGAATGCTTGTTATATGTATGCTTAAAAAATTTCTATATGATGTTTGGTTATGTTGATAATATTATAACTTATTTGCCGAACTGCCCTTGTACATATTGTAATGATCCCAATTTTTAGTTAAATTTAATTTGGTAATTGATGTTAAATTAGGAATTTAATGATGAATTAATTCATTTTTTTCAAATTAATAAGGATATGTTTTTTATTTATTTATATTTATAAATTTATTTTAAAATTGAATCTAGGAATTGAAATTCAAAATATTAGATTTGAATACATTATATTTTCAATTAATAAAAGATTAAAGATTAATTAAATAAAGATACGTGTTTACTTATATATGTATATAAATGGAGTTTTAATTTAAATAGAATTTCTAATTGGAAATTTAGAAAAATATTTTGAATAATATATTATAGATAGGAAGTTAAATTTGTAAATAAAATTTTGATTTTGGAAAAAAATTAAAAATGTAAATAATTATAAATAAATTGGGTTTATTATAGAAATTAAGTTTCAAAATATTTTCCTTAAAGAGTTATATAAGATTAAATAATATAAAATATATAAATATAAAAATTCATTCATTTAAAAAGAATAATAACTTGAATTTGAAAATTTAAAACGAAGATAAATACCAAGCTTTAATTTATAACTATATTTGAAATGAATAAGATAATAAGGTTTGTTTTCCAATTTTAATATATAAGTATACATGTTTGTTTATTTACAAATATTTATTTAAAAGTATAATAGTTTGAAATGAATAAAAAGATTTAATACTTTCTTTTAAAATTTTATATATACATAAGGAAATACATTTCATAATTTGTAATAGACGCAAGGTTTAAAATAAAATTTATACGTTAAGTTAAGTTAAGGATAATTAATTAAGAATACTTAATTAAAGGATAATTAATAAAAAGTTAATAAATTAATGTAATTAATTAAGGATAATTAAATAAAGAGAAATTGAATAATTAAGGGTTAATTATGTAATAATTAAAGATTGATTCATTTGTTAATTAAGGTTGATTAATTTCATTAACCAATATCAAATGATTTGTAATCAATTAATCTAGATTTGATAATTAATTCGTAAGTAATTAACATAATTGGAAATTAAATTAATTAATCCAACTTATAAATGATTATTGAATGCTTGGATTGTTTGTACTGTATGAGATGCCTTGAATTGATTGGTATCTCTGAACTGTAATATTCTGTTCTGTGAATTGAGCAGTATGTAATTTATATATTTATTTATTTTTATCTGTGATACATTTATTTGTGAATCTGTGAATAAAGATAAGCGTTATAAGATTATACCGCTTATCGATATTGTTGTATTTGAATCTATGATGATTGATGTTGTTGTACTATTGGGTAAAACCCCTGGACTACACTATACACACGCAAATATGGATTACACGAGTAAATTGGTTAAGTCATAGATTTTTAATGATTTTAAAGATTGAATTTTTGAATCCAAAATAGTTTTGGAAATGGAATTGAAAGCTTCTGGAAACGAGTTTTGAAGATAAAAGTTATTTTGAATAACTTAAATAAGTTTTGAAATTTAAATAATTTGATTTAAATTTGAATTCAAAATTTGATATTGAATTCTATGTTTGGTAACTGCGATTTAAAAATACTATATAAGTTATAATTGTGTTTATATGGGTTTAAACCACTTTTAAAAGTATTGTTCTGGGAATTTGAATTTAACCCAAGGACTTTAACTTGCATAAATGTAATCGGATTTTTTCAAAACGAAAACTATTTGTTTTCAAATAATAAACGCTTTCATGTAAGGAAAGAATTTCCAATTTATGTTAAAGGGATTTCAAATTTGAAATGTAATGGGTTTTCAAGTTATGAATGAATCTTTGGAAACGGGTATGAAAGCTATGAATTAAATCTTTGATTTAAAGATCGGATGAGTTAATCCAATTCGAATGGAAATTGTTTTGAAATCTGTGAATGAATCTTTGTGAAAAAATGGGTGAACTTTGTGAAATGAATCTTTTTGTTTAAAGATTTGAAAAATGGTAATTTGTTTAAACCATTTGAAAAGAAAGGTTTTGGGTTTTAAAGTTGTGACTTAACTGAAATCCCATATCCATATGTTTTTAAAATATTGCGCCCATTATTCGATTTAGTCGGGAGAGGACCTTGTGTCATATAACCCATTCCGAATAATGATATGACATATATGGATAGCATTTGAAGACCGGTGGTGAAGACCGAATATTTCGAAAGAGAAAGGATAACTCGTCGAATGTCTCTACATCGGTTGATCCCCGGTATAGAGATTTGATCACCCTTTGTGATGGGAAGTCCGGACGTGATTAGGGATTATCCAGATTTGCAAGGGCTTCTTTGGAAGTGCCTTCGGTTCTGTTCGAACCTGAAACAGACTTGTATGGATGTGTGTCTGACATTACACTTTGAGCTGAAAAGCTAGTTTCTATTAAATACATTTTTGTTTAGTGGCGGAGATTTATTCTCTTAGCTTAACACCCTTCTCTGAGATGTACGAGCTCAGAGGTTATGTAGTTGATGGTTACTAGTGATACATTCCCAATTTGGTAATGTGACATGCGAAGTGATACTAATCATTTGTTGATCAAAGCATGACTTTTGTGAAAAGCGTAGCTTTATGGACGAGACCTCATCGGACCTCACTCCTCGGAAATGGTCGAAACAGGAAAGATGAGGCAAGGTTGCAGGGGTCGCGCCCCTGGGGTATGTCCATTCCTTTTGGAAAAGGGTGGTATCACGGTATGGAGCCCAGATATTTAATCTATGTGGTTACTGCAAATACATTTCTTTGTGTTTGCTGGTGTTGAGAGCTCTCGGATAGAGGTCGCAAACGACTGGGGATGGCATGTCTTAGGTTTTACTTCCGAGAAGGGAGTAAATCGGCCTTGTGTTGGCAGGGAGCCGGGTAGGTTCTCGAGTCGTCCCTCCAGAGGCGTTCACATGTGGCAATAGGAAGCTCCTTGGCCTGACCATTTGTTGAAAATCCAAATAAACAATATGCCCCCTATACAGTTTTAGTTGTATAACCTGCCATGGAATGTGGTCGTAACCTTCCATTGAACATGGTAGCTATAGTAGGCATATGACGAAATGTTGTATATTGGCTAAGATTAATATTATACTTTCAAAATATTTTCCACTATGCACTAATAATAATATCACAATGGTTTTTGCGTAGTAAGCATTTGATTATCATAAAGAGAAATCTCCTCCAATTCTGCGTTTGCATGGTGTGTGCGGTGGGAGGCCTTATGGTAGTTTCATTTTCCAAAAAGCATTGCAGATTTCAATGTTTTAAATTCTTTTGTTGTTTGTTTTAAAGATAAACTGTTTTCGTTTGCTCATACCAGTCTCATGACTGACTCGGAGTTTATTGTTCCCTTCCTAAACTCTGGGTGCCTACAATTTTCCACATGACCAGTCTAGAGTTGGGTTTTTTAGATAATCAAATAGTAGGTATAGGTTCGATAGCCTTTGAAACCTTTGGATTGGTGGATCGCATTTGCTACACTTCAGCATTCATGGCTGGCCTTTCTTAGTACAACGTGATAGGGAGTTCGAGCTATTTCTGGAATGGTGCTTTGGAGATGGAGATTGCTGATATTGGAGTTCCTTCTTTGGAGTTCAAGCTTGTGTTATTTCCGCTCTTTCCTGTATCTTTGATTGTATTTGATATTCGATTGTATCTATCTGTTGTATCAAATGTTGTATATCAATGATATTGTTCTTTTTCTTCCGCTGTGTTGTTATACTTAATGTGTTATAAGCTCTGGCACAATCAGATTCCAACGATTGAATCAGCGACATTCGAGTACATGTGAAGTACGGGTGTCGAGTTTCGAACGCTGAAATTTGGATCGTCACATTTGGTATCAGAGCTGAAGGTTAAACTTTAGCTTTTGGATAACACATTAAGTAACTCATTAGAGATAGGGTGAAGTATACCCTAGAATGAGTATATCTTAGGGATATCCGTTCGTGTGCCTCAGTAAATTCTCTTACTATCCACTGATAGTAAGTATGAGTGCAAGAAGAGGACGAGATAGGGGACAGGGGAGTACCACTTCCAATTGTCAATACCTATAACAACAACGGAAACAATTCTTCTCAATCTCCTTTGATTCAATTTCAATTCTCTGATTGCTTCGTGGCAGCTACAAGAAGAAGCTTTGGTATTGTGGTGGCTCTGCGAATAGTTGATAATAAGTTCCTATCTCATATTCTCATTATTAGCTTTTCATTTTGAACTTTAATAAATTTGAAAATTTAATTTGAAATAAATTGATTAACAAAAAAATGAAGTTAAATTTGAATTTGTATCGATAAAACGATTTCGATTAAAACAAATTTGAAATTCTATTGTAATTTCTTGTGTAGATCCAAGTTTGAAGAGGGACAAGTTATATATACTTTGAGATACTCCGATCTGAGTTTTGAGTTCATATCAAGTGTATGAAAATTATGGAAGATTAAATCCATATATCTATTATTTGGGTCTCGATATATTCTACGATCGATTAGTTATCCCTTCGAACTAATCGATGCCCCTGCATATTTCGTAGACTGGATGACACGAGTATCCTGTGTAGTATTGAATGAGTTTGTTCTCATAATTATTGGTGATCTTATGATTTGGTAAGCCAAATACAGAATGGGTATCACAGTATGACCTAGAAAACTATTTCTCTATCTCAGATGTGTTCATCTGTTCTTTGCTGTCTCCTTGGCAAATTTCGGGGACGAAATTTTCTTAAGGGGGAATCTGTAACGATCCCAATTTTTAGTTAAATTTAATTTGGTAATTGATGTTAAATTAGGAATTTAATGATGAATTAATTCAAAAAATTTCCAAATTAATAAGGATATATTTTGTTATTTATTTATATTTATAAATTTATTTTAAAATTGAATCTAGGAATTGAAATTCAAAATATTGGATTTGAATACATTATATTTTTAATTAATAAAAGATTAAAGATTAATTAAATAAAGATATGTGTTTATTTATATATGTGTATAAATGGAGTTTTAATTTAAATAGAATTTCTAATTGGAAATTTAGAAAAATATTTTGAATAATATATTATAGATTGAAAGTTAAATTTGTAAACAAAATTTTAATTTTGGAAAAAATTTAAAAATGTAAATAATTATAAATAAATTGGGTTTATTATAGAAATTAAGTTTCAAAATATTTTCCTCAAAGAGTTATATAAGATTAAATAATATAAAATGTATAAATATAAAACTTCATTCATTTAAAAAGAATAATAACTTGAATTTGAAAATGTAAAACAAAGATAAATACCAAGCTTTAATTTATAAATATCTTTGAAATTAATAAGATAATAAAGTTTGTTTTCTAATTTTAATATATATAAGTATACATGTTTGTTTATTTATAAATATTTATTTAAAAGTATAATAGTTTGAAAATGAATAAAAAGATTTAATACTTTATTTTGAAATTTTATATATACATAAGTAAATACATTTCATAAATTGTAATAGACACAAGGTTTAAATAAAATTTATAAATTAAGTTAAGGATTTAAACATAATTTGAATTTTTTTAAATAAATGTAACATTTTAAGGCAAGAAATTAACAAATGTGAGTTAAAGACAAACATGCATAAACAAGTGTAAATAAATCATCATGCAAATTTTACAAGTGGCAAGATGTGTTGTTTCTCTTTTTGATTTTGTAATGCAAATAAACATCAAAATAAAGAAAACCAGGCCTCTCAAATCCTTAGCATTCATTTTCAAAGAAAACAAAATGCATGAGACAATAAACTAAAAAGGAATTTTTTTTTTACAAACCTGAGATAATGTTGATCAGAGCAAAATAAATCAATAGCAGTTCAAAGTTCCAAGATCAATGCAACCAGATTTCAATTTACAATCTAATCAAAGATCTGAAGTCGTTGATCATCTCAAATCTAGAAAAGAAAATCGAAATTTGCTTCAGCTTCAAGCGTAGGAAAATCAAACAAAGTAGTTCAAGAGAAAAAAAATCAATACTCAAGACCTGGAAATCTGTAAATCAAGATAGCTTAAAAATAAAACCTGGAAGCAAAGTTTAAAGCATTCAATCCTCAATCAAAAAAAAAGATCCAGATCAAGTGCAACCTGGAAATCAAAATAGAATCGAAAAATAGATGTGTAGCATGCAAATGTATCAGAATCAAGCAAATCTGAAGCAACGTAAAGGTCAGAGCAACAAATCAATTCAACTTAATCAAGCTTCAGATCAAAAATGCTTCCAAAACAGAAACCTGTCCTCTATTCTATATTCTCTGCATAATCAAAGTTTCAGGTAAGCAAACCTCATTTTTTAGCCTTAATATGTTAATGAATGTGATGAATGATTGAAGTATTGTTATTGATATGTTTGCCTGAATGCTTTGAACTGGAATGAAGTCTGAACTATTCTGTATTTTGAAATGCATATTTGTGTATATGCATATTCATCTCTGGTTGAATTAACGGGTTCAGTTCAATCAAAATAAATTACTATCTCTCAATCTAAACGATTTCTGGCAAGGATCCCTAATTAGGTTTGGATTAATAGATCTTATTTTTAAAAATAATTTTTAGGGGAACTAGTTAATGTTTAACTGGGAATTAGAAATACAACAGTAAAAAATGTATAAGACAAAAGAAAATCGTTTGATTAAATCTTGTGTTTTGAATATATAACTGAATTCGAATGGAAAATCATGAATTTTGATATAAGTTTTTAGATTTATAAGTTTGGAAATCACGCACATTTGTGAGATGATTTTTTTGGTCCTTTCGTCAATTCTTGGTGATCAACGACAAATTGAAGGTGGTGCTTGTTATCGAATAGAGTTCGAAGGATGGTGGTTGTCGGAAGAATCATAGGTGAATTTATTATTCACCGTGGTGACGAGGAATGATTGATCTAGGGTTTTATCCTATTTTTCAGTGAGTGTTGAAAGTTGGGTCCGTACATCATCGTGGATGAACGGGAAGCATTCGCTCCAGTGGGAATCGAAAATGGGAAGGTTGACGAAGCTCCAGCCAAAATGGCATGGATGATCGTGGACGAGATTGACGGCTATGATCGGGTTTTCTGATCTGGGTTGGTTCCAGGAAGTAACGGATATGCTCGATTTTGTTTCCGGTGATAATCGATAATGATGGGTGTTGGGGATGATCAGAGGGATTGTCGATGGAATGTTGAGGGCTTCGGCGATGATTGGAACGGTGTGGTTCATCTGTACATGTGCACACGAGATGTGTGTGTGAGTGATAAGGGAAGGGAGAAGAAGAAGAATAGGCTATGGGGTTGTGTCTTGGGGTAAATATATTATGACTCAGGGTTGATTTCGAAGTCATATGCACTAGCTTAAGCTGTACAACAGGTTTTAAAATTTAAAATAAATTAGGAAAAAAAAATAAGAAGAAGGGGGAGAAGACTCGGAGGGAATTAGAGGAAAAATCGAAGTCAGGTACGGGGAAAGTAAGTGCGGGCTCGGGGTTTTGAATAATTGGGCTCGAGTCTTACTAAGTTTATGACCAGTTCTTTAAAAATTAAACTTCAAAGCTAAACTTGTTTAAATTCGTTTCAAGGATAATTAATTGCTTGTATTTATAATTCTTAAGTTTATTTAAAACTAAATTAATAGAGTGATTAAGGTTATCTTTAGTTAAATGGAGCTTTGATTGAATTAGGAATCATTAATTAATTTAAAAGTAATTGGTAAATATAATTGATTATTAAAGGGTGATAAATTAATATGGGTAATTAAAGGGTAATTAATTACTTAGAAAATAATTACTTAATGAAAGTAATTAAATAATAACTACTTTGTGAAAGTAATTTAAAAATAATTACCCAATGTAATTAAAAGGATGAATTACTTAAAGACTTATCTAAAGTGATTTATTAATTTTAGGAAAATTAATTAAGGATAATTAATCAAATGATAATTAATTAAGAATACTTAATTAAAGGATAATTAATTAAGAGTTAATTAATTAATGTAATTAATTAAGGATAATTAACTAAAGAGAAATTAAATAATTAAGGGTTAATTATTTAATAATTAAAGATTGATTCATTTGTTAATTAAGGTTGATTAATTTCATTAATCAATATCAAATGATTTGTAATTAATTAATTAAGATTTGATAATTAATTCATAAGTAATTAATAGGAAATTAAATTAATTAACCTACTTATAATTAATAGGAAATTAAATTAATTAATCCTACTTATAAATGATTATGAATGCTTGGATTGTTTGTATTGTATGAGATGCCTTGAATTGATTGGTATCTCTGGACTGTAATATTCTGTTCTGTGAATTGAGTTGTGTGTAATATATTTATTTATTCATTTTTATCTGTGATACATTTATCTGTGAATCTG
Organism: Allium cepa; assembly: GCA_030765085.1. Lineage (NCBI taxonomy): Eukaryota > Viridiplantae > Streptophyta > Magnoliopsida > Asparagales > Amaryllidaceae > Allium > Allium cepa. The sequence continues at coordinate 524,235,966 of CM060934.1, read as the reverse complement.
TGAATATAGATAAGAGTTATAGGATAATACCGCTCATCAATATTGTTGTGTTTGAATCTATGATGATTGATGTTGTTGCACTATTGGGTAAAACCCCTGGACTACACTATACGCACACAAATATGGATTGCTCGAGGAAATTGGTTAAGTCACATATTTTTTAATGATTTTAAAGATTGAATTTTTGAATCCAAAATAGTTTTGGAAATGGAATTGAAAGCTTTTGGAAAGGTGTTTTAAAGATAAAAGTTATTTTCAATAACTTAAGTAAGTTTTGAAATTTAAATAATTTGATTTAAATTTGAATTCAAAATTTGAAATTGAATTCTATGTTTGGAAACTATGATTTAAAAATATTATATAAGTTATAAATGTGTTTATATGGGTTTAAACCATTTTTAAAAGTATTGTTTTGGAAATTTGAATTTAACCCAAGGACTTTAACTTGTATAAATGTAATCGGATTTTTCCGAAACGAAAACTATTTGTTTTCAAATAATAAAAACTTTCATATAAGGAAAGAATTTCCAATTTGTGTTAAAGGGATTTCAAATTTGAAATGTAATGGTTTTTCAAGTTATGAATGAATCTTTGGAAACAGGTATGAAAGCTATGAATTAAATCTTTGATTTAAAGAACGGATGAGTTAATCCAATTCGAATGGAAATTGTTTTGAAATCTGTGAATGAATCTTTGTGAAAAAATGGGTGAAATTTGTGAAATGAATCTTTTTGTTTAAAGATTTGAAAAATGGTAATTTGTTTAAACCATTTGAAAAGAAAGGTTTTGGGTTTTAAAGTTGTGACTTAACTGAAATGCCATATCCATATGTTTTTAAAATATTGCGCCCATTATTCGGTTTAGTTGAGAGAGGACCTTGTGCCATATAACTCATTCCGAATAATGATACGACGTATATGGATAGCATTTGAAGACTGGTGGCGAAGACCGTATATTTCCGAAAGCGAAAGGATAACTCGTCGAATGTCTCTGCACCGGCTGATCCCCGGTATAGAGATTTGATCACCCTTTATGATGGTAAGTCCAGACGTGATTAGGGATTATCCAGATTTGCAAGGGCTTCTTTGGAAGTGCCTTTGGTTCTGTTTGAACCCGAAACAGACTTGTATGTATGTGTGTATGACATTACACTCTGAGCTGAAAAGCTGGTTTCTATGAAATACATTTTTGTTTGGTGGCGGAGATTTATTCTCTTATCTTAACACCCTTCTCTGAGACATACGAACTCAGAGGTTATGTAGTTGATGGTTACTAGTGATACGTTCCCAATTTGGTAATGTGACATGCGAAGTGCTACTAATCATATGTTGATCAAAGCATGGCTTTTGTGAAAAGCGTAGCTTTATGGACGAGACCTCATCGGACCTCACTCCTCGGAAATGGTCGAAATAGGAAAGATGAGGCAAGGTTACAGGGGTCGCGCCCCTGGGGTATGTCCATTCCTTCTGGAAAAGGGTGGTATCATGGTATGGAGCCCAGATATTTAATCTATGTGGTTACTGCACATTGCTTTGTGTTTGCTGGTGTTGAGAGCTCTCGGATAAAGGTCGCAAACGACCGGGGATGGCATGTCTTAGGTTTTACTTCCGAGAAAGGAGTAAATCGGCCTTGTGTTGGCAGAGAGCCGGGTAGGTTCTCGAGGCGTCCCTCCAAAGGCGTTCACATGTGGCAATAGGAAGTTCCTTGGCCTGACCATTTGTTGGAAATCCAAAGAAACAATACGCCCCCTATACAGTTTTAGTTGTATAACCTGCCATGGAATGTGGTCGTAACCTGCTATTGAACATGGTAGCTATAGTAGGCATATGACGAAATGTTATGTATTGGCTAAGATTAATATTATACTTTCAAAATATTTTCCACTATGCACTAATAATAATATCACAATGGTTTAAAGATTAGATGAATTAATCCAATTCGAATGGAAATTGTTTTGAAATCTGTGAATGAATCTTTGTGAAAAAATGGGTGAACTTTGTGAAATGAATCTTTTTGTTTAAAGATTTGAAAAATGGTAATTTGTTTAAACCATTTGAAATGAAAGATTTTGGGTTTTAAAGTTGTGACTTAACTTAAATCCCATATCCATATGTTTTTAAAATATTGCGCTCATTATTCGGTTTAGCCAGGAGAGGACCTTGTGTCATATAACCCATTCCGAATAATGATACGATGTATATGGATAGCATTTGAACACCAGTGGTGATGACCGGATATTTCTGAAAGCGAAAGGATAACTCATCGAATGCCTTTGCACTGGCTGATCCCCGGTATAGAGATTTGATCACCCTTTGTGATGGGAAGTCCGGACGTGATTAGGGATTATCCGGATTTGCAAGGGCTTCTTTGGAAGTGCCTTCGGTTCTGTTCGAACCCGGAACAGACTTATATGGATGTGTGTCTGACATTACACTTTGAGCTGAAAAGCTGGTTTCTATCAAATACATTTCTGTTTGTTGGCGGAGATTTATTCTCTTAGCTTAACACCCTTCTTTGAGACGTACGAGCTCAGAGGTTATGTAGTTGATGGTTACTAGTGATACATTCGCAATTTGGTAATGTGGCATACGAAGTGCTGCTGATCATTTGTTGATCAAAGCATGACTTTTATGAAAATCGTAGCTTTGTGGACGAGACCTCATCGAACCTCACTCCCTGGAAATGGTCGAAACAGGAAAGATACGGCAAGGTTGCAGGGGTTGCGCCCCTAGGGTATGTCCATTCCTTCTGGAAAAGGGTGGTATCATGGTATGGATCCCAGATATTTAACCTATGTGATTACTGCAAATACATTACTTTGTGATTGTTGGTGTTGAGAGCTCTCGGACAAAGGTCGCAAACGACTGAGGATGACATGTCTTAGGTTTTACTCCCAAGAAGGGAGTAAACCGGCCTTGTGTTGGCAGAGAGCCGGGTGGGTTCTCAGGGCGTCCCTCCAGAGGCGTTTCCATGTGTCAATAGGAAGTTTCTTGGCCTAACCATTGGTTGGAAATCCAAAGAAACAATACGCGCCCTGTACGGTTTTAGTTGTATAACCCGCCATGGAATGTGGCGGTAACCTGCTATTGAACATGGTAGCTATAGTAGACATGTGACAAAATGTTGTATGCTGGCTAAGATTAATATTATAGTTTCAAAATATTTTCCACTATGCACTAATAATAATATCATAATGGTTTTTGCGTAGTAAGCATTTTTTACTATCATAAGGAGAAATCTCCTCCAATTATGCGTTTGCATGGTGTGTGCAGTGGGAGGCCTTATGGTAGTTTCATTTTTCAAAAAGCATTGCATATTTCAATGTTCTAAATTCTTTTGTTGTTTGTTTTAAAGATAAACTGTTTTCGTTTGCTCATACCAGTCCCATGTCTGACCCAGAGTTTATTGTTCCCTTCCTAAACTCTGGGTGCCCACAATTTTCCACACGGGCAGTCTAGAGTTGGGTTTTTCAGATAATCAAATAGTAGGTATAAATTCGATAGCCTTCGAAGCCTTTGGATTGGTGGATCGCATTTGCTACACTTCAGCATTCATGGCTGGCCTTGCTTAGTACAACGTGATAGGGAGTTCGAGCTATTTCTGGATTGGTGCTTTGGAGACGGAGATTGCTAATATTGAAGTTCCTTCTTTAGGGTTCAAGCTTGTGTTATTTCCGCTCTTTCATGTATCTCTGATTGTATTCGATATTCGATTGTATCTATATGTTGTATCAACTATTGTATATCAATGATATTGTTCTTTTTCTTCCGCTGTACTGTTATACTTAATGTGTTATAAGCTCCGGCACAAGTCAGATATCAACGACTGAATCTGCGGCATTCGAGTACAAGTGAAGTACGGGTGTCGATTTTCGAACACTGAAATTCGGGTCATCACACATATAGTCGTTGTATCGGCATTTTCGAAAAAAATCACTTCTTATCAAGCCATTTGGTTTTATCGTCGTGCTTGGAATTGTTTTACAAGTTAAGTAAGATTTGATTAATGATGTTTTCAAAAATAATTAATTATTTTAATATTTATTATTTAATTTAATTAATAAGGATTAAGGTTAACTAATTAACTTATTAATGATGTGTTTTAAATTTAACGAATTACTTAGTTGATGATGTTTAAATTTTACTAATTACATAGTTAATGATGTTTTAAAACTAATTTATCATTTTATTTAATGATATTAAAGGCTAATTAATCTTTTGAAAATTATGGACTAAAGTTAATTAATCAATTAATTAATGATGCTTTTAAAATTAATTAATCTTTTTAATTAATGACTTTTAAAAGGAAATCAACTTGTTTTAACTTTAATTAATCTTTCCTCAATGATGGTTTAAATTTATTAATTATTTTAAAATAATGATATAATTAATTATATTTAAATATTACTAATTAATCGAATTAATGATGTTTTTAAGGTGATTTACCCTTTTTAATTAAAGGTTAGTGGAGTTAATTAACCAACTTAATTAATGAAATTTAAAAGCGAATTTATCAAGTAACAAGGATGTTTTTGACTTTATTATTCATCATAAATTATTTATTAATTTAGTTAATTATATTTTTCTAATTAGTTGAATTAATAAGGTTTAAAAGTGTTTTTATTCAAAGTCATTTGAAGTTCAATAATTAAATTGTGTGATGAAGTTTAAAGTTAATTAATCAATGTAATAAGGATGTTTGAAGTTATTAAATTCTTTTTATAATGATATTTTGAATTACTGAACTCTTTTAACAAAGCGTTTTAAAGCTGATACTTGTAATGTGAAGTCCAAGCATGAATTCGGGTTTTTTAGAAGAAACATTCAATTCGTTTATGGAAATGAATTAATTTTCATAAAGCGATTCACTTATATGGGAACGATTTATTTGTATACTTAGCACTAAACATCGAAGAAGTAGACTCGTCGCTATTTCGAAAGTTAAGGATGATCGTGAGACATGTCTTTGAGTTTACACTTTCTTGACTTGTCCGGTACTATTGTTAACTAAGAAATAGCACAAGTTGGAATTTGATGAGTTTTCATAAGTACACAAGGTTTAATTTCCATATACAATCGTTTTATATCCTCGATAGTTGGTTTCCCAACTATTGGTTAACTCGGCCTTCTTTGTATTTCGTCATTCTAAGACGATGCGTTGCTCACTTGAGCTTTGTTATCCTTTGTCGGAAATGACTAAACCCAAAGTGCAAGTGGAAGCCAAGCTATATGGGTTGCTCCCATTTGGGTATTTTCACATCTACTCTAGATTGGAATCGGTTTTGTGCATTGAGATGTGTAATACTCTGATTCTCGATAACCGTTGGCGGGGTACAGCTTGGACGTTTCCGAAAGCCATCAGAGTTCTCAAGTATATTTCTAGAGGTATACTTTCGGAAAGGGGGGAGCACCCTCCTGGTCATTATTGGAAAATTTTATTTTCTTATTCGAACCTTTGAATCTATTTTCTTTAATTACAAGGGGAAGAGTCAACCACTCTTTGCGATGTTCAATTATTGGTTTTGTCTATTCTATCGAGTTTGGATAGTTATCTAGTTTAGTCCACTTTATCGATTTTGGACTGTTGTCTTGTTTTATTCATTATACCCAATTTGGATTTTTATTCAGACCATTTCAATCTTTCAACTCTGAATGTTATACCAATTGTACCCATCATCTATATTTGGATTTGTTCCCTATTGTTCATTTCCATTTTGTTATGTTTGGTTATTATTTATGTGGGAGAAAATCCGTCACGTTTTAGCGGCATGGTTCCACATATTATTGTTTAAATACACCCCATTTGTTTCATAGTTTTACTCATACCATACATTTTGTCTGACCCGAGTTGTTTATTTTTCCTAAACTCTCGGGTACTCAATTATATTTAGGTAGTCCAAGAATAACAGGTTTTCTTTGGAGCTCTTTGAAGACGGTGATCGAGCAGGTAGGTTCTTAGTTATCTAGTTATTTATTTCCGCTGTATTATTATGTAGGTATATTTTATATCTTAAAAATGAAAAGTCAGAATGTATAGTTGCAAATCTATTAGATGTACTATTTTTTTATAACTCTAATAACTCCTTATAATGGGTAACCTTTTGTACTACATAACTTTATATTATACGTAACGATCTTGATGTGAGGTTTATCTATTCTGTCTTGTTCTGTTCTTTATTTTACCTTAAGACAACTTATCTTTCATATGTTTGGGCAACGATACATGAATGCTGAGGATGTATTAAGTGTTGTTCTTAGATATCAAAAAGGTGGGTCGTCACAGGATATAACATAATTTTTTCAACTAATGAAATCCCTATGAATTTCATAATTTTTATTTAATTTCCATTTGAAAATTCATATTTATAAAATTATATATTTAATTTATAATGATTAAAAAAGATTTTAAAACATATATATATATATTAATTTTGGTTTTTTACCATATATATGTATATATAATTTTGTTAAACATATATATATATATATATATATATATATATATAAAAACTTGTATATACTAAATTACATGTAATGTGTATATAGGTCTACAAATTTTAAAATTCAAATTTTAATTTGAAATTATTTTATTATTTTTTAAAATTTGGCCTAAAATAATATTGTACACATATATGTAAAAAAATTAATTTAAATATTATGTAAATCTGAGAAAGTAAATGTATAAATTTATCACAACGTAAGGTTCTAATCTACACATATGCGTTGACATAAATAAAAATGTATATAATATAATACAATCAGATATTTCCAATATTATGCCCTTGATTTGTACCTTGAATGTTGAATCTAAAACTCCTTGGATCGAACCTCTACTCTTCCTAAAAAACTACTAACTAAATAGATCACCGCACCTTTGCAACAGATTAATTCGACTTAAATTCTATTTGTAAATGAAGAAAAGGAGGGGTTTTGTTGCTTATGGCCAAGAGGGGTTCAAGGAGGAGGAAAAAGTAAAGTAGCAAATGAATGGGGATGGTTAGTTTAAATAGGCAATAAGAGAGGGTAAAATGAGGGGATTTTGGTCTCCTTATTCACATCCTCTTCTTACCAATTCAAAACATATATTTCTGTCAAATATCTCCTCCCCTTATGTCCCCATTTGGTCATTCATAATGATGGGGTAACGGACCGAAAAACATTTCCAAATCTAATCAATATTTGTACATTTTAAATATCCAGTTTAAATGTTTATTGATATCGTATATCGATGTGTACATATATAACTTTTGTATAAGCACTTTATAAATACTGATACAATTAAATCAAATAAATTTTTTCAATTAATATTTCACAAATAACAGTTTATTTAATTAATTTATAACAATTATAAATTAATTAAATTTTAGGATACTTTGGAGTATTCAACATCGTGGTTATGTGACTTATAGGTGTAAACTCAGTCAGCAATTAATGTCAAATAATTCGAATATTTACCGTTACACATTACCTTAGCTAGTGATGTGATAGTTTAGCTGAATTTATTGCTTATATAATTTTGGTAAAGTCTCACTTTGCTATTTTAAGCAATTCCTGATAGTTATAATTATTTACACTAATTCTCTTTGTCAAACCATGTCACTTAGGATTTATGGAATTTGTTTTTGTTCATAATTCCAATATCGTCAACATTTAACTTATATCATCCAAACTCAAAGCCATTGTTTTAATAATAACAATTATTATTAACTAAACTGCTCTTTCTAGAGGCGTTGACTTTAAGTTGACTACAGTTGATTGTGATACTAATCTCTTATAACTAAGGAGATGAATTCTCTATTGAAAAGTGTTTTACTTACAATGCTTCAACTCAATCCAAACTACAGTTATTCGATGGATGCTATGCAATGATTTAACTATAATCAAAGCAAAAAATCTATCTTGAAGTCTAATAATATTCCTAAGTCGAGAGAATTATGTATAATAGTCGCTTCGATATTCTCTGTTTGACTTTAGTTATATTAACCAGTAGAAAATTATCGAATGAATCATTCCATAATTATCCGATATCTATTAGTATGTAACCCTTTGGAGCCCCCAATAATTATGACTAAAACACTTCCCAACATTTGAAGAGTGTTACATAATCTAGTCTATATGGATGTATTGATATCCAGTCTCAATACATCTTGACTAGGAATATTTAAACCAGTATGTTATTTTCATTATGATAAATTTTTCATGATTACAACAGCTTGTAATTACTATCATAAAAGCGTATTGTTCAAGGATCTTCTATTAAATATACATAAATTAAATAAATAATTAACATAACATATTTTGACAAGTGTATAATATAAAGGGAAAAAACTTTTTATTTAAACGAATAAATTATAATAAGTTACAGAACTGCCACTAGAGAATACCCATAACTCTATCAATCTTCCACCTATGCTGAAGACCAATTATGGAATCTCAATTCATTCCTTCAATCAGTTTACTGAGAACTAATCGTGCCAGGCCTTTTGTGAATGGATCTACTATGTTATCCTTTATAACTACTCTTCGAATGATGACTTCTTTCTTCTTAACATATTCTTTAATGAGGTAGAACTTTTTTCAAAGAACATGTCTTGATTTCTTGTGTGCTCTAAGTTTATTTGCAATCTATAATGCAGCATTATTGTCATAAAACAATGAATTTGGATCTTCCTTGTTAGGAATCACCCCTGGCGCACTCATTAATTTGCGCATCTAGACCGCTTCCTTAGCTACTTTGTCAAGGGTAATGTACTCACCCTCTATCATGGACCAGATGTTGTTTCTTGTTTGTAACTTTTTCAACTAACAACCTCATTGTTTAGAGTAAAAAATGTAACTTGATACAAACATATTGTTATCGTTATCAGTTCGGAAGTTGAAGTCTATATATCCCTTCAAAGGAGGTCTCCATTTCCCATATATAAGGAATATGTCCATGGTATTTCTTAAATACTTAAGTATACATTTTGCAAGAGTCTAATGTTTTTTTTTAGGATTAGACTGGTATCGGCTTTTGCATCATAATGCATAAGCCACATCTATTATAGTATATCGCATGGCATACATTATATAACTGATGGCCGAAGCATACTGTATTATTCTTCATATGCTTTTTCTCCTTATCGGTATGAGGGGATCCTTGTTACAAAGGACGATTTCAGGTTACATAAGAACATTTTTGCGCTTGGAATTCTCCATACTAAACCTATTCAGCATGGTATCTATATAGAGGAATTAGGACAGCCCTAGCAGCCTTTTAGATCTATCTTTAAAAATCTTTATACCTAATATGTAGGCTACTTCTCTTAAATCATTCATGGAGAAATTCTAGGATAACCAAGCTTTTACTGATTGCAAACACGCAATGTCGCTGCCAACTAGTAATAAATCATCGACGTGTAAAACTAAGAACACAATAGCCTTCTTTTTTCTTTTCAATATGTGTACGCTTCCTCTATGTTTGGATAAAAACCAAACTATTTGATTACTTTATCAAAACACTTATTCCAACTTCTTGAAGCTTGTTTAAGATTATAAATGGATCTTAATAACTTGCAAGCTTACCCTCACTCCTACTGACCTCAAACCCTCGGGCTATGACATATAAACAGTCTCTTTTAAATCACCATTGAAAAACGTAGTTTTCATGTCCCCACATTAGTTGTAGAATGTAACAATGGCTAGCATTGTTCGAATGGACTTAAGCATTGCTATCGGTGAAAATGTTTTATCATAATCAACACTTTGAATTCGACGGCATCCTTTCACAGTTAGTCTTGCTTTGCAAGTATCGACTTGTCCATTTACATTTAAAGATTTCTTAAAAATTCATTTGCAGCCGATGGGTTTCATCCCTTTAGGTATGTCAACAAAGTCCATACTTTGTTTTCATACATGGAATCCATTTCAGATTTCATAATTCGCAGTCAAAGTGTCACGTAAAGATGCAGTCGTCTTTTCTACCATTAAAGAGAAAACTGTCACTTCTCTCTGGTGTGCAAGATTCCCTATTAGACCTTCTAATAGGTTATTTGTTTTCATAAATTGCTAAATTTGCTTCTCCCATTGGTTCAGCCTTCATATTAGTTTTCATGATCTTATCCAACTCTACAACTTTGCCATTAATTTCTTTTGATAGAAATTCATTTCTTTAAAAAGACAGCATGTGTGGAAAGAATAACCTTTTATTCCTTAGTGTCATAGAAAATATATCTCTTAGAGTTCTCGGGATATCCTATAAAGTTACATAAGGTTGAACTTGCCTCAAGTTTGTTACGACCAACGTTTTCAATGCAATTTGGGCAATCCTATGTCTTCAAATAATTAAGGTGGGGTTTCTTCCCATGCCATATCTCATTTGACATCTTAGGCAAAGATTTTATGTGTATCAAATATAATATACATTTTATGGTTTCTAATGCATATTTATAATAACAAAGAGGTAATTCAACTTTAATCATTATGGAACGAACCATATCTAATAGGGTTCAATTCGTTCTCTCCAAAACAACATTGTTTTATAAAGTGTTACCCAGCATTTGAACCAAGTGATTTGTTAGTGAATCTAGACTTCAAAATGATGATCAAATGGATCGAGAACTTAAAGGTTGCTTGGAATGATGGTGCACAAGAAGTTTGAATCAAGGTTAGAGCAAGTCAATTGTAGTCGGCACGGAGATATTTTTAGAGGGATCCACTTTTAAGCAAGTAGGTGAACTACTCTAGTATTTGTAGAAAAAGAGAAGTCTTGCATAGGATAAAAAATGTTGGTGCCGACTGATTTGATAGAGCAATTTTTAGGAAAAATATTGGAAACTTGGAGATATGAGCAAGTGTGAAGAAAAAGCGATGTGGCTCCAAGCTGGTTGGTACCCACTTGATTTTATTTGGTACGACATGAGTTTTGGCATGTAAATTACTTGGTCTTCCTTCCTAATTATGTGGATCTAGGTTCTTACCTAGTCTTCCACAATCTAACACCTCTATGGATGATTTTGTCAATAAAAATGAGAGTTAGAGCAATGTACAAAGGACTCTTAAACTCTAGATCTCCACTTTCTTTCTTGTAGCTCTTACTTGGCCATGAATTACTTCCAAACTCAGATTTACAATGTTTAGTAAACCTGAAACCTTATAATCTATTTGTATTCATGCAAAAACTCTTAAAATAAAGTTAAAGTAGACCTAAGCTATAACAACCCGATTTTTAAGTATAAATTAATTAATGTTAATAATGGTAATTTATTTGATTAAATTGGAATTTGGAGGTTTATCGAAAAATTGGTTTTGAAATTAATAGTAGGATTCAAATTGTGAAATTATAATATTTAAAGTTTAGATAAGTTAAAATTATAAAACTAAATTTTATAAAAAGTGTTGTAATCGGAATAAATGTTAGTTTGAAAAAGAAATGACTTTTAATAGAAATTTAGTTTAGAATAGAAAAAAATTTACATTTTTTTTTATTTGGCCTAAATTCTTGTACCCAAGCCCAAAAATCACTTTTAGAGTTTTCTTCATTCTCCCCTTCACTAAATATTCACGCATGCTTACTTCTACACTCTGAGGGCATCTTCCTCCTAAAGTAATCAATATTAATTCTCTCTACCTCTAAAATCAAGCAAAAACTGTAAACTAATACAAATTAAAAAATTAAAGCATGTGGTTCCTTTCATGTCGTACATCTATGGTGGAGTGCAGATTATGTTGCGGTAGGTGGAGTGTGCATGCTCAAGAACAAGGGAGGAGTCAAATAGGTGATGCGCTTACAAGTGAGCGCTTAACACTCACACACCTATGTTTTGATCAAGTAAAACATGTTATATATATTTGGTTTGAATTTTTTGGTTGATTTTGTGTGTATGTGTTATGTATGATGTATTAATTTGTGCTTGAGATCTTTTTATGTTTTCGCTATGATTAATTTGTGCTTGAGATCAAGTAAAAGTATGTTTGTGTATTTGTATGTGCGTGAGAGTGCAGCAATGTATGTGTATATGCAGCAGTGTATGTGTGTGTATAAACTGTGGGTATGAGGGAGTTTATGGTGTTGTGTGCGTTTTTTATCTTTGTTTATGTTAGCTTAATGTTGTATGTGTTTTGTGTGAGGCTGTGTATTAATGGGTGACCATGTTTGTGTGTGTTGAGTGTTGCATTCATGTGTGTGCAGTGGTTTATGTTTGAGTGTGTTGGGGCTGCGTTGGTGTGTGTAGTAGCAAATTTTATGTGCATGGTGGCTATGCATTGTTGTGTGTGCGATTGCATTTATGTGTGTGTGGGTGTTTAGGGCTGTGGCTATGTTCATTTATATGAAGTGGTGTTTGTATGGGTGATTGCCTATATGTGTTGCGTTAATGTGTGACTGTGTGCATGTGTTCTTCTGTGTGTACTGGGTTGAGTTTATGCGTGTGTACGTGTACGTATTTATGTGTGCATTTGCTGTGTGTAACTAACGTGTAGTAGTGTGAGTTTTAATGTGTGTGTTCTGGTATGTGTGTGTGTGAGAGTTTCAATGTGTGCATCGGTGTGCAAGTGGTGTGCAATAGTTCAAAGCACTTGCACATGACAAACACATACTAGTGCACACACATTAGAACTCACACTACTACACACCAGTAGCACACAGAAATATATACACTTATACACCCACACACACACACAAAATTAACCCAATATACACACAAAACACACACAGCCACACATTAACTCAACCCAGTACACACAAAAAAACACGCGCACGTAGTCATACATTAACACAACATGCACAAGGGAAATAACCTACACAAACACCGTTTCACATAAATAAACACAGCCACAGCCCTAAACACCCATACATGTAAATGCAATCGCACACATAACATTGCACAGCCAAACAGGCATATAAACTTTGCTACTATACACACTAACACAGCCCCTATACACCCAAACACAACTGGCTACACGCACATGAACATAGCACTCAACACACACAAACATGGTCATTTATTAATACACAACCCACACAAAACATATATAGCACTACTCTAATACAAACATAGATAAACACATGCACACATCACTACTATACTCATGCATACACAGAGTTTATACATGCATATATATTGCTACACATACACATGCACTTCCGTACTCTCACTCACAAACAAATACACATACATACACTGTCGAAACACAGTCACAAACCCACACATAAAAACATGGCAGAAACACAAAAAGGATCTCAAGCAAAAACTCATATAACATACATAACACATACACACAAAATTAACCAATAAAATTCAAACCAAATAGATATAGCATGATTTACTTGGCCAAAACATATGTGTGTGAGTGTTAAACACTCACCTTTAAGTGCAGCATCCACCTCACCTCCTCCCTTGTTCATGAGCACGCACGCACATCTACTCACCGTAACACAATCCGCACTCCATCATAGATGCACGACAATGAAAGGAACCACATACTTTAATTTGGTAATTTATATTAATTTATATAGTTTTGTTTTGTTTGAGAAGTGAAGAGAATTAATATTGATTGCTTCAAGGGGAAGATTCCCCTACTGTGTAGAAGTCGGTACGCGTGAATATTTTAATGAAGGGGAGAAGGAAGAAAATTCTAGAAGTGATTTTTGGGCTTGGGTATAAGAGTTTGAGCCAAACAAAAATATAAGAAAATATAAATATATTTTATTTCCCTTTCTATTCTAAACTAATTTCTATAAAAAAATCATTTCTTTTTCAAACTACCAATTTATTCTAGTTACAGCACTTTTTATAAAATTTAATTTCACACTTTTACTTATCTGAACTTTAATTATTACAATTTCATGATTTAAATCCTTTTATTAAATAATTTCAAAACCAACTTTTCGATAAATCTTCAAATTTCAATTTAACAAATTACCATTATTAACATTAATTAATTAGTACTTAAATTCTAGAAGTGATTTTTGGGCTTGGGTATAAGAGTTTGAGACAAGCAAAAATATAAGAAAATATAAATATATTTTATTTCCCTTTCTATTCTAAACTAATTTTCTATAAAAAAAATCATTTCTTTTTCAAACTACCATTTTATTCTAGTTACAGCACTTTTTATAAAATTAAATTCCTCTTTTTTAACTTATCTGAACTTTAAATATTACAATTTCATGATTTAAATCCTTTTTATTAAATAATTTCAAAACCAACTTTTCGATAAATCTCCAAATTTCAATTTAACAAATTACCATTATTAACATTAATTAATTAGTACTTAAAAATCAGGTTGTTACATAGGCAATGATTTGAGGATGACACATTGTAAAAATTCGTATGTTCTCGCTGTTTATTTTTCATTTAATTCTCTATTCTTCTCATTTTTGATTCATTAGGGTGTTGTGTGAATTTTTAACTTAATATTTTTGGTTCACTTAATAAGAAATGATATTCTAAGTTGAAGATCTAGCTTAGAACTTAGGATTGGGATTTCAATCATCTAGAAGTTAAATCTATAAGTTGATTGTAGTAGATCTAAAGTTAGTAGACTTGAAGAAGAATCTATATGATATCTAAAAGAAATGACCCCTAGGAAAACTCCCTCAAGATCTGGAGTTGCTGTTGGAGAAGAAGAAGCTTCTTAGCATGGTGAATATATTAATTTGCCTATAAATTCTTTCGTGGGACCCACTTCCTTGTCGAAGATGATGACAAAGGTTGAGTTAGTTAGGACGACGGCTGAGATGAATAAGAAATGTTTGATATCCATAATGCTCTCATTGAAAGAATGGGATAGAACTCTGCTATGTTGTTTGAGCAATCTCAACGGCGTAGAAAAAGCTGTATGGATTTATTATCTTTAAGTTCTGAGGAAGAAAGTTCATCTTCAATGGATCAAAATAGAAGAGATGGCAGGCAAAAAATGAAGAGGAAGGATAGTGGAGCATCAAAGAAGTAAGTTATAGGAGATGGAGTTGTTCTAGAAAATGCAAATCAGGTCGATACCGAGTTGATTTCTAAAGGTGAAAATGGAAGATCTAGAGAAGATTTGAAACTTCTTGATAGTAAAGACGATCTATAGTATGTTGGTAATGACATAGAACAAGATACTGGTGTGTGGACTGTTGGTATTTAAGCGAATGCCATAGAATTGGTAAGGCATCATAGAGGGTCTGGACAAATGGCTCTCCTGGAGATAAGGGAGCCTAGATGTCACGTGACAAACCGAGAGAGTTTATAGAGTCAAAAGTTCAGGGTAATCCTTAATGATCCCCAACCAACTGCTTGGTCAAGCGAGGAGTATATAACGTATATGGTAAAGAGAACACCGAATAAAAATCAACATAGCAACAATGATAAATGGTGTTCATCATCCAGCAGAACCGGATTCCCTGATAATATATTATAGGAGAGATATCCCAAAAAGTTTATAATGCTGACGATGTCATCCTACGATGGAATGACTCATCCAAGATACCATCTTCTGATGTTTGAATGGCACATAGGTGGTGCTCGAGCCTCGTGCTACCAATGCAGTAAGATGTTGGTGCTTTCCTATATTTATAGATGCAGTAGCTACGATTACTCGGCTCATGCTAAGGTCCGTATCTTCTCTTAAAAAGTTAACGAGAAAATTTATGGAGTAGTTCAAGCTTCACATGGCTCCGATAGAGTTAGGAGTATGCCTTATGGGCAATTCTATAATTTATTATTAATTAATTGACTTTATAATCAGTTCTCCTTCATAATAAAGGTGGTTTTCTTTTTTTTATATTTGTCATAATGTGTTATAAATAATTAAATAATTACTTAAAATACATCTAACAGAATCCATAAAGGGTATGCTTGTGATAGTAATTAGAAATAGTTGTAATCATGAGTATTGTATCAAAATATTATTATACACATCATTAAATGTTCCCTAATCAAGATGCATCGAGACTGGATTTCGATGTATCAGTTGAGACTAGAGTACGTAACGCTCTCCGATATTGAACAGTGTATTACTCATGACTACTAGGGCACTTAGGGGTCACGTATTTATAGTTATTGGATAACTATGAAACGACTCACTCAACAGTTTTCTGCTGGTTAAAATAACTATGGTCAAAAAGAAAATATCGATGTGACTATACAGTTCTCTCGACTTAAGAATATTGTCCATCTTCAATATGAAAGGTGCACTTTGATTATTGTCAAATCATTGAATATAGTCAAATCATAGCATGATGTCCATCTTCAAACTCCTCTCTTGATTATAATATGATAAAAAAATTCAAAACCTTTGAAAACATACATATATATATATATATATATATATATATATATATATATATATATGTTGATTTAAAATTTTTAAAATGTATTCTTAAGATTAATAGAAAACATTAAATAAGTTGAATAATTTAATAAATGTATACATGTATTATATATTATGATATATGTTATGTTATTTTAAAATGTTTAATATAATATAAATAGACATATATGTACTTGTTGTGTATTTTGAAATTAATGTAATTTAAATAAAATAGTTCAATTAAATAAATTAATTAAAAGATTAATTAATTAAATAATATACACATGTATATGATATATGTGTTATACTATAAAGGTTATAATATATAATATATAATATATATAAATGTTATATGAATATATAATATAAAATTAATTAAAATTAATTAAATAAGATTTAATTAATGTAATATTATATATAAGACTATTATATAAGTAATATGAAATATAAACGACATACAAATATGGATAGTGTAAAAATGGCGACATCTAACAGGCGATTTTTTGCATTCCCTTTCTGAAGCTTTTCCAATCCTTCATTACTTCATCTCTCTCCAATTTCTGCCTCTCGCCTTATCTCATCTATGGTTATGAGTCGAAAATGTAAAGCGAGATTCAATACATCCAACGCTAACCATTCGATTACCAGATCTAGCCGAATGTATGATCTCGATGTAGCTGCCGCTTCTAGATCTGATGGTGTCCCACTTGAGAAGCTGAGTTCGATGGATTCCCTAGCATTGGCCTATCAGAGATATTCTTCAACTATAGGTCCGATTTTAGGTATTTCGATCCCTTCAACAACCTCTGTCGTAGCTACAAAACTTCATATTACTAACAGCGCATGGATTGGTGAAGACATGATTAATTCTAGTGGAAATGTCCTAGATTATGATGTTAGTGATAATATTCTAGCTGAATTGAATTTTAAATCTACTGATGTTGAAGTTTTAGAGACCGCTAATTAATGTGTTGATGTGAATAAATTGTTGAATGCATCTACTATGGTTATAGATAATCACGTAAATGCTCCTAGTTCTGTTGGACTTGTATTTGGTCCAGTTGAAATAAATTTTGGATATTATGCTACTATTAGCATGGCGTTTGATATCTTTAGAATGGAATCTATTCACGGGTGCAACAACGTCCCGGTCTCTGATCAAAATTGTACAAACATGCCTACTGTTCATCTGCAATAGCTACCCCATGCTGCTAATATGAACTTAACTGCTGCTCCATCTAAGGATAATTTTCCTCCTTTAATTGCTTACCAATCAAACGAACTTAAAACGGGCTTTAACTGGACCTCCTTATTCACAACATTGTCAAAAAATACGGGAGATTTTATGCCCCGTTCTTTTGAAATGATTAGAAATGACGGCATTTTGATCCCGCCTCTGGAGGTAATTCAAGCAGGTATTTATTATTAGAAGGACTATCATGTTGGGTTCTTTCTGGACATTAACCCACCTTATCTAGTGGTTAAGGATCATTGTTTCAAAGCTTAGTAACCAAAGGGTAGCCTACTAGTCCACATGGACAACTTTATGTTTTTCTTCAAGTTCTCAAGGTCGGAGGAGCGTCTTCGAATTCTTAGTAAAGATCTTACATTTATCAGAGGCAAGCCTTTTATATTCACTCCTTGGAGTCTGTCTGTTGACTGTGCCAAAGAGAAGGTACTATCTATTCCTATTTGGACTTACTTCTCTCATATTCCCTCCGTTTTGCAACCTCTGTTAGGTCTAAATTGGCTAGCTAGTGCGGTAGGAAAAGTAAAATGCTTTGATGCTAATACCATAGCTTGGGAAAATCTAATCTATGCAAAAGCTTTGATTGAGATTTCCCCGGATAAGCCTTTACCAGATACTATCAAAGTTAAAGTGACCAAGAACCAGGTAGCGAAGATTGTAGTTCGTTATGGTCGGAAGCCAGACATATGTACGTCCTGCCAGTCCTTTGGTCATACATCATCTACATGCTCTCGTTCGTCATTTGTTGGCCCTTTCACGGTTCGGACTCCTCTTCCTAGACCCTTGAAAATGAAATGGATCCCAAAAGTGCACGATGTTCCTCCTCCTGTGACACCCTCCATCCCCCATGTTGAGCCTTCAGGTCTCCTATTGTTCCTCCACTCACTGACGCTGTTATGGATTCCTCTGTTCCTTCTGATATTTCATATCTTGGAGATTCTGGTGTTGTGTGACACTCTACTGAGATGGCTTGGATCCATGTATGGTCTGACATGAGATATGACCTGGCTAGACATGATTTTCGTACTTTTGTTAGTGATGATGTCGGTGAATCTAGGCGTTTGCATTACCCTATCGATGGTGGTGATTTTTTCTCACGGTAGATGGAGTTCATGGTAAGCAAAATCGATCTCTTTTGCTTGATGATAGCTGGAATAGGAGATATATAGACTGTAGGGATCACCCGGTTTTTGTATTGGATATCGTGTCTCTTTTCGTAGATTATTTGCATGTTTTAGGTCCTGCTAGAAGTGATTCTTCCTCCGCTTGGAAGGAGGAAACGATTTTTCCTTAAGTCAATTTATAGCTGAAAAAGCACTGTGCTTCTCACATGTTATGTACTCTAAGTGGAACGACCACTATAAAACCATATAGCTGTTTCTATGCATGTGCAGAACACCTTTTCTTTATATATTATAGTGGCATGAACCCACTATAAAGTCGACTGGCTTTTCCAACAAAATAATACGAAATATAGAAGTCATATAATGATAAAACTATATAATATAAATGTATAAATTAAAGGTGGAACATTAAGAAACCCTAACTAGACTTAATAAATAGATAGATATGTAAATGTATGTATACCATGATTTTCGATATGTCTGATACTTAAATCACAAGAGTAATTCATAAGAACTACATTTCCATAAGTCGATATCACTCAATGTAATATATTAGAGATTATGGATCTTTAATATAATGTTGTCCTTTACCATATATATTAATAAATTATTTGCATACTCCTTAGATGTTAAGCAAACTCAAGCTAGGTATGTTATGTGTGGTACTATTAATATAACGAATAAACGAGGTAAGATAACTATATGCATTTGTTGAGCAAACTCAAGGTACATATACTTTACTTCGACCGTCGCAATATGGTAGGTATGGGCGAATAATTTCGTTTGATTTGTAAAGAGAACTCAAGGTCGAAATGAAATTATAACAACGGTACCAAAGGGTCAGGAGTTGTATATGACACAACTGATAAGAAGTTATCCACCATCCGTGATGCTATGATTTGTTGAGAAAACTCAAGGTCAAAATTCTAAGACAAACGAGTCCTAACACCTACTAGTGGAGTCCAAACACTTCTATGCTTACATTTACAGTTTGGCAAAACATAAAAGACAAGTGGGGGAATACTAATAAAATGAAACATAAAGTCTAACCTTGCTAATATTATAAGAACATCCACTATAATTTGTCCTAGTAATCTACCATTTAAACTTATAGAAAATAACAACTCCAAAACTGTTTTCTGAAAACAACATTCTTACCGAACATAATTATATCGACCGACTAAGAGTAATTGAAATAGTGTTGACTTATAGGCGCCTTTGGACTACTATTACATGCGAATCTAAAGAACAACCCACCAATGATGTGGACCCCGAACTACGAGCTGCTTATGAAAAATGGGTGTCATTCCAGAAGATCGCCCAAGTTTTCATGTTGTCCATGTTAGACAACCCTTGCAGAGGTAGCAAAATAATTTATCAGTCCATGAGATATTTGATAGTCTCAAAGGCACTTTTGGGTTAACAGTCATGTTTCACAAGGTACGAGTTTAACAAGAAGTTTTTCAATACCAGGAAGACAAAAGGGAAGAAAGTGGACGATTACATGCTAACGATGGAGCTATATTGTTAGGCTTTCGCAATTGGACTTACAAATAAGTAGCTAATTACAGGTAGATTTGATCCTTGATTCAGTTACTCCTCGATATGAACCATTCATACTGAATTATAACATGAACTGATTGAATATGAATCTCGTCGAGCTCCTCAATATGTTGAGGTCGGCCAAATCACAATCTAAGGAGCAAGGGGTTGTACTTGCTATTAAGAGTAGTGCATCACCTTTGAAGGTTCAAAGAAGCAGAAAAGATAAGGCGAGAAAAAGAAAAGTAAAAGACTGATAACAAGGGTAAAAGTCAGCACTGCCATGAGAAAGGTCATTGGAAAAGGAATTATCCTAACTACTTGAAGATTGTTAGAGAAAGGAAACGGAATGGTTCTACGGCTCCATTAGGTACATTTATGTTTAAGAATTGTGTTATAATCAATAAAATGTCTTGGGTCATATATACTGGATCTGGAACTCATATATGTAATTCGCTAATGGGGCTTAGGGACCGACATTGACTGACTAAAGGAGAGATGAGGCTCCAAGTTGCTGATGGAACTATTGTAGATGCAATAGTAGCATGAGATTATCATTTAGTTTTGCCTAGTGGATTAATGTTAATATTAAAACAATTGCTATTTTGTAAAAGACTTTGTTTGTGGGATTATTTTTCTTTCTAGATTGTCTGAGACTGGATATATATTTCATTGCGCAAATAATGTTATGAGTATTAGTTTAGATTAAAATAAAGTCTATGATGATATTCTTGAAAATGATATTTACGCGATTAATACTAATTTGTGTGTTTTGAGAATAATACTTCTAACAATATAAATGATAGTTGTCTTTAGCATTGGAGGCTAGATCATATTAGAGAGAAACGATTACATAAATTGAAAACCAAAGGTTTTCTATCGTCAATTGATTTTAAATCATTTACAACGTGTGAGTGGTGCCTCAAAGATAAAATGACCAAGCACCCCTTCAATGGGAGCAATGAAAGAGTTAATGAACCCTTAGAGTTAGTACATAGTAATGTATGTGGCCAATGCCTATAATTACCAAAGATAATAGTTCTTACTTTGTTATCTACACGGATGATTTCCTAATACTAGGGTATGTGTATCTTATGAAGAGCAAATTCAATCTGATGTCTATTAGAAATTCGTTGAATATAAAAATGTAGTAGAAAACCAAACAGGTTGTAAGATTAAGATTCTTCAATCAGACAAGGAAGTGAGGATGTTGGATAGGATTCTAATAATACATAAAAGATAATGGGATTATCTCTCAAGTTATCCCACCTTATACTCCGCATCACAATGGCGTGTCAAAACAAAGGAGCCAAACTCTATTAGATATAGTTCATTCTGTGATGAGTAACACTGAGTTACCTCTATCATATCCGGGATATGCACTAAAAATCGTAGCACATATGTTGAACTTGTTGTCGACTAAAACTATGCCTAAAACATCATATGAGATGTGGTATGGTAAGAAACCCCAACTTAAATATTTGAAGGTGTGGGGTTGTATGGCATTCATTAAGAACATTGGTCCAAATAAACTAGAGGCAAGATCAGTATTATATAAATTTATATGATATCCTAAAAACTTGATGGGGTATATATTCTACAATACCGAGAACATAAGGTAATTGCTTCTTGACACACTATCTTCTAGAAAAGGAATTTCTACCAAAATAAATTAACGACGAGGTTGTAGACTTGGATGAGATCCAAGAAGTTAACGCGAAGGTCGACCCAGTAGAAGAACCAAGTTCATCTATATACAAAAACACACAACATATTAGGTCTAATAGGGAATCTCAAGCACTAGAGAGATACTATGGTTTTCTCGTGGATGGTAAGAGAAAGAATCATGTTTTAGATGATGACACTCCTCTGTCTTTCCAACAAGCACGGAAGAGTAAAAATTCTACACTCTGGCTTGGAGCTATGAAATCCAAAATGGATTCCATATGAAGACAAAATTTGGACTTTATCAGATGTACCGAAAGGGATAAATCCCCTCGGCTGTAAATGGATTTTTTAAGAAAAAGTTAAATGTAGATGGAGAAGTGGAGACTTACAAAGCTAGGCTAGTTGTGAAAGGATTGTGTTAAATTCAAGGTATTGATTATGAAGAGACATTTTCGCCCATAGCCATGCTTAAGTCCATTCAGATTATGCCAGCCATCATTGCATTCTATGACTATGAAATATGGCAATGGATGTAAAGACGACTTTTCTAAATGGTGTAGAAGAAATCCTTTATATGTCACAGCAAAAGGGTTTTGCGGTCAGTGGGAGTGAAGGCAAGGATGGTAAATTTTTAAAATATGTTAATGGACTTAAACAAGCTTTAAGGAGTTAGAATAATTGTTCTGATAAAGTAATCAAATGGTTTAGATTTTATTAGAACACAGAGGAAACGTGCGTATACAAAAAGGAATAAGGTAACACTATCGTATTCTTAGTACTTTATATCGGTGATCTATTGTTGATTGGCAAAGGCACTTGTTGTTGCAATCAGTGAAACCTTAGCTTTCCAAGAATTTCTCTATGAGGGATTTAGGGGAAGCAGCCTATATACTTGTACAAAGATCTATAGAGATATATCTAACAGGCTATTGAGATTGTCCCAATCCTTGTACATAGATACCATACCGAAAAGGTTCGGTATGGAAAATTCCAAACATAGAAACATTCTAACTCAGTCTAGAATTGTCCTTTCTAATAAGGACGCTCCTCGTACCGATGAGGGGAATGAGCTTATAAAGAGGATTCCCTATGCTTCAGCCATAAGATCCATAATGTACGCTATGCTATGTACTAGACTGGTGTGGCATAAGTATCAGGATGCGTTAGCGATACCAGTCCAATCCCAAAAAAAAACATTGGATGGTAAAATGTATACCGAAGTATTTAAGAAATACTCTGGACATATTCCTTATATACAAGAATGAAGACCTCCTTATGAAGGGGTATACCAATTCGGGCTTTTAAACCAATATGTATGATAGTAAATTGATGTATGATTATGTCTTTATGCTTAACGGCAGAGCCGTTAGTTGAAAAGTTCCAAGCAAGAAACAATAGCTGATTCCACGATGGTGGCCGAGTACATCACATAAAATGAAGCAACTAAAGAAGCAATTTGGATGTGCAAGTTTTTGAGTGAACTTGGAATGATCCCCAATATGAGAATCCTATACCATTGTTTTGTGATAATAGTACAACAATGCAGATCACAAAGGATTCCAGAGTGCATAAGAAGTCATGGCATATTCTTCGAAAATTCCACCTCATTAGATAACTCAATAAGGAGAAAGAGGTCGTGATATAAAGGGTGAATACCAAGGACAACATAGCAGATCCATTCACCAAGGGTCTAGCTTGATCGGCTCTCGAGAAGTTGAATAAAGAATGGGATTGAGATTCCATAATTAGCCCCAAGTGCAATGAGAGATCGATAGAGTTGGGGGAATGCCCTAGGGAAATTCTGTAATTTATTATAAATTAATCAACTTTGCAATCAATTCTCGTTCGTAATAAAGGTGTTTTTTGTTATATATTTGTTATAATGTGTTATAAACAATTAAATGCTCAAAAAAAATATTTAACAGAAAATCAATAAATGGTACAACAAAAGCACGGGCACAAGATCATCTAGGATAAGGTCAACTGCCCGAAAATGGCACAAATCACCTACAAAGCTATGATGGGTCAACTCCCTACTAAAGATAGACTCTTTAATTGGGGCATTTCTCAAAATGTAACATGTGTTATATGTAACTCTCATCAAGAATCGCATGCACACCTATTCTTTGAGTGTGAATTTTCTCGTGAAATTTGGGGAAACTGTAAACTGGCAACTAAGATTACTAATTTAGACTATAATATTCTGGAAATTGCAAATTACCTGGTCTGAAGGAGCCAAATCATAAACTTGGAATCCAAAGTGAGTAAGATTGCCTTGATAGTGGCTATTTGGAGCATTTGAAAGGAGTGCAATCGGATTATTTTTCAACACATCGCACACAAGGAAGATGTTAGTAAAATGGCTCAAATCGACATGTAGCTTGTTTTGAAGAGAATAAGCATAAATCTTACTATTCGACAGGGACGAAGAGGAGTTTAGACTGTAGCAGGGGATTTATTGTAGCCTGAGGTTACCTGAAGCATGTCGCGTAGTTCCAATCGCCATGAGTCAATCAAAGAAGGAGAGAGTAGAAGATGACGGTGCTGGATCTTTTTTTTTGTAAAGTTGTAAAGGTAGAATGTTTTAGTTTATACTTGAGTTGCTTTTACTAGTATGTGGGGCCATGGGCCATCTCAACTATAGGCTGCGTGTAGCCCTAATATAGAGTTACCAATTTTCAAAACAAAAAACTCTATAAATGGTATGTTTGTGATAGTAATTACAAATAGTCGTAACAGTAAACATTGTACCATAATATTATAAAACACATCATTTTAAATGTTTCCAGTTAAGATGTATCGAGACTAGGTATCGATGTATTCGTTGAGACTAGAATATGTAATGCTCAGCGGTGTATTACTCATCACTATCGAGGGACACCTTGGGTTATGTACTGATGGTTATTGGATAACTATAGAACAACTCACTTAATAGTTTTTTGTTGGTTATATAATTAAGATCAAACAGAAAATATCTATGTGACTGATTTACATAGATCTCTCAACTTGAGAATACCATTGAGCTTCAAAATGAAAGCTATTCTTTAATTATAGTCAAATCATGGCATGGCGTCCATCGAGTGACTATTATTGGATAGAGTGGAAGAATTGGAAGTGGAGCACCATTCAGGAGAGGATTTGTCTCCTCGGTTATATAGGGTTAGTATCATGGTCAACTCAAGTCAACTCAAATTCAAAATCTCTAGCTAGAATAATTTGATTAATAATAATTGTTAGTATTGAAGAAAGAACTTTGTACTCAGACTATAGAGTTGAATATGAACGATATTGTAATTTTGACTATTACTGAATTCCATAAGTCTAAAGTGATATGGTTTTGATGAAGAGAATTGATGTAAATAAAAGTCATAACTGGTTAACGCTTAACAAAGTAAAATTGGATTTTATCAAAACTAAGTAAGTGATAAATTTGGCCAAAATGTCACAGCACCTGCTAAGTGACATGTAAATGTTAATATTCGAATATTTTAGTATTAATATCTAAAAAAATTACACTTGATGAGCCATATAACCAAAATGATGAATTCTCCTTTGGCCAAACAATTTAGTTAAATTATAATTGTTATGAATTAATTAAATTAATTAATGTTTATGAAACATTATTTATGAATTTGATTTTGGTTTTATAAATAAATATTAAATGTATTTGTAGAAGTTATAAATATATTAATCGATATACAATACCGATAAATATTGTAGATTAGATTTAATATGCAAAATATTTGTTCGGACCATAGTCGATTTCATGGCCCAAGAGAGGGCTAGTAAATTCGACAATAACATAGGGTTATGGGAGCTAATACACGTAGAGAGAGGCTTGACTTTTGATGGCTGAGATGGAAGAAGATTGAGCAAAAGATGAGATCCCAAATTCTCTCCTTCCCTCCCTCTATTTAAGTATCTCTTCCTTCATTTGATACAGAGCTTTTGGAGTTTCCATCCCTACACATTGCTGGTCGAACTCCTCCTCTCATGTCTCCATTTTCTCAAGCTCAAATCAAATCAATTCAACCGCCATCCGATAGTTGGTTCTCAATGGTTCAAGGACTAGCACTCTTCTGGATTGAAAATTGTTTCAAGGAGCATACTTCTTCATTTCAATGTGCACATCAAGGCATTGGATGTACGGTGTAATTTTGACCAAAATATAGTTATACATGATTAGATGTAATGTTTTATTATATGCATATTTATATTGTTGGTTAGGTGATAATTTTGATATGCAAATTATATTATTCATGATTATTTTGGTTGTATGGATGTATATACTTATAAAATAATTATTTTATGTTCATACCAATGATAGAATGGCTTGAAAAAAAAATTCATTTTAATAATATATATACATATTTAAATATATAAATATAAATACAGTTTATAATTAATTACTTCGTCATACTTTATATGTTAATGTTATATAAATTTTATATGTTGTATATTATATATGTATGTATGTATATTGTATTCGGTTGTAATAAAATAATATATATATATATATATATATATATATATATATATTTAAATATTATTTAAATCATTTAAATACATAACTTAAATATGTTAGTGTGTATATGTGTTATATAAAAATCATGATTCGCCTATTTTTCGACCGCCCTTTTAGTAAGAGAGTCTGGAGCATCCAAAAACTTAGATATATTCAAACTGATACGGTCAATTCTTCATAAAATGGACTGACTGAAGTTGAAAGGTATGCTGCCAAAGTTGAAAGGTGAATACTTCATAAAGTGGACTGAAGTGGAACCACTAGACGTGATCATTATGAAGAAAGCGATCAACTTTGTAGTGAATACCTTATGCAGATTTGTTGTTTCACATAAGATCATCACTGACAATGAAACTCAATTTAAGAGTGTTGAGTTCAAAAACTTCTGTAATTGAGACTGAATTGAGAAGAGCTTTTCGGCGGTAGCATACATGCAAGTGAATGGATAGATAAGAGGTTAACATGGTAATCACATCCATCCTCAAGAAATGATTAACAAGAGCCCAGGGCAACTGGGTTGATGAGTTGTCACTATCATTGTGGGGTTATAGGACGACCCATAAGTTCGTGACTGGGAATACTCCATTCACTTTGGCTTATGGAGCCGAGATCCTGATTCTAATTAAATTGGAAGTCCCTTCTCATTGAAGAATTCATTATGATCTCAAGATGAATGAGGAACTCTTGCTCGAGTCCTTCAACTTGGTCAATGTAAAATGAGAAGAGACCGAACTAAGGGTAGCTGCTCATTAGAAAGAGCAGCAAGGCATTTTAATGACAAGATTAAAATCGTACCTTTAAAATATGCAGCCTCGTTTGGGAACATGCCTTTCCTTATATAGATGCACTTGGTCCGAATTGGGTAACTCCTTATACAATTGAACAAAAGCTTAGAGATAGAACTTTTAAAATATCGACTAATTACGGGACACCGATTCTGCAGGCATGGAATCATGAGGATCTAAGGCATTTTCTCATTTAGATTTATTTATTTATTGTAAATAAGAAATCCTAATTGATATGATGAGATGTAAAAAGACAGAATCTGCCATTCATTTGTTTATAAATAAAATTGGCTTTAGGAATAAATGGAACTGTATTCTTAAAAGTTTGACTTTCTGTCATGTAATCAATGGCAGAATCAGAAAATATATGTTTTGAAAAAATAAATGTCTAGGTACTCGGAGATAGGTACCAATGAACTCTCCGATTCATGATCGGGTTGATGTAGTATAATCGTACTAGGGTTGATCAGAATATGGCCCTTACACATTTAATCTTTGACCAATCCCCAAAGATTGGGTGGGTCAAGGATTGATGACTAGAGATAGGAATCTAAGATGCCAAATCCCCTAGATAAGAATCATTATATAATTATATATTTCAGTAGGAACGACCATGCTTATGGTCTAGCGAGACATGCTAAGCTGAAGATAAGTGAAGATGGTCGTTTTTGATGAATGCCCAGAGAGGTGAGGTCGACGATGGATGCCTAAAGATAGGTATTTGAGACACTGATTCATAAAGATAGGAGTCGGTGTATAATCGAATCTTTTGCAAGTATAGCCATGTTTATAGCCCATTGTTTGAATAATGTTAAATGAGGTTGATTAACATGACATCTTTAATTGTTACCTAGAGATATGTGAAATTTAAGGGCAGACTCCTAGGGATGGACATCTAAGATGTGGATTCACATAAATACAAGCAGAGAATGCTTTAGTCTTTCATGAGTTCGACATCATTTATAGTTGAATGGTATACGTCCGACCAAAGATAAACACGGATGGTCGCATAGTTGACTAATGTGTTACCGCTATATTTACGGTTAAGCAAGATACACTCAGTTGAAGATAAGTAGAGTTAGTCAAAGAAGTATATTTTTATCAAGCCAAGTAAGAAGTATATTGGTGATGATAAATAGAACCGAGTAATGGAATAATGCTGAGCAATTGTAGAAATTTATTTATATGCACAAAGTTACAATAAATAATGGCATTGCACAGACATAGGGGTCTATAATGTAAATTTAATTGAATTACACATGATTATATTATATACATAAGCAGGTATATAGGCAAGTGAACAAAAGATAATATTATAAATGAGAAAAGGATTGGACAGAAAATGGTCTTTTATATACATACCTTTTGTATAGAAGCTGTGGGGGATCCTCTCACACAAAAATGACCTATAAACATGAAAAGCCAAAAGGAACACAATAAAATAAAATAAAAATAGTATGTCTTCAGAAGTCCGACAGTCTCTACTACCCTTTTCCTCGCTTGTCGCCCCTGGTGACCTGCTTGATAGTGTGTTTCCTCCACCCCTTCCTCTTTCTCCTCCTTTTATTATCTTTTCTCCGTGGAACTTTCTTTAAATGGAGAAGGTTTCTCCTTAATTAACCAATTATAAGGATCGTCAACTTTCCTAGAGGTAGGATTGGAGGATTTTGAGATGCCAACAGCACGTTCTTGGGGTGGCTTGATTTGCAGAGGAAGATGTAGATTTGCAAAATCTGGCCAGGGGTATCTTTGTATTCGGTTCCATCAATCGATTTTATCTTATCAAAATTAAGCTTGAACCTCTCCGCCATAGAAATTGAGTCTGGGTCCATTGTGCCAATGATTGTTACTTCCTTATCTTGATATGCATCGATGTCTTCCATCCCTTTCAACGCCCTTATTTTCACCGAATCTATCTCAAGTCCAAAGATGGATGAGGGAATTGGAAGAATGAACATTGTAGTATCAGAGGTGTACATTGTTGTGACAACATTTGGTCCTGAATCATGAGTACCTAATGGTAGAGGGGGCAGCGATGGATGAACTATGATAGCGACATCCTCAGGTGAGAACCGAAGTTTCTCGAAGACCGGAGTGATTAAAGATATACCATGACCACCTGGAATGTCCTTTGGTAGGGACTTAACGATTTCTCCCTCCGTGAGAATAGGTTTTAGATC
The DNA here is from genome assembly GCA_030765085.1 of Allium cepa. Classification (NCBI taxonomy): domain Eukaryota; kingdom Viridiplantae; phylum Streptophyta; class Magnoliopsida; order Asparagales; family Amaryllidaceae; genus Allium; species Allium cepa. The sequence goes on along the minus strand of CM060934.1, from coordinate 524,206,619 downwards.
AGTTAAATGGCCAAAGGAGTGAGAGATGATGTATAAGAGCAAAATGTTGTAACGATAGGTGTCTCAGTTATGACAGGCTCGGAAGTGAACATTGTAGAAGTAATAATACATGCTGAGGACTTTTAGGAGTTGGAGTGAAATTTTCTACATGATCCAACAGGCTCCTGCTCTATAGCTATAGCATCTGCTACTAAGATTTTCTTTCACTTTTCCAGGGCCACCAAATTGTCTTTGTCTAAAAATTCTACTTTCAAATACTCTTCGTCAACATAATAACCACTGCTCTTGGCCCAACATAGGATTTTCTCTCTGGTAAATTTTTTCGGGTAGCCATCTCCAAGCCACTCTAGATGCTTCGTTTCTATTATTTTGACAAAGAATTGGAGAAGAGTAGCTTCATCTCTTTAGTTTTTATAGTCTTTGCTTTGAGGTCCACATTTTCCCTATGATGCCAACGAGCTTTACTTGAACCTTTTCTTAATTCTTTCTCGGTTTTTAAATCGGCTTTAAGTTTCTCTACTTCGACTTGAATTTCAACAGATTCACCCGGTCCATGCACATCTCTCTCTCCAAGAGGTTGGCTACCTATCTTAGATCTTCCCATTTCCAAGAAGATCCCACTTTCTGTTGGTCCCCTTGTTGGTTGTCGCCTGTGTAGGTGAGGTGAGCGAAGTGAACGGGGACAGCTAGGACGGTCCCTTCGTCGGTCATTCCAAGAAACGGTGTAGTGGTGCGAGGTGCCCGAAGGACAGACTATTTCTGCAACATTTCTAAGAGAGGAATGGATAGTCAATTTTGAAATAACTTATTGTTGGACACTTTAAGATATGAATATATCTGATTCATAAGGGAAAAACTATGCATTCTTTTGCGGAAAAAAAATTCTCTTTGAGATTTTCCTGGAGCTTAAGATTGATAGTATATGTCGTTTTCAATTGCGAATTTATAGTTAGGGTCCTTTGCATGTGGACCTTAATCTGGTAATTCTTGCTTGTGAGTCCTTGACCAACTTTGCTTTCTCATCTCTATCTTTGATGATTATCGTCAGTTCTTCTTTATAAGCTTTTCGTATCTTGTTGTGATTGGCCCTCTATGTGTCGAAGGAATCGATAATCAACTAGTTAGCTCAGTTGACATTGGAAAGGCCTTTGGCGAGCCTTCTCCACTCGAAAAGCTGCTCCACAACCTCCCTATGTTTATAAAGGCCTTCATTACCTTCACTATTATAAAGGTCCTTAACAGTACAATCAAATATCACTTCTTTCAGGTAGAAGATTGGCGATGCCGCTTGCATCTTAGTTGTAACAATGAGAGATTGGCCTTCGAAGGGTGGAGGCTGAGCAGTGTGACTGTAACAACTCTGGTTTAGATTACTTGAAATTAAATTAGGAGAGTAATTAAATTTAGTGATAATTAAATAATTAAGAGATTTGGTAGTTTTTAGTGTTAATTAAATCGGAGTTTGGAGAATCTATTTGTATGGAGTTCATGTAAATGAATTTTGTACTAAAAATGGTTATTTGAGAAATTTTAGTAATAATGGAAAATTTTCAACATTTGAAATACGATTTTTCATAAATATATTATTTTGGTAAAAATATGGAGAATAATTTTTATTTTAAAAGTTGTAGTAAATTTTGAACCAAACGGTGCATTTTTACAATATTAATAATAACAATATATTTTATTATGTAAAATATGGTTTAAATTTAAACATGTTGTAATTTATAAAATGAAGACTTTATCTTATAAGATGAATGGTTGAATTTATAAAAAAAATATACAAATTTGTTTAAATATAAAGTAAAGTGTTTTACAATTCAAAGTTGTAGTTAGAAACACCTTGCGATAAGAAAACTTTAGCAACACTTGATAATGGGTCTACAACTCCTTACCCATTTCAACCCATTAGCTTTAGGAAGTGAGAAAAAAGAACTTACATGTTACTTCTCATTTTTCTCAAAACCAGAAAGCTCAAACTCCTTCTTCTTAAATTCTTTTCATAAACCCTATCCATTCCAAATTGAAGACCAAATCAAATAAAATTTCAAAAATTCTCAAATTTGGATATATTAGTGCTAATGTGTCGCAACACCTTTGCTCCAAATTTTGTGGCATTTGATTTAGTTTTAATGGGTCAAATGTCTTTTTTTCTCAAGTGGTTTTCGAGTAGATCTGGGCTGAAAAATGAAGGTCGGTAGAAAATTCATATCCTATTGTACAAAAATCATAAAAATTAAAATTTGGATAGGTCGTTCTCAACTCATAAACAAACCTTTTGTAAAATTTTCGGTAGGAAAATACATCGTTTTACTATGTCAAATCTTTGTTGCACTTAGGGTCAAATTCTAGAAATTTTGGTTGTTTGGATTGGAAAAAAATGCAAGCAATTTGAAGCCTTAAGCATAATTGAGGCGAGTAACCCTCGCATTTCTAGTCAAAATTCATTTACATGTGGCTAAATGGTGAAAACACTAGTTTTATTTATCTTGTTTGGTGATTACTATCAGTGTTTTGTAAATCTACACCTTGTTTGCTCACGTTAGTTTACTGCTTTCTAAATGTTGAAATTAGACCTTGCTCAAAATTTTAATGTTTTTTTGATAATTTTTTAATATGGATTTTGAGTTCTAATTCAATGGGAAATAATTGCATTTTGGCGCCTTTATGTTTATGGAAGTAATTCCATTTTTGATGTATTCAATTACTGCTGAATTTCAGTGGTTTGATTCGTATTTTTATGATATGAATATTTGTGAATTTTTTGATAGTTGGTTTTCTAATAAATAGCAATTTTGATTGAAAATAGGTAAATAGATATCAAGTGATTTATAAATTAATTTTAGAGTAATTCAGTTACATTGCATAAAAGTTTATAACTCCTATTTTTATTATAACACTTTGATACTACTTATAAACATTTAAAAATAACATTTTCTGGATTTTAGGAGATTAGTATTTCACCAAAACAATTGTGAGATTACTTCTATAAGCTAATAACGGTTTTGTGATTTGGTGAATAATTTTAAGTAGGATAATATTCCTCTTTGTTTAACTCTATATGAGTTTCATGTTAACTCTATGTGAATTTTTAAGTTCCTATTATGGCTTGTAATCTATCATCACTTTTATCTCACATTGATTCGAATTAGACTAGACCGATCCATTTATTATCTTTATGTAATACTCGAATTAGACCGAGATATTTCAAGTTCTTCAAAACGATGATCTTAGAGTTGGATTAGTTTTATATTCATTTACGTTGTCTTAGATATTTTATATGTATATCGTGGATCTTTTATGACCACCTTTTGTAGTTCACATCATGTTCATGTACATGTTCACGTCCACTTTATGAGAAATGTTTATATTTCTTTGTCATATTCTATGATCTATGTTCTGTAATATCTTATATTGTTCTGAAATATATTAAGCCATTGTGTTGTTGTTTTGTGCTTGGATCGAATACGTTGAATCCTCTTGTAAAAGAAAAATATTTTAGATCAATTTGACGTATTGGTACTCGACCAAAGTAATAATGCAGATGGTCGCTCCTAACAAGCCTTATTCTCCACATTAACAGATGATATTTCATTATAATGTTCTTTGTTAATAAGGACATAAAGGTGGGGCATCAAAGTGACTCCAAGAAGTTTCTTTGCCAGCCCTATGAGATTGCAGCGATTGTGTAGAGCTAATGGGTTTGGATTGTTAGGAAATAGAAATAGCAGTGGTGAGAGGATGAGATATAAGGGGAAACTCCCAATGAGATTGTGGTTGTTCTAAGAAGAATGGGAGCAAAGGCATGGTTAAGGATCAAAATCATGCCCATCATGGTCACGTTGCATATATATCTTCCAATAACGATATGTATCCCTGAATATCAAGAATTCATGGAGCATGCGTGTGGACTCTGGTGCAGAAGCCAGTTTACTACAAGAAATATTTATTCCCCAGCAACTTTGGGTTCCTTTAGACAAAAAAGGAATGCTAAATGATTTTATGGGAAGACAAGTCCCTGTTACTCATGATGCAAAAAACTTACAAGTACAAATACCTGATATACATGGAAATAAGAAAATATACAACTTTGACTTTGCATTACTACCAAAGGAATTTGTAGCGACCCGACTTTCCACTCTCGGAAAATCGCATCACCAATTAAGAAAGAAAGGGATAGAAGAAGAAAGAAAGAGAAGAAAAAGAAACAACACATCAGAATCTCACAGCGGAACGATTTAAATATAATATAGAACATATACATAGTATCATATGCATCAGAGTACACGACTAAACATCTTAATTTAGACAGTCATATCATTTCTGTCAAATTAAATACAAGACAATCATACATAATATCAACACAGCGGAAAACTCTAACTATATATCTACACGCTGAAGCCTCCTGCTCCATAGCTCCTCCAGATTTCGTCAAGAGATAACCTGAATCACTTGACTACTCATACATAATATGAGTACCCAAGAATTTAATAAAACAGAAAATAAACACTCGGGTCAGACAGGGGTCTGGTGTGAATAAACGGTTTAAGATTGCTTAACTTTAGAAAATCCTTTGAAAGAAAGGTATCACGTAAGACTTCCCACACATAAACATGGAAAAGTTTTTACCTTACGCTAACCAAAACATTTGATAGGAAATCCAGTGATATTATAATAGTGTCTAGGGTTTTCAAATAAATATGAAATAGCCGAAATTGTTACATCTATTAAATTCCAGCTACTAGCCACAAAAGTGGGTAATACAAACAAAACCGTAGGGTCTCGTAGGGAAAATGGGTTTCCATCAATGGCAGGGCTACTGGGGTACCGCCCGTCACAGTACGTGGCCTAGATCACCGTACCGAGGAGTACTCCCACTCCCTTGCAACACAAGGCCGGAACCATTCCTTACTGAACAGTCCCGAACAAGACCACCCCGCAGTTGGCTGCAGTTCCAACCGCCCACAAAGCCGAAATAAAAAGGAACATCTAGACAGGGATGTATCTCGCTCTCCAGTGGGAGCGACCCATGAAGCTTTGCTGCATCTCCCCTGTTTTAGCCATTCCCGGTTGATGAGGCTTGAGGCTGCGATTACCTTTATAGGACACATTTATCTTAGAATGCTCATCGTCCGCCTGACGATGTTCTGAAAGCATTCAATCCATACAAGTTCGTTCTGGGTTCGAACGAAACCGAAGGAACTATCTCGTTGCACTCATTTTGGAATCACCCTCAGAGTCATCGACCATAGCCCTTGCACTCTGATTCACTATCTCGAATCTATAAGCACTATTCCATCAAACTCATTACGGAATCACCCACAGAGTTATACTGACGTATAGCCCTTACACCTCGAGTCTTCACTTGATCCACTTGGATTAACGACCTAACGTTTAATTGGAATCGATGTGGTTTTCGGATATCCAAATATGGAAACCCGATCCCGGTCTCATCGAAACCAAACGCCATTTTAATGTCCAAGTTATACTTAAGGGATTTAAACAATAGATATTTCAGAAATATCACTTAATATAAATGGATGAATCATATTACACAGATAGATAAGCATCTATTATCACATGCATCTATACATATCACAAAGCAGCATATATATCACATTCAGATATAGCATATTCATATCATCACCCATCAATCAATGTCATCCAATAACAACCAATATCATTAACTCATCCAATGACATATATCATCCAATCATTAATCATTCATAAACAAGTTTGATTCAAACTTGACTAATTTAATTAATCCTTAAATTAAATTAATTCTTAATTGATCACTTGGATTATCTTCAATCCATTTTACTATTCATTAATTAATTACAAATTAATTAATTAACTCGCTTAATTATCCATTTCAATTAATCTTTCCTGATTAATTATCGCTTAATTACTTTAAGTAATTATTACTTAATTATCATATTAATTAATCATTCTGACTAATTACTCCAAATTATACTAAGAAATTACCTTTTAATTACCTCTAATTAATCAACCTTGATTCATTATTCTTTAATTATCCTGATAATTATTCCTTAATTATCCTTTAATCATACCTGATTAATCACTTTTAATTAATCACACTTGATTAATTACTTTTAATTAAATACTTGATTAATTACTTTTAATTAATCATATTTAATTAATTACTTTTAATTAACCACCTTTGATTAATTACTTTAATTACATTCAGTAATTAAAACTTAATTATAAATTAATTATCCTTAAATTATTAATTAACAATTAATTAATTAATGATTACTTCATTAATTATAATCTTAATCAATTACTTAACAAGTAATTAATCATATAATTAATTATTCTTAATCTTTTTATTAATTAATCATTAATCAAATAATTTAAACCTTTAATTAATATTAATCAATCCTTTAATTAATAACACAAGTGATTAACTCTAAATCACATTACATAATTACTTTTAATAAAGTAATTATCCTTTACTTAATTACCTTTAGTAATTAACCACTTAATTACTTTCCAAAGTAATTATATTAGATTAACCCATAAGTGATTATCTTAATTAATCACAAATTAATTGCTTAATTAATTATTTAAATTAATCATTTAAATTTAATTAAATGATTCTTAACTTCTTATATTATAAAGATTCTTGATTAAGAAAACATCCCTTAATTAAATCTTTTATATTGATCAATAACACTTATTTATAAATTTTAATTGAATTATCACAATTATTCTCACAATTATTTATCTTTAGATAAATAAAATTCTAATTTACATAATATAAAATTTTATTATAGTTGATTATCAAATTCTTAATCATTATACTTTATTTAAAATAAATATAACCTTTTAGAAATCCATTTATAAATAAACACATTTTAAATTAAGCTTTTTAAATCTTTAAAACCTTTCCAAATTTAATTATCTTCAATTAAATCAAAATTCCAATTTACATAAGATAAATCTTTATTACAGTTGATTATCAAATTTAAATCATTAAACTTTATTTAAATAAAATATAATATTTAGAAATCAATTATAATTAAACATATTTTAAAATTGATCTTTTAAATCTTTAAACTTCCCAAGAATATTAAATAAAATTAAATACAAGCTTTATTTCAAAAATATCCATTTCTTTATTTTAAAAACAATCATATTTTAATATATATATAAAGCTTGTTTAAAATTTAATTTGAAACCAAATAGTTTTATAAGTAAAACTAATTCAACTTTTATTATAAATCTTTTCCAAAAACAGTTCCTTTGTTCCAAACCCTTCAACATAACTGTGAAATACTAAACATCAGACAAAAACCCAAACTAAAATTCCAGCCCAAAATACACTCAACCAACCTCGAGCTAACACCAGAATATCACGCGACAATCCCCGAGTTTTCCCTACCCAACCCTGCTTCGAGAAATAACCTAAAATTCCCGGGACCATCTTCGAGTCTTCACCCTCGTCCTCACCAAAATCCAAACTCCTCTGATACACGATGCCGTGCATCATGCACCGACCCACGAACCACCGGCGATCACCGTCACAACTCCGACAAGTCACCTTTGACCACAACGTCCTAACGCGACACCCGAAACTTAAATATAGTCGAGATTCGAAAATCAACTCCAACGCCATAACTGTCTGAACAACTTCACCGGCAAACTCCATCATCACCGGCGATCTAGACCCCTAAACGTCTCGCCTTTCCTGCCCAAGCATCCCCTCCGATCTCCTGCACCTATAGCTTGCCTCGCGATGGTTCCGGTCTTGCCTCGACACCCAAATTTCCAAGTGAACCGCGACGTCAAAACTCGGGGTCTAAAACCCTAGATCGATCCATTCCCATAGATTCAACAATTAGAAAAATTCTTTTGCATTTTTCTAATGAACATCAACACTCGCTCTACCTCCTACTCAACCACGACGACCCATTCCACGTCGTTCACCATCAATTTGCCGAAATGCCCAAAACCATTAACACGAAAATTCTCTTTAATTTCTAATCTAAAAATCATGATACTAATCTCAAAAATCATGATTTTGCATTAGGAATTCAATTATATAATTCAAATCCAAATTTGACTCGATTAATTTTTGACCCATAATAAGATTTTACTGTAAATTTTAAAATTCAAGCTAATTATACATTTTTAAAACTTATAACCATTTTAAGATGATAGCTTACTTGATTATAAACATCTTCTATTTACAATTCAAGGTCCAATTTAACTTGAAAAACTAGTTATTTAATTTTATTTATAAAATTGTGAACCTGTTCTTTATACAGACACTAAAGTATCACTATACAAGCATTCAAAGTCATAAACCAAACATGCACCCAATACAATTCAAATAATTTCAGATAACATTATGTTATTCTTTCATAAAAACAAGTTAAAGCCACTTTTAAAACTGTTTTTAAAATCTGCATTTACTCACCTGTAAATTTGCAGAAAACAGAGAATATTTTTGACTTCTAGGTTTTTGCAATTTCCTCTGAATTCTTTTTTTTTGCATGATCTTGAATTTTAATTGCTTGATGAACTTGAGTTGCGTGATGAAATCAATCTACTTGCAGTTGATTACTGAGTTGCTTGATAAATTTGAAGATGATCTTGCATTTGATTTGAATATCCAGATTTTTACTTCTTCCCTTTTTCAGGTTTTCTTTTGATTTCATTTTCTTTTCAGATCTTTGGTTTTTGATTTACATTTTTTTCAGATTTGTATTCCTCTTTGTGAAATGAAGAGAAAGATTTGCTGAAAAATAAAATCTTTCTTTTTATTATTTACAATTTAATTTAAATTTAAATTACTGAAGAGAATGACATTTGTCACAGTGAAATTCAAATTTACTTACACCTATACCAATTAATTTACATTTGTCTTAACACATATTTAAAAGTTTAACAAGTGTTATTATTGTTTTATTAATGTTTTCTTTTAAATGTTATTTTATCTTTAATAATTAATTTAAGCCTTATATACATATATTTATGTAATATTCATATGAATCAAGTAACTTACATTTTTAATTCAATTTAATGTTTATATGTTTGGAACTTCTATTTTAATTCAACTCTTAAAATTTTAAAACAAATTTATCTTGTGTTAAAATTAAAATGAAAAGATATTAAGCAAATGAAATTTAAAATTTAAATATTATCTAACTCAAGTTAAACTATATGTTTATAATATTAAGAAATTTACTTTGTTATTAAAATTTAAACTCCAAATATCATTTTAAAAATATTAAATCAAATTAACATTTCAAATTTCAAAACTATATATATATTAAAGTTTGAAAAACTCTTGTTAAATTTAAATTAATAATTTTCCTATTTCAAATATATATACAAATATATATATACATTTCAAATAGAAACATTCTAACGTTAAATTTATTAATTTCCATATTAAATTTTAAAACAAATATCAAATCACAATATATACATTTATATATATCACAATTTGAATATAAAGTTTTATTACATTAAAAACTTCCTATTTACCAAAATAAATATTTCCAAATCAAATCATTATAAACTTTCAAAAGAATTTAATCTTACTAATCTATACTTTGTTAAGAAAATTATTGATAGATATTTACAAATTATTATTTTAAGCCTTTGAAATAAATCTTAACCGCCAATTTATAATATAAAATGATCAAATCAATTTAATTATTAACAAAGATTATTAAACTAATATTGCTCAAAATTCCGGGTCGTCACATTCCTCCCCCCTTAAAAGAATTTCATCCCCGAAATTTAAATGCAAAGATAATTTAATAACCCAGCTAAAGAATTTAAATTTCAAACAGCAATCACACAATCAATCATAGCAACACATTCAAACAAACAATTTTATCTATTCAGACAAAATTTTGAATAGAACTTCCTAATATTATCTAGAGTTTCCAGATACCTATACTGGAATACTCGCTCTACAGAATCTTAAGTAACTACACTATTAAAACCAAGAACTCCCTCATCTGATTCTTCAAATCTGAATAAGATATCAGACTAAACTCAAAACCAGCCCAACTATCAGATCCTTCTGAACTGTTAATTCTATTACTCAAAGAATCATTCACATATTCCTCAGAGATATGTGAAATACAATGAATTCCAGCTATCCGAACTGGCAATTCAATCCTGTAGATCAAAATCAAACCTTCAGAGAACACAGGAAAACTCAAAATACCTCCAGAGCTAACTTTCCAGTTTTACCCAATCCCTTATAATTCCTTTGATCGGATAAAACCAAGTCAATATCCAAACTCTAACTGCACATTCCAAAATTTCTCAATTCTAACTGCAAAACTCTTCAGATGCTCCGAGTCACCTTCAATATTCCTGATCAGCCTAACCCTTGCTGATTGCTCCATGAAACAACAGCACCAACTCAAACCAAATCTCCAGATTCTACTCTACAAAATGGCTCTCCAAAAATAATTTGTTGAAATCCAAAATACGACCCTATACCACAAGCATCAATGGACTTCAAACCTATATCTCATATCTGAATAGCCAAACAGTTGTACTTGACAACCTTGCCTCCCAAATCCAGAAAATTCCTTCATACTTGAATTTCCAGTAGAAATTTCTTTACTGCAACTCCCGGTTGCTCCCACTACTAGATTAACCGCTATCTCGCTTCCTCTACACAACTCTGATCTAGAGCAGATAAGAATGCCATCGAAGAACACAAGCAAAATCTTTCTTCATACACTGTTCATCTAACTCATAAAAATCTCAGTGACCATTCCACTTGGTCAAAACATCTCAACAGAATCTTAACTTAGAATAAGATGATCAATCCTTCTCCAAAGAATCTTGAGCTGCCTCACCAAACTCTTCTTGCTCTAAGAGTCATCCCACTATATGGTTGAACCATCAAAATTGCTCTTAGAATCCAAATTGATAAGAAAACTCATTCTCCGGTTCGGGTCAACTTCTAATTCCCTCAAAAACATCTGGAGACCCTCTGACTACTTCCATAGCTTCCATATCTTTCACTTCTACTTCAGATGCCTTAATTCCCAAGCTAAAGAATACTCAAAGATTCCCAAACTAATCGCAAGTCACTTTTGCGATCCTACTCAGTTCAGATTCTAAAGAACTGTCTCCCCAACTAGAATAGCTTTTCCTATCCAAGACCAATCTTCAAGAATGGCTTACCTATCATAAACTGATAGATCACTTCCAACAAGTATCCCGCTCTGCTGAGCCTTCCCAAGAAAAGAATATGTCTTCACTACTGCCCGGTCTGCCGATAGTAGAATCCCCAAAGATTACTGAATCATCGAAGAAATAGATCCATGTTGCTGCTTCCAAACTTCACCTTAATGATACTACTAAGCCAAAAGATCTTCCTTAATCACAAACTTCTTGAAACACATAACTAACACCCAATTCCTCTAAAACATCCTTGAGACGAGTAGACATCTCCTCATAGAAACTCGGCTCAAAATCAAACATCAACCACTTATCTTCTTAAGAAAACGATTGAGACCATGCCCAAAATGAGGTAACTCATCGACCTTAGCCTCCTACTTTAATAAAGATAAGACACCCTTACTTGAGATCCAGAAAATCTCTAAACATTCGAATCTTCATTGCAGTAGACATCACAGTTCCCTTAGCTCCAAAAGAAACATCTTCAGAACCATCTATGGAAACTGCATCTCATCACACAGCTATTCCTTCCTGAAGCCATCAAGATACCATCACTCGCTTCTATTTAGCTGACAAACTCAACTCTTGGAAATCCCTACTCATTCGAGAACAAATCAACCTTGCTCTCAAGATTATACTCAAATCCTTGAAAAAGACTTCCTCTGGACACAAAGAAATCCTTTCTACAATCCACCAAAACTTATTCGAGACAGCATTAGGTCTACATTCTCGACAGTCACATCTCCAACCATAACATATGAATCTCTTCCAATAGTGGTAGTCGTGTTCCACACACTCCTACCTTATCTACCTTTATAACCTATGTTGGAAAATCCGAACAGATAACCCAACAGACTAGGTAGTTATATAAATATACATTTATATATAAAAATTACAAGTACGCTCTCTCAAGATAGACACCATTCCAGAGCCTAGGTATTCACTCAACCTAATGCTCTGATACCAACTGTAGCGACCCGACTTTCCACTCTCGGAAAGTCGCATCACTAATTAAGAAAGAAAGGGATAGAAGAAGAAAGAAAGAGAAGAAAAAGAAACAACACATCAGAATCTCACAGCGGAACGATTTAAATATAATATAGAATATATACATAGTATCATATGCATCAGAGTACACAACTAAACATCTCAATTTAGACAGTTATATCATTTCTATCTAATTAAATACAAGACAATCATACAGAATATCAACACAACAGAAAACTCTAACTATATATCTACACGCTGAAGCCTCCTGCTCCATAGCTCCTCCAGATTTCGTCAAGAGATAACCTGAATCACTTGACTACTCATACATAATATGAGTACCCAAGAGTTTAATAAAACAGAAAATAAACACTCGGGTCAGACAGGGGTCTGGTGTGAGTAAACGGTTTAAGATTGCTTAACTTTAGAAAATCCTTTGAAAGAAAGGTATCACGTAAGACTTTCCACACATAAACATGGAAAAGTTTTTACCTTACGCTAACCAAAACATTTGATAGGAAATCCAGTGATATTATAATAGTGTCTAGAGTTTTCAAATAAATATGAAATAGCCGAAATTGTTACATCTATTAAATTCCAGCTATTAGCCACAAAAGTGGGTAATACAAACAAAACCGTAGGGTCTCGTAGGGAAAATGGGTTTCCATCAATGGCAGGGCTACTGGGGTACCGCCCGTCACAGTACGTGGCCTAGATCACCGTACCGAGGAGTACTCCCACTCCTCTGCAATACAAGGCCGGAACCATTCCTTACTGAACAGTCCCGAACAAGACCACCCCGCAGTTGGCTGCAGTTCCAACCGCCCACAAAGCCGAAATAAAAAGGAACATCTAGACAGGGATGTATCTCGCTCTCCAGTGGGAGCGACCCACAAAGCCTTGCTGCATCTCCCCTGTTTTAGCCATTACCGGTTGATGAGGCTTGAGGCTGTGATTACCTTTATAGGACACATTTAGCTTAGAATGCTCATCGTCCGCCTGACGATGTTCTGAAAGCATTCAATCCATACAAGTTCGTTCCGGGTTCGAACGAAACCGAAGGAACTATCTCGTTGCACTCATTTTGGAATCACCCTTAGAGTCAACGACTATAGCCTTGCACTCTGATTCACCATCTCGAATCTATAAGCACTATTCCGTCAAACTCATTACGGAATCACCCACAGAGTTATACTGACGTATAACCCTTACACCTCGAGTCTTCACTTGCTCCACTTGGATTAACGACCTAACGTTTAATTGGAATCGATGTGGTTTTCGGATATCCAAATATGGAAACCCGATCCCGGTCTCATCGAAACCAAACGCCATTTTAATGTCCAAGTTATTCTTAAGGGATTTAAACAATAGATATTTTAGAAATATCACTTAATATAAATGGATGTATCATATTACACAGATAGATAAGCATCTATTATCACATGCATCCATACATATCATAAAGCAGCATATATATCACATTCAGATATAGCATATTCACATCATCACCCATCAATCAATGTCATCCAATAACAACCAATATCATTAACTCATCCAATGATATACATCATCCAATCATTAATCATTCATAAACAAGTTTGATTCAAACTTGATTAATTTAATTAATCCTTAAATTAAATGAATTATTAATTGATCACTTGGATTATCTTCATTCCATTTTACTATTCATTAATTAATTACAAATTAATTAATTAACTCACTTAATTATCCATTTCAATTAATCTTTCCTGATTAATTATCGCTTAATTACTTTAAGTAATTATTACTTAATTATCACATTAATTAATCATTCTGATTAATTACTCCAAATTATACTAAGTAATTACCTTTTAATTACCTCTAAATTAATCAACCTTGATTAATTATTCTTTAATTATCCTGATAATTATTCCTTAATTATCCTTTAATCATACCTGATTAATCACTTTCAACTAATCACACTTGATTAATTACATTTAATTAAATACTTGATTAATTATATTTAATTAATCATATTTAATTAATTACTTTTAATTAATCACCTTTGATTAATTACTTTAATTACATTCAGTAATTAAAACTTAATTATAAATTAATTATCCTTAAATTATTAATTAACAATTAATTAATTATTTCCATTAATTAATGATTACTTCATTAATTATAATCTTAATTAATTACTTAACAAGTAATTAATCATATAATTAATTACTCTTAATCCTTTTATTAATTAATCATTAATCAAATAATTTAAACCTTTAATTAATATTAATCAATCCTTTAATTAATAACACAAGTGATTAACTCTAAATCACATTACTTAATTACTTTTAATAAAGTAATTATCCTTTACTTAATTACCTTTAGTAATTAACCACTTAATTACTTAATTACTTTCCAAAGTAATTATATTAGATTAACCCATAAGTGATTATCTTAATTAATCACAAATTAATTACTTAATTAATTATTTAACTTAATCATTTAAATTTAATTAAATGATTCTTAACTTCTTATATTATAAAGATTCATGATTAAGAAAACATCCCTTAATTAAATCTTTTATATTAATCAATAACACTCTTTTATAAATTTTAATTGAATTATCACAATTATTCTCACAATTATTTATCTTTAGATAAATAAAATTCTAATTTACATAATATAAAATTTTATTATAGTTGATTATCAAATTCTTAATCATTATACCTTTATTTAAAATAAATATAACCTTTTAGAAATCCATTTATAAATAAACACATTTTAAATTAAGCTTTTTAAATCTTTAAAACCTTTCCAAATTTAATTGTCTTCAATTAAATCAAAATTCCAATTTACATAAGATAAATCTTTATTACAGTTGATTATCAAATCCTAAATCATTAAACTTTATTTAAATAAAATATAATATTTAGAAATCAATTATAATTAAACATATTTCATAATTGATCTTTTAAATCTTTAAACTTCCCAAGAATATTAAATAAAATTAAATACAAGCTTTATTTCAAAAATATCCATTTCTTTATTTTAAAAACAATCATATTTTAATATATATAAAGCTTGTTTAAAATTTAATTTGAAACCAAATAGTTTTATAAGTAAAACTAATTCAACTTTTATTATAAATCTTTTACAAAACCAGTTCCTTTGTTCCAAACCCTTCAACATAACTGCGAAATACTAAACATCAGACAAAAACCCAAACTAAAATTCTAGCCCAAAATAGACTCAACCCAACTCGAGCCAACCTCAGAATATCACGCGACAATCCCCGAGTTTCCCCTACCCAACCCTGCTTCGAGAAATAACCTAAAATTCCCGGGACCATCTTCGAGTCTTCACCCTCGTCCTCACCAAAATCCAAACTCCTCTGATACACGATGTCGTGCATCATGCACCGACCCACGAACCACCGGCGATCATCGTCACAACTCCGACAAGTCACCTTCGACCACAACGTCCTAACGCGACACCCGGAAACTTAAATATAATCGAGATTCGAAAATCAACTCCAACGCTATAACTGTCTGAACAACTTCACCAGCAAACTCCATCATCACCGGCGATCTAGACCCCTAAACGCCTCGCCGTTCCTGCCCAAGCATCCCCTCCGATCTCTTGCACCTATAGCTTGCCTCGCGATGGTTTCGGTCTTGCCTCGACACACAAATTTCCAAGCGAACCGCGACGTCAAAACTCAGGGTCTAAAACCCTATATCGATCCATTCCCATAGATTCAACAATTAGAAAAATTCTTTTGCATTTTTCTAATGAACATCAACACTCGCTCTACCTCCATACTCAACCACGACGACCCATTCCACGTCGTTCACCATCAATTTGCCAAAATGCCCAAAACCATTAACACGAAAATTCTCTTTAATTTCTAATCTAAAAATCATGATACTAATCTCAAAAATCATGGTTTTGTATTGGGAATTCAATTATATAATTCAAATTCAAATTTGACTCGATTAATTTTTGACCCATAATAAGATTTTACTGTAAATTTTAAAATTCAAGCTAATTATACATTTTTAAAACTTATAACCATTTTAAGATGATAGCTTACTTGATTATAAACACCTTCTATTTACAATTCAAGGTCCAATTTAACTTGAAAAACTAGTTATTGAATTTTATTTATGAAATTGTGAACCTGTTCTTTATACAGACACTAAAGTATCACTATACAGGCATTCAAAGTCATAAACCAAACATGAACCCAATACAATTCAAATAATTTCAGATAACATTATGTTATTCTTTCATAAAAACAAGTTAAAGCCACTTTTAAAACTGTTTTTAAAATCTGCATTTACTCACCTGTAAATTTGCAGAAAACAGAGAATGTTCTTGACTTCCAGGTTTTTGCAATTTCCTCTGAATTCTTTTTTTTGCATGATCTTGAATTTTAATTGCTTGATGAACCTGAGTTGCATGATGAAATCAATCTACTTGCAGTTGATTACTGAGTTGCTTGATAAATTTGAAGATGATCTTGCATTTGATTTGAATATCCAGATTTTTACTTCTTCCCTTTTTTAGGTTTTCTTTTGATTTCATTTTCTTTTCAGATCTTTGGTTTTTGATTTACATTTTTTTCATATTTGTATTCCTCTTTGTGAAATGAAGAGAAAGATTTGCTGAAAAATAAAATCTTTCTTTTTATTATTTACAATTTAATTTAAATTTAAATTACTAAAGAGAATGACATTTGTCACAATGAAATTCTAATTTACTTACACCTATACCAATTAATTTACATTTGTCTTAACACATATTTAAAAGTTTAACAAGTGTTATTATTGTTTTATTAATGTTTTCTTTTAAATGTTATTTTATCTTTAATAATTTATTTAAGCCTTATATACATATATTTATGTAATATTCATATGAATCAAGTAACTTACATTTTAAATTCAATTTAATGTTTATATGTTTGAAACTTCTATTTTAATTCAACTCTTAAAATTTTAAAACAAATTTATCTTGTGTTAAAATTAAAATGAAAAGATATTAAGCAAATGAAATTTAAAATTTAAATCTAATCTAACTCAAGTTAAACTATATGTTTATAATATTAAGAAATTTACTTTGTTATTAAAATTTAAACTCCAAATATCATTTTAAAAATATTAAATCAAATTAACATTTCAAATTTCAAAACTATATATATATATTAAAGTTTGAAAAACTCTTGTTAAATTTAAATTAATAATTTTCCTATTTCAAATATATATACAGATATATATATATACATTTCAAATAGAAACATTCTAACATTAAATTTATTAATTTCCATATTAAATTTTAAAACAAATATCAAATCACAATATATACATTTATATATATCACAATTTGAATATAAAGTTTTATTACGTTAAAAACTTCTTATTTACCAAAATAAATGTTTCCAAATCAAATCATTATAAACTTTCAAAAGAATTTAATCTTACTAATCTATACTTTGTTAAGAAAATTATTGATAGATATTTACAAATTATTATTTTCAGCCTTTGAAATAAATCTTAACTGCCAATTTATAATAAAAAATGATCAAATCAATTTAATTATTAACAAAGATTATTAAATTGATATTGCTCAAAATTCCGGGTCTTCACAGAATTTGACAGCGATTGCATCCTTGGAATGGACAATTTAAGACATCTCCCTCCATTCAACAAATATTTACTTTGAATTAGATGGCATTCTTATGCTCGGAGTAACGCTACCCGCTATAATTGCACCACATTATACTCCAGTAGCACAGCGTGGTGAATATCCTGCTACATTAATTGAACATGTAAAAACACCGAAAATAATACAACCAAAAATTTGTACATACAATATGTAACGTCCCGCCTTTTCGCACACTTTAAACCGACACACGTGCCAATTGAAAGCATACGCAAGGGCGGATTGTTATGGGGTAAATAAGAAAAACAGAGAAGAAATAAAAACAAAACAGAATCTCACAGCGGAAGGATAAAATATAATAATAAATATACAGTTCAAAACAGTTTACAAACACTAGATTTGCTTTATACAATAAATATCAGAGTTACACATACCAATACAATCAATGCAGCGGAACAGTATGAGTGTGGTGCAATACTATAGATAATAATAATACGACTCCTTCGTCTTCGTCCTTCAAAGCTAAAGTCTTCGATCCTGAAATGCTCGGACTGAACCGAGCGAATTTGAAAAGACAAAAACACTCGAGTCACAACTAAAAGATCTTATGTGAGTTAAATTAACAGAAATAAATATGAGTATAGTAACTCAAGAGATGCTCGGGATTTACATCTCCTAAGGATCCGTTAAACTATTTACTATGTAGTATATTGCGCCATTATAATAGTGTCTATTCATAAAATAAACTTACTTTTAAATAGCGTTAAGGCTTTACATTTTCCACCTTAACACGTAAAATGCCAATAGTCTATACAGTACCGTAATACCTCCTGATCGGGAAGCTACCAGAGGATACTCCATAGGTACGACACAAATAGAAACTCATAGTAAAGGCTCGGTATGGTAGGTGACACGGCACAACTAGGCAATGCCAGGGTAGATATACCAATTGCTATCCAGGCCGGTGGAAACGCGTAGCCGCAGTTACCGCCCACCTCGGACTAACTCCCCAAAATCAAAATATAGAAGTGGCCACTGAATCAATCCAAAATCAAAGTATAATATCGAAGAGGAGGGTCCGATCAGAGGAATGACCTCATTGGCCTGAGAATCGCTCCTGTTTTAGCCACCTTATGCCAACTCACGGGAGTCGGGTCCACGTATTTACCTTGTAGGAATCGTCGCCACCACCTACTTCATTCTGGAATCTCCACCGCGTACACGGTTAGTCAAAGTGGTTTTCGGTATCGACAGAGAGTATGTCCATATCCGATCCCGGTCTCTTTGCCAACCCATCGTTATTATAATACCGCGGTCATTAAAAATAGGTTATACTTTAAAAATCGGAATAAACATTCCATTTCATAACCATGAATACGATATCATTTCAAAACCCAAAACCATATTTTATCACTTATCCCAAATATAATTCTTTTCCAAAATCATAATGCTTTAACTTCATAACGTCTGAAAATCAAATATTTTCAAAGCATAATATTTTGAAAATCATAATTTAAAACCATAACTTCTAAAAAAAACTTGAATGGTTTGGACATACAACGGTATATGAATTAAATGGTTTAACTTAAATGTTACTTTGTAAAGAAAATAGTTCTCATGGATTTACAAATACATTTCTTTATTAAAGTCTAAACCAAAATTTATATTATCTCTCTCAAGTTCCAAAACCACTTCAATTTATTTATATATACGTATATCCATTTTGAGTAACAATATTTCAAACTAAAATTGGATTTTATTCTTTCAACAGATCAATTGTTCTATTAATTAGTCTTGAATATTCACATAAAATCCATAAATAATAAGACTTCAATTTCTAGTAATAAAATATATATATTTTCCCAATTCAAATTATACTAGAATATTCATTTCAATTTATTTTGGGAAAAATCCAATTATAAATATCATATCTTAAAATTTCCAAACTTAACATTTAAACATATGATATAAATTATCAAACTCCATTTTCTTAAAAAAAATTCCATTTTTAATAATGAGATTTATACACCTTTTAATTTCAAAATTTTCAACTTCATATGTATATATATATGGAAGAAAAATATTTATACAATATAAAATTTAAGATTATTATAAACCGTATTCCATCCAAACCATAGAAATCACATTAAAATAGTTATATATAGACCGCGGTGCCTGTATAAATTTTCTATCCTATGGTCAAGTGATACGGATATTTATCATTTCAATCCGCAATTTAAAAATATAAAATTTTGCGGTTATATATCATTTCAAACCACAATCCCGAATGAAAGGAAATATGCATGATAATTTGCAATTTAATGATATACAATAAAACATCCATCAACATCACCCATCATCCAATCACAATCATCAAGCAATATCAATCAATAACAATTTATTTTTGATAATATATAACAGGTAATAACTGGCAATTTTATTCAGATTAAATTTAACAACTATTAATCTAACAGTTTATATTCAGTAATAATCTATATAACTGTTAAATAGCAGTTTATAGGCAAACAAATAAATTCTAACTATCAATTAATACGCAATAAATAAATTAAATTAACAGTTAAATTTAATAAATGCAATTCAACAAATATGAGTGAAATAAACATGCCAAATACTCATAAATAAATTTCTATTCATTTCAAAAATTAATTTAACAAACATAAAAGCTTCTAGTAGTTGTGAGTGGGTTTAAACACTCACCTTTGGAATTTAAATCGAATTTAAATCCGATTTAAACCCAAAAATTCGACGGTCTCAGAATTTGTCCAAACCAGCGTCAATGGATCTGGAATTAAATTACGATCCTAACAAAAGAAATTTCGCGTGAATCGGAGAACGTATGAAAAAGATATTCATTTTAAACGATTTGAAAACAAAAATAAAAATAAAATAAAATAAAATAAAAATAAAATAAAATAAAATAAAAACAAAATAAAATAAAATAAAACAAAACCCACTTAACTTCAATGGTCACGTCAGCTAAAAGCTATAGCACATCGTCGAATTTTTTCTGGTCAAACGAATATCCAAAACAGAAAACGAATTGTACCAGCAGATTACGTGTCTCGAGAACTTTATCATAAAATTTTCTGGAATTTTTGCGGAGAGTTTGAATTTTATTAGAAAATTTGAATTGTAGATAGATTAGGTTTTGTAACCATTGAGGAAGAGAAAGAGATGAAGAAAAATGAACGTACAGCCAATTTGACAATAGAAAGGAGGCTAGGGTTTATCACAGCATATTTATAGATAGATCGCAAAAGGATAGGTGTGCACGAATTTTAACGTGCAAACAGAAGTGGTCCCAAAAGGATATTAATTATACACGTTACGGATTAAATTATTTCTTTCTCAACATTTACATTGCATTTTAAGCGTATTCACACATGTATAATTAGATGCTTCATTTAAATTTCCATATATATATTCACAATTCCATAAATTTCCAAATACATAGATAAATTTCCAATTTCAACTAAATTTCTAAATTACTGTAATAATTACAGATTAAATTTCTATCCATTCTCAATAGATTTACGTTTACATACTAAAATCCACATTTCTATGTACATTTGAATTCCATATTATACATATTTTATTTATCTTAATTACTTCCAACTTAAATTTCAATTAACATAAAACGTTTTATTCAGTTTCCAATAATTTCAATCATGCTTTAAATCCAAATGAATAAATAACTTAATTCCCATTTAAGCATTTTTCATTTGATTTGCAATCAACCTTTTATGATCAATTAAATCCCGATATATTAAATAAACGTTATTTCCATCATTCTTTATCCTATGAAGAAATTTAAGTTATTCAACCTATTACTAAATTTCATATTAATGCACACTAATTTACATTTATTGCAATGGTTACCAAATATTTCCCTGCAATAATTCATTCCCCTATACATACTTACAATTCCACTTAAACTTTACTATACCCATTTATTTTCTCAACATTAAAACCAACGTTACCTCAATTCCACTAATGTACACTTATTCTATTATCACTTACTAACCATTCAAATTTTTATTAACAAATAGGCAGGTAATTCCTATGTTACAAATTTTTAATTCATCCTAATCCCTTACTATTGACATACATTTGCATTACTTACATATCATTTACAATGTTACCCAAAATCTCTATCCATTGTAATTAATACCTTAAATAAGTTTCAATTTATATTCAAGTGAATACATTACCCTTTTTCGTTATGTCATCCATTTTTCACAAGAAACGTTTTATCGTTTCGACAACATTTTATTTCTAATTACCTACATTGATTTGTATACGTCTCTACTATTTAAAGCATTACCATTCTCACCTTCGTCTAAATCTTCATTTATGAATATTTAAAATAAATTTCACTTATTTCCTATTTATACACTTATAAATTCCAATTCCAATAAATAGATAAATATCCGTTTGCACTACTTAAATCAAAAATCAGCGATTATCCTATCTATACATTTTAAGTGGATGGATCAAATGTTGTATTCAAAAATCTACTTCTTAATATTCTTAGATTTAAACTCAACTCTGTATTAACAGATGTTTAAACTTCTTTTATTACCATTAACTTATTATTATACATTAAACTTAAATATACTGACAAAGCTTGTTTTTGGTACTCTTTTCATTTCCATAAATAAAATTAGCAGTGGATTCATACCTTATTATGTAATTATCTTTAATTCCACCTAACTAAATATTTACATAATCTTTTATTTGCAATAAATCAACTATTTTATATTAATTAAATTTAATCTTCCTGGTTTACTTATTCATAGTATGTAATTCAGTTACTCACCCTAACCTATTTATTTGAAATCCAATCCAGATTATTTTTACTAAGTTCCAATTTCCAAAGGTTATTGCAATTAATCCAATTAATTGCAATAAATTCTAATAAATTTGATTTTATTGGATTACAACTCAAAATAAATCAATTATTACTCAACTACCTAATTAACATTTCTTTTATATTCCAATACATAAATATTTCCCAAAATTTCATCTTTTATTTGCATAACTTACCGTATCTAAATTTTATTGGAAATATTGTTAACTTTACGCATAAATAAAGTTAGAACCTCAATTAATTCATTCCATTTTGGTTTCATTCTTTATATCACATTAATCATCATATTATGAATGGAAATTTATCTAGGTTACATCTTATTTATTCACTTACCAATATTCCACACTAAATTTAGTGCATTAATTGAAATTGATCAAAATAAAACTTAACAAACTAATAGAATAAATAACGTACAAAAATTTATTGTCATTAATCTATTTCATAAGTCTACACTCAAATACTCACTTAAAATAAGTTTTACGTTTCCATTAATTCGTGTTCGCACACCCGTTACTATATTAAAAATTACTAAAGTAACGTTTTTCTTAATAACAACATTAAAATTTCTCAATATTTAAATGAACTTTATTTCCAATACATGCTACCTAATTGCATTTACTTATGATCTTATCCAAACATTCATTTATATTTTATTTCCATCAATTAGTTAATATTTACATCCATTTATTAACAATTTACTTCCATTATACAATTGCAATTTATTATAGTTATTATTACATTAAATACTATTTCAACTTTATTCTTTTAGTATTGAGTAAACAATCATATTTAAATTAAGATATTATAATGTTTTTCACTATTTATTTACACTCCATTAAAACCCAACAGTCGTCTCAATCACATTTGAATTTGCATTAAATTGGTTGTCCAGCAACTGCCATTTGTATTACTATCTTAATTCTTATACAGTTACCGTTTTACCAATTTACTAATACATAGGTAATTTAAATTTTTGTCTTTAATTCTTTATTTTATATTTTATTCAAGTGCAACAAATTACACTATTCCTTTATTGATATTTCACCTAACCTTTCAACAATTAAGTTAAATAACCGTTTCTACAATTCATTATTAATTATAAATTTAATTCTCCTTTATTTATGCAACTTACACAAGGGTATAAATCTTCCATTGTCTCAATCATTAGATTTCTATTAAATTTAACAATAATTAAGATTTTTAATTACCGTTGCTATAAATTTTCATTTAGCGTTCATCTAGTATTAATTTACCTCCTTTATATATATATATATATTTCCCTTTTCTACAAAATTTAAATTTCAAAATCCTTTTTAATTAAAAATTTAATTGTCGAAATTTACGGGTTGTTACACAATATACCAACCCCCAATGGATTTCAAATATTAATACATAATATGTTAGAACCCTTTATTCAGAAAATCCATTAAAATGGTTTGATAAAGCACCAAGGTATTGTAAAATTGAATTGATGGAACAATACAATGATGCCAAAGTCCGAGTTAACAGTATCATGGTATCACCAACTGATAAAGAAGAATTTGCAAAACAAATAAAAGACCTATTGAATTTAAAATTAATACATAAAAGTTTCAGTATCCACTCATCCCCAGCTTTCTTAGTAAGAATCCATGCTGAAATTAAAAGAGGAAAAGCTAGAATGGTAATAAAATATAGAAAACTTAATAGCTATACAAAATTTGATGGATATTTTATTCCTTCTGCTGAACATCTAACAAAACAAATCCAAGGAGTAAAATATTGTAGTAAATTTGATGCAAAATTGGGTTTTTGGCAATTAAAACTTGCTGATAAATAGTCCAAAGAGTTAACTGTCTCTAGTTGCCCACAAGGACATTTTGAATGGTTAGTTATGCCTTTTGGATTAAAAAATGCACCATAAATATTTCCAAAATGGATAAATTCTATGTTCGGACATTTACCTTTTGTATCTGTCTATATAGACGACATCCTTGTTTTCTCTAATTTTGCAGAAGAACAAAAACAACATCTTCTAGCAGTTGTTCAAATATTACTTCAAAACGGTGATATTACAAGTCCTAAAAAAATTGAATTGGCTAAAAAAGAAATAGATTTTCTTGGAAAAAGAATTAAAAATGGACAGAATTACAACAACACATTTATACTAAAATTAAAGATTTTCCTAATACATTTAAAACATTAAAGGAACTCCATAGTTTCTTAGGATTATTAAACTACGGCTGAAAATTTATTTCTAATTTATTTGCTATGACCCAAAATTTACAGAAAAAGCTTACTGATGAACAAGCAAAATATAAACAGCATAATGGAGAACAACCAAGAAGATGAAACATAGACAAAATTCCTATTACCTTACAAAAGCAAGAAGAAGAAGAAATATAAAAAATTAAAGACCTATTAAAGGATCAAAAGATCCTCTATTTTCCTTCAGATGAAGAATTACTTACACTACAAACTAACGCTTCTGACAATTTTCGGGAAGGAGTATTAACTGCTAAACAAAAGAAGTTGTAGCATATTCCTCTCGAAAGTTTAGAAAACTCCAGATTAAATATGCTACGTACGACAAAGAATTGCTAGCTATTAAATTAGCAATCAAAAGTTTACGAATTTATCTTCTGCATGAGAAGTTTGTAATAGAAACAGATAACAAATCTGTTGCTCAATTCTTAAAAAAGAGAGCCGTAAAAAATCCAAAAGAAAACCTTCGGAGAATTAGATTAGCTATGTATTTAGAAATTTATAACTATGATGTCAAATACATTCCAGGCTGCACTAACTTTGCCGCTGATCTTCTTACCAGGTTATGAAAAATGGATGAAGATGACATAAAAAGAATCAAAGAATTATTAGAAACAATGAAAAGACAAGAAGATCTCCAACAAGTGAAATCACCCAGAAAAGCTAAGCAAACCTCCAAAGAGGCTTCGTCTTTGCAAGAATCCGAAGAAACCAATGCTCCCACAGGAGTAAATAAAGAAAAGGTCCAATAGACCAAAACCACTCAAACAAACAAAGGCAAGGCAACACCTTCCAATACAACTCGAAAATTTGTTCCAATGAACAAAGGAAAAGCAATTGCTCTCACAGGAGTGCAAAGACCATACATCTCAGCTGTGGTCAAAGATTGGTACAACTTAGAGATGAAAGCATCGAATCCTAATTTATATGACAATTTCAACGAATGCTTTAAAGCCATCCAATCTGTAGACCATAGAGCTGCAAATTTCTGGTTAACTCAACTAGAAAAAGCTTATTTGGGATTAAAGCATACAATATTCCAAAAAGATAAAAAATTGCAAGAAACCAGAAAATAGTGTCTAAATTATCACAACATTCTTTTACATCTAGGTCTAAAGCTCTAGATTTAAAAGAAGCAGAGTTGTTCATTGATAACATGGCTGAACGTAGCTATTTGAAAACAATATTTTCTCAAATGCAAACATCCAATCTCGTAAATCCAAGAATTCAAGATTTTCTAGAATTACTTGGACTTTATGAGATAGATAACACAAAAACCAAAGAAATAGAAGCTGAAATGACAGTCTAGGATGTGATCTCCTTATATCAGCAACATCTCATCGACGAAAGTAATCTTCTTCTATTCTTCAAATAGTTAGAAGACATAGAGTTAATTAAACTCTTAGAAAATGAAGAGTTAATTCTCAATAACAACAGAAGACCGCGCCTTATAGCCTGTTTTTCTGAAATATAAAAGTATCAAAAACATATCAAAAAGGGCTTAGTGCACGAAGTTTATGTCAACACAAGCCATCCTGAAGGATATTCAGGTTATATTCCAAAAATATGTATAGCAAAACTTGCTGAGCATTCAAGCTTGCTTTTTACTATGTTCATGTTCAGAATTTGGAGCGTTTGGGAAGAAAGACAGTACATACGTCTTTATCCCTATATCCAATTATGGGAATTACATGGAGTAACCGAAAATCCTCAACATGAATTTGTTGAATTCAATCGCAAAGAACTTAATGAAGAAAATGAAAGAATCCAAGTAGCACAAGAATTCATCTCCTAGGCCATTAACAAAGGCGAAGTTGGATCACACTCTACCACTGAAGGCAAAACAATATTGTTGTTGGACTACCTATCAGGTTTCGAACCATCAACAGACAGAATAACGAAGGTTCGGCATTTTTTAGACAGTCTCAAAGTTGTCCCAATTGGCACAATGTCTCAAGAAGAATACGTTTAAGAACAAGTAGAAAAGGAAAGACTTAGACAAGATTCTATAATGAGAGATACTATGGGTACCGACCCTTTCGACGACGAATCTCTAGCTAATCTAGAAATTCAAAATTAAATCAGAAGCATGGTGGACCAGCTTCCAGACTAAAAGGAAAAAGAATCTAGCCTCACTACTAGGGTGACATGTCACCCCTTAGCCTTACGCGCTCATCTTCTGCAAAGATTAAAATAAAGGACACATCCTCAACCTAGAAGGGACACATATTAGCCCTATAATGGACAGATATTCAGCCTAAGTAGTAATAAATAAAGAAGAGAAGACGCTATAAAAGGAGGACACTACTCTGAAGAAAGATCATCAGAATTTTTTTCTTCATTTCCTTTCTTCCTTTCATTGTATCCGAACTTTGTAATATTATCTAGTGTATTAATAAAATTTATGTTTCTGCAAGAAGTTTTGTTGCTGTATATTTTCGTTTGCTGTATATTTTCATTTTCTGAATTCAAGTTTTTGCATTCAAGTTTGAGTTGTCAATTTGCTATCAGAGCCTGGCAAACACTAGGTAAGTTATTCTATTTTAGATCATTCTAATTTATATTTTCTGAACTCGATCATTCTGTATATATTCTAGTGAAGTAAAAAAAAGTGTACAAAAATTTTTAAATTTTTAAAATGAAAGCTTAAGCTATTCTTTTGAGCATGATTCGTTATGAGTCTGCAAAACTTATGTGGCAGCTAAAACTTTTTCCGAATTTTAAGTCAATTAGATGACCTATTGTTACTGATTATTACGCATTGGAGTAGGAAACGAACCATTGTTGTGCCCTACTTAAGTGAAGCGATGGTATAGGCTTGTGGTTGTTAATTCGAGGCCTAACCCTACTATAAAACCACGGTGTGCTAGGAAAGCATTAAGGGGTATCGTGTCTAGCCGCTTAATCAAGGATCAAAACTAATCTAATAACTATAGGTTTGAGAATCAAGATTTGTTATTCGAATTAACACTTTTATCTAATTGCAGATGTTTTGTGTAAACTCATAATTGAATTCTGTTCAAAATACCCTCTTTTATGGAAAATAATAAGATTGTTATTCTCAACGTACATAAGTGTCAATTTGATCTACATACTGAAGAATATGAGCATGTTGTTCATATCCAGACTCATAAATACCCAATAGATGGGATTCATAATTTTATGATTGACCTACTTCAAGAAATTAAATTAGAAGTTAAAGATATAAGTAGTAAACTACAAAAACAAACAGCAACCTTAGGATTTGGTCGAAATACACCAACAATCCATTCGCTTAACAGCATTCGAATGGTCAAATATACTTCTGAAGAAAATAATAAAATAAATGTTGAAGATATTGATCTCACTTACTATAAAAATTATCTTCTTCTTCAAGAAAAGAACGTGCAGGAGAAATTGATAGTACTAAACTTTATTCTTATTTTGAAGAACATTCCGTGGTGATAAGCTATTTTAAATATAAAGCCAATGAAGAACATTCTTCATTTGAAGATTCTGAACAAGAATCTGAAAATTCCACAGAATCTGGTTATAATTCAGATACATCAGATAAACTTATTTACAACGTAAACACTAATGAAGCCGGATCTAGTAGAGGTGCTCTAATTTTACCTCCACGACCTCCTTCGGATAGTGCTTCTGTTATGAACGATCTTAACTCTAATATAATTATGGAAGATCAAGAACGGGAAGAAAACACATATAATAGTCCTCATACTGATCCATACCCTGAAATGCTTAGACATGGTACTAGATAAGATTGGATTAAATTTCACTCTTCTAGAAAGCAACTTAAAGATTTTTATAACGAGCAACCCTCTTCAACATATACCCTAACTTTTAATATAGATAGACTTCCACATAGAAAAATAAGAAAATATATTATAACATGGCTTCAACGTATAAGTGGAAAAATCTATTTATTACCTCCGAATATGAATGTAATGGAATACATACATTACGCTACCAGTTATTTGACAGGAGATGCTTTATCTTGGTTACTAAACCTTGAAAGGATAAATCCAAATCAATCACAAAGAATAAGAAATATTCAATCTAAATAAGAAGCTCTTGGAGAATTATTAAAATTATTATTAGCAGACTTTACAAGAGAAACTTTCCTAGAAGATACTGATTATGAAAAACAATTGTTAAAAATACAATTATGTGCTATATGTATGTTAGAGGAATTCTGCAAAATACAAAGGCCTACTTTTTCATTTAAAGAATAATAACCGGAAAGTTTTCTGGGTAAAAGGTTTTTTTACAAAAATACCTTATCCATGGAATAACATTATTCAAGAAAGATATGACATTTAAGATAAAGTAATATGGAAGAAAATCATAACACGGGCTTATTAAAAAAAGGCATGTATGGATACTATGCTAATGAATGTCCTACGAATATACAAAATATCGTTATGTCAAATATCGAATAATACGGTATTCATGTTGGCACTATAGAGGATATATCTAGTGATGCTAATTCGTTTGTATATGAAATAGAATCAGTTTATTCTGACACTACTGAAAATAAAGATGAAATTTATGGTTCCTTTAATAATTTTAAAATAAACATGATTACATCAATCAGACACATAATCAAATAAAAATTATTCCTTTAACTATATATGCCATACTCCCCAAAAAGGAAAAAGTAAATTCTCCAGGTTATATATTATATGCAGTGAAATGCTCTAGGTTAAGAAGGCACTTCACAACCAAAGTATTTGTAGATATACTAATAAAAATCCCACTCGGATATTATGGGAAAATTTATAATATACCTAAACATACTAAAAAAAAAAAAAATATAACTCACGGATTAATAAAACCTCTTTCTAAAAATAACGCTTCTATACTATTTAAAAGTACTAGTATGGAAGATAAAGACTATATTATAGAGCAAGGAGACCTAATAGGATTACTTATTATACATAAATATGAAGATCTTCCAATTATAAAAGAAGAAATATGCGATCATGATACATTTACCCCATTAACTGGCTCTACATCCCGATCATCAAGAAATAAAGATTCAGAATCATATCATGAATATAGGATATAAATGAATACTTTTACATCTGAAAAAACATCTAACCCACAAATACAAGATAGCAAAGGAGAACAATTTGAGGTCACTGATGACGAAGATTTAGAAAAATTAAAAGAGGCAATCCCTCATTCAGCCAAAAAGGATATTTACAAACCTTTAACTCTTAAATCTAAATTTTTAAATCAACATACATATATATTTGAGCGTACGCAAGGAAATGTAGAGTTAAAGGGAGAGGAATATTTTACTTCCATAAGCCTTTTAAATAAAAATAAATAGAAAAACTAAAAGCCAAATATCCAAAAATAAAATACCTTCATATAGGACTAATACAGCTAAAAATAATAGGATTGTTTAGATCAAGAATTGATACTCCAATAATGATAGTCTGTATGGATGAGAGAATTATCAATAATCCTTTAAATAGTATTATTGGAGGAGCTAAGTCAAATTTAGCAAATAGATTATTTGGAGTAAATATACATCTCGATTTTTGCATAAGTCTTGATGATCAAAATATAGAAAAAGCTTGTACGTTATCGGTAAATTTACAAAATATAGAACTTCTATCAGGATCCAAATTTCTTGTCATACAATGGGAACATTGTATAGCCTTAAATGATACTGTTGCATTCAAATCAATTACATCCAAACAATTTGTTAAACTATTCGAAGTTGGATTAGGAAAAATAATCCAACCCAGATTAATTGACATAAAACATTTAAAATTCGATAATGAAATTCAAGTTTTTGTGAAATCACTTAAACCAAGAATACAAATTACCTGCAGAATATTTTATAGCATCAGGAAATACCATTTCCACCATAACCAAGAATAATGAAGAAAATACAAATTCACCCAACACATTAAAAAGAACTCAATCATACAATAAAATGTCTGAAGTTGAATTAACTCTTGATATATTAAGAAGTATCACTCATCGCATGAGCTTTAAACAAGAAAATCCAATAGAAGGAAGAACAATGAGAATACTTGAAAAACAAAAAGAACAGGAATCAAACCGAATGGTTATAAAGGTTCCTACAGAAAATATAAAACATCATGATTAGATCCATAGATCTTAAAAGAAAGGCACAGTTATATATATATATATATATATATATATATATATATCTTCCAATAACAATATGTATCCCTGAATATCAAGAACTCACGGTGCATGCGTTACTGGACTCTAGGGCAGAAGCCAGTTTACTACAAGAAATATTTATTCCCCAGCAACCCTGGGTACCTTTAGACAGAAAAGGAATGTCAAGTGATTTTATGGGAAGACAAGTCCTTGTTATTCATAAAGTTAAAAATTTATAGGTACAAATACCTGATATACATGGAAATAACAAAATATACAACTTTGACTTTGAATTACTACCAAAGGAATTTGATAGCGATTGCATCCTTGGAATGGACAATTTAAGACATTTCCCTCCATTTAACAAATATTATTTTGAATTAGATGGCGTTCTGGTGCCTCGAGTAACGCTACATGCTACAATTGCACCACATTATACTCCAGCAGCACAGCGTGGAGTAAAACCTGTTACATTAATTGAACATGTAAAAACACCGAAAATAATACAACCAAAAATTTGTACATACAATATACCAGCCGCCAACGAATTTGAAATATTAATACATAATATGTTAGAACCCCTTTATTCAGAAAATCCATTAAAATGGTTTAACAAAGCACCAAGGCATTGTAAAATTGAATTGATGGAACAATACAAAGATGCCAAAGTCCGAGTTAACAGTATTATGGTATCACCAACTGATAACGAAGAATTTGTGAAACAAATAAAAGTCCTATTAAATTTAGAATTAATACAGAAAAGTTTCACTACCCACTCATCCCCAGCTTTCTTATTAAGAAATCATGCTGAAAATAAAAGAGGAAAAGCTAGAACGGTAATAAACTATAGAAAACTTAATAGCTATACAAAATTTGATGGATATTTTATTCCTTCTGCTGAGCATCTAACAAAACAAATCCAAGGAGCAAAATATTATAGTAAATTTGATGCAAAATCGGGTTTTTGGCAATTAAAACTTGCTGATAAACAATCCATAGAGTTAACTGCCTTTAGTTTCCCACAAGGACATTGTTATGCCTTTTGGATTAAAAAACGCACCACAAATATTTCCAAAATGGATGAATTCTATGTCCGGACATTTACCTTTTGTATCTGTCTATATAGACGACATCCTTGTTTTCTCTAATTCTATAGAAGAATATAAACAACATCTTCTAGCAGTTTTTCAAATATTACTTCAAAATGGTGTTATTCTAAGTCCTAAAAAAATAGTATTATTTAAAAAAGAAATAAATTTTCTTGGAAAAAGAATTAAAAATGGACAAACAGAATTACAACAACACAATTATACGAAAATTAAAGATTTTCCCAATACATTTAAAACATTAAAAGAACTCCAAAGTTTCTTAGGATTATTAAAATACGGCAGAAAATTTATTCCTAATTTATCTGCTAAGGCCCAAAATTTACAGAAAAAGCTTACTAATGAACAAGCAAAATATAAACAGCATAATGGAGAACAACCAAAAAGATGGAACACAAACAAAATTCCTATTACCTTACAAAAGCAAGAAGAAGAAGAAATACAAAAAATTAAAGATCTAATAAAGGATCAAAAGATCATCTATTTTCCTTCTGATAAGAATTACTTACACTACAAACTGGCGCTTCTGACAAATTTTGGGCAGGAGTATTAACTGGTAAACAAAAAGAATTTGTAGCATATTCCTGGAAAGTTTAGCAAACCCCGGATTAAATATGCTACCTGTAATGACCCAGAATTTCTGTCAATTGAAATTCATATATTTAATTGATTTTAAATATTAACAAGTAAAATTTGTAGGCCGAATAAATTTTATTTCGAATATCTAGATTTAATTGGATAATTAAATCGATAATTTACTATTTGAAATTACAGAAATAATTAGAAATTGGATTGAACGTGATTAAAATTGATTTGTAAAGTTGTATTAAATCATATTGGAGTTAGAATGATGTTATAGAACTTTTAAAATTGAATTAAAAGTTAATTTGTAGAAATTTAATATTTTAATATTTAATCGACGAGTAAAAATAGCCATTTTTCAAACAGTCTTGGATTTCGACAAAACTAGTTTTATCGGATCCGTATTGTTATATTATTGTATGGTTTCAAATTTCGTGTCAGTCGGATTTACGGTTTGTCCGGGGCAAGCTAAAATGCACAGAAATCGATTCGAGTGAATTTTGAATTTAAATAGTCGATTCAAAAACTTATCTTTCAAATTTGATCGAATTGGCTCCTGATATATATTCCATTGCGTTCGGAATAGGGGTAAAACATTATAAACGCCAGGCGGCACGCTTCGTTTGGAGTTCGGAAAAATTTCGGGTGAATAGTGTCGCGTAATTTTCTATATAAGGACCTCTATTATTCACTTTTGCAAAAAAAACTAGGTTAAAAGCTTCAGCCGCCACCCCTAATATCAATGGCCGAAATTTTCTAATATTCTTCCTTTAATTTCTTCAAATCCGTGCAATGATTCAACAAACTTTCAACAACAAACTTCTAGAGCTCGAGGAGAGCTACAAATCCATACGGCTGTGATCGTCATCGGTGCGTCGATGAAGGCGCAACGGGCCCGCGTTCATGCTCGTTCTTGCATGATTTTCGAGACCAAATGGGAGGCCGACTTCAACCAAGCTCCGGCCGTAGGTAGCTCGTGAGAGGTGCTTCGATGTGGCGCTAGTGGATAGACGTGAAGACGTTCAAAATTGTCGCGATAATTGAAGGACGTGGGCGGCTCGAGTGGGTTCCTATGCGCGTGTGTTTCTGGTTGGGGAAGAAGTGCGTTCCACGGCCATGATTTTAGCAAATAGAAGGAACGGCCCAGATGTGTTTGAGGTTGAAATTATAAAAGAAAATATAAATTAATTATATTAAAATTTATGTAAACTTTGTAATGCTATAACTTGTTCATACGAGGTCGAAAACTGACGAAACGAATTGCGTCGGGTTCGTATGGACGAATACTACGAGATGGAGCTGGATTGGAATTGATTGGAGCTAGTGAAATTTTTGGGTAAAATTAAACGCGCGTTTAATTTTATTCGAAATAAAACGCTGAAACTATTATTTGAAGCAAGCTGAGAACTTCTCACTCAATCGAAATTGTTTCGATTTAAATTTTGAATACTTAGATTTAAATTTTGAATAGTTAGATTTAAAATTTCTTGATTGTGTGATTGAATGATAAATTATTATCTGTTGTATTCAAATAGACCCTATACGCCGTATATTAAGCGGATCTTATTTATTAAACACATATACCGTGATATTCCACCTTGAGTGGAATTGGTATTATATATGTACTTGAAGTTGATTTTCCCGCATTATATAGCGGATGAGACCCTATTGTGCCACATAATAGCGGATAATATTTTATGAATCCTATATACCGCGATATTCCGTATTGGAACGGAATTGGTATTGTGCTAACATCTGTGGATGCAGGGAAACGGGTTGGAGGGATCCAACTGGATTCCTCAATAGTATTGATTTATTTACAGATATTGTGATATATTCTGTTATCATATGATGTTTCGGATGCCGTGATTGTTATATTTAGTGTTGTTGCAGCACTGGGCCTATTTTTGAAATTTTAAAAATGTTAAAGTAACGATTTCGAATTTAAAAGGATTTTCAAGTGATTTTTGAAAATATACATTTTTTAGAATTTTGGAATTGATTCATTTTTAATAAATAAACGTTAAAAATTTTAATGTTATAAAAATTATGATTTTTTGAGAAAATATAGTTAAAATGTGATTTTTGAAATGTGGAGTTAATGATTTTATAAAATAATATAAATTGAGATTTTTGAATTATTATAAAAAGATTTATATAAAAGGTTTATAAAATTGATATTTATAAATTAAAATATTTGAATTATAAAACGAGTTTTTATAAGTGTTAAGATGAAGTATGAATGGATTTCATAAATGAACAAAATTTATAGATTTATAAATTGTGAAGTGATAAAGTGAATAGATTTTTGTAAAATAAAAGAATCATGAGAAATTAACTTATAAATTGGATTTTGGCATTTGAATGAGATTTGAATAGAATTTGTAACTTGAGGGATTTTATAAGTTGAAGTTTTTATAAAATATATACATAGATGTGAATTTATAAAACGTTGTTTTATAAATCCAAAACCAAGTGAATTTGATAAGTTAACTATTATAGCTTATTTAAGGAGATATATCCACGATTTTGGACAGTAGATAATCCTTTAAGTTAAATATGTAGAAGTGTTGAATTTGGTAAGCGATTTATATTCACGTTTTTAGACGGTGAATAATATATTAAAGAAATGTTTTGGGGAAGTGATATTTAAATAGAATTTAAAACGATTTGAAGTGTTTTAAAATGTATAAGTGTCGAAACCATAGATTTCAACATTCATTGTTGAAATAGACGTTTTCGAGGAATAAAAGGAAATAGTGGACTATAACACTATTGTTATAGTAAATGATTTTCGAAAGGAGATGTTTTACGTAGTATTGGGATTTATATATCTATCTTAATTTCGAATCCCTATACTAAGTGATTTTGAGTTGTCGTAACGATGTTTTACGCAACATTCGTTTTGACTCAAATAAATGTGTTTAAGAGAATGTTTTCCTTAAATGGATAAAATATATACTTAATCGCGTTTTAAGTATATCGAATATTTTCTACGTATTGAAAATAAACGGATTTGTGAATTACTTATTGTCAAATAAGTATTTGAAATTTTTTTCCAGTGTAGAAATTGAAATGGTTTAGAGAATATATCTTTTCAAAGATAAATTGAAGTGAATATTTGGCAAGTTATTTAATTGATGGAAGATTAATAAAAAGGCCTAGTGATTGTTATGGTTCTGAATATTTGTTGGTTTGCTTTGATAGTTAAATAACCGACTATTGATATTTGCCTTTAAATGGGTATTTGATGTGATTTACTTGAATTTGAATGCTACACTTATTTTAAAATATTTTGCTCGTTATTCGGTTTAGCCGAGGAAGGACCTTTGTGTCATAAATCCCATTCCGAATAGGGATACGACGAATATGGATAGCATTTGAAGACCGGTGATGAAGACAGGGTATTTTCGAGAACGAGAGGATGACTTCTCTGTACTGAATCGCGCCGGTATAGAGATTCCCTAAGTGATGGGAAGTCCGATCGAGATTGTGAATACCCGGATTGCAAGGGCTTCTTCGGAAGTGCTTATGGTTCTTTTCGAACCCAGAATAGACTTGAATGGATTGTATGTCTGACATTACAAATTGAGATATAAAGCAGATTTCTTTCAAATACATTTATGTTAGTGGCGGAGAATTTATTCTCTTAGCTTAACACTCTTCTTTGAGACGTACGAGCTCGGAGGTTATGTAGTTGAAGGTTATCAGTGATATATTCCCAATTTGGTAGTATGGCATACTGAGTGTTGCTGATCATTAGTTGATCAAAGCGTGGCTTTTGTGAAAAGCGTAGCTTTGTGGACGAGATTTCGTCGAACCTCACACCCTGAAATGGTCGAAACAGGAAAGATGCGGCAAAGTTATTGGGGGTAGCGCCCATTAGGGTATGTGCATTTCCTTCTGGATAGAGGTGGTATCATGGTATGAAGCCCAGATATTTAACCTATGTGGTTACTGTGAATTTATTATTTTGTGGTTGTTGGTTACCAGGATCCCGGGAAAGGTCATTTACGACCGGGGGATGGCATACTCGTGTCAGTAGTTACCCAGTTAGGGGTAACCCGGTCTTGTGTTGGCAGAGATCCAGTTAGGTTCTCGGGGCGTCTTTCCAGAGGCATTTCCATGTGGCAATGGGAAGTTCCTTGGCCTGACCATTTGTTGGAAATCCAAAGAAATAATACGACCCCTGTACGGCTTTAGTTGTAGAACCTGCCATCTAATATGGTAGCTATAGTAGGCATACTATAATGGTATCTATGCTGGCTAAGATTAATAATGTACTTTCGAAATGTTTTCCCTGCATTTTGCACTTATAGTAATAATAAAAAGAAATTCTCTGCGTAGTAAGCATCTTTGACTATCATAAGGAGAAATCTCCCCAAGTTCTACGTTTGCATTGTGTGTGTGGCGGGAGGCCTTATGGTAGTTACATTTTCCAAAAGCATTGCGAATTGACTTTTAAAATATTTCTTTGTTTATTTTTAAAGATATAACTGTTTTAAGTTCTCACACCAGTCACATGACTGACTTGGAGTTTATTGTTCTCTTCCTAAACTCTAGGTGCCTACCAATTTCCACACGGGCAGTCTAGAGTCAGGTTATTAGGATATTTCGGAATTCAGGAGTTGTTGTAGAGATTTGGAGGCAAGCTGGATGGGTTGGCGTATCAACTAGTATATAGTATTTCTTTTTCGCTGTTTGTTGTGGTACACTCTGATAATGTAATGAAATGTGATGAAATGTAATAACTGAAATAGTTCTTTGTTTAAAGTTATTCATTTATCTATTATATGTTGTTCTGCTGCGATTGTGAGATTCTGATATTGTTTCTGTTGCTTTTTCTTCCTTCTTTCTTTCTTCTTCTATCTTCTACCTCTTCTTTAACCCTAACGGTACGGTTTTCCAACACTCGATTGCTCGGCAGTTGATACAGTGGACGTATTAACGTCGACCTTCGTGGTCAAAAATCCCTACTCGTCACATTTGGTATCAGAGCATATGGTTATGTGACAACCTTGGCTCTATTGAGAATTACTCATTAGAGATAGAGTCAGTAATGCTCTAGAATGAGTGTGAGTGTGATAATAGCTATGAGAGCGTATTTGTTAGTGAATATAAAATTGTTTTATATTGTGATGATTGGTTTGTTGAGTGGTATTGTTTTAAAAGCGGGTAAATGAAATTATTTTACCCAAAATTATATTTTTCATATAAAGGGATAATTTTTCAGAATTATTAATGTGTATATAAATTGATTTTTTGATCGCTGAAAATATAAGAATACATATAAGTTAATTAAAGGACGTTTGAATAAGTTAAATAAAACATATTGTAAAAGAATAAATAGTATAAGTAAATGAATTATTGAGTATGGAATTATAATTAATGTGATTTACATTTGTGAAATAATTTTATATATAAGAAGTGAAACTATATGAATATATGTATAAATATGAGTTGTAAATAAAAGTAAAATAGAATTTACTTTAGAATCGGAATCTGAATTGGATTTGGAAATTTAAGTTAAGTTAAACAAATGATGTTTGAAATGTAATATAACTTAAGTAATGTTGAATGAAGTTGATTTTGGTATCGAAGTAAATTAATAAAGTGAAGTGATGAATATGAACTTGAGTTATGTAATGAAATTCAACTTTTGTGGTTAAATGAATTAGCAATTGAATTAATGAATGAATTGAATGTAAATCAATTAAATGTAAATAAATTGATATGAAATAATGGATGTAAGTGTTAATTCATTAAAGCTAATTAAAAGAGATGAACCAAATTGAATGAATGTAAGCAAAGTAAAGAAATTTGGTAATGTTGGATATATGTTGTTGTTAGATGATTGTTAGTTGATTGTATAGAAATCCATATGAAATTGAATTAATGAAATTGAAAGCTAAAGTAATTAAAATCAAATTGGAAGTTAAGTGAATCTTAAATAGAATTGAATTTAATTTGGAAGTGAACCAACTTGAATATGAATTAGTGAATATAAACTAATTGAATATGAATAAAAGAATGTTAGTAAAAACATCCAATGTTAATGAATCAAATGTGATTTAAAATGAACAAAAAAACAATTCATTGAATATTAATGAGAAGTGCACGAATATTGATTTGGTTATGGATGTTAGTTGAATGCTAGTTGGTTGATAGTTGAATTTATTGCTTTTGTTGCATTTGCTATATTGGCACGTATTGTTGTTGCTTCTGATATATGTTATGTATCGATATTATTTTCTATATACATGTTTCTCATCATTGTTGAGTGTTTAGTAGGTGTGGATTGCGCTTGCTTCACTTTGGAGCTCACTTTCGCGCTATATTAGCCGTATATGCTCGCTAATAATATATAAGGTACATATCTCGGATTACATATCGTACTTTTACACCTTTTTTCCCTGCAGTATGCCTCATTACTTGATGAGATGTGTATTTGTAATATATATATTGCCATTTTTTTTGGATCGAACCGCGCAAAGGAGACTATGTCAAATTTTTCTGAAAACTTAAGGCGTTAGAATATTTTTGAGAAAATTGGAAAATTTTGAAAAGATAACTAAGTATGATTTGAAAACTTAGTAAAGTTATAGTAAAAAGTGTAACCATCGGATTTTGGAAAAGTTAAGAAATTAAAATGAATCTGAAATCAAGTTGGAACGGTTTGTTTTTGAAAAAAAGTTAAGGGATTCTGTAACTTTTTCTTACTTGGTAATTTCGAGGACGAAATTCTTTTAAGGGGGAAGTTTGTAACGTCCCAGAATTTCTATCAATTGAAATTCATATATTTAATTGATTTTAAATATTAACAAGCAAAATTTGTAGGTCGAATAAATTTTATTTCGAATATCTAGATTTAGTTGGATAATTAAATCGATAATTTAATATTTGAAATTACAGAAATAATTAGAAATTGGATTGAATGTGATTAAAATTGATTTGTAAAGTTGTATTAAATCATATTGGAGTTAGAATGATGTTATAGAACTTTTAAAATTGAATTAAAAGTTAATTTGTAGAAATTGAATATTTTAATATTTAATCAACGAGTAAAAATAGCCATTTTTCAAACAGTCTTGGATTTCAACGAAACTAGTTTCATCGGATCCGTAATGTTATATTATTGTATGGTTTCAAATTTCGTGTCAATTGGATTTACGGTTTGTCCGGGGCAAGCTAAAACGCACAGAAATCGATTCGAGTGAATTTGGAATTTAAATAGTCGATTCAAAAACTTATCTTCCAAATTTGATCTAACTGGCTCCCGATATATATTCTATTGCATTCGGAATAGGGGTAAAACATTATAAACGCAAGGCGGCACGCTTCGTTTGGAGTTTGGAAAAATTTCGGGTGAATAGTGTCGCATAATTTTCTATATAAGGACCTCTATTATTCACTTTTGCAAAAAAAAACTAGGTTAAAAGCTTCAGCCGCCACCCCTAATATCAATGGCCGAAATTTTCTAATAGTCTTCCTTTAATTTCTTCAAATCCGTGCAATGATTCAACAAACTTTCAACTACAAACTTCTAGAGCTCGAGTAGAGCTAGAAATCCATATGGCCGTGATCGTCATCGGTGCGCCGATGGAGGCGCAACGGGCCCGCGTTCATGCTCGTTCTTACACGATTTTCGAGACCAAATGGGAGGCCGAGTTCAACCAAGCTCCGGCCGTGGGTTGCTCGTGAGAGGTGCTTCGATGTGGCGCTAGTGGATCGACGTGAAGACGTTCAAAATTGTCGCGATAATTGAAGGACGTGGGCGGCTCGAGTGGGTTCCTGCGCGCGTGTGTTTCTGGTTGGGGAAGAAGTGCGTTCCACGGCCACGATTTTAGCAAATGGAAGGAATGGCCCAGATGTATTTGAGGTTGAAATTATAAAAGAAAATATAAATTAATTATATTAAAATTTAGACAAACTTTGTAATGCTATAACTTGTTCATACGAGGTCGAAAACTGACGAAACGAATTGCGTCGGGTTCGTATGTACGAATACTACGAGATGGAGCTGGATTGGAATTGATTGGAGCTAGTGAAATTTTTGGGTAAATTTAAACGCGCGTTTAATTTTATTCGAAATAAAACGCTGAAACTATTATTTGAAGCAAGCTGAGAACTTCTCACTCAATCGAAATTGTTTCGATTTAAATTTTGAATAGTTAGATTTAAAATTTCTTGATTGTGTGATTGAATGATAAATTATTATCTGTTGTATTAAAATAGACCCTATACGTCGTATATTAAGCGGGTGTTATTTATTAAACACATATGCCGCGATATTCCACCTTGAGTGGAATTGGTAATATATATGTACTTGGAGTTGATTTTCCCGCATTATATAGCGGATGAGACCCTATTGCGCCGCATAATAGTGGATAATATTTTATAAATCCTATATACCGCGATATTCCGTATTGGAACGGGACTGGTATTGTGCTAACATCTGTGGATGCAGGGAAACAGATTGGAGGGATCCAACTAGATTCCTCAACGGTATTGATTTATTTATAGATATTGTGATATATTCTATTATCATATGATTTTTGGATGCCGTGATTGTTATATTTAGTGTTGTTGCAGCATTGGGCCTATTTTTGAAATTTTAAAAATATTAAAGTAACGATTTCGAATTTAAAAGGATTTTCAAGTGATTTTGAAAATATACATTTTTTAGAATTTTGGAATCGATTCATTTTAAATAAATAAACATTAAAAAATTTAATGTTATAAAAATTATGATTTTTGAGAAAATATAGTTAAAATGTGATTTTTGAAATGTGGAGTTAATGATTTTATAAAATAGTTTAAATTGATATTTTTGAATTATTATAAAAAGCTTTATATAAAAGGTTTATAAAATTGATATTTATAAATTAAAATATTGGAATTATAAAACGAGTTTTTATAAGTGTTAGAATGAAGTATGAATGGATTTCATAAATGAATGAAATTTATAGATTTATAAATTGTGAAGTGATAAAGTGAATAGATTTTTGTAAAATAAAAGATTCATGAGAAATTAACTTATAAATTGGATTTGGCATTTAAATGAGATTTGAATAGAATTTGTAAATTGAGGGATTTTATAAGTTGAAGTTTTTATAAAATATATGTGTGTGTGTGTGTGAATTTATAAAACGTTGTTTTATAAATCCAAAACCAAGTGAATTTGATAAGTTAACTATTATAGCTTATTTAAGGAGATATATCCACGATTTTGGACAATGGATAATCCTTTAAGTTAAATATGTAGAAGTGTTGAATTTGGTAAACGATTTATATTCACATTTTTGGACGGTGAATAATAAATTAAAGAAAAGTTTTGGGGAAGTGATATTTAAATATAATTTAAAACGATTTGAAGTGTTTTAAAATGTATAAGTGTCGAAACCATAGATTTCAACATTCATTGTTGAAATAGACGTTTTCAAGGAATAAAAGGAAATAGTGGACTATAACACTGTTGTTATAGTAAATGATTTTCGAAAGGAGATGTTTTATGTAGTATTGGGATTTATATATCTATCTTAATTTCGAATCCCTATACTAAGTGATTTTGAGTTGTCTTAACGATGTTTTACGCAACATTCGTTTTGACTCAAATAAATGTGTTTAAGAGAATGTTTTCTTTAAAAGGATAAAATATATAGTTAATCGTGTTTTAAGTATATAGAATATTTTCTAAGTATTGAAAATAAACAGATTTGTGAATTACTTATTGTTAAATAAGTATTTAAATATTTTCCAATGTAGAAGTTGAAATGGTTTAGAGAATATATCTTTTCAAAGATAAATTGAAGTGAATATTTGGCAAGTTATTAATTGATGGAAGATTAATAAAAAGGCCTAGTGATTGTTATGGTGCTGAATATTTGTTGGTTTGCTCTGATAGTTAAATAACCGACTATAGATATTTACCTTTAAATGGGTATTTGATGTGATTTACTTGAATTTGAATGCTACACTTATTTTAAAATATTTCGCTCGTTATTCGGTCGGGGGAAGGACCTTTGTGTCATAAATCCCATTTCGTATAGGGATACGACGAATATGGATAGCATTTGAAGACCGGTGATGAAGACCGGGTATTTTCGAGAACGATAGGATGACCTATTGATTGTCTCTGCACTGAGTCAAGTCGGTATAGAGATTCCCTAAGTGATGGGAAGACCGATCGGGATTGTGAATACCCGGATTGCAAGGGCTTCTTCGAAAGTGCCTTCGGTTCCATTCGAACCCAGAATAGACTTGAATGGATTGTATGTCTGACATTACGAATTGAGATATAAAGCAGATTTCTTTCAAATACATTTCTGTTGGTGGC
Source organism: Allium cepa (assembly GCA_030765085.1). NCBI lineage: Eukaryota > Viridiplantae > Streptophyta > Magnoliopsida > Asparagales > Amaryllidaceae > Allium > Allium cepa. The sequence continues at coordinate 524,163,499 of CM060934.1, read as the reverse complement.
GGAGAATTTATTCACTTAGCTTAACACCCTTCTCTGAGACGTACGAGCTCGGAGGTTATGTAGTTGAAGGTTATCAGTGATATATTCCCAATTTGGTAATGTAACATGCTGAGTGCTGCTGATCATTTGTTGATTAAAGCATGGCTTTTGTGAAAAGCGTAGCTTTGTGGACGTGACTTCGTCGAACCTCACACCCCGAAATGGTCGAAACAGGAAAGATGCGGCAAGGTTATTAGGGATAGCGCCCTTTTGGGTATGTGAATTTCCTTCTGGATAAAGGTGGTATCATGGTATGGAGCCCAGATATTTAACCTATGTGGTTACTGCGAATTTATTACTTTGTGGTTGTTGGTTATCGGGATCCCGGGAAAGGTCTTTACGACCGAGGGATGGCATACTCGTGTCAGTAGTTACCCAGTTAGGGGTAACCCGGCCTTGTGTTGGTAGAGATCCGGTTAGGTTCTCGGGGCGTCTTTCCAGAGGCGTTTCCATGTGGCAATGGGAAATTCCTTGGCCTGACCATTTGTTGGAAATCCAAAGAAAGAATACGAGCCCTGTACGGTTTTAGTTGTAGAAGCTGCCATCTAATATGGTAGTTATAGTATGCATACTATAATGGTACCTATGCTGGCTAAGATTAATAATGTACTTTCGAAATGTTTTCCCTACATTTTGCACTTATAGTAATAATAAAAAGAAATTCTCTACTAGTAAGCATCTTTGACTATCATAAGGAGAAATCTCCTCCAAGTTCTGTGTTTGCATTGTGTGTGTGGCGGGAGGCCTTATGGTAGTTACATTTTCCAAAAGCATTGCGAATTGACTTTTAAAATATTTCTTTGTTTATTTTTAAAGATATAACTATTTTAAGTTCTCACACCAGTCACATGACTGATTTGGAGTTTATTGTTCTCTTCCTAAACTCTGGGTGCCCACCAATTACCACACGGGCAGTCTAGAGTCAGGTTATCAGGATATTCCGGAATTCAGGAGTTGCTGAGAGATTTGGAGACAAGCTGGATGGCTTGGCGTATCAACTAGTATATAGTATTTCTTTTCCGCCGTTTGTTGTTGTACACTCTGATAATGTAATGAAATGTGATGAAATGTAATAACTGAAATAGTTCTTTGTTTAAAGTTATTCATTTATCTATTATATGTTGTTCCGCTGCGATTGTGAGATTCTGATATTGTTTCCGTTGCTTTTTCTTCCTTCTTTCTTTCTTCTTCTATCTTCTACCTCTTCTTTAACCATAACGGCACGGTTTTTCGGCACTCGATTGCTCGGTAGTTAATACAGCTGACGTATTAACGTCGACCTTCATGGTCGAAAATCCCTACTCGTCACACTACCTATGACAAAGAATTACTAGCTATCAAATTAGCAATCAAAAGTCTACGAATTTATCTTCTATACAGACAGTTTTTATTAGAAACAGATAACAAATCTGTTGCTCAATTCTTTAAAAAGAAAACTATGAACTATCCAGAAGAAAACCTTCGGAGAATTAGATTAGCTATGTATTTAGAAATTTATAACTATGATGTCAAATACATTCTAGGCTACACTAACTTTGTCGCTGATCTTCTTACCAAGTTATGAAAAATGGATGAAGACGACATAAAAAAAATCAAAGAATTATTAGAAACTATGAAAAGACAAGAAGATTTCCAACAAATGAAATCATCCCAAAAAGCTAAGCAAACCTCCAAAGAGGCTTCGTCTTTGTAGGAATCCGAAGAAACCAATGCTCCCACATGAGTAAATGAAGAAAAGGTCCAACAGACCAAACTACTCAAACAAACAAAGGCAAGGCAACGCCTTCCAATACAACTCGGAAATTTGTTCCAATAAACAAAGGAAAAGCAATTGCTACCAAAGGAGTGCAAAGACCATACATCTCAGCTGTGGTCAAAGATTGGTATAACTTAGAGATTAAAGCATCGAATCCAAATTTATATGACAATTTCAAGGAATGCTTTAAAGCCATCCAATCTGCAGACCATATAGCTGCAAATTTCTGGTTAACTCAACTAGAAAAAGCTTATTTGGGATTAAAGCATACAATATTCCAAAAAGAGAAAAAATTGCAAGAAACCAGAAAATAGTGTCTAAATTATCACAGCATTCTTTTACATCTAGGTCTGAAGCTCTAGATTTAAAAGAAGCAGAGTTGTTCGCTGATAACAAAGTTGAACATTGCCATTTGAAAACAATATTTTATCAAATGCAAACATCTGATCTCGTAAATCTAAGAATTCAATATTTTCTAGAATTACTTAGATTTTATGAGATAGATAACACAAAAACCAAAGATATGGAAGCTGAAATGACAGTCCAGGATATGATCTTCGTATATCAGCAACACCTCAACGATGAAAGTAATTTTCTCCTATTCTTCAAAAAGATAGAAGACACGGAGTTAATTAAACTCTTAGAAAATAAAGAGTTAATTATCAATAACAACAGAAGACCGCGCCTTATAGCCTGTTTTTTTGAAATACAAAAGTATCAAAAACATACCAAAAAGGGCTTAGTGCATGAAGTTTATGTCAACACAAGCCATCCTGAAGAATATTCAGGTTATATTCCAGAAATATGTACAGCAAAACTTGTTGAGCATTCAAGCTGGTTTTTTACTATGTTCATGTTCGGAATTTGGAGCGTTTGGGAAGAAAGACGGTACATACGTCTTTATCCCTCTATCCAATTATGGGACTTACATAGAGTAACCGAAAATCCTCAACATGAATTCGTTAAATTCAATCGTAAGGAATTTAATGAAGAAAATGAAAGAATCCTAACAGCGCAAGAATTCTTCTCCAAGGCCATTAACAAAGGCGAAGTTGGATCGCACTCTGCCACTAAAGGCAAAACAATATTGCTGTTGGACTACCTATCAGCTTTCGAACCATCAACAAACATAATAATGAAGGTTCGGCGTTTTTTAGACAGTCTCAAAATTGGCCCAATTGGCACAATGCCTCAAGAAGAATACTTTGAAGAATAAGTAGAAAAGAAAAGACTTAGACAAGATTCTATAATGAAAGATACTATGGGTACCGACCCTTTCGACGACAAATCTCTAGCTAATCTAGAAATTCAAAATTAAATCAGAAGCATGGTGGACCAGCATCCAGAATAAAAGGACAAAGAATCTAGCCTCTACACTAGGGTGACATGTCACCCCTTAGCCTTACCAGCTCATCTTCTGCAAAGATTAAAATAAAGGACACATCCTTAACCTAGAAAGGACACATATTAGCCCTATAATGGACATATATCCAGCCTAAGTAGTAATAAATAAAGAAGAGAATACGCTATAAAAAGTGGACATTGCTCTGAAGAAAGATCATCGGAAAAATTTCTTCATTTCCTTTCTTCCCTTCATTGTATCCGAACTTTGTAGTATTATCTAGTATATAAAATTTCTATTTCTACAAGAAATTTCTATTGCTGTATATTTTCGTTTGCTGTATATTTTCATTTTTTGCATTTAAGTTTGGGTTTTCAATTTGGTATCAGAGCCTGGCTAACACTAGGTAAGTTATTCTGTTTTAGATCATTATGTTTTATGTTTTCTGAACTCGATCATTCTGTATATATTCTAGTGAAGTAAAAAAAAGAGTACAAATGTTTTAAAAATTTTAAAATGAAAGCTTAAGTTATTCTTTTGAGCATGATTCGTTATGAGTCTGCAAAACTTCTGTGGCAGTTAAATCTTTTTTTGAATTTTAAGTCAATTCGACGACCTATTGTTACTGATTATTATGCATTGGAGTAGAAAACGAACCATTGTTATGCTCTACTTAAGTGAAGTGACGATATAGGCTTGTGGTTGTCAATTCAAGGCATAACCCTACTATAAAACTACGGTATGCTAGGAAAGCATTAAGGGGTATCGTGTCTAGCCGCTTAATGTAGGGTCAAAACTAATCTAATAACTATAGGTTTGAGAATCAAGATTTGTTATCCGAATTAAGACTTTTATCTAATTGCAGATGTTTTGTGTAAACTCATAATTGAATTATGTTCAAAAGACCCTCTTTTATGGAAAATAATAAGATTGTTATTCTCGACACACATAAGTGTCAATTTGATCTAAATACTGAACAATATGAGCATTTTGTTCATATCCCCACTCATAAAAACCTAATAAATGGGATTCATAATTTTATGATTGATCTACTACAAGAAATTAAATTAGAAGTTAAAGATATAAGTAGTAAACTACAAAAACAAATTGTGTAACAACCCGCATATTTGTCGATTTTATATATAAATATTTTATCGATACTTGGAATTTAGTCCGAAAAGCTACTTTTTGCATACGGTCGAATTAGGACTCGGGACCACTCCCATTGTGTTTAAAATGTCGTTTGCGACCTTTTTGAGTATAAGCTTCAATATGTTTGGAGAAAGTTGAATTTTGCTACTTTTTACTTAGGGCTTTGGTTTGGGCTGAGCCACTTATGTATTCAGTCCCAACCCCTTCTCCTCTTCATTCCTTCATTCCTTATTTCCTAATACTCAAACTTTTATATTAATGGAGAGTGGAAGATGAAATTAAAACTCCAAACCCTAGTTTTCTTTTGCAAATCAAACTCTAGCTCCAAACTAATTGAAGAACCCATTGGTAAGCTTCTCTTCTTCTTCTCCAACTCATTCTCTTATCAATTTCAGAAAATTCCTAAACCTAATTTGGGAAATGTTTCTCTTTTAAGCTTAGAATCAAGCTTCTTGAGTTGGATTTGAAGAGTGGTTGATTCTCCTTTGCTTTCAAGCTTCATCTTCATTTGTTTGGGTTCAAATGTGAGATTTTTATCTCACATCTATGCTTATAATTATCTTCGATTGTTAGGTATGAATTCCTAGCACTTATTCTTGTGCAATTGATATGGATTTGGATTGGTTTTGTGAATATTCCAATTTTGATGTTTTGAAAGCCAAATCCTTAAAAATCATAGCTTTGATGTTCAAATGCGTTTTTGGTGATGCATCGAGGAGCCAATAGGATCGGGTAGCCGTTGGGCATAATTCCCTATCGTCCGTGCTCGATCGGTTGCGAATTGGTGGAGTTTGCACATCAATTAAATGGGTTTCAATTTGCAGAACATCAAGGTCGGCCGACCGAACCCCTGGGCCGGTCGACCGACCTGCTACTAAGGTGCATAGGCACCTTTCTGTCTCTGGTCTAGTCGACTGGCTACAGGGCTCAGCCGACCGACCTGCTTCCCGAGGAATTTTCTAAAACAGGGTCCAGTCGACCGAGCTCTGTAGCCGGCCGACCGACCTGATGCAATTTTGCCTATTTCGCTTAGTTGCTTGAATTTCCAACTTTAATCGATTCGTGTTGTTTCCTATTTGTTGTTATCATTTATTATGACTTTGATGATTCCTTTTTAGGGATTTTTGAATATCCATTTCGATGGATTCTTTATCGGTTTCATTGGATTTTTATTCACATCTTCGTATGTGAATTTTAGTGATTGATTGTTCCTACAATCTTCTTCGTGATTTGTCACTTTAAAAACATAAAGGTTTCTATACTAGTAGTAAATATCAAAACTCTTTCTTCAAATGATTTCAACACTATTTTAGTACAAATCTTGTTTCTTAAATCGTTTTCCAATCTATTAGTATATACAAACCTTTACCTCACTCGTATGAGAAATCTAATTAAGCGACTTAGTAAAACGAGTGGTATGAAATGCTTGCGTTTACTTCGTCGGTTAATTCTTGAACTTGTTCGATTGAATCTCTTGTGACAATTTTATAGTGGAGATTTATAGTTTGTTCGTAAATATTTAAGTTAAGCAAGTGGTTATGGGACATGAAGCTAAACTCATATATTTACTAGCTTAGTGTAATTGACACTTCTCGTTGATCATGATGATCATTTTTGCGATTTAGACTCGCAACGTGCGATGTCTCTTTGTCTACGAGGGAGACTAAACCCCGTTTTGTGGAGTTTCGACTCAAATTGGTGGGGTAGCAACCCATGGTCTTCGGGCCGTTTGTGGAGCTTCGGCTCAATTCGTGATGGTTAGCAACCATGGAATTAGCGTTCCGTTTGTGATACACGTGTTGGTGAGCTTTATGCTCCCGTTTGTGATAGGCCTTCCCCCTTTTTGTGATTTCTGGATTTCTTGAGATGATTTCTAGAATTTGTGTTTCACCAATTTTCGTGATTTCCATTGATAAGTTTTATCAATATTTGTGCATTGGTGAATTTGTGTGTCATTGACTTTTGTGATTGACATTGATATAATCGTCAATATTTATAGTTTGGTGAACGAAATAAGGAGTATGACATTTCTTTGATTCTTGTGTAAATTCTGTGATAATGATTAATCTCTTGTTGATTTTCAATTACTTATATATTTCACAGCTTGGCATTGTGATTATTATGTGTTTAGTCATATCTCTTATTCAATATCATTTCATCTGATATTTATAGTTAGACTGATTTGTTTATTATTTTCTTATTAAATAATACTCGGGTCAGACCGAGATGTTACAGGTGCTTCAGCTTGACTTCTCACTTGGGATTGATTCCTCTGACTTTTGGTTAACTACTTAGATTAGTAGTTTTTGTTGTATACATTTGAGATATAGACTCCATAATGTATACTTATTCTTTTGTGCGGTTCGTGTAACTATTCTTTTGTGATATTGTGGATCTTTTAAGACCACTACTCTGATGTACACTTCCTAGTGTAATATTCATATCTATTTCCGCCTTTGTGATATGAATTGTCTGTGACTGATTTATGTTATGTTTATTTCTATATTTATTTCCGAAGGATTTATATAGCCACTGTGTAATAGTTTTGAGTTTGTATCGGTATGTCGGATTTCCTCTTGAAATAAAATGCATGTTTTATTATCTGACATATCGGTGCTCGCACAAAGCAATTACATGATGGTCGCTCCTCAATAGCCTTATTCTCCATGCTAGTCGACAGCATTACTCCGTAGTGTTCTTGTCTAGCGTGGGTATAGAGGGGGGCGTCACAGCTTGGTATCAGAGCGAAACTTCAGAACAATGTAGAATAATTTAACAAGGATCATAGTCCTAAGTCCTTCTTAGGAGTCGTGCTTTAGGATTTAATTCGAGTCTTCGTACCGATTCATCCTATTTTCTTTATAATTTCTTGTTTTATCTATCAAGAATTGCTTGATATTTATCTTGAGAATAACTTTTTCTTCTTCTTTATTTCTTTATTAAAGAAGAGAAATGGTTAGACCTGGTCGTCCCAGCGCCGGTCAATCTAGTGCTCCTCCCCGGGATGGAGTTTTTATGACAACCCAACAACTTCTTGACCTTGTCACGAATGCTCAAGCAGCTGGTTCTAATCCGGAATCTACTCACCCTAAATCTGGGTTTGCACGTTTGTGCAATGATTACACCAACCTGGGTGGGAAGCCATTTAAAGGTTCTGAAACTATTATTGAAGTCCAGGCTTGGTTAAGGACATGTGATCGAATCTTTTCTCGCATGAACCTCATTGATCTTCACCAAGTTCAGGTGGCTTCTAGTATGCTCCAAGAAAGAGCATTAGACTGGTACGAGCTTCTGATTTCAGAAATAAATGAAGCGGATCTCACTTGGGAGAAATTCCGAGAGCTCTTCGAGTTAAAATTCGTACCAAAAGCTGAGAAGGTGACTTTGGCTCGCCGTTTTATTGACCTTGTTCAAGGTGAATCTTCCATGACTGACTATGTCGCGTCTTTTGAATCTCTCTCCAAATACGGGGTTGAATATATCAACACCCCATTGAAGAAGAACCAGAGGTTCGTCTATGGCTTAAACAAAAATCTCAAGAAGCCATTACTTCTAAAATTAAAAGTTTCTTTCGACCAACTCATTGATATCGCTCTTCGTCTTGAAGAGGCGGATAGGGAGAATGATGTTGAAGTGGTGGGTTCCAAACCAAGCTTCAGCAACAAGAAGAGGCCAAACAAATTCAAAGGCCCCTATCCCAATAAGAAAGGGAAGCAAGCAACCCCTGTGGCAAAGACTTCTTCCTTTGGTCATGGGGAATGCTATAATTGTGGTTTGAAGGACCATTACGCGAGCAAGTGCCCAAGGTCTCTTTCTTGTCGTTACTGCGAAGTTCCCGATCATGTTATATCTTCATGCCCCAAGCTTCAGGGCAGGAAGGAGGGAAAGCTAAATGTTGCTCAAGCCCCTGGCAACACATCTCGTGGTCAAGGTATTTCTCATTCTATTCTTGATGGTATTATTTTATTTCGTGATCATCCTATTCGAGTTCTTTTTGATACGGGAGCATCCCATTCTTTTATATCAAAAGAGCTTGTTGATAAATTTTTTTAAGTGTTGTTGCTTTAATGACTTCTTTGAGAATTGCGAATCCGGTTGGTGGACCGCAACTCTTAGTTTGCTTTGTAAAGATGTGGAGATTATTTTGTGTGATTTTCCTTTCCTAGCTGATTTGCATGTCATGCGTTATTTAGGCTTTGCAATGATTTTGGGAATGGATTGGCTTAACCGTTATGAAGCTCATATCCTATGTCCTGAGCGGACTATTCATCTTCGACATCCTCAATCTGTTAAGCAGATTTCTATTAATCTTAAAGATTCAGATTCCAGCTTGGTTGCATCTTTATATTCTTTAAATTCTCGTGATGACGATAATGATGATGAGGAAGATATTATTTCTCTTATTCACGTTGTTCGTGAATTTTCCGACATATTTGAGCCCGTTTTAGGATTACCACCTAAGCGAGCAATTGAGTTCAGAATTAATCTTATCCCTGGAGCTCAACCTATCACCCGTCCTCCTTATCGTATGTCCAATAAAGAAAATGAGGAGATGCGGAAACAATTATCCGATTTGGAGACGAAGCAATTTATTCGCTCTAGTTCCTCGCCTTGGGGAGCTTCAGCTATTTTTGTGAAGAAATCCGATGGAATACTTAGGCTTTGCGTTGACTACCGCAAGCTTAATGATCTTACTATCAAAAATAAATGTCCTTTACCTCGGATTGATGATCTATTCGATCAACTTAGTGGTGCAAGAGTCTTTTCACAATTAGACTTAGCTACTGGATTTCATCAGCTTCGTATTGCAGAGGATAGTATTCCTTTGGCATCGTTCCGTACTCGTTATGGATCTTATGAATGGCTTGTTATGCCATTTGGGTTGACGAATGCCCCAGCTTATTTCGTTGACCTTATGAATCGAGTTTTCAAAGATTTTCTCGACCGGTTTGTTCTCATCTTTATTGATGATATTCTTGTGTATTCAAAAACCTAGGAGGAACATGAGAAGCATCTTCGGATTGTGTTGGAAACTCTTAGGAGTAATCAATTAAAGGCAAAGTTTTCTAAATGCCACTTTTGGCAATCTCGTGTGAAGTTTCTCGGTCATATTATTTCCGAATCCGGAATTTCCGTGGATCCTTCAAAGATTGAAGCGATTCAAGATTGGAAGAGATCGGAGAGTGTGACGGAGATTTGTAGTTTTCTTGGATTGGCAGGTTATTACCGCCATTTTATCAAAGACTTTTCTAAGATTGCCGTGCCTCTCACTAGCTTAACGAAGAAAGGTGTTAAATACATTTGGTCGGACAAATGTGAAGCTTCTTTTTAGAAATTAAAAAAACTCCTTTCTGATGCTCCTATTCTTGTTATTCCCGAGGGGAATCAAGATTTCGTTGTTTATACCGATGCCAGTCGCGTTGGTTTGGGTGTCGTTCTTATGCAAAAAGAACGTGTTATTGCTTATGCTTCAAGGCAATTAAAGCCTACCGAGACTAGATATGCCACACATGATTTAGAACTTGCGGCTATTGTTTTTGCTCTTCGAATTTGGCGTCATTATCTTTTGGGAGAGAAATTTATTCTTTACACCGATCATAAGTCTTTGAAGTATTTATTCTCTCAAAAGAAACTTAATTTGCATCAACGGCGTTGGCTCGAATTTCTTGCACCATATGATCTTGATATCCTTTATACTCCTGGTAAGGGTAATCGTGTCGCCGATGCTCTTAGCCGTAAACAATAAGCTGTTGTTTCTATGATGATATCCGAATGGAACGATCTTGAGATTTTATCCACTTGCGAAATTCGAGACCGTGTTTTCGATTTATGTCCATGTCTTGTTTTATGTAGCCTTGAGGCTCATCCTTCTCTTTTAGACCGCATTCTTGAAGCTCAAAGGCTAGATCCCGAATTGGCTCTTCTTGGCCAAAATATTAAGGATAAAATTGATATTGAAGGTTTGAAAGACTTTGATATCGATTCTCGTGGCGGCATTCGGAAATTTGGTAGACTTATCGTACCAAATATTAGTAATCTTCGTAAAGATATTTTAGAAGATTCACATCGTTCTAAATTTACCATTCATCCCGGAAGTAGTAAAATGTACGCGGATATGAAGCGGCTTTATTATTGGGAGGGAATGAAATCTGGTATTGCTAACTTTGTTAGGTGTTGCATGACTTGCCACCTCATTAAGGCCGAATATCAAAGGCCCGGTGGGTTATTGCAACCTTTGGAAATTCCAATTTGGAAGTGGGACCAAATTTCCATGGATTTTATAGATGGCCTTCCCCGTTCTCGTTCGGGTCATGATAGCTTATGGGTGATCGTTGATAGGCTTACTAAATCCGCCCATTTTATTCCCGTTCGATCTAATCGAACCGTTCCTCTTTTAGCCAAACTCTTTATCAAAGAAATTGTTAAATTGCATGGAGTTCCTACTTCTATTGTTAGCGACTGTGATCCATTGTTTACTAGTGGATTTTGGAAGAGTCTTCAAAAAGCTTTGGGAACGAAGCTTAATTTTAGCACCGCTTATCACCCCCAGTCCGATGGACAAACCGAGCGTGTGAATCAAACTCTTGAAGATCTTCTTCGTGCTTGTGTGCTTGATTTTGGTGGAAGTTGGGAAGATCATATTTCTCTTGTTGAGTTTTCCTATAAAAATAGCTTCCAATCTAGTATTGGTATGGCACCTTTCGAGGCACTCTATGGAAGGCCATGCCGATCTCCTTCTTGTTGGCTTGAGGCCGGTGAGAAGCTGGTTTTAGGTCCAGACTTTATTCATGATTCCACAGGGAAGATTGAACTTATTCGACATAGGATGAAAGAAGCCCAGAGTAGACAAAAATCCTATGCCGATAACCGGAGAAGGAAGTTAGAGTTTTCTGTGGGAGATCTTGTGTTCATTCGTGTGTCACCTATGAAAGGTGTTGTACGTTTCAGCCGATCAGGAAAATTGGCGCCTCGATAAATTGGGTCATTTCCTATCACCGAACGTATTGGTTTCATGGCTTATCGCCTTTTATTACCGGCTCAGTTTTTTGCTATTCATGACGTATTTCACGTTTCTCAACTAAGGAAGTGTCTTCGAGATTCCGATTCTATTTTTGAGCCCGGTATTGTGGAAGAAATTGAAGTTTCACCTAATTTAACTTATGAGCAATATCATATTCGTATTATTGCTTCGGAGGTCAAGCACCTTCGAAATAAGGATGTTCTGCTTGTTAAAGTCCAATGGTCCTCAAATCCTAAGGATTGCTCTTGGGAATCTAGAGAGTTCATCGAGCGAACACATCCGAACTTACTTTCCCGTGCTCTTTGAGGTGAATTTCTTATTTCAAATTTTTTTTGTGTTGAATATGCTTTTATGGTTGTTACTATATATTTTCTTCTTAAATATTGCGAGGACGCAATTTCTTTAAGGAGGGGAGTCTGTAACAACCCGCATATTTGTCGATTTTATATTTAAATATTTTATTTAAATATTTTATCGATACTCGGAATTTAGTCTGAAAAGCTACTTTTTGCATACGGTCGAATTAGGACTCGGGACCACTCCCATTGAGTTTAAAATATCGTTTGCGGCCTTTTTGAGTATAAGCTTCAATATGTTTGGAGAAAATTGAATTTTGCTACTTTTTACTTAGGGCTTTGGTTTGGGCTGAGCCACTTATGTATTCAGTCCCAACCCCTTCTCCTCTTCATTCCTTCATTCCTCATTTCCTAATACTCAAGATTTTATATTAATGGAGAGTGGAAGAGGAAATTAAAACTCCAAACCTTAGTTTTCTTTTGCAAATCAAACTCTAGCTCCAAACTAATTGAAGAACCCATTGGTAAGCTTCTCTTCTTCTTCTCCAACTCATTCTCTTATCAATTTCAAAAAATTCCTAAACCTAATTTGGGAAATGTTTCTCTTTTAAGCTTAGAATCAAGCTTCTTGAGTTGGATTTGAAGAGTGGTTGATTCTCCTTTGCTTTCAAGCTTCATCTTCATTTGTCTGGGTTCAAAGGTGAGATTTTGTCTCACATCTATGCTTATAATTATCTTCGATTGTTAGGTATGAATTCCTAACACTTATTCTTGTGCAATTGATATGGATTTGGATTGGTTTTGTGAATATTCCAATTTTGGTGTTTTGAAAGCCAAATCCTTAAAAATCATAGCTTTGATGTTCAAATGCGTTTTTGGTGATGCATCGAGGAGCCAATAGGATCGGGTAGCCGTTGGGCATAATTCCCTATCGTCCGTGCTCGATCGGTTGCGAATTGGTGGAGTTTGCACATCAATTAAATGGGTTTCAATTTGCAGAACATCAGGGTCGGCCGACCGAACCTCTGGGCCGGTCGACCGACCTGCTACTAAGGTGCATAGGCACCTTTCTGTCTCTGGTCCGGTCGACTGGCTACAGGGCTCCGCCGACTGACCTGCTTCCCGAGAAATTTTCTGAAACAGGGTCCGGTCGACCGAGCTCTATAGCCGGCCGACCGACCTGATGCAATTTTGCCTATTTCGCTTAGTTGCTTGAATTTCCAACTTTAATCGATTTGTGTTGTTTCCTATTTGTTGTTATCATTTATTATGACTTTGATGACTCCTTTTTAGGGATTTTTGAATATCCATTTCGATGGATTTTTTATCGGTTTCATTGGATTTTTATTCACATCTTCGTATGTGAATTTTAGTGATTGATTGTTCCTACAATCTTCTTCGTGATTTGCCACTTTAAAAATATAAAGGTTTCTATACTAGTAGTAAATATCAAAACTCTTTCTTCAAATGATTTCAACACTATTTTAGTACAAAGCTCGTTTCTTAAATTGTTTTTCAATCTATTAGTATATACAAACCTTTACCTCACTCGTATAAGAAATCTAATTAAACGAGTTAGTAAAACGAGTGGTATGAAACGCTTGCGTTTACTTCGTCGGTTAATTCTTGAACTTGTTCGATTGAATCTCTTGTGACAATCTTATAGTGGAGATCTACAGTTTGTTCGAAAATATTTAAAGTTAAGAAAGTGGTTATGGGACATGAAGCTAAACTCATATATTTACTAGCTTAGTGTAATTGACACTTCTCGTTGATCATGATGATCATTTTTGTGATTTAGACTCGCAATGTGTGATGTCTCTTTGTCTACAAGGGAGACTAAACCCCGTTTATTGGAGTTTCGACTCAAATTGGTGGGTAGCAACCCATGGTCTTCGGGTCGTTTGTGGAGCTTCGGCTCAATTCGTGATGGTTAGCAACCATGGAATTAGCGTTCCGTTTGTGATACACGTGTTGGTGAGCTTTATGCTCCCGTTTGTGATAGGCCTTCCACCTTTTTGTGATTTCTGGATTTCTTGAGATGATTTCTAGAATTTGTGTTTCACCAATTTTCGTGATTTCCATTGATAAGTTTTGTCAATATTTGTGCATTGGTGAATTTGTGTGTCATTGACTTTTGTGATTGACATTGATATAATCGTCAATATTTATGGTTTGGTGAACGAAATAAGGAGTATGACATTTCTTTGATTCTTGTGTAGATTCTGTGATAATGATTAATCTCTTGTTGATTTTCAATTACTTATATATTTCACAGCTTGGCATTGTGATTATTATGTGTTTAGTCATATCTCTTATTCAATATCGTTTCATCTGATATTTATAGTTAGACTGATCCGTTTATTATTTTCTTATTAAATAATACTCGGGTCAGACCGAGATGTTACAGGTGCTTCAGCTTGACTTCTCACTTGGGATTGATTCCTATGACTTTTGGTTAACTACTTAGATTAGTAGTTTTTGTTGTATACATTTGAGATATAGACTCCATAATGTATACTTATTCTTTTGTGTAGTTCATGTAACTATTCTTTTGTGATATTGTGGATCTTTTTAGACCACTACTCTGATGTACACTTCCTAGTGTAATATTCATATCTATTTCCGCCTTTGTGATATGAATTGTCTGTGACTGATTTATGTTATGTTTATTCCTATATTTATTTCCGAAGGATTTATATAGCCACTGTGTAGTAGTTTTGAGTTTGTATCGGTATGTCGGATTTCCTCTTGAAATAAAATGCATGTTTTATTATCTGACATATCGGTGCTCGCACAAAGCAATTACATGGATGGTCGCTCCTTAACAGCCTTATTCTCCGTGCTAGTCGACAGCATTACTCCGTAGTGTTCTTGTCTAGCGTGGGTATAGAGGTGGGGCGTCACAAATAGCAACCTTAGGATTTGGTCGAAATACACCAACAATCCATTCGCTTAACAGCTTTCGAATGGTCAAATATACTTCTGAAGAAAATAATAAAATAAATGTTGAAGATATTGATCCCACTTACTATAAAAATTATCTTATTCTTCAAGAAAAAGAACTTGCAGGAGAAATTGATAGTACTGAACTTCATTCTTATTATGAAGAACATTCGACGGCGATAAACTATTTTAAATATAAAGCAAATGAAGAACATTCTTCATTTGAAGATTTTGAACAAGAATCTAAAAATTCCACTGAATCTGATTATAATTCAGACATCAGATTAACTTATTTACAACATAAACACTAATGAAGCCGGATCTAGTAGAGGTGCTCTAATTTTATCCTCCGAATAGTGCTTCCGTTATGAACGATCTTAACTTTGATATAGTTATGGAAGATCAAGAACGGGAAGAAAACACAAATAATAGTCCTCATACTGATCCTTACCCTGAAATTCTTAGACATGGTACTAGATCAGATTGGATTTAATTTCACTCTTCTGGAAAGCAACTTAAAGGTTTTTATAACGAACAACCCTCTTCAGCATATACCCTAACTTTTAATACAGATAGACTTCCACATAGAAAAATAAGAAAATATATTATAACATGGCTTCAACATATAAGTGGAACAATCTATTTATTACCTTCGAATATGAATGTAATGAAATACATACATTACGCTACCAGTTATTGGACAGGAGATGCTTTAGCTTGGTTACTAAACCTTGAAGGGATAAATCCAAATCAATTACAAAGAATTAGAAATATTCAATCTAAACAAGAAGCTCTTGGAGAATTATTAACACTATTGTTAGCAGACTTTACAGGAGAAACTTTCCTAGAAGATACGGATTATGAAAACCAATTATTAAAAATATAATTATGTATGAAGATATTAACACATAGTTTGGATGTTCTCCTTAATTTGAAAGAAAAAGGACAAGAAATTTCAAAAGAAGAACAAAACCAAAATATCGAATCACTAGGAAAAAACGGAAACCAGAATATAAAAAAAATTTAGAAAAGAAAACAAGTTTTCTAAGAAAAAGTTTATTAAAAAGAAAAATTTCCGTAAAGGCTGCAAATGTTTTAAATATAATAAAGAAGGACATTATGCTAATGAATGTCCTATGAATATACAAAATATCGTTATATCAAATATCGAATAATACGGTATTAATGTTGGCACTATAGAGGATATATCTAATGATGCTAATTCATCTGTATATGAAATTGAATCAGTTTATTCTGACACTACTGAAAATGAAGATGAAATTAATGATTCCTTTAATAATTTTAAAATAAACATGATTACTATCAATCAGACACATAATCAAATAAAAAATACTCCGTTTACTATATATGATATACTCCCCAAAAAGGAAAAAGTAAATTCTCTAGGTTATACATTATATGCAGCGAAATGCTCTAGGTTAAGAAGGTACTTCACAGCCGAAGTATTCGTAGATCTACTAATAAAAACCCACTCGGATATTATGGGGAAATTTATAATATACCTAAACATACTAAAGAAAATATTTTTACAACTCATGGATTAATAGAATCTCTTTCTAAAAATAAGGCTTCTATACTATTTAAAAGTACTAGTATGGAAGATAAAGACTATATTATAGAGCAAGGAGACCCAATAGGATTACTTGTTATACATAAATATGAAGATCTTTCAATTATAAAAGAAGAAATATACGATCATGATACATTTACCCCCATTAACTGGTTCTACATCCCGATCATCAAGAAATAAAGAGTCAGAATCATATCAAGAATATAGGATATACATGAACACTTTTACATCTGAAGAAACATCTAACTCACAAATACAAGATAGCACAGGAGAACAATTTAAGGTAACTGACGAAGATTTAGAAAAATTAAAAGAGACAATCCCTCATTCAGACAAAAAGGATATTTATAAACCTTTAACTTTTATATCTAGATTTTTAAATCAACATACATATATATTTGAGCGTATGCAAGGAAATGTAGAGTTAAAGGAAGAGGAATATTTTACTTCCATAAGCCTTTTAAATAAAAAGAAAAAAGAAAAACTAAAAGCCAAATATCCAAAAATGAAATACCTTCATATTGGTCTAATACAAATAAAAATAACAGGATTGTTTAGATCCAGAATAGATACTCCAATAATGATAATCTGTATGGCTGAAAGAATTATCAATAATCCTTTAAATAGTATAATTGGACGAGCTAAGTCAAATTTACTAAATAGATTATTTGGAGTAAATATACATCTCTATTTTTGTATAAGTCTTGATGATCAAAATATAGAAAAGGCTTGTACATTATCGGTAAATTTACAAAATATAGAACTTCTATTAGGATCCAAAGTTCTTGGCATACAATGAGAACATTGTATAGCCTTAAATGATACTGCTACATTCAAATCAATTACATCCAAACAATTTGTTAAACTATTCAAAGTCGTATTAGGAAAAACAATCCAACCCAGATTAATTGACATAAGACATTTAAAATTCGATAATGAAATTCAAGTTTTTGTGAAATCACTTAAACCAAGAATACAATTACCTACAGAATATTTTATAGCATCAGGAAATACTATTTCTACCACAACTAAGAATAATGAAGAAAATACAAATTCACCCAACACATTAAAAAGAACTCAATCATATAATAAAATGTCTAATGTTGAATTAACTCCTGATATATTAAAAAGTATCACTCATCACATGAGCTTTAAACAAGAAAATCCAATAGAAGGAAGAACAATGAGAATACTTGAAAAACAAAAAGAACAGGAATCAAACCGAATGGTTATAAAGGTTCCTACAGAAAATATAAAACATCATGATTAGATCCATAGATCTTAAAAGAAAGGCACAGTTACATATATATCTTCCAATAACGATATGTATCCCTGAATATCAAGAATTCACGATGCATGCGTTACTGGACTCTGGTGCAGAAGCCAGTTTACTACAAGAAATATTTATTCCCCAGCAACTCTTGGTATCTTTAGACAAAAAAGGAATGTTAAATGATTTTATGGGAAGGCAAATCCCTGTTATTCATAAAGCTAAAAACTTATAGGTACAAATACCTGATATACATAGAAATAACAAAATATATAATTTTGACTTTGAATTACTACCAAAGGAATTTGATAGTGATTGCATCCTTGGAATGGACAATTTAAGACATCTCCCTCCACTCAACAAATATTATTTTGAATTATATGGCGTTCTTGTGCCTCGACTAAGGCTACCCGCTACAATTGCACCACATTATACTCCAGCAGCACAGCGTGGTGAAAAACCTGTTACATTAATTGAACATGTAAAAACACCGAAAATAATACAACCAAAAATTTGTACATATGATATACCAACCACCAACGAATTTGAAATATTAATCCATAATATGTTAGAACCCCTTTATTTAGAAAATCCAATAAAATGGTTTGACAAAGCACCAAGGTATTGTAAAATTGAATTAATAGAACGTTACAAAGATGCCAAAGTCCGAGTTAACCGTATTATGGTATCACCAGCTGATAAAGAAGAATTTGCGAAACAAATAAAAGACCTATTAAATTTAAAATTAAAACGGAAAAGTTTCAGTACCCACTCATCCCCAGCTTTCTTAGTAAGAAATCATGCTGAAATTAAAAGAGGAAAAGCTAGAATGGTAATAAACTATAGAAAACTTAATAGCTATACAAAATTTGATGAATATTTTATTCCTTCTGCTGAACATCTAACAAAACAAATCCAAGGAGCAAAATATTATAGTAAATTTGATGCAAAATCGGCTTTTTGGCAATTAAAACTTGCTGATAAACAGTTCATAGAGTTAACTGCCTTTAGTTGTCCACAAGGACATTTTGAATGGTTAGTTATGCCTTTTGGCTTAAAAAACGACCACAAATATTTCCAAAATGGATGAATTCTATGTTCGGACATTTACCTTTTGTATCTATCCATATAGACGACATCCTTGTTTTCTCTAATTCTGCAGAAGAACATAAACAACATCTTCTAGCAGTTGTTCAAATATTACTTCAAAATGGTGTTATTCTAGTCTTAAAAAAATTGAATTATTTAAAAAAGAAATAGATTTTCTTGGAAAAAGAATTAAAAATGGACAAATATAATTACAACAACACATTTATACTAAAATTAAAGATTTTCCCAATACATTTAAAACATTAAAAGAACTCAAAGTTTCTTAGGATTATTAAATTACGGCAGAAAATTTATTCCTAATTTATCTGCTACGACCCAAAATCTATATAAAAAGCTTACTGATGAACAAGCAAAATATAAACAGCATAATGGAGAACAACCAAGAAGATGGAACACAGACAAAATTAAGATCTAAACAATCCTGGTTTTTTTTTTTTTTTGAAAAGCAAGAGCATAAGCTCATTTTATTGACTACTATACCATTACAAGCAAATACAACTCACACAAACCCATTATCATGACAAAAAACAATGACAATAATACAACCAAACGCACAAATTTAGTTACAACAATTTTGAACAGAACTGAACCAACCATGAGTCAAAAGTAAACTAAACTGACAATATTGATCAATTCATGGAGCAATTTATCTTCATATGCCAGACTTCACTTCCAGAAAAAACACATTATGCAAGCTGAAGACATAATTGCATTCAGTCCAGGCAGTAGAGAATCTAAATGCCAGCAGTTCCTTATGATCCTCAAACTTCAAAATATTATCAATCTTTAAATCCCTCAAAATACTGCCATGAATCATGTTGTAAAGCTGAGATGAGTTCGTGCCTCCAAGACCAAATATTCTATTGTTTCTTTCATACCATACAGCATAAATCAATTTTCTTAGAAGCTTTAGCAAAAGCCTAGTTGTACGAGTCTTCCATCTAGTTGCTTTGAATACATTAAACCATTCAATAGAACTAACAGCTGAAGGCTTATAAAAACCACTGTTAGATAAAAGCCTATACCATATTTGATAAACAAAAGGACATTCAAAAAATAAATGAGTATTAGTTTCAGATTCTGATTTGCAAAATACACATAAATCCTCTGAAATAATACCCATTCTACAAAGCTTGTCCTTAGTATTCAAAGCATTTGCCATCACTTTCCACAACAACAGATTTTCCTTTGCAGAACAACCAGTTTTCCAAATTCTTGAATGCCAAGGGAACACAGAAACATTCTGACAAAGATAGTTATACACAAGCCTGATAGAATGGTTTTTACCTTTTCTTGACCAGATTAGTGCATTATCACTAATTGTAATTGGATTACTGGTAATGAGATTCCATAAATTTCTTAACTGAAAGGAGCTGGAATAAGGTAATACAATACTATCATCATGCATAAATTCATCAACTCTAGCTTCTTTTGAAATTCCAGAATTCCTTCTCAAGTTGTAATCTACTAAAGTACTTAAAATTAGACCCTGTTTAGCCCATGGAGAATGCCAAAAAGATAATCCTTTAATCAAAGCATAATTACATTGTATGAAAGGTAAGAAAGTTTCCCTTAGTTTAAGAATACATCTCCAACTCCAACTATAATTTTGGGGTATTGTCATAGTCCAGAAATTCCTCTTGCCAATAAGATTTTGATTAACCCATTGAGACCATAAGTTTTTATCAGTTGCAAAAATCTTATTGAAATAAACAGAAATAGCAGCTTTATTCCACTGAAAAATATTAGTAATACCAAATCCACCATGCGTTTTAGCATCAAACAGTTTGCAGAAAGAAATGGGAACGAGCTTTTTTGTGAAAGGGTCACCATGCCAGAGGAATTTATTTAGAGCACTAGAAATCATATTAATCAGCTTGATTGGAAGAATGTAGTGTCTAGTCCAATATGTAGTCATAGCCACAGCAATAGATTGAATAATAGTGAGCCTACCAGCTTGTGACAATTTATTAGATGGCCATAACTGCAACCTTGCAATTATCTTTTCAAAGAGTGGCAAACAGTTTTGCTTGGTAATTCTAGAGCTAATAATAGGCAAACCCAAATAATATGAATTTTAAAGTAATTCCTGAAGCCCTGAGCATTTAAAAATATCAATCTTCTTCAAAGTAGGTAAACCAGCAACAAGTATATTGGATTTTGAAAGATTTATTTGAAGGCCAGTAATGGAATAAAAGAATTGCAGAGAAGAGATAACACACTAAATATTACTATAAGTAGGCTTTGTAAAGATGATGAGATCATCAGCAAAAAGAAGATGAGTAATGAGGGGATGTTTACATTTAGGATGTAAATCAAGTGCTTTCTTTAAAAACTAGATCAATCAAAATTGAATTGAGCAACTCCATGACAATTATGAACAAATCTGCAGAAATAGGATCACCTTGCCTAACACCCTGTGTACCTTTAAAATAACCATACAGACTACCCTCTCTCGAAGTTGAGTACATTGGTGATGAGATACAGGTGAAAATCCATGCTAAAAAAGGTTTAGGAAAATTCATCCTAGACATGCTAGCTAAAATAGAGTTCCAAGCAATAGAATCAAATGCCTTCTTAATATCCAGCTTCAACATGCATCTAGGTGATTTATTTTTCCTTCCATATCCTAACAATAATTCTTGAGTTAAGAGAATGTTATCACTAATGGATCTTCCACTGATATAAGCAGCCTGATTATTGGAAATAATGGATGGGAGAACTAATTGCAATCTATTAGCCAACACTTTTGAAATGATTTTATAAATGATGTTACAACAGGAAATTGGCCTATAATCAGCAACTGTAGTAGGGTTATGAATCTTAGGAATTAAGGTGATGGCAGTAGCAGATAGACCAACAGAAAGATTGTTATTAAGGAAAAAGTATTGTATAGCTTTGACAATATCAAACCCAATTATATTCCAACTTTGCTGTAAAAAATGAGCATTAAAGCCATCTGGACCTCCACAACTATTACTATCCAAGCTAAAAACTGCAGATCTAATCTCATTAGCAGAAATGACACATATCAAAGAATCAGATTGAGAAATGGATAAGGTTGGAAGTGTTATATCAAAAAGAGGTTGTATATCAGGTTTAAAAGAGTTGGAAGGAGCTAAGATAGATGAAAAATACTGAACAAATGCATCACTAATACCATCAAAAGATTTCACCATATTACCATCAGTTCCTTAATCTGAAATATGCATTATCTAGCTATCTTAACTTTTAGAAAATTATGAAAATACTTAGTATTCCTACCAGCCTCCTTCTCTATTCTCAAATGAATTTTCTGATTAAGTGATGGCAATTCCCTTTCAATAACTTGTTCAAGTTTTTTCCTTAGTTCCAATTCAGCATGTTGTAAAAGAATATCATATGGTCTTGCACTCAAGTCATCTTGAACCTTAATGAGCTCATTCCTAATATGAGAAGAAAGCTTAGAATCATTACCAAAATTAGCTGCAAACCAGACCTTTAAGTGAAATTTTAGAGCCTTCATCTTTAGAGAAACATTTGCTAAAGGATTTCTACCAAATTGCATATTCCAAACCTGTTTAAGAATAATTTGATAATCCACATGCTTAGTCCAAAAATTAAAAAATTAAAAAGAATGTTTATGTCCACAAAAATCATTAACTCCCCAATGAAAAATTAAAGGACGGTGATCTAATAAGGAAGGCTGAAGTGTATCATAGAATGATTTAGGCCAGACTTGAAGGAAAAGGATGTTTATAAAAATATGATCTAGTTTACAGAGAGTTAGATTACGACTCCTACTACTATTTGACCAAGTGAAATCTGAACCAAAAGATTTGACTGAGATTAGATTAGATTGACTTGTGGCACTATTTAAAGGAGTAATATCCTTAAGAGATAAGGATAACCACCATATTTTTGATTACAAGCAAGCATACAATTAAAATCACCACCTATCAACCAAGGATCAGAAGAAGAAGTTAGAGTTGGAAGTTGATCCAAGAAAACCTGTCTCAATGATAAAGAATTTTGAGCATAAACTGAAGTGAAGGGAAAATTCGAGTTAGAGGGCAAATGAACACAATTATAATGAATGAATTGATCAGTGGCAATAATTTTGGAAAGTTTGAAGATTTGAGGATTCCATAATGTTTGAAGTCTGCCATAATTAGATTCAACAAAATTATGATCATGTAACCAAGAAGGAGATATCAAATGAACAGCCTTTATAGTTGATTGAATATCTAGCTTTGTTTCAGAAACACACATCAAATGAATATCCTTTTCCTTGATAAGATTCCTAATCTCAACCTGTTCAGAGGGTAAGTTAGCCCCCTTTATATTCCAAAATGCAATATTATTCATTTCATGGGGAGAGGAGGAAGTAGAGGTGATGGATTTTTCCTTGTATGTCTAGAATGAGAGTTATTTTTTGTTGAAGATAAAGGAAGAACTTCCTGAGCCTTAAAATCTTTTCCATTATTCAAATCACAAGAATTAAGAGAGCTAGTAATACCTTTATTAGTCATGACTTCCAGACATTCACCTGATATAGAAGAAGGTGGGAGAATAATATGATCAGGTGGAGATAAATGCAGATAAGGTGATGAAGTGTTAGAACCAAACATAGATGGAGACTGAAAACTGAATTGTGAACTGCATGAAGAAGAACCAGAAGTAGAGTTATTAGAGGAAACAGATGATACAACTTTAGGAACAGAGTCAATTGAAGAATTGGATAAAGTCTCAAAGGAAAAAGATGAAGAAGTTGGTATTGCATCACTACAACTACCAAGTATACTTTCCAAAGTTATGTCATGGTTATTGTTTGAATCAAGAGAAGAAATAGATAAAACTGAAAATGCATTTGAAGTAACAGTTGAATAAGATGAAGAATTATTTACATTGCTTCCTTCACTACTCTTTCCTTTTCCAATTTCCATGCTTATTATAGGATCAACATTTAACTGAAGCTTTTCTTTAGCCACTGTCTCCTTCCTCTTCCATACTCCCTTATTCCTCTTGTCTACATTTTTCCAGTTTTGATCAATTATGTTGTAATTAGTAAATCCATGATCACTTTGGTTCTTATCACCATTCTCAACCGAATTAACCACCTTGTTAACATCATTCTCTTTAATCTTCTTTACTAACTCACATCTGACAGTATCATGACAAAAGATTTTACAATGTGTACAGATTTTTGGCCTCTAGTCATATGACAATTAACATCAGAACAATTATTTCCCAATTCAGGAATGGCAATAGATTCCGGTAATCTAAAATTAGGTGAAATCTCCACTAAAGCCTTTGCATACTTAAATCTTTGCATTTTCTCAGTACTACAATCAAAACAAGTTAGTCTACCAACATGACAAGCTAACCAATTAATTCCTACCAGCGTCCATAGTATAAGAGGAATTCTATGAAAATGAATCCACACGGGTACTCTTTTGATTTGCGCTTGAGAGATACCAATAGAAGGATCCCATTTAGAAATTATGAACATTCTACCCCTTGTAAAAATTGGATCCGAATTAAGAATTTGATCCTTATCCTCTTGATTAGAAAAATTGAAAAAGAAATTGCACCCATCTGATTTAAAGTCAACTTCACCTTTAATCTTCTAAAACCTTTTCAAGAAATTAACAACAGTTAAAAAAGAAAGCGTACCATCCAAAAAGAATCCAACTAAATGATTATTCCAGTACTTTAATCCTTCCTCCTTAACAAGATCAGGTAAAACATTAGGAGATTTATCCCTAGGAATATCAAAATGAATAGGCTCGTAAGATCCAACATTACGAGGAAGAGATTTGAAGAGAGAAGACCAATTAGCATTCAAAGGAGATGAGACATTTTTGATACAAGACGCCTCAGAACCAAACTGATGGGAGACAGAAGAAAGATGGAGAGATGAGGATTGAGCGGAAGAAGATGAAATCAATGGGGCAGATTGATAAGAAAGCGATGAAGAAGAGGAAGAAACAAGTGGAGGAAACGAGGCAGAATCTAAAGTAAAAGAAGATGAAGAAGGAGAAGAAGAAGAAGACGCCATTAAAATTTCAAAGAGAGCTAATGTTTCCCGCCATTAAAATCCTGTTATTTTTTGTTGTATTAGACATATATGAAGGTATTTCATTTTTGGATATTTGGCTTTTAGTTTTTCTATTTTATTTTTATTTAAAGGCTTATGGAAGTAAATCTTCCTTTCCCTTTAACTCTACATTTCCTTGCATACGCTCAAATATATATGTTGATTTAAAAATCTAGATTTAAAAGTTAAAGGTTTATAAATATCCTTTTTGTCTGAATGCGGGATCGCCTCTTTTAATTTTTTTAAATGTTCGTCAGTGATCTCAAATTGTTCTCCTGTGTTATCTTGTAGTTGTGGGTTAGATGTTTCCTCAGATGTAAAAGTGTTCATGTATATCCTATATACTCGATATGATTCTGACTCTTTATTTCTTGATGATCGGGATGTAGAACCACTTAATGGGGTAAATGTATCATGACCGTAAATTTCTTCTTTTATAATTGGAAGATCTTCATATTTATGTATAACAAGCAATCCTATTGAGAATTCAAGATTTTCTAGAACTACTTAGACTTTATGAGATATATAACACAAAAACCAAAGAGATGGAAGCTGAAATGACAGTCCAAGATATGATCTTCTTATATCAGCAACATCTCATCGATGAAAGTAATCTTCTTCTTTTCTTCAAAAATTTAGAAGACACGGATGGGGTATATATTCTACAATACCAAGAACAAATATAATTGCTCCTTGACACGCTATCTTTTTAGGAAAGGAATTTCTATCAAAATAAATTAACGACGAGGTTGTAGACTTGGATGGGAACCAAGAAGTTAACGCCGAGGTCGACCCAGTGGGAGAACCAAGCTCATCTATATACGAAAACACATAACATATTAGAAGGTCTAATAGGGAATCTTATGCACTAGAGAGATACTATGGTTTTCTCGTGAATGGTAAGAGAAAGAATCATGTCTTAGACGATGACACTCCTCTGTCTTTCCAACAAGCACTGAAGTGTAAAAAATTTGCACTCTAGCTTGGAGCTATCAAATCCAAAATGGATTCCATATGAAAATAAAGTTTGGACTTTATCAGACGTACCGGAAGGGATAAATCACCTCGACTGTAAATGGATTTTTTAGAAAAAGTTAAATGTAGATGGAGAAGTGGAGACTTGCAAAGCTAGGCTAGTTGTGAAAGGATTTCGTTAAATTCAAGGTATTGATTATGAAGAGACCTTTTCGCCCATAGCCATGCTTAAGTCCATTCAGATTATGCCAGCCATCACTGCATTCTGCGACTATGAAATATGGCAATGGATGTAAAGACGACTTTTCTAAATGGTGATTTAGAAGAAATCCTTTATATGTCACAGCACAAGGGTTTTGCGGCCAGTGGGAGTGAGGCAAGGATTGCAAATTTTTAAAATCTATTAATGGACTTAAACAAGCTTTAAGGAGTTGGAATAAGTGTTCTGATAAAGTAATCAAATGGTTTGGTTTTTTATTAGAACACAGAGGAAACGTGCTTATACAGAAAGGAATAAGGCAACACTATCGTATTCTTAGTACTTTATATCGATGATCTATTGTTGATTGGCAAAGGCACTTGTTGCAATCAGTGAAACCTTAGCTTTCCAAGAATTTCTCTATGAAGGATTTAGGGGAAGCAGCCTACATACTTGGTACAAAGATCTATAGAGATAGATCTAAGTGGTTGTTGAGATTGTCCCAATCCCTGTACATAGATACCATACCGAAAAGGTTCGGTATGGAAAATTCCAAACATAGAAACATTCTAACGCAGTCTGGAATTGTCCTTTCTAACAAGGATGCTCCTCGTACCGATGAGGGGAATGAGCTTATAAAGAGAATCCCATATGCTTCATCCATAAGATCCATAATGTATGCTATGCTATATACTAAACTGGTGTGTTATAAGTATCAGGATGCATTAGCGATACAAGTCCAATCCAAAAAAAACATCGGGTGGTAAAATGTATACCAAAGTATTTAAGAAATACTCTAGACATATTCCTTATATACAAGAATGAAGACCTCCTTATGAAGGGGTATACCAATTCGGGCTTTTAAACCAATATGTATGATAGTAAATTGATGTATGGTTATGTCTTTATGCTTAACGGCAGAGCCGTTAGTTGAAAAGTTTCAAGCAAGAAACAATAGCTAATTCCATGATGGTGGCCGAGTATATCACATAAGATGAAGCAACTAAAGAAGCAATTTGGATGTGCAAGTTTTTGAGTGAACTTGGAATGGTCCCCAATATGAGAATCCTACAGCATTGTTTTGTGATAATAGTACGGCGATGCAGATCGCAAAGGAGTCCAGAGTGCGTAAGAAGGCATGGCATATTCTTTGAAAATTCCACCTTATTAGATAACTCAATAAGGAGAAAGAGGTCGTGATATAAAGGGTGGATAACAAAGGACAACATAGCAGATCCATTCACCAAGGGTCTAGCTTGATCAGCTCTCAAGAAGTTGAATGAAGGAATGGGATTGAGATTCCATAGTTAGCCCCAAGTGCAATGAGAGATCGATAGAATTAGGGGTATGCCTTAGGGAAATTCTATAATTTATTATAAATTAATCAACTTTGCAATCAATTCTCGTTTGTAATAAAGGTGTTTTTTTGTTATATATTTGTTATAATGTGTTATAAATAATTAAATGCTCAAATAAAATGTATTTAACAGAAAATCAATAAATGGTACAACAAAAGCATTGGCACAAGATCATCTAGGATAAGGTTAATTGCCCGAAAATGGCACAAATCACCTACAAAGCTATGATGATCAACTCCCTACTAAAGATAGACTCTTTAATTGGGGTATTTCTCAAAATGAAACATGTGTTATATGCAACTCTCATCAAGAATCACATGCACACCTATTCTTTGAGTGTAAATTTTCTCGTGAAATTTGGGGAAACTGTAAACTGGCAGCTAAGATTACTAATTTAGACTATAATATTCTGGAAATTGCAAATTACCTGGTCTGAAGGAGCCAAATCATAAACCTGGAATCCAAAGTGAGTAAGATTTCCTTGATAGTAGCTATTTGGAGCATTTGAAAGGAGTTTAATCGGAATATTTTTCAACACATCGCACACAACAAGGAAGATGTTAGTAAAATGGCTCAAGTCGACATGTAGCTCGTTTCAAAGAGAATAAGCATAAATCTTACTATTCGACAGGGACGAAGAGGAGTTTAGAGTGTAGCAGGGGATTTGTTGTAGCCTGAGGTTGGAACCTGAAGCATGTCACGTAGTTCCAATCGCCATGATTCGATCAAAGAAGGAGAGAGTAGAAGATGACGGTGCTGGATCTTTTTTTCTATAAAGTTGTAAAGATAGAATGTTTTAGTTTGTACTTGAGTTGCTTTTACTAGAATGTGGGTCCATGGGCCGTCTCAACTATAGGCTGCGTGTATCCCTAATATAGAATTATCGATTTTCAAAACAAAAAAATCTATAAATGATATGTTCGTGATAGTAATTACAAATAGTCGTAACAGTTAGTATTGTACCATAATATTATAAAACACATCATTTTAAATGTTTCTAGTTAAGATGTATCGAGACTAAATATCGATATATTCGTTGAGACTAGAATATGTAACGCTCAGCGGTGTATTACTCATCACTATCGGGGGACACCTAGGGTTATGTGCTGATGGTTATTGGATAACTATAGAACAACTCACTTAATAGTTTTTTGTTGGTTAATATAATTAAGGTCAAACAGAAAATATCGATGTGACTATTTACATAGATCTCTCAACTTAAGAATACCATTGAGCTTCAAAATGAAAGCTATGCTTTGATTATAGTCAAATCATGGCATGGCATCCATCAAGTGACTATTATTGGATCGAGTGGAAGAATTGGAAGTGGAGCACCATTCAGGATAGGTTATGTCTCCTCGGTTATATAGGGTTAGTATCACGGTCAACTCAAGTCAACTCAAATTCAAAATCTCTGGCTAGAATAATTTGATTAATAATAATTGTTATTATTGAAGAAATTATTTTGTACTTAGACTATAGAGTTGAATACGAACAATATTGTAATTTTGACCATTACCGAAGTCTAAAGTGATACGGTTTTGATGAAGAGAATTGATGTAATTAAAAGTCACAACCGGTTAACGCTTAACAAAGTAAAATTGGATTTTATCAAAACTAAGTAAGCGATAAATTTAGCCAAAATGTCACAACACCTGCTAAGTGACATATAAATGTTAATATTCGAAAAGTTTAATATTAATAGCTAAAGAAATTTACACCTGACGAGCCATATAACCAAAATGATTAATTCTCCTTTGGCCAAACAATTTAGTTAAACTATAATTGTTATGAATTAATTAAATTAATTAATGTTTATGAAACATTATTTATGAATTTGATTTTGATTTTGATTTGATAAATAAATATTAAATGTATTTATAGAAGTTATAAATATATTAATCGATATACAATACCGATAAATTTTGTAGATTAGATTTAAAATGCAAAATATTTGTTCAAACCATAGTTGGTTTCATGGCCCAAGAGGGGGCTAGTAAATTCGATAGTAACATATGGTTATTGGGAGCATGCTTCAGTCTTTCATGAGTTCGACATCATCTATAGTTGAATGGAATATGTCCGACCGAAGATAAACAAGGATGGCCGCATAGTTGACCAATGTATTGCAGCTCTATTTATGGTTGAGCAAGATATACTCAGCTGAAGATAAGTAGAGTTAGTCAAAGAAGTATATTTTTGTCAAGCCAAGTAAGAAGTATATTGGTGATGATAAATAGAACCGAGTAATGGAATAATGCTGAGCAATTGTAGAAATTTATTTATATGCACAAAATTACAATATGTAATGGCATTGTACAGACATAGGGGTCTATAATGTAAATTTAACTGAATTACACATGATTATATTATATACATAAGCAGGTATATAGGAAAGTGAACAAAAGATAATATTATAAATAAGGAAAAGATTGGACAAAAACAGTCTTTTATATACATACCTTTTGTATAGAAGCTGTGGGGGATCCTCTCACACAAAAACGGCCTATAAACATGAAAAGTCAAAAGGAACACAATAAAAAAAGATAAAAGTAATATGTCTTCAAAAGTCCGACAGTCTCTACTACCCTTTTCGTCACTTGTTCGCCCCTTGTGACCTATGTGGTAGTGTGTTTCCTAGTAGTTTCCTCCACCCCTTCCTCTTTTTCCTCCTTTTATTATCTTTTCTCCGTGGAACTTTCTTTAAATGGAGAAGGTTCCTCCTTAATTAACCAATTATAAGGATCGTCAACTTTCCTAGATGTAGGATTGGAGGATTTTGAGATGCCAACGGCACGTTCTTGGGGTGGCTTGATTTGCAGAGGAAGGATCTTAGGAGTAGATGTAGATTTGTGAAATCTGGCCAGGGGCTTCTTTGTATCTGGTTCCATCGATCGATTTTATCTTATCAAAATTAAGCTTGACCCTCTCCCCTATAGAAATTGAGTCTGGGTCCTTTGTGGCAATGATTGTTACTTCCTTATCTTGATATGCATCGACGTCTTCCATCCCTTTCAACGCCCTTATTTTCACCGTATCTATCTCAAGTCCAAAGATGGATGAGGGAATTGAAAGAGTGAATATTGTAGTATCAGAGGTGTACATTGTTGTGACAACATTTGGTCCTTAATCATGAGTACCTAATGGTAGAGGGGGGCAGCGATGGATGAACTATGACTCGATAGAGAGAAAGGTATATATTAGTGACATCCTCAGGTGAGAACCGAAGTTTCTCGAAGACCGGAGTGATTAAAGATATACCTTGACCACTTGGAATGTCCTTTGGTAGGGACTTAAGATTTCTTCCTCCGTGAGAGTAGGTTAGATCAGTTAAATGGCCAAAGGAGTGAGAGATTATGTATAAGAGCAAAATGTAGTGGGGATAGGTGTCTCAGTTATGACAGGCTCGGAAGTGAACATTGTAGAAGTAATAATATATGTCGTGGACTCTTTAGGAGTTGGTGTGAAAGTTTCTACATGATCCAACAAGCTCCTGCTCTATAGCTATACCATCTACTACTAAGATTTTCTTTCCCTTTTCCAAGGCCACCAAATTGTCTTTGTCTAAAAATTCCACTTGCAAATACTCTTCGTCAACATAATAACCACTGCTCTTGGCCCAACATAGGATTTTCTCTTTGGTAAATTTTTTCGGGTAGCTATCTCCAAGCCACTTTAGTTGCTTCATTTCTATTATTTTGACAAAGAATTGAAGAAGAGTAGCTTCATCTCTTTAGTTTTTATAGCCTTTGCTTTGAGGTCCACATTTTCCCTATGATGCCAACGAGCTCAACTTGAACCTTTTCTTTTAATTCTTTCTCAGTTTATAAATTGGCTTTAAGTTTCTCTACCTCGGCTTGAATTTCAACAGATTCAGCCAGTCCATGCACATCTCTCTCACCGAGAGGTTGGCCACCTATCTTAGATCTTCCAATTTCCAAGAAGATCCCACCTCCCGTTGATCCCCTTGTTGGTTGTCGTCTGTGCATGTGAGGTAAGCGAAGTGAACGGGGACAGTTAGGACGGTCTCTCCATCAGTCATTCCAAGAAACGGTGTAGTGGTGCAAGGTGCCCGAAGGACAGACCATTTCTGCAACATTTTTAAGAGAGGAGCGGATAGTCAATTTTGAAAGAACTCATTGTTGGCCTCTTTAAGATATGAATATATTTGATTCATAAGGGAAGAACTATGCACTCTTTTTGCGGAAAATTTTTTCTCTTTGAGATTTTCCTGGAGCTCAAGATTGATAGTATATGCCGTTTTCAATTGTGAATTTATGGTTAGGGTCTTCTACATGTGGACCTTAATCTGATCGGTAATTCTTGCTTTTGAGTCCTTGACCAATTTTTCTTTCTCATCTCCATCTTTGATGATTATCTTCGGTTCTTCTTTATAAGCTTTTCATATCTTGTTGTGATTGGACCTCGATGTGTCGAAGGAATTAATAATCAACTGGTTAGCTCAGTTGACATTGGAGAGGCCTTTGGCGAGCCTTCTCCACTTGAAAAGATGCTCCATAACCTCCCTATGTTTATCAAGTCCTTCATCACCTTTACTATGATAAAGGTCCTTAACGGTGCAATCAAATATCACTTCTTTCAGGTAGAAGATTGGCGATGCCGCTTGCATCTTTGTTGTAACAATGAGAGATTGGCCTTCGAAGGGCCGAGGATAAGCAGTGCGACTGTAACAACTCTGGTTTAGATTACTTGAAATTAAATTAGGAGAATAACTAAATTTAGTGATAATTAAATAATTAAGAGATTTGGTAGTTTTTAGTGTTAATTAAATTGGAGTTTGGAGAATCTATTTGTATGGAGTTCATGTAAATGAATTTTGTACTAAAAATGGGTATTTGAGAAATTTTAGTAATTTTGGAAATAATTTCTTTTTCATAAATAGATTATTTTGGTAAAACTATGGAGAATAATTTTTATTCTAAAAGTTGTAATAAATTTTGAACAAAACGGTGTATTTTTACAACGTTAATAATAACAATATATTTTATTATGGAAAATATGGTATAATTAAATTTAAACATGCTATAATTTATAAAATGAAGATTTTATCTTATAAGTTGAATGGTTGAATTTATATAAAGATATACAAATTTGTTTAAATATAAAGTAAAGTGTTTTACAATTCAAAGTTGTAATTAGCAACACCTTGTGTTAAGAAAACTTTAGCAACACTTGATAATGGGTCTACAACTCCTTACCCATTTCAACCCATTAGCTTTAGGAAGTGAGAAAAAAGAAGAACGTATATGTTACTTCTCATTTTTCTCAAAACCAGAAAGCTCAAACTCCTTCTTCTTAAATTTTTTTCACAAACCCTATCCATTCAAAATTGAAGACCAAATCAAATAAAGTTTCAAAAAATTTCAAATTTGGATATGTTAGTGCTAACGTGTCGCAACACCTTTGCTCCAAATTTCGTGGCATTTGATTTAGTTTTGATAAGTCAAAGGTCTTTTTTTCTCAAGTGGTTTTCGAGTAGATCTCGGCTGAAAAATGAAGGTCAGTAGAAAATTCATATCTAATTGTATAAAAATCATAAAAATTTAAAATTTGGATACGTCGTTCTCAACTCATAAATAAACCTTTTGTAGAATTTTCATAGGAAAATACGTAGTTTTACTATGTCATATCTTTGTTGCACTAAGGGTCAAATTCTGGAAATTTTGGTTGTTTGGATTGGAAAAAAATGCAAGCAATTTGAAGCCTTAAGCATAATTGAGGTGAGTAACCCTCGCATTTCTAGTCAAAATTCATTTGCATGTGGTTGAATGGTGAAAATACTAGTTTTATTGATCTTGTTTGGTGATTACTGTCAGTGTTTTGTAAATCTACACCTCGTTTGCTCACGTTAGTTTACTGCTTTCTAAATGTTGAAATTAGACCGTACTCAAATTTTTAATGTTTTTTCGATAATTTTTTAATATGGATTTTGAGTTCTAATTCAATGGGAAATAATTGCATTTTGACGCCTTTATGGATTCAATTACTGCTGAATTTCAGTGGTTTGATTTGTATTTTTATGATATAAATATTTGAATTTTTTGATAGTTGGTTTTCTAATAAATAGCAATTTTGATTGAAAATAGGTAAATAGATTTCAAGTGATTTATAAATTGATTTTAGAGTAATTCAGTTACATTGCATAAAAGTTTATAACTCCTATTTTTATTATAACACTTTGATACTATTTATAAACATTTAAAAATCTTATTTTCTGGATTATAGGAAATTTGCATTTCACCAAAAAAAATTGTGAGATTTACTTTTATAAGCTAATAATGGTTTTGTGATTTGGTGAATAATTTTATGTAGGATAATATTCCTCTTTATTTAACTCTATATGAGTTTCATATTAACTCTATGTGAATTTTAAGTTCTTATTTTGGCTTGTAATCTATCATCACTTTTATCTCACATTGATTCGAATTAGACTAGACCGATCCATTTATTATCTTTATGTAATACTCGGATCAGACCGAGATATTTCAGGTTCTTCAACACGACGATCTTAGAGTTGGATTAGTTTGAGGCTTCTTCGTATGCTTTAGTAGACTTGTAGTCTAGTTATGTCGTAGTCCTTCTTATTTGTCGAAATAGAGATTCATTTTGATGTATATTCATTTATGTTGTCTTAGATATTTTATATGTATATCGTGGATCTTTTATGACCACCTTTTGTAGTTCACATCATGTATCATATACATGTTCGCGTCCACTTTATGAGAAATGTTTATATTTCTTTGTCATATTCTATGATCTATGTTCTGTTATGTCTTATATTGTTCTGAAATATATTAAGCCATTGTGCTGTTGTTTTGTGCTTGGATCGAATACATTGAATCCTCTTATAAAAGAAAAATATTTTAGATCAATTGGACGTATTGGTACTCGCTCAGAGTAATAATGCAGATGGTCGCTCCTAACAAGTCTTATTCCCCACATTAACAGATGATATTTCATTATAATGTTCTTTGTTAATAAGGGCATAAAGGTGGGGAATCAAAGTGACTCCAAGAAGTTTCTTTGCCAGCCCTATGATATTGCAGCGATTGTGTACAACTAATGGGTTTGGATTGTTAGGAAGTAGAAATAGCAGTGGTGAGAGGTTGAGATATAAAGAGAAACTCCCAATGAGATAGTGGTTGTTCGAAGAAGAATAGGAGCAAGGGCATGGTTAGGGATCAAAATCATGCCCATCATGGTCACGTGGTCTTGTTGTTCTTCTTAGTGGCATGGTTTTCTCTCTGCTCGGGTCATTCTTGTTTATCACGGCGGCGTTGCCTTTCTTCTATGTATCTTCGCTCTTGTTCCTTTCTTCTCCTTCTCACATAACTTGATTCTTGGTAAGAGCTAGGGGTTGATAATACGTTTGGAGGGTTGAAGAACGGTGCTAGTTTATGCCAACACAGAGTTTGGCAAAGTATTGTCGCCATATTATACCTAAAAAGAAGAAGAGTAATGCCAGAACCGAGACATTGGATTAAGAACGAGTGCTAAATGCTTGTGCTCATGATCCTAGGAGTGTGTGAAGTATTAACATTTCCCTAAGTAACCTATAGATTGTGTTTGAGGGGTCATAGAGATGTAGCTTCTTCACCCACAATGCGTCAAGAATATCCCTCGAAAGGAAGAAGAATTCACGGGGACTAGTTTTGAGAATATCTTCAAAGTTTATTCCCTTGGAACCAAAGGTAGACAGGTTCCTAAGATTTCTTAAAGAGCCAAAGATGTTATCAAAAGAGCCCCAGGGAGGAGTTTATTCTTTGATTGGTTTGAGACGTGGTCCGGGTGAAAGCTATGAAGATTTGATTACTAGTTGTTTTGGCAGAGGAGGTGTGTTAGCTATCATGCCTTCAGACGGTTTTCTCCATATGATTCATCTCCGCTAATTTTGTCGCTTTCATCTTTATCTTTTCCTTCCTCGTTTTCACCTTCTCCTTCATTCATCACTTCATCCCCTTCTCAAACCACATTTTCCTCGCCTCCTATTCTTTCTTCCTCATGATATAGTTCGCTTCCTTTGATCTTTATTATCAAAGTCTCGAGCTAGGGCAGAACGACCGTCAGCATCTCAAGTTCTTTTAGTAGGTAGTGGATTAGGGACAATGCTCCTGCTATTGTACAAAAGATGGACATGACGCTTCGTGAGAAGAAAAGAAGTTTTACGAAGGTTTGAATTAATCCCCTTCAAGATGCCTAGGTATTGGCATGAACTCAGAAACGACTCATCCTCAGAGATCTATGAAGGATATAGAGATAATATTAGATGATTTGGTGAATAAAACCTAAGTACAGAGGAGGTATTGGATATGGAAACCTACAGCCAGAGAAGTGTAAGCAATTGAAGCCTTTAAGAAAGTAGCTGCACTAGTTGTGGAGCCCCTCAACAACTTTGCGGCAGTTGAATGCATCGATGATTAATAGAGAAGGTGTTTCCTTTCTCATTTTAAAGCTTAGAAGATAAGCAAGCTCTTAGAATGTGGGTGGACATGTTAAGTCCATCATGAAATTGTTATAGAGAGAACTGAGCAAGGCATAACCATTGGGATGCAATTGAGTTGAAGCCAAGCCAAGCTCTTAAAGGAAAATTTTATCGAATTCATTAAAGTGTACCATAGCTTTGGATAGGCACATATACGTGTGGCATGTCGTATAGCCTGCTGGCAGGAGATGAACCTTTTAATCGAGTGTAGGTAGGAGGACCTCGCCCTTCAGGAATTCTATTCTTGAAACAGATTATTTGGGGTTCCTTTGCGACCAGTTTAGATGGTGTTTGATCATGAGGATTATCCAAGATATAGAGAATATATTGGTCCTTCCTTGGAGGAGCAAAGCCATAAAGCTGAATTTTTGAAATAGCCTGGAGTTGAAGTTCTTGTGTAATAAAACATCTCGCTCCTGGAAAAGTAGAAGTAGATGCTTAAGCAGTAGAAGAGCCCATTTCTATGGAGGAGTAGAAGGGTTGGTACCAATTCTAAGATGAGGAGATCATCTAGTATCGGTTATTTTAATTAGGAATGCTTGGCAATGAGGTCAGGTATGTATGTTTTATTTTGATCTTTTATTTTGATTAAAACGCATGTAGCTAATGTGCATAATCCAACAGATGTCGACGTGTGTTGATCAATTGGGTTTTGCACATCGACCAGGACAATGCAATGTGAGAGTCTATGTAATGTGAGAGTCTTTGTAATGTGTGTCCTATGTCCAAAGTATGATGTACATGAACACTATGTGAGATAGTTCGCTCATGCTCATAAACGTGCTCTACCATGTTATCGAACTATATGTCAGATTTTTACCTACTACTGTAAATATATGATAATAGAACCATTATCCGAAGTGGCATGGAGTTTTCTTTGTTGGAATGTAAGATTGTAACGTTTAACTTAAAGTGTTAGCATGTGATTATGTTGGACACTGAAGTGCATTTGATGTAACCATTTCTTGAAATCGTCCCAACAAAGATGAGTCACAAAATTCAAATTCAACCAAAGTTCAGTGGAATTCAATCACCCCTCACATTTGAAGACCTTAGGTTGACCTAGAGAAAATTTGGTGTATAGGCATTGAGGATACGAAGTAAATGTCAAGCACAAGTGAAAGGAGAAACTTAGGGAAAAACCAAAGAATCGTGATGTCAACTTAGGCTTGGTAGATACATCCTCGAGTCATCGTCAATTCAATCATGGTTAAAAAGATGCATCGCCAAGGTCCAAGATTGAATTTGAACCAACGGCAGCTTAATAGCCGTGATTTATCATCGACGATGATGCCGATGATGGCAAGGTAGCAACAGCAATGCCCTGAAGTCAAGATTGAAAAACCCGCTAGGTTTTAGTCAAGATATAAAAATGGTTGGCTTGAATGAGTCGGTGACAATTTCATGTCATCGATGGTGGAAGTAGACTGCGCCATGTTGGATTTGGCGATGACAACGTCAAAGGTTACAAAGCCATAGTCGTGGCGGCTAAAAGGTAGAGATTGCAAAGAGAACAAGATGTATTGCAATGAAGTTAAGTGGAATTATTTTCTAAATGTTAGTACTTATAACACACTTATGGTTGGCACCGATATGTTTTGTTCACTAATTTATAAGAAAAGAAGGAAGAAAAAAAGAGAAAGAAAAGCGAATCCTAACTAATTGGGACACGACGTTGCTTCTAGAAAGTAAAAAGCTCCAGCTTTGTTGTAGAAAGGTAATGGTACGATGATTATTTAAAGCAAGGAATGGACACTCTAGGAATAGACGTGTTCAAAGATGATGGTTGGTCGACCATGGAATCCTACGCAGTTGGAATAGGATTGCTTGTCTTGATTCAATGTATGCTTTTTTTCCATAAAAGAATACCTTTGTGGGCAAGTGTTATTTATTTGAACCGAACGACCTTTTAGTGAATCTGGAATTCAAGATGATGATGAATTAGATCGAGAACTAAGGTGGTTGCTTGGAATGATGGAATGATGGAGCACAAGAAGTTGGAGTAAGGTTGGAGCAAATTAATTATGATCGGTGCTGATATGATTTGGTTGGTAACTAGATGATTTTTAGAGGACCCTCTTCTAAGCAAGTAGGTAAATTACTCTAGTACTTTATAGAAAAGACAATTTGTGCATATGACAAATCATGTCTGTACCGACATGATTTGATGGAGAATTTTTTAGGACGAAGCTTCGAAACTTGGATACATGAACAAATATGAAGATAAGGTGGTGTGGCTTCGAGCAAATTATGGTCGGTACCGACATGAGTTTTATCACAAAAATGTACTCATTCTTCATTAGAGTTCTTACCTGGTTTTTCGTAATCTAGCGACTCTGATGGATGATTTCTCATGTATGTATGTATGTATGTATGTATGTATGTATGTATGTATGTATGTATGCATGTATGTATGCATGCATGCATGCATGCATGCATATGAGAGTTAGGGAAACGTATAAAGGACTCTTGAAATGTCAATCTTCACTCTTTTTTTATAGTGCTTACTTAGCCACAAATTGCTGCCAAACTCAGATATACCTTGTTTTCTAGACCGATGACCTTTTAATTTTTCTGTGTTCATATAGAAACTCTTGAAATAAAGTTAAAGTGGACGTAGATAGTTATTTGAGATCAAACCACTATAAAAAATTGTTTGTTCTTACAGTTTATTTTTATTTTAATCTCTATTCTTCTTGTTTTTAGGTTCGTTGGGTGTTATATCAATTTTTGACTCAACATAGAGTATATGGTAGAGTAAGCTGAGAGGTAAACTCATTATCTTTTTAGTATTGTTGGAGCTCTTGTCCAACATACCCACCTTCATGATTTGATCAAAGTATTTTAATTTTATGGTTCATCTGATGTTTGACCTCATTTTAATACTCCATAAATTTATCACAGACATCAGATTTGTTCTTCATAAGACACACATATCCTAGTTTTGAGAAATCATCAGTAAGAGTTGTAAAATAATATGTATTGTCTTTGGAAACCATAGGCATTGAGCCACATACATCAGTATGTGCGAGACCTAAGAGTTCATTAATTCTTTCATTGCTCCTGCTAAAGGAGTGCTTGGTTGTTTTTCCTTTTAGAGGCCACTCACACGTATCAAAGTTTCAAAATAAATAATGGTAGAAAACCTTCGATTTTCAATTTGTGTATTCATTTCTCACTTACATGACTTAGCCTACACTATCATAGATGATAATTATTGATATTAACATTATAAGAATTATTCACGGCATAGTCATAATTATAATTGTTGACATAAATGCCATTGTCCAAAATAACATTTCATATTTTATTTCCATTCAACATAACATTATCAACATATGAAAATTATTTCCAGTCTCAAACAATCTAAACACTAATTATTCAATATATAAAGTTTTTGAAATAATAACAATTATTCAAAACTAAAACTAATCCATTAGACAAAGTCAAGTGATAGTCTCTAGCTGTAGTTTCATCTACTAGAGATCCAGCAGCAACTTGAAGTATCATCTCACCCTTTCCTAAGAGACTCTTGATCCTAAGTCCCTATAACATATTATTGATATAAGTTTCAGATCCAGTATTTACAACTCAAGATAATTTATTAATTGCAAAACAATTTTGAATCATAAATATATCTGTAGGAGTAGCATAAATATTCTATTTCTTTTCTTTGACAATCTTTAGGTAATCCAGATAGTTCTATTTTCAGTGAACCTTCTTGTAACAATAATGACACTTGCCCTTGCTATTTGGATCAGTCTTATTATTCTTCTGGTTAACCCATTTCCTTCTCTTCCAACCATTCGACGATGTTGCCATTCCTTTTACCGTGAGCGCTGCGCCTTAATCCTTGAATGAAACAGTTGATCTCAACATAATGAGCAGCTCAATGTGGTTTCCATTCAACTAGTTTATACCATGGTTTAATACAAATTGCTCAAACTATAGAGTAAGCGACCCTAAGATCAAGTCCACTTGCTGCTCGTTGCTTACCATCACGTCTAGTTGAGAAATTCTATCAATATAACCTTTTATCATTAAGACGTACTCATCCACTTTCATGCCATTTGACATCTTCTTGTCAGGCAACTTCTTTGTAATCTCGTACCATGTGGAACAAGATTGCTCCCTAAACAATACATTGAGGCTATCAAAGATTTGATGGACATATATGTTTTCGTGCTATCTTTGCAATGGCTTGTCAAATGTAGACATTACATAAACTTAGGAGGCTCTAGGTCCACAACCCATTCGTTATAAGCAATTATTAGTTTGGGGCTTGCATCTTTAATGGGTCTAATCCTTGTAAGTTTGATTATCGATGATCATAATCGTTCCTATGTAAGTGATATTTTTATCGCTCTTAGTTAGTCCGTGTAGTTAGGTCCGGTGAGTTTGTTGTTTTTAGAAAACAACTTGGGTGTAAACATGTTTCTACAAATTTGATTTAGTATAATAGGACATTAAATTCATAGTAGATGTTCTTATAATATTAGTAAGGTTAAACATTACATTTCATTTTACTAATAAGACCTGTTAGACTTTTATGCTACTCTAAACCCTAAGAAGAAATATAGAAATCTTTGACTTCTCTAGTAGGTGCGAGGACTCGCATGCCTTAGGATTCTGACCTTGAGGAAATGTTAACAAGTCATAGGCCTATATGCAATGGATAATGCCTCATAGATTGTACTATACGTAACTCCAAACTATATGGTCTTTATCATAATCCCATCTTTACCTTGAGGAAAGCTTAACAAATAAAGATAGATTATTCATTTGTACTGCTATTTTACGACGGCATAAGTATAATGCACATACCTTGAGGAAAGCTCAATAAATATGTGCATGTATCTTACTTTGCCTATCCTATATGTTAATAATACTAAGCATAACATTTCTAACTTGAGGAAAGCTCAACAACTAAGGAGTATGCAAGTAATTTATCAATATAAATGGTAGAGAACAACACTTGTATTAAAGATTCATAATCTTTAATACATTTAATTGAGTAATATCGACTATGGAATAATGTAATTCTTAATACCCTCTTGATTCAAGTGCTCGACAAATCTAAAATCACGATATAAGTATTTATTTTGATGGACAAAATAAAGAATACTATTTTGCACATGCAAGCTAGATTTATAGTGTCCAAACTGCTTTACAAGTTTATTATAGATATGAGGCATAGACGCCTCAACAACTACATACAATGATACAACACAATAAATACATATAGCACTGGAGCAAGACTATATATGTCTCGACTACAACAGGATACACATTAGTCCTCCTCAGAAGAGGAGGTACCACCATCATCAGTCGTAGAAACAAGCCAAGGTACATAAGATATCCAATGAAAATGCCTGGGTCGAGGATCGTCATGTCACAATAGAATATGTATTGCATATCCCATGTGTCATCGGCTAAAATGCTTCTTTTCCATTTCCCTTGGTCATCTATATCAACAAGTGTAAGATAAGTCATGCTTGTCATGCTGCCATACATGTTCTCCAAAATGACAAGTAATTATATTACAAGATGTTTCGACTAAAAGGGAGGGACTAGATGTAATAGAAGGGTTAACAGTGTTGGAAACAACCAGGGTTGGACAAGAGGGAGCAATGTCAACATTTGGGGGCACTTCGTATCAATGCGATGCCTCCTAGGTACCCACCTTCTGATCGAAGGCATAGGAAGGGGATCCTATTGAGGATCAAAATAGGGTTCTCAAGGGTATCTCGTTGATAGTAGTTCAAGGTGTACCCAAAGGAGTGGCAAGTAGTGCATATATCAAGGGTCCAATCATATTGCACATATATAGTTGCTACAATTCCTTTTGCTTACCAAACCTTAAGTTTCTTAGGCAAAGTATATTCGGAGTAATTTCAATCAATGCCTTCACATACATTAGTCTCTTCCTAGCAATAATGTTAACGTCAAAGCATTTAAGCCCGCCAATAAGGTTACCAAGCCAATAAGACTAGCAAGCCAATCTAGCCCAACCACAGGTTGTAAATAGTTGTAAAATAGAAGGAATATGAGTGAAATGAGCCTATGCAGGGACAGAAAGAACATGTTCTCTAGCGTTGACTCATTATGAGTTCGTGGTAATGACAAAATGATTTCCTTTTATGAAGATCGGCTTTGCTTCTAGAATTTGTTAACGCTCATTTGAAATTGAGAATTTAAAGAAAAATATTAAATCATCAAAATGCATTTGTAATCTGTACTCGAGTTTCCAAACTCAGCGTTAACGCGCTTTAACCGAGGAGTATGGAGGATTTACATCAAGGAAGGAACCCAATAGACATTCCGACCAAAAATCAGTTCCCACCTGTACCACTTCAACAAGAGGCATCATGACCCCATCTATCTCTAGCATTTCAAAGGCGTGGGTAAATACACACCAACATTCCTTGGAAATGCTTTAAATAGAGATAACATTTTTATTTGTGGAGGAAGCATACAATAGATCCGTAGAATTCATAGTGTCAACTAGCAAAGCATCATGACTTAGAGAATAAGTGATAGGATGAAGCTCACAAGTATTCATAGCAAATAGGGTGCCAGCATTAGAATTGGAAATTTAAGCAACATTAAGAGTGCATTCCATTAGACATTCTCCACTTACGTCCCCTAAAGTAGTATCCACCATAACAAGCTAATACCAAGAAATTTTGATTGTTCAACCAATGATGCATTATGCATAGCAACAGTAGCCTCCGATGCTAAAAGGCTCATTTTAGCCAGCAAAGCATCATGAACATGTGAAGAAGTGCACAAAAAATAAAAGCGGAAGGGTTAGGTAGCACCACAACATTGGGGGAACCAGAGAATGAAGGAGATGTTACTTAGAGATGTAGATATCGGATTTGTAGAGGAGGGCTTTCAAAGCCAGACGAGCTTGCAGAAGAATGGGAACAACACAGCTCATATGTTGGGTGGAACTTGTTGAAGCGCTAGTCTAGCATGTGCCATCGAGGTTAGCCGTTGTTGAATCTGGGTCGTTTGCGACAACCGAGCGATGGAGGCCTTTTTTCTTTTTAGGAATCTGAAGACAAAGCGAGGATAGAGTGGAAGATCAATGAGGGGGAGACAATAGGAAGAGTTGGAAATGGGAAGTTAAAGGAGGAAGACAAAGTTTGGTTTGAAAAGGGGAATTAGATAAGACTATAAATCAAGCTTACGTTATAAGCATCAATGATACATATTTATTTATTCGTTGAATTTAATTTGGGTTTCTTATAGTTCCATCATTTATTATATGTTCAAAATATATAAATTTAAT
Organism: Allium cepa; assembly: GCA_030765085.1. Lineage (NCBI taxonomy): Eukaryota > Viridiplantae > Streptophyta > Magnoliopsida > Asparagales > Amaryllidaceae > Allium > Allium cepa. The sequence continues at coordinate 524,120,565 of CM060934.1, read as the reverse complement.
TCTTGTAGAACAGTTTATAATTTAACTAGCTTATATAATAATCTTATGTACAATCTCATGTTGTTATTATTAATTGAATCTTATTTAATTAATTTAGTTAACTAGTTAATTAACATTTTAATTAATTTGATTTTATTCATTTTAAACATTTTAAATGAATATATATAATATAACATTTATAGTTATACATATATATCTTACTATATGTATGTTTTAACCTTTATTAATTAACATTTAATTAATTAAGATAATTTAGTTAATTAAAATTAATTTTGAAAATTATATACATACATACATATATGTATGTATGTATATCCTTAAACATTTTAAGATAATTTTATATATATCATTATATATGTTATTTAATTTAATCAATTAACCTTTAACTAATTATTTATTTGGTTAATCCAATTAATTATTGATAAATATTAAAAAATAATTTTTTAGCTTCACAACAATTTTGAAAATGTTTTGTAACACCTATAATTTTTTTACATTTCAAATCTAATCTTTTAAATTGAAAATATTATTTATAATTTCAAAACAGATTTTGAAAATTAGTCCAAGACCTAAATCAATTTGGGTCTTTATGCTAGGGATAACCTTTGGGCTTACTTCACCTTTCGGGCCAGGCTAATAGCCAAATAAGGTAGAGTACTTGATTACTCAAACACAACCTTCGACGCTACTTTTCTAGACACCTTACCAAATGGGTGGACTATAATAAGTTAGCCCTAATACTACTAATTTGGAAATGTAGTAGGACTACACAAAGGTTGGGTTGGACCAAATACTTCACCCGACCGTATAGCTATGATTTAAAGATAGTTCAACCCATACCTGACCCTACATGAGGTTGGATATGAGTTGGACCGAAGTATGGGTTGGGTTCGATCAAATTTAGTAAGGTTGGGTTGGGTCGTATAAACTTAATAATGAAAAGGAGAATTTGGAAAAAGAATTAAAATAACGTATCGAAATATTCAATTTAAAAAAGTGGATTCTAGCTGCAATAATGCCTTAAAAAGAAGTGATTTGCTACAACACATGTTTCGTTGGAATTTCATAACAACAAAAAACATCATATAGAATTTATTCACTATATACGTAGTTAGGAGTTTCATTCTAAAATACATTGAAATGCTCCTAGAATATTCCTCAAGATTCCAAAATCAACCCTATGGGTTTTGACCACTCCAATTTTACTTAGGCTAACATCGAATTGATTTTTTTAAGTATATTTGTTTTAGAATACTTATACTTTATTCTAGATTTTGGTTACCCTAATTCTACTTGGATATTTATATTGAATATGTTTATTTAAGTTGGGTTAGGTTGGGTTAAAATAGGGTTGAGTTAAATGAAACATCATACCAAACCGATATATAGTACGGGTTGTAAATTGTAATCATAATCCGACCCGTACTAGGATGGGTTTGCTCGGGTTTATGTAGGTTGGGTCATGTTTGTGTAGGCTGGGTCAGGTTGGTAGGTTGGGTCGGATTGAATATAGATAGTGTACCTCCTTACAGTATAGGCTGGGTTCGGATACCATTAGACCGGGCCGACACATATCGATTTAAATGTGCAAATTTCAAAAAATTCATTTTTAGATCTCTTTAGGCCTATGAAGTCTAATTTGATTTAGATCCTATTTAAATAATAATTATAAGTAAAATCTTTATTTTACTTAATTGATTTACATAAAGATTTGATTTATTATATTATACTATATAGTGTGTATGTGTATCAGTATACATATATGTATAAAGTGTACATGCAACATATAGATGTATACAAGGTTTAATGTACCCATATATAAGTGCTAGGTTTTGCACTATAACAAACATATTTTTTGTACGTAATTAGTTTATTATTATTTACATTTATACGTACATACATACATATACACACACACACACACATAGAGACATACACACATAAAATAGTGTTTCTTAAAAATATTGACCAATTCAATATAGTTCAAATTAATATCTAAAATATTTAAAGACGGGTTTAAATTTAAAAGTTGATTTAGATCTGGAATATAAATCTATTTCAGATTTAAAATTCAAAATTCAAATGGTGATAATTTTTTACTATAAATACGTATACAAATATATATTAACTTTAGAATACATACATACATACATATAATTTTTATATTTAATTATAAAATACTAAAATGTAGATATAAATAATATATTATTATTTTTTCTTTTTAGCCGAAACCTTTTTTTGAAAATCAATTTTTTCATTACACTTTAAATCCATGTGAATGTAACGCAAAATTTTTAAGTAACAATATTCATATGGATTTTATAATTTTTAATTTTCGTAAAATTTACATTTACAAAATTATATATGTACATTTGTGTGTGTGTATTTAATGTATAATCATTTAAAAATATTTAAAAACATACGTGTATATAAATTTTAATTTTTTGAATATTTTTTCCCTTTGAAAATGAGTTCATTTTTTTGCTTTAATATGACTAGGATTAGAAAGTACAACACACTATATCCCAAGCAAACAATGCTATAAAACTATTTAAAACCGGATTTATTTTCGATTTGGCCTCGTTTTAAAAGTAATTATCGCAAATAGCCCAGTTTTAAAACTAATATCAAATATAGCTCTGTTTTGGCGCACTGGCGACTTTTCAAAAGTCGCTAGTGTAATTTTTTTTTCAAAAAATACATTGGCGACTTTTGAAAAGGAGCCAGTGTAAAAAAAAAAATTAAAAAAAAAACATCGGCGACTTTTCAACAGTCGCCAGAAAAATGTATTACACTGGCGACTTTTGAAAAGTCGTCAGTGCATTTTGACCAGTTACCGCTGAGGTGTCCAAAACAGGGCTATATTTGATATTAGTTTTAAAACTGGGCTATTTGCGATAAATACTTTTAAAACGAGGCCAAATCGAAAATAAATCCAAATACAAACATACATGTGATGACATACTATATAAACTCCATCAATTCTAGTCATCTTTTCACTGCGTAAATTAACCAACACATCTTTGCACCTGGAATCCAAAATAAAGTCCATGTCTTCGGCCTAGTGGAATTTCTTCTAAATATATTTCTTCTTCATATTTCAAAAAACAAACTGGATACGCAAATCCTAAGCATACCCTGTCTGAGTACCAATAATTGGCAGACCCAAACATACAACTAATCATCAAGAATTGCAATCCACAGAACCACATTTAATGTCGCCACCACACATAACTCCTGCTACCTTTTGCAATTATGAAATTAGCCATGATAACTCATGCTAATTTTGGGATTCAAGCTCGAGAGAAAATGCCCATCAATATGAAAGTGGAGTGATTTCCAAAACACACATTTCTCTAGTTTGTTTAATAGATAAAGGGATATGTAAGAACTAACTTTAAGACGCAGATCCCACGTATTAAATCATCTCGTATACCACGGATCCAAATTATGAATCCCAGTTGCCATAACAGATGTTGTAAATCATAAGGCACTATAAATCAGTAGTTTTGTTCCTACCCAAAAACAAATCACGCTCGAAAATACATATCTTTGAATCTCTATGGGCTTAAATCGAAGAATCCTGTAATAGCCAAATCCTAATATCCATGAATCGGCTGAGGAATCTTATTCAAAGTTCGTGTATGAGAACTGTAATCGACACATCATATAGAAGGAAGATCGAAATTGCCATTTATATACAAATCGGCTTCGTAAGTTATTGCATCCCCAAATTAAATTCAAAATATTGTGGAATTGGCATAAAAGAACAAAAGTTGAGCCATGATTTCACTTGCATCTCCAATTTTTTAAATCTCAGTATGGATTATAATGGAATGGCATAGGATTTGAAACACGAATCATGATTTCAGGAAAATGATATAAAGGAGACGGAATCCCGCGAGAATTGAACTGAATCTCCTGTTTCTCTCCCAATGGGAGAGAATACTGTCTTTTGAATATTATTATATATAACTTTTCAAACACACACATACATACGTACGTGTATACAAATATGTATATATATGAATAAGGATTGATATATTGTAAATTACATGTAATGTATATATAAATCTACAAAAACTTCAAATTATTTTGCTTTCGAATTTTTAATTTGGTCGAAAAGAAAATTAAACATATACATGTAATTTTTTTCGTTCAGATATGTTCGAATATGTATGTAAAGTTAACAGCAAATAAATATATAAATTCTTGATATTGTAAGGGTCCAATTTACACATATGTATTGATATGGATAAATGCGTATATATAATAGAATATAAATTAGATATTGCTAATATCATGATCTTGTTGCTTATGGTCAAGGGGGGTTTCAAGGAGGAAGGAAAAGCAAAGTGGAAAATGAACGGGTAGTTTAAATAAGCAATAGGAGAGAGTAAAATGTGGGGATCTAGATTTACTTGTTACCTTCTCTTCTCACCAATTCAAACAATATATATATCCCTAGCAAATAACTCCACCCCCTTTCCCTCCTTGTTTGGCCCACCACGATTATGACCTTATGGACCTAAAAATATTTCCAAATCCAATCAATATTTATATATTTTAAATTCAATTTAAATGTTTATCAATATCGTGAATCGATATGTATCACTTTATTAAACATTTATTTGGTTAAATCAAATAAAATTGTATAATTAATATTTAACAAACAATAATTAATTTACAATAATTATAATTTAACTAAGTCATATGGTAGGAGTATTCAACATTACGGCTGTGCGATTCATAAGTGTAAATTCAATTAGCGATTAGTATTGAACAATTTGAATATTACCGTTCATGCATCTGCTTAACTAGTGGTGTGATGGTTTGGTCAAGTTTATTGCCTTCATAATTTTGGCAAAATTCAATTTTACTATTTTGAGCAGTCTCTTGTAGTGACGATTATTTACTTCAATTTCTTCTTCAAAACTGTATCACATTAGGACTTACGAAATTTGGTTTTGGTCAAAATCCTAATATCATCCACATTCAATCATATAATCCAAACACAAATTCCTTATTTTTGTAACGACCCATTAAATTAATAATATTAAATGAATTGAATTAATATAATTTCTAATCTAATTTAGAATAAATGTAGAAATTTGGTATAGTAGTTGTAATTTAGTGTAACAATAAAATTTTATGACAATAGATTTGGATAATGTAGATTGTCACAATTTGATTTAAAGTTAAATATAAGAAACTGATATAAGGGTTGAATTAGTGAATATCAATAAAAAGATTAAGTAAAATGGAATTCATTTAATATAAAATAAATAGTGGAAGACTTACATTGGATTGTAAAATGGATAGTAACTAAATAAAAGGTGACCGCTGAATAAATCAATGCAATAAGTGTTGATAAGGAAATTTAATGAATGTTGTCAATAATAAATGGACTTAAGATAGTAATAAAATTTGTTTTGCCTATGTAAATTTTATGTATTGATAAGCCATAATTAAATTTGAAATTTGGTAGTAAATAGGGGATAAGTTGACTAAGGCAATTAGTAATTTAATAAATGAATGCATAGTAAGTAAGTGGAAATGTATGCATAAAAATATTTTCATATATGGGAGAATTACAAAAGTTTACCCATTTATCTAATGTATATAATTGAATCTAAATTTAGGGCAACATTTTGTTATTGATGGTATAAGTGAATTTGAATAAAAGGGTAAAAATTATGTAGATTTAACATGTATTGAGTATATAGCTAAGAAGGGCATTCGATGTAAATGAATCTAAATTAATGTGTCTAGTCAATAAAGGAGAACTTTAAGGGAATAAATATAAATGAATGTATTTGGGGAATGGAGTCCTTTTATATGTTGAATAGTATAACGTTGTTATTAAGAATGAACGTTACTTTAGTAATTATTAATATGGTAACGGAAGAGTGTATAAATTTTATAGTAACGTAAAACGTATTGTAAGGTAATAATTATGTGTAGACTTATAAAATAGATTTATGACAATAATTATTGTACGTATTTATTCTATTTGTTTGTTAAGTTTATTTTAATCAATTTCAATTTATGCACTAAATTATTTCAGTTAGTGTGGAATTTTTGTAAGTGGATAAATAAGATGTAACCAAGGGAAAATTTCATTTTTATAATATAATAATTAGTGTAATCTTAAGAATGAAACCGAAGTGGAATGAATTAATTGAGGTTTTAAGTTTTATTCAAGTGTTAAGTTAACAAAATTTCCAATAAGATTGAAATACAGTAATTTATGCAAATAAAAGATGGAAATTGGGTAAATATTAATGTATTGGAATATAAAAGAAACGTTAACTATGTAGGGAGTAATAATTGATTTATTTGTGAGTTGTAATCAAATAGAGTCAAATTTATTAGAATTTATTGCAATTAATGGGATTAATTGCAGTAACCTTTGAAGATTTATTCACTAAAATAATTGACGATGGAAATTATATGTAAATTTGCTTTTAGTTAATATTAAATATCCAGAGGGCTAGAAATGACACAAATCTACTAGTTTAGAAATTTACAATAAAAAGTGGTAAGTAATTTTTCTAAATATTTAGATAGTAGGAAGATGTAGATTTAGATGGAATTTATTATTTAACTATTTCATAAGTTGAGATCTAAGTTTAGAATTGAGATTTTCAATGTATAGATATTGAGCCAATGTTAGTTTCATTAAATTGACATCAATAACTTTGAATAATAGAAAGAAAGTGAATTTAATAAATTTAATCAAACGTATAATGTTGAATTTATTAAAAATTGGAATTTAACCTTTAAGTAAGGATTAACATCTAAATTGATGAATAGAACAACTATGTATTGACACTTGAATTGTTTAGAATTGGAGTAAATAATTAAGAAAATTTAAAGGGAGAAATTTGGTCAATTTTTGAATTTAGATGTAAAAATTGGATTTTCATAATTTATTTAATGAATATTGAAAATAGCCATTTTGATCACAGACTCGGATTTCGATGAAACCAGTTTCATCGGATCCGTATCAGTGAATTATTATAGGGTTTCAAGTTTCGTATCGATCGGACCTGTCGTTTGATCTACGGACGCGAAACGCCTTGAAAATCAATTTTATTAAAATCAATTTGAAATCAATTTGGAAATCTTGTTTTCAGCATAACTTCTTCATACGATCAAATTTGGACGTGAAACTTTTTCCATCGCGTTCAGAATATTTTAAAATACCTATCTGGATATATGGGTTTGACAAATTTCGTTCCGGGGTCAGAACGGGCTTTTTGAGCCTTAGTTTGTTTCGCACGTTCATCTATCTAGTCTATCTACTCTAACCCAACCCTACCTATAAATATACAGTTATAAACCCTAACTCCATTCTATTGTCTATTTGTTGTACGTTCATCTTCTTCAAGCTTCTCTTCTTCTTCAATGGGGGCTAACCCTAGATCCAGTCAGTTCAAAAAAAAAAAAATCAAATTTTAAAAAAAAAAAAAAAATTCGGATCTGCAGCAGCTTCTGGTCGCGCTTCGGGTTTCAGGGAAGAAAACCCTAGAGCAACTTCGGGTCAGGAAGAAAATGACTCGGGTCGCTCCGGGTCGTTTTGGCGAAAACTCCAAGCAAGCACCGGGGAATTGAGGCGGCGCACCGAAGTCGAACCCGAAGTCGACCCAGGACCAGAATTTTCCATTTTTCAAATTTTCATAACTTTTGCATACGAGCTCGGATTCGCGCGCGGTTTGTTTTGATGGGATCGTATCGGAATTTCTGACGTTTTGGCATTAGTTTGGATGAATTTGGAGACTGTCCAAATTTTGGGTTTAAATTGGATTTGAATTCAATTTAAATTCAAAAAGGTGAGTGTTTTAACCCACTCACAACTTCTAAAAGTTTTTATGTTTGTTAAATTTATTTTAGATATGAGTAGGAATTTATTTATGAATGTTTGGCATGTTTTATTCAGCATATCTGTTAATTCGCATTTATTTAATTTAATTGTTAATTTAGTTTATGTATTGCATATTAATTGACAGTTAGAATTTATTTATTCGCCTATAAACTGCTAGTTAACAGTTATAAAATTTATTTATGAATATAAACTGTTAGTTTAATAGTTGTTAAATTATTTTGAATATAACTGCCAGTTATTACCTGCATATTATTATTAGATATATATTGATATTGTTTTATTTTGGATGATGATTGTGATTTGGATGGTGGATGTTGTGGATGAATGGATGTTTTTATTTTATATCATTTAAACTACAAGTTATCATGCATATTTCATTCCATTCGGGATTGTGGTTTGAAATGATATACAACCGCAAAATTTTAATTTAAATTGCGGATTGAAATGAATATCCGTATCACTTGACCATAGGATAGAAAATTATATACAAGCACCGTGGTCTATATATAAATTATTTTAAAGGTGATTTCTATGGTTTGGATGGGATACGGTTTATTAAAAAATTAATTTTGATATTTTATAAAATATTAATTCGATATATACACACATATGAAGTTAAAATTTTAAATTTAAGCTGTGTTTAAACCTGTTGAATAAAATGATAAAAATTTGAGAAAATGGAATTTGGTAATATATCTTATATGTTTAAGTTTGGAAATTTTAAGGTATGATATTTATAAATGGATTTTCCAAGATTTACTTAAATGGGATATTTTAGTATAAATTAAATTGAAGAAAATACTTAATTTCTAGAAATTGGAGTTTTATTTATAGAATGTATGCAAATATTCAAAACTAAATAATAGAACATTTAATTTGTTGAAAGAATAAATTTCAACTTTAGTTTTGAAATATTAATACTCCAAATGGATATATATATAAATAGAAATTGAAGTGGTTTTGGAACTTGAAAGTGATATTTAAATTTGGTTTAGACTTTAAATAAAGAAGTATATTTGTAGAGCCCTGGAAATAATTTCTTTACAAAGTAACCTTAAAGTTAAACCATTTATTATATATACCATTGAATATCCGAACCATTTAAGTTTTAGAAGTTATGGTTTTAAATTATGAATTTCGAAATATTATGCTTTGAAAGTATAACTCAAATATTTGGTTTCCAGATATTTTAAAATTTAAAGCAGTATGATTTTGGAAAAGAATTATATTTGAGAAAAGGATATCATATTGTTTTGGGCTTTAAATTGATATCGTATTAATATTTTTGAAATGGAAATTTTTATTCTGGTTTTTAAAGTATAAACTATTTTTAAATGACCGCGGTGTTATAATAACGTTTGATTGTTGAAGAGACCGGGATCGGAAGTTGTCATACTCTCTGCCAACCCCGAAAACCACTTTAACAACCGTGTACGCGGTGGAGATTCCAGAATGAAGTAGGTTGGTAGCGGCGTTTCCTGTAAGGTAAATACGTGGACCCGACTCCCGTGAGTTGGCATAAGGTGGCTAAAACAGGAGCGATTCTCAGGCCAATGAGGTCATTCCTCTGATCGGACCCTCCTCTTCGATATTATACTTTGATTTTGGATTGATTCAGTGGCCACTTCTATATTTTGATTTTGGGGAGTTAGTCCGAGGTGAGCGGTAGCTGCGGCTACGCGTTTCCACCAGCCTGGATAGCAATTGGTATATCTACCCTGGCATTGCCTAGTTGTGCCGTGTCACCTACCATACCGAACCTTTACTACGAGTTTCTATTTGTGTCGTACCTATGGAGTATCCTCTGGTAGCTTCCCGATCAGGAGGTATTACGGTACTGTATAGACTATTGGCATTATTTGTGTTAAGGGCTATATGGGTAACCCCTTAACGCTATTAAAAAGTAAGTTTACTTTACAAATAGACACTATTATAATAGCGCAATATACTACATAGTAAATAGTTTAACGGATCCTTAGGAGATGTAAATCCCGAGCATCTCTTGAGTTACTGCACTCATATTTATTTCTGTTAATTTAACTCACATAAGATCTTTTAGTTCTGACTCGAGTGTTTTTGTCTTTTCAAATTCGCTCGGGTCAGTCCGAGCGTTTCAGGATTGCAAGATTTAGCTCTGGAGGACGAAGACGAAGATTTATAATATTATTATTTATACTAGTGCACTACACACTGTTCCGCTGCATTGTTATTGGTATGTGTAACTCTGATATGTATTATATAAATGGTTTTGTAAACAGATTTATAAACTGTATATTTGATTATTATATTTTATCCTTCCGCTGTGAGATTCTGTTTAGTTTTTTTCTTCTCTGTTTTTTTCTTATTTACCCCATAACAATCCGCCCTTCCGTATGGTTTGAATTGGCACGTGTGTCGGTTTAAATCGTGCGAAAAGGCGGGATGTTACAGTTGGTATCAGAGCTTTGGTTTGGCGATAAACTTTGGCTTTGTGAGGTTCGACTCTTTGTTAATAGGGTAGTAATACCCTATGGGAGTCGCTGAGTGTATATATACGAGGGATTGTACTTGTTAGTGTATACATATATTTTTCAAATGCAAATTCACTGCATTTGTTTGGAAATGGTATACACCCAAGTTATGACGACCAGCTACTCATGCTGAAGAGATTGTCTTGGAGATGGAAATTGCTAAAATTCAAATTCACTTCAATCATAAATGTAAAAGCACTGACTTGGCCAAAATTGCTTTATCAGTATGTGTGTGGCATATTGGAAAGAAAGGAACGATGTGATATTTAACAATTCTTTAAAAATTGAGAAGCAAATGTATGCGAGTATTGTGCATATGGTGAAAATAAGAATATCCAAATCTAAGCACATACGAAGCATTAACGATAATGATGAGATTACATGTAATAATTGGGATTAGCTATTCTCACCACCCGGCTGCCATTAACCGAGGTTATAATTCTCTGCTGATTCATATTTGGTCATGGTGCATGCTTTGCTTTCTTAGAAGTCTCATTTTCCTACTTCCTTGTTTTGCATGTTCTTTTTCATTGTCTTTAACATTTTTTGCAGGCAACTGACAATGGGTTACTTCTGCAACCATGCTAATGAGGTACTGGCTTTTACCGATGCCCGAACTCAAGCCTGACATGTACAAATTACAGTTTTGGCATCTTATTACAACTTCAAAGAATACTACATAAATTATTCTACGTATCAAACATGTACTACTTGAGGTCGTTGTTTTCAACTTAGAAATAAGTAAAACTGTAAGGAGCTTCAAAGGATGTGGAACGAAGTTCAAAAGTCATGAGGTGCCCAAGTTGCTCGATGACTTCTATGCCATCCGCATTCACAAGAGAGAAAAATGAGCATAAGGGAGCAGAACAACTAACATCTTAAGGTGATTGTAGCATCATTGAAGGCAGCACAAATATAGGTAGAGGAGAGTCAACAGGGTAATCAAGTAACTTTTATTAACATCCCAAAAGCAGGATCAATGTTGGTATGCCTCTTCCTATGCTCTCTGTGGTTATAAGCAGCTTTGGGGACTAAGCAACATTTTCCTTATTGCTACTCCAGTCGAAAGCAGAGGCAGGATCTAGGTCAGTATCAGTTAAAGCCATTTTTCTTACATGGAAGAAATGATTAATAAAAGATACGTTAAAAAAATACCAAATAAATTATGCATAAATAAAATAGGCCGATAACCGATGAAGAAAGGAAACGCATAAAATAAACCAATGAATGTCAATCGTAGAAATGTCCTAATACCCTACCCAGGCATGGGGGCTGAACTATCTAAATCATCGATGACACTATTATCGCTTTCCGCTGAAAAAAATGATAGATCATGAAAATTTATGAGAAGAACAAAGGAAATGATGTTTACAAAGAAGGTGCTTCATGGAAAGATTTAGGCATTAACGATAATCTTTGCTAATTTCATGATCTTAGACTTTTGTGCTATGAAGTATTCCTTCTCGGCTGACCTAAGAGCAAGAAAGTTGAAGAAAACAATATAAGAAGCAATATTAAAACAGATTCACGAAGCAATAAATAACCAAAAAGAAAAGGAGGAGAAAGTGTGAATAACGAGCATACCAGACTTACAGAGGGAAGGTAATGATGAAATATTGGTCAACCCATAACTGCGTCTTGCAAGGAGAAGCTACAAATAAAAGCGGATCTGGTTTGCGGGTGGTAAATAAAAAAAAAAAGAGAATCTCTTTCAAAGAGGGAGGAGAACTAAATGCTCATTCAACCTTAGTTTGTACGAATGTCATTTGTACTCTTTTTGCAAGGTAAATATATATATATATAAGCAAATTGTTAAAATACATGTAAATAATGAAATGAATATGCTTTTACGTTACTTTATTTAGTTCCATATCGTGAAATATGTTAAATCCTTAGTTCCGAAGCCTTTATATAAAGGAGGCTATGTAATGTAAATACATGTTTAATTTCAGAAATGAATAATATGTGTTCTATCTCTCTACTTTTACTTTCTTCATTTTATAACACGTTATCAACACGATCTTTAAAAAATTCTAGATTCTCACAATTCAAATCTATAATTAATTTCCTTAAAAATGCAAAACTACCTTTGAAAATATAGAAATTATAGTCGCTTTTATAAATTATATTTGATTGTCTTTTACTATTTGCAGTAATGTTCTTATTCTTTCACTGTAACTACTATCAGATATGAGTTCTTATTTTATGAAATGCATTAATTATATACCAATGAATAATATTTTGATGCTTATGCATTTTTATTTCCACCGTTAGTTGGTAATATGATAAACATAGTCAAGCTTTAATTTAAAACTTTGAACTTATTAGGAGATAACTTTTTGTCATGGATATTGGATGCTGATATTCAATTACAATCTCAATGCTTAGAATATGCCATTAAAAATAATAATAATATATCCAGTAGGATAAAACAAAGGCATTATCTTGATCTAAAAGAATCAAACGTTTCTTCAAGAAATAATCTCAAATATATTAGTTAAATTGTATTTTTATCCTTAACTAAGGTTTTTTCCGTAGGGTTTTCCTTTGTAAAGTTTTTAATGAAGTATTATATTGATCCAGAAGTATCAAATTTTATTTGATTCTGTAGATTATTGAAATATGTAATACTATATTGTACTCATTTTCCTTCACTAAGATTTTTTCCATAGGGTTTTTCTTAGTAAGGGTTTAATGATGCATTATTTCGATCTCGAAGTATCAAACTCTTAGAAGGAATATCATTTTTAGTATGATATTTATGGTTTCACAAGTTGCGCTCTTTTCCTCTTTCAAGGTTTTTCCCATTGAGTTTTCCTTATAGAGGTTTTTAATGAGGCAACAGACAGTATCTATATCGACTGAATCGATAAATGCAAGCGAGATAATAATGAGGGGGAGCAATCATCGTACACGTTTCGAAATGGAAAATTTCAAGTTATCAGAGCATTCAAGATTTTGAAGACGCATATTCAAGAAGGAGTGTTACAATATATGTAAATTATGAAATGAATATGCTTTTATGTTATTTTGTTTAGTCTCACATCGTGGAATATGTTAAATCCTTAGCTCTGAAGCCTTTATATAAAGGAGGTATGTAATGTAAATACATGTCTAACTCAAAAACGAATAATATATCTTCTGGCTCTCTCTAATGACTTCTACTTTCTTCATTTTATAACACAAATGACATTCAAGAATCTTATAGATATCTACGTAGACACATTTAGTGCAAGATGGCAAATATAAAAAAGAAGGCTTTTTCCTTTCTGAAATTAGTTTATTTTACAAATATGCATGTTTTCTTTTTAAATCGGTATGTCAAGTGAATTTTATGTCATTAATAAATTTATTTTTGTTAAGAATGACATTAAGGTCGATGATAAGTATTTGTGTTTTTTCAATTTAAAAAAAATAAATATTTTCACTTAGTATGTTTTTGTAAAACTATTAAATTTTAATTATTTATTTTTGCAAGTTACGTTGATTAATGGATAAAAATATACTATATTTTGAGTGGAAATGTTTCTTTCCTGTATATTATCGTCTTTTCAAATTAAATATCGATTAGCTTTTGTAAATTTTTTATTATAAACCATCGAGGAATGAAATAATGGATCACTACATATTTAAAATATGATTGTAAAGTTACATGTCTTACTTTCACTTAACATTTCTTTGGTCAATGAATAAATATTTTTGTTTATTGCTTTAATAATATCATATAGGCTAAATATATTCGTACACCAATAATATTTTAACATACACTATAAAATGTAATAAACTAGTATACACCAAAATTGTTTTATGTACACCATCTCTTTTACAAAATTACCCTCGTTTTCGTTTTCATCATCCTTTCTCTTTAAAACTTAAAACACATTCATGCAAAATTAGAAATTTCTAGTATTATATTAAGTTAAAATTTAATAAAGTACACTTTAATTTCTTGTATTAATATTGTTATTTCCTTAATTCTATAAAAAAACTCTCAATTTCAATAAAATCAACTTTAATTTTAGAAAAAAATAGTAAATACTTTTAAATTAAGATAGATAGTTGTGAAAGTTGTCTTAATTGATATTTTAGGTTTCATGGTATACAAAATTCATTAACTTCTTCATGATAAAATATACAAATTTGATCAAATATCATTAATTTTAACATTCTAGTTTGATGTTACAAGAAAAGGACTAAAAATGCAATTGAAAGAAAAAGTAATTTAGTAATAGATTTTTTTAGCAAAAGTAATGGTGTATGTTAAGTAATTTTGGTGTACGAATACAATTTGCCTATCTATATTTATTTTTGACAAATATTATGATATTTGCTACAAAAATTTCAAATGCATAAAATTATATTGATCTATTACTATTACATGTTCATTTTTAGGTATTTTCATCATTCCCTCAAATAATATTTACAATTCAATCCATGTATCCTTTATCTTTTAATAAAATTACCAAAATATAAATGTTGTATTTAGAATATATACATAAATTTTATCCATAGAAATATGTAAAAGTATTAGGTAGTGTTTGATTGAAAATGAATTTTGTGTTTTACATTTTCAACTGTCTACTTAAAATGCATGAAATAGGTGGAGGGAATGAAAAACGGTCGATTTAGAAAATGATTTTAACATATAAGATTGAAAATGATCTTTCACCTTTTAAAAAATATCAACATGTATCTTCTTCTTACCAATTTCCATTTGGTAAGACTAGGATTGTCCAACTCATCCTTCTCTCTCACTTCAATTGGCTTGCATATTGAAAACGCAAAATACAAAATGCATTTTCTAGTCAAACACTACCTTAATTTTTAGGAATACTAATTTTGATTTATTTGCTTAACAGATATCGGTCTTTACAAAAAATATAATTCATTTTTATCAATAAAAACAACAATTCATTCTTTTTAACATAAAAATACATAAAATACACAACAAAAACAACATGCTTATAAGTTACGAGATTTTTTGACACGTGCTGCATATAAAAATACTCTTTCATAATGATATAAAATTGTAAAACATTAATTTTTTAGATAGATTTGATCTGTAACAGTCAAAATTATAAAGAAAAATATTGTGAAAGCGTTGGGATTAGAATTTGACCTTGTGATATAATAAATGTATCAAAATTTTCATGTAGAAATAGATGTTATTTTTGTTTCGATTGGGATCTAAATTCTTGATCTTTTGTTTGTGTATAAGGTTATTTTTGAAAATTTGCAGTTTGACCAAAAAATTACAGCTCTATTTCATTTATTATCAAAGAAAATATATTAAGAATTTTTTTGAAACTTTACTGCCGGATCAAAAAATTGTGTTTTTATTTTAATTAAAATATTATCGAGTTATATCTTAACAAGATAAATTACAAATCTTGATAGCGGGTCTGCAAATTTTTTAGGATCGAGGGAGGGCTCAAGTGAAAACATACTTTTCCTCTCTGAAGTTGAAACCCTTCTCTTTACCATAAACTGAACCTCCCGCTTGCAATTTCAAGCCCTAAAACCTTTGGACCTTTTATTTTTAAAATGCTTAAATCCTTGTCAAAAGTACGAATTGAATTCAATTCATTAGATCGACGAACAGCGTCATGCCTGGAATTCTTAGCACAATGTCAAGCGAAGAAAGCTAGAGAATCCAACCCCGCGTGTCAAGTCGAGGTGCAGCGCCACTGTGGCGAACATCCGCCTCAGATCTCTGTTACTTACGTTAACGGCGTCGTTGATGTCATTGACGCCGCCTCCACACCTGCTCAGGTAAATCGGACCCATTACCATCGATTTATTTGAGTACCCTGTGATGATTTTTAACGATCTGATTAGGCTATTCGGGAGACGATATTGGAAAGAGGGAGGATGTTGGAAACAGAGCAGATGTTTAAGGAAGCAGGAGAGAAGTGGCCGGTTGTAATTCCCGCAGAAGAACTTAATATGACATTTCCCGGAACAAAGGTAGGTAATTTGCAGTGCAGTGCTTTCAACTTCGCTATATCATGTGTACTTTGATGTTAAGTTTGTTTGTTAGGTTGGTTGGTGCTGTAGATTGACTTTTCAGGTTTGGTATTGTCTCAAGATTTGGATTTGAACCATTTAAATTTAATTAATTTGATAGACTAATCCTTTTAACCCCTCAATATTTTGTTTACTCCCAGTAAAACTAACAAATATTTACAGTTATAACATAGGTCAATAACTAACCTGTTTTTTCATTACACCACTTTTTGTTTGAAAATAAATAAAATTGACGATCACTCCGGAAATAAGGAAGATGATAATGTTTATGAAGTTGATGATGGTAATGAGCATTCTAATGTTAACTTGACTGTACACACTTTTTTTTTTCCATTAGTGAAGTAAAAGAAATTAAGCGATGTCTCGGTATTTTGTTGAATCATAGTGTATTATGCACTTGGATTTGTCAAAACATAGTGCGCTATGCACCAAGATTTGATCAAAACGTAGCACGATGCTGCAACGAACCAAATTAGACAGAACTCACATCTAAAAGATAACTTGTAAGGGGAGGGTGCCTAATAGGGTTTTGTACGCATTACCTATCTCATACTAGATGATGCGTGACATAACATTGCACCACATTTCGAAAATCCGACGTCCACATCGGCCCATTCTATCGACACTGACCCGACGGTAGCCATTTTCTCTTTAGGCTTCACTCACCTATCAATATTTTAATCTAGCCTATAGGTCGTCCTTCTCGTGACTCAAACTTTCGTTAGTGGTGGCCGTCTCAGACACCACTTGTAAAGAACCAAATTAGGCACAACTCACTTCTAAAAGCTAGCTTGTAAGAAAAGGGTACCTAGTAGGTACACATCACCTATCCCATACTTAGATGATGTGGGACGTAACGGATGCATATTAAGAATTGATTAATAAATAGTTTGGTGCATCCTAGGAATCGATAAACATCTAATGTAGCACGTGGTCAAAGACAACAACAATGCTAACATTGGGCGAGGAGAAGAAATGATAAAATAGCATGGCAGGATGAGCGGATGGAAGGAGACCGCACTCAAGTGGGGTATGGAGTTATCCAACATCATGTTTGTTCTTCACATGCGTTTGATGAAGATAAATAAAAGAAAGAGCGAAAAAGGAAAAGAAAATGACATAAAAGTGGCGTGAAAAGAAATATGAGATGCACAATTCATTTCAACAAGCAAAAAGGTGACAAATAAAGCATGTTAATAACTTAATAGATTTAGCCATTTTGATATTTTTTCTTGTAAGGTGTGTTGGTGAGTGGAGAATATATTGTTGCACGAATATTTGAAGTTTTTATTTAGAAAGTAGCTAGTAAGCTAACAAATCAGAAGTAGAAAAAGCTTGTTTACACCTTCCAATCAACTTTGAAAATAAATCTATTCGAAATTTGATTTTATTATCCACACTTTTACCTTTTTACCATTTACATTAGATAACTTTTAATCTAGGAAACTCTTGCTTAAAAGCAACAATAAAATTTGTCATTTTCATATGGGTTCTTATCCATTGCTGACATGATGTTTCAGATACTCGAGGGGTATTACATAAAATTCAGCAAGTGTTTTTCAGGTTAATGTAAGTTACACTATCAAGGTTATTATAAATTTTATATACACTGCCTGTAATGTTGGAGTATTATTATTTTTTAACTTCCGAAGTACTACTTTTTACGTTTTCCATTTTTAGAAGATGACCAAATTTGTTTTGTAATGGTTCAACTCTCTGCAAACAGTATGTATATTGTATCACTAAATAACCGATGATTTGTTAGCAATAAAGTTTGTCACACTGGGAGCAAACTGACCGAATCTGACAATTCTTCGGTTAAATAGCTTGATTAAATGCCACATAATGAACTAAGAAGAGAAAAAAAGGAACATAATGTAGTACATTGGGAGCCACTTGGCCGAGTCTGACAATTGTTCAGTTAAATAGCATGATTAATTGCCACAGAATGAATTAAGAAGAGAAACCAAATGGAACATTATGTAACGATTTAACTTCCTGCAAACAGTGTGTATATTGTATTACTAAATAACCGATGATTTGTTAATAATAGAGTTGGTCACACGGGAGCCAATTGACCGAGTTTGACAATTCTTCAGTTAAATAGCATGATTAAACACCACAGAAAGAATTAATCAAGAAGAGAAAAAAAAAGGAACATTATGAGTTGGAAAGAAATAATATAATTCTGGTATTGTTAAGGTTAAAGGAAGAATGGTTTAGAATATTGATAAATGTATTTGGATAACTAGATTAGCTTTAAAATTTAAATCTGATTGATGTCAAGATTTGGGAAGCATCAATTTTCCTAAGAGTCTTGTTGTCTATTGGTATGGTTGAGCACTTATGCTGTTTAGATCGTCGTGGAACCATTAAGCAAGATGCATTCACTTTATTAATAAATTAAGACTGCTGTGAATGCAACCCTTTATTAAAGATTATCACTCCATAGGCTTAGTTCCTTCCCATGAAGATAGAATGAATGTTTATATTATCAGTGGAAAGTGGAAAGATTCATACCAAAGTAGATTAAAAATTGCTAAATTTTAACTCCAGTTTTGAATTTGGGGTTTGAATCTATTAAATGACCTAAAATTTTCAAGTAGTCAACATATTTTTGTATTTATTATTAAGTAAATATATATTATGACATCGCCAAAACAAAAAATGTTACTTATTTGTATCTACCTTCTTAAATTTTCACATATACACATTGTTATTAAAACGCTAGATGCCAAAAAGCCCTATGTGCTGACCTAAGGCTTTTCTTGTTCTCAAGACACTTGTTATGCTCCAGACGCTGAAAAAGCATTTTAGGCGCAGAAGTGCGCAGAAGCGCTAAAAATCGATGCCCAGATACAAACACGCTTCTATGTTCGTTGAAAATTTAGGGTTTCAGCCCAAGATCGAGCTACTGTTGAACAGATTAGGGCATCGATCCTCTCACGTATCGCTAAAAAAACTCTCCATCTTGACCACTGTTCTATTGTTGCTGCCGACCCAGATCCACCGCACTGCCGACCCAGATCCACCCCTGTTGAATAACGACCCTGCACAGCCTGCCGCTGTCACCTATGTTGAACGACTTCTAGATCAATCTATCGATCAGGCATGTGTGTATTTTACTCTACAGTCTGAAATATGAAATGTAAATTTATGAAATGATTTAAATTTATGTTAGTTTAAAGTTTTAAATTTTAGTTTAGTTTAAATTTAAGTTTAAAGTTTAGTTTAGTTTAAAGTTTAAACTTAATTTATAAAGTTTAAAATTCAGTTCAGTTTAGTTTAGATTCAAAACTATTGTAAAGTTTAGTTTAGATTTAAAACTATTGTAAAGTTTAGTAGTTAAATTTAAGTTTAAAGTTACAAGTTTTAGAGTTCAAAGTTTTAGCTTTAAATTGAATATAAAGTTTTAATTTTAAATTGAATATAAAGTTTTAATTTTAAATTGAATTTTAAGTTTAAAGTCTAAAGTTTTAAAGTTCAAACTTTTGATTTTAAACTGAATTTTAAATTTTAATTTTAAATCGAATTTTAATTTTAAAGTTCTAGCTTTAAATTGAATATAAAGTTTTAGCTTTAAATTGAATTTAAAGTTTTAATTTTAAATTGAATTTTAAGTTTAAAGTCTAAAGTTTTAAAGTTTAGATTTTAAATTGAATTTAAAGCTTTAATTTTAATTTGAATTAAATTTTAAAGTTTAAAGCTTTAAATTTTATGTTAAAATTTTAAATTGAATTTTAAGTTTTAATTTTAAAGTGTTAAGTTTTAAAGTTACAAATTAAATTTGAAATTGAATTTAAAATTTTTAAGTTGTAAGTTTAATTTGTATTTTAATTTTAAATTTTAAAATGCTATTGTTTTAAGTTAAAATTTTAAATTGAATTTGAAGTTTTAAGTTTTAATTTTAAAGTGAATTTGAAGTTTAAAGTTTCAAGTTAAATTTTTTAAATTGAATTTAAAATTTTAATTCTAAAATGAGTTTAAAGAGTAATAATAAGTGATGTATTTTTTTGAAGTCCATAATTTAATTTTATTAGCACTTTTGAAGTGCATTTTTTGCTAAAACCAGAAAAAGCAATGTTCAAAGCGAGTTGCGCCAAAAATTGACATCGCACCCCGATATAATAGTAGCTAAGGCGTGAAAAGGCGCAAGCCTTGAGTCTTGGGCTTTTTTGCGTGTCTTTTATATAAGTTTGATCTACTATTTTACTACCTTCAAATTAAATTTTAAACCATATTTTATTATTCATTCAACCATTTAAATATTTACTAACTAAATTTTAAACCATATTTTATAATTCATTTAACTATTAATTTTTTTTATTTAACCGTTTTGTCAATTAAAATTTGAATTTTGCAAAAAGGCGTCTCAATATGCAAAAAGTTGCACTTAAAATGCAAAAAGACGCACAAGGTGCGTCTGAGCTTTTTTGAGTCTAGGCGCGCCCCTTGATAGCGCTGTCGGATATCAATTTGATCCAAATCTAGCAAGTACGAAATGGATGGAAACAAGAACAAACATGCAATTTTTATAGTGGTTTGACAAATACTTTGGCCTATGTTCATTTTAATCCTTTTTATTGATGTTTTCTCTCTGGAATACAACGATTATAATCAAAATGCGACCATAATCCACTAGATGTCGGATTTTCTAGAGTTTCTAAGAGAAGAAGAGAAAGATCCAAAGTCCCTTTATAGTTGAAGTTCCCCTGCTATTATAGATGAATCATTCACCATAGTCGCTATATCGCAGAAGACCAGGTAAGAATATGGATCCGAGAGAATAGGAAGGAAGAACAAGTCAATCTAGAACACTCAAATCATATCGATACCAATCACAATTGTAATCGGCACCGATCATATTCACTTAATGTTTTGACATCCCCATCATATGCATCTTCTTCAACTTTCACAAGTACGGCCGTACTTCAAAAATCATATCGGTAACAATTAGGATCGGTATCGATCAAATTGACTTTTCCTTTTTGCATTCAAATTTCTTGTATGGCTTTATATCATTATTCTAAGCATGTCGTTAAATTCTTAATCCATTCCATCTTCATCTCGACGTCTAGAAACTGTTTGGTTCACACGCTGGATGACACTCATTGTTCCTTCGTTTCACTTTTCCTGATGCTCTTCAAGTCTTTGGATCTATTTCTTAATCGTTCGCAGTCCAGTTTATTTGTTTGAATTCATCATGAGATTGGAAAATTTACCGGTAAAATTTGCCATCTAATGTACGTATTGTGAATATAAGATGTGCTTTGCCGAAGGACAAACTCTGAGTTGGCAAATTGTTATCATTTGCACTCTCTGGCTATCTACTGGACCAATCATGATGAATCATCTAGTTCATTCGGATTCATTTGCAAATCAAAGGCCATTCTAAACCATTGTAGCTCAAAACTCAATTCCTAGCTTAATTGTTATAGTCATAGATCATAATCATCCTCTCGGGATTACCATATCAACATTATTGTATATCATTGATTGAAATCGTTCCGTGTTTTCCTAGGAGTTAACTATCTTGGTCAATCAAATATCATGCTATTATGCATCGTTAATCATAATGGTGCATTGCCCCCGATTGGAGCGTTACTTACAAATCGTCCAGTATTGCATAGCATTTTATTATACGTTACTTACAAATCGTCCAGTATTGCATAGCATTTTATTATAAGTCTAATCGAATCAAGACAATGACATTCATTAATCATTATCGAATCATATGGCGTTCAAATCCTAAAATTAAGTTTAAATCTCTCCGTATCGTATTATCATTAATCTAGACTAAATCCAACCCGTCCCATCTCCGACGAGGGGATCCGATATTTGAGTACGTCCATCCGCTCACTCTTCAATGAGGGGACTTGCTATCCTGTACAAGTCCAGCCACGCGCTCTCTGACAAGAGAATTTGCACCTCATGGTTCATCATCTTGTCTCTCTGGCAAGAGAATTTGTGCTTAATGGTTCATCATTCTGTCTCTTCGATTAGGGAATTGAGTCCTATTAGCTTATATATCAGGATTAAAGGATAACTATGTTTCGATAGCATCCATCAATAACATCACTATCAATTATCATATTCTAATAATTTGCATGTTCAAATATCTATCAATTAATTATTTAAATCACATGCATTTGACAAAAATCAAAAAGTTCAATCTAGTGAAGGATTACCCTCGGACATTAATCCAGAGCGTGCCTCGGGACCAATTGAGATTCCGTACATGTGAGAGCAGCTATGTGGTAATTTTTACAGTTTATTCGAAACAAATTAAATGCACAAAAATTAGGCGTCTTTTGATCCATTCTGATCATGAGATTACGATATCCGATCTAGATTCTCGGCGGTAATCAGGTGCATTTGCCATAGATGGTGGTAGCTCCTATTGCACCATTGTGGTTTGATTCCTTACACATTGTTGAAGTCGGTTGCTCCAAACTTGCTCCTCTATCAGGTCATATAGATGTCTGTACTTATTGGTGTCGTGTCTATTCAGCTCATGAAATTGGCAGTATTTTTCAAACTTTCTCCCATCATTCGTAGGTTCTCGTTTCGTGGGTTTCCTATAGGAAATTTCCCTCCAGTGTCAAGATAGATCCTCTTCGGGGTCTCTGTCAACTCGGTGTAAGGAAAACTGCGATTCTTTTTTGTCGTTTCGATCCTTTGAATCCATTATCAGCTTTTCGCTTAACCTTGTCTTTCATATCCTATCTTAGATGGTCTTCTATCCGCCACAATATTAGCTTCAGCATTTTTAGTCTTCGCATCCTCCTGACGCAAATATCTTTCAGCTTGGTAGTAAAAATCTGCATGATCCACAGACGGATCACTTTTTAAAGCTATTTTGAAATCAGTCTTGATCGCAACTCCGAAATCACTCGCATAAGAACTATCGTCAGGTCTTATTTTGGCACTGCAGCGGCTACTGCGTTGAATCTAGTTAAGTAACTCTGTAGCGTCTCGTCGGCCTTTTGTTTCATGCTCGAAAGTGTCTCAAATTCTTCAGTTATGATACATGAACTTCGAATTGTTTCATGAACTTATCCATCAATTTGATCCACGTGTTGATGGATCCATTTTCTAGTGTTGAAATCACACTGCTGTCAAATTCGTCAAATACAATGGGAAACATCGTCTCATTACTTCCTTCGAATCGCTCAACACTCTCATGTTGAACATATCTCATCAAGTGGACTATTGGATTCGTCCTTTCGTTTTACATTTTCAATATTGAGAACTTGAAATCAGGTGAGTTTCTTGCGTATCGAATGTTCGATGTAAATGAATTTCTGTTTACATCCTTCAAAATCTGATCCGGTGCTCCCTTTTTAAGCACTCGTCTTAACATATCAGTAATCCTATCATTGTCGTTTAACAGAAATCACATTGCTGTTGAATGTTCAATCCATTCTCCAGCTATCAAAACCACATTGCTGTCAAATCCGTCAAATATAATGAGAAACACTGTCCCATTACTTTCTTCGAAGCACCCAATACTCTCATGTTGACTATACCTCAGCAAGTGGATTGTTGGGTTCGTCCTTTTGTTATACATTTCCAACGTTGACAGCTTGAAACCAGGCAGGTTCCTTTCATATCAAATGTTCGATGAAAATGAATTTCTGTTTACATCCTCCAAACTCCGATCCGATGCTCCATCTCTAAGCACTCTTCTTACCATATCAACAATCATATTATTGTCGTTTAACAGAAATCTCTGGGGCACAACGCGCCCTTGATCCAACTCTTCACACCGCTCTCCGTTCCTATGGAGAACTCTTGGCCCTAAACTTTGTGGTTGTACGTTCGCATTCTGGTCTGCATTTCTGCCTACATCGCCTATTTCTGGTATCCTAACTCGTCCAAGACCTAAAAAGCCGTGCCCTCTAAACATTGTGGTCTGTACGGACCTAATTATGGTCGGTAGCGAGTTGTTCTGATGCTAGAGGTTGGCTGTATCTTGCTCAACTCTATTTTCCTACGCATTTGCTCCGCCTTTCAGCCCTTGATTCTAGATTGCAACTACTCCGGCTGTCCTTTGTTGCTCATTGAAAAATCCACTAAGCATCTCCTCCTTTTGAGCCATCAGCTGTGTCTGCATCTTCGTCATAATCCCTTTCATCTTCTCTCTAGTAATATAAATAGAAGACGAGTTTGCACTTGAAGGCACCTCTTGGCTGCTCCATGTTCTTGTTGAATTCCTCCAGCAATAGCTCTTATGATATGCATCTTCTTCTTCAAATCAAGTTGCGAGTTTTTAAATTCGGGTTTTCTCAATTACAGCACTTAAAATATTGCGTCAAAGATTGACACAATACTCGAATTTTTTTTTGATGAAAGAGTGGTCCTCATATGAGGAGAATCACTCATACACAATATCCGAATTTAATTAGATCTAAATCTAACAAGTATGAAAATGTCAGAAACAAGAACATGAATTTTTATAATGGTTCGACAAATACTCCAGACTACGTCTACTTTAATCCTATTATTGATGTTTTCTCTCTGTAATACAACAATTATAATCAAAATCCGACCATAATCTACCAGATCTCAGATTTGCTAGAGTTTCTAAGAGAAGAATAGGGAAAGATCCAAAGTCAATTTCTAGTTGAAGTTCCCATGCTAATTATAGGCTAATCGTTCACCATATCGTCAGATCACGGAAAGATCAGATAGGAATCCAAATTCGATGGAATATGGAGGTAGAACAAGTCAACCCAGAACAGTCAAATCATATTGGTACCGATCAAATGCACTTAGCGTCAAAACATCATATGCATCTTCTTCAACTTCCACAAGTGCGACCACACTTCAAGAATCATATCAGTACCGATCACAATTGTGATCGGTACTGATCAAAATTAACTTTTCCCTTTTGACTTCGAATTTCCTGTGTGCCTTCATATCATCATTTTAAGCATGCCGTCGAGTGCTTGATCCATTTCGTCTTTGTTTCGACGTTCAGATTCACTTAGAAGCTGGTTGATACAAATGTTGGATGACATTCTATTTTTCTGCATTTTACAATTCCTGATGCATTACAAGTCTTTGGATCCTTTTAATCATTCTGCAGTCCAGTTTATCCATTTGAGTCCGTTTTGAGACTGGAAAATTTGCTGGTAACAGTGTCCAAAAAGGACCTAGGCGGCTTTATGGGTTTTTTTCATCTTGACAGCTATGTACACACATTCTCTAGGCTAGAGTTCGAATGCATTTTGCTCGCAGAAGTGACTAGATTAGATTTTTTAGGTTAGGTCACCAACATGTTTTCTTTATATATTTAACCACATTCGGCACTGTTCTTTGGATCGGGTGAGAGGCAAAGCTTTCCAGCTAAGGAGTAAATGTGAAGCAGAGTGAGACAAGGCAAAGATTTGAGATTGGGAAGATGGGAATCAAGAAAGCTAGAAGTCGAATGGGGATAGTTGAAAACGAAGCATCTTTGAGCATGATTAAAATTGATCCAGATTACATCTGAAAAGGCGAGAGGTGTAGATGAAACAGGCACGAAAGCATGAGGTGGAGAGATTCAGAGCACAATTTTCATTTTGTTTCTTGACGTTGATCCTTTACTTTTTTGCTTTGAGTAATACTACTGAGCCTGAGGTATGTAATAAGATGGTTATTGGAGTTGACTTGTAAACAAATTAAAGATTATTCTCACTCTTTGGGTAATAGTCCCTTCATAGGAATACAAGACAAATATCTTTGTGCTATCAGAGTTGAAAGTGGAAAGAGTTGTCTAGAAATTACATTAAATTGCTAAATTTTGATTTCAGTTTTGAAGTTAGGGGGTTGAATGTATTATTCAATGATAAAACGACTTTTCATTGGAATGACCTCAAAATTGTCAAGCAGTTACAACTTTTTTTTTTTGAATTACCTAGAGAACCAAGCTTCGCTTGTAAACTCTAGGGAAGTATGTGCCTGCCAAACACATACTTCGGGTACTTGTTACAGGTTGTCAGTTTCGGGGCTCGAACTCGTGCCCTTCGATCACGAAACAGTTACAACTTACTACATATATTTGTATCAGGGGTACTTGAAGGCAAAAGCACAACCCTTTTTTTTTTTTTTTTGAATAACCAAATTCTAATTTGTTATTCAATAATAAATATTTAGACATGCCAAAACGTTTTTGTTCTTTTTATTTGTTTTTTTAATTAACCTGAGTACGAGTCGAGCCTTTCTTTGTACATGTAAAGCTAGGATACTGATTAATTTTAATTGCAAGTTTTCATCAGGACTTGCCTTACATGTGAATACACTGCATCGTGTTTGACCCAAGGGATGGTGAATATAGACATAACAGAATCAAATTTCAATGTACAATCTGTATAAAAAAATGCTTAATAACGCCTAATACAACAGTAGTGAAGATAATATAATCAAGTTATCCTTGCTTTGCAAATGTTGTTAACAATTAGCATTAACAGCTCTGAGAAAATATTCAAGTCGGTGATTTTTTGCCCCAATTCAGTGCATTTATCATTTTTTACCCCAATTTATTTCCTAATATGAACCAATTGTTATTTTTGAATTTGGTGCACCCATTCTCATGAGATCATCTTATTTATTTGTGCATGCAGCCAAAGAAAGCAGTGGAAAAGAGCTAGCGATTAGATAATTCCTATTTGCTTCTGAATTTGTTCAATACATGCCAGAGCCTTGCTTTATTCTTAAGCAAACAGTGAAAAATGAGTACATCTTGCTTATTTTTATTGTTGAAATTGTAACTGGAAAATTGTACCAGTTTGATTCTTCCCCAGAGCCATTTTACTTCCATTGATTAAGTTGATGCAACTCGTGTTAAGAATCTACA
Source organism: Allium cepa (assembly GCA_030765085.1). Lineage (NCBI taxonomy): Eukaryota > Viridiplantae > Streptophyta > Magnoliopsida > Asparagales > Amaryllidaceae > Allium > Allium cepa. The sequence continues at coordinate 524,093,300 of CM060934.1, read as the reverse complement.
CATCTTAGAACTCCGCAAATTGATTGAATTTGCTTGTTTTCTTAGAACCAAAATTTAATACATTAATTCAACAGGTGGGGTGTAGTTAATATAAAGGTGATTGGTGTTTACTTTTTATTCTGAAATGCTCTATGACCCGGCTTGTTATGTGTCAAACTATGAAACATCGAGGAGCCAACAAATTCCTGATATTATGAGCTTCTTCTATTTGATATGATGTGTGCTTCTTCACACGCACCTCTAATTTACTGCCTATATGATATGAGCTGCTTCTATTTGATACCATTCTGGTTGGCTGTTCAACTAAATACTTATTATTCTCATCCGACTTTACCTTTTAATAGGATGTATTGATGAAACAAGTCCAAATTCTTCTACCTTCTTTTTATAAAGCACATTAATTTTGTTTTCAGTATACCCTCAAGGATAACGACGGTCCACCGTCTCTCCAAAATGATGAAAGTATAGTTTGTGATTTTCGAATCTGGGTGGAACGACAAGATTATTGAAGCATGATCAATGCTTTATTCTTAAACAGATGGAAAAAGACCAAAAAAGACGACAATTCATATTCGAGGAAAAAAAATAAAAATAAAAATAAAACTAAGAGTGCATAAACATCTTTATTTGATTAAAGATTGTAGATTGTGTTGTTCGTAGGCAAAAATTTAATTAAAGCTTGGTTAGAGGTTGGATAAGAATCAATGTAAAAGTAGTTTAAATTTTATTTTGTAAGAAATAACCAATAATTAATACTTACTATTTTAAATTTATAAAAGTAGTTTAAATTTTATTTTGTAATAAATAACTAATAATTAATACTTACTATTTTAAATTTAAAAATGTAAATTCAAATTCTACTTCTACTTCGTTTGCAAATTCAAATAAATTACAAATTTAAATAGACATACAAATTTCGACTGCAAATTTGACATTCTCACAACGCCTTCAACTCTATTTCGATCTACTTGTGTGCAGCATCATCAAAATCCACCATTTCCCTTATTCGAAAATTCTTATCGAAAGACGGTTTTGTAATCTCGGTAATATGTACTGGTCCAACTTCATGCATCGTTTGCGGCATGTCAAAGTTCAGTCAATTTACGGTCTGCTTGTTGTAGAATTTCACTGCTTTCAAGAGTGCGTCTTTCTTTTCACCATTTCCATTATTTTGTGAATATCTTCATAAAACATCTGCTGCTAGCGTCTACAGTTAAAATGAGCAACATAATGAACGGTGACAGAACGGCGATATGAAGTGGGACTATTCACATCAACATCGGGATTAACGTTTAGATCTAGTTAAGCAAATTCATCTGGTTGGAAGGGTTGAAAGGGCTAGGATCCTAAAGGTTCATTCAACTAGAGGTATGGGCTTGTCTTCCCAAACGTTTTCTGGAGTTGGATTTGAAGCAATGGTGTAAAAATCAGTTAATACTTCATCTTCGGTTTTAGCATCAATCACTTCAACTTGAGTGCAGAAGATGACAGGTTTTCCGTTAGCGATATTTTTGAATATTTACTTCAAATATTCCACATTGGATGTATGAGCATACCTCTCTTTCAGAACTAAACTATTGATGTTTAAAAAAAGTGATAAGAAATTATCGAAAATCGTAAAAAAAATAAGTATTAAATACCTTAGCTTGATTCGTCCACCAGCCGTCTTCTTTAGCAACAATGTTTCTCTGGCCATCCCAGCCTACTCCAATCTTGTTCCCTAACTTCTTCCACTTGATGAAGTCTTTGCGGTTGTTGTCGTGTTTGTTTGTTGCAGCCGTTGCATCCAACAGTTGAAACATTTTCTTACTAGAGTTAAATCTATCAACAGTCTTCTGATATAACTCCCCCTTTTAGTTTTTTTCCTTCCCGATTTGTTGTGTACTCTTCCGAGCATACCTTTGCGTATAGATTCGATAGTTCGACATTTCAATAAAACATTTATTTCGTACTCAGACCAGTAATAATGGAAGACATTGTTAAATAAAAGTTAAGAATAGTAGAATAGAAATAGAACGGAAACTGCCAAGAAACTATGAAATTAGATTGTAGATTTATGGAGGGAAATAAGATGTAAGAAGAAACTATGAAATTAGATTGTAGATTTATGGAGGGAAATAAGATGTAAGAAATTACGTCCGATTTATAGTTGTTGCGTCTGAGATGGAATTCACATCCTGTTCTGCCACTACATTTTATAGTAGGAAAACGCTTTTAATACAAACGCTGCCGTAGTAATTATGAATCAAAAGTGTTATGTGCATGACTAAATATTCATGAAGACACAACTCTTACTCTTTATTTTAGAAATTTACTTTGTGGTTTAGTATGAAAGATGAATCCCACGAATGGGTAAGATGCAAAGAGACATGAAGTTAGTTAAAAAGTCCGTGATAAGTTGACTATTACATGATCGAATGGGTAGAACGAAGTACGCGATCAAAAACTAACTCGAAGAAGATTAGAAGATGCAATATAGTTTGCCTAAATTTCAGTTCGGTAACCATCAAACACAAACGGTCGGGTATAGAGCAAAAAGAACGGTGGTTCGGTTGGTCAAACTTACCCAATAATAAAAATGGTACAGTATTATGAAATTGTCGCCCCACAAAAATGGTCCGTGGAACTCTTGCGAACCCATTGGCTACCGTACCAAACATTACGGGAGAGATCAATTATGACATGGAAAGTGTCTATTTAAATACGATCGATTTGTACACAACTTCAAACTTATAAATACCTTATTGATGAACAATAATAACAGACAAGTTCTACAGCTCTACCACCACTACCAAACCAAAAATACAGAAAAAAATTTAGAGCTGTATTTTTCATTTCCTTTGATGAATAGATTATTGTATTTTATATTTCTGCATTGTACCTCAAATCCACGATTCTACTTAATCCCATGGAGATGTTTGCCTTTTTTTTGTGTATATTTTTTTTATGCTTTCACTAATAACGCTTGGTATGTCTCCCAAGCACAGCGGGTGTTGCCATCATGAATGTTGGGAACACCAGCGCACAAATTTACCCCCAGTCAACCATGGCAGCGAACAATCAACAAGCACTTCTTGTGCACTGCACATGTAAAATGCTCAGTGTTTTTATAGCGGTGGAATTGCAAAAGGCTATAACAAGGATAAAACAAGGAAGTATCAGAAAATAACGAAGGTGTAAAAATCTCTGTTGAAGATAAAATTAAATCACTAAGTTTGATTTAGTCTCAATCACACGTCATTTGTGTAGAAAAAAGAAACGTTATTCGATTCTATATAACAAATCGAAGAATATCATGATTCATGCAGTTCAGACTTGGTGAATAGAATAGAGTTCTAAGTTATGTTGAGTGCTTAGGACTTGAACTTAGATCCATAACATTTTTGATGTAGTCTATAAGAGAACTAATTAACCTTTTTATGTTAAAATTGCTAAAGCGGGTGCTAAAAATCTATGATTTAGCGAATGTAGTGGAAAATAGCAGAGCTTTAAGCGAATTTACTATTTAATAGCGCTAAATTGTAAAAACTTAGCGGCTGGATTGCCTTAAGCGCTTTATGTTCGAATTAAGTCAATCTACAATGGGCGAGAATGGTAGATATTATAAAATCTATATTCATTTGGATCTTAGTGGATCTATAAAGTCTAATATTTACACTGGACTTAATCTAGTTATTTTAAATGAAATCGTGTTTTGTTTAATTGTTTTGGTTTAAAAATTAATCAATATCAATTTAAATTAATATTTGTACGTTATGAGTATATCAATATATACGCGTGTGTGAATATATAATATGTAAGGTGCAACATAGCAGGTTTACGTGGTTAATATATACATAAGTAGACATCGAGATTTATGTCCTCCATGTATACATTGGCCATTTATATATGTGCCAATTGTCTCAAAACATTATTTAATATATTTGTAAAATATAAATATACATTTCAAAATTATTCATACGTAATAAAATATAAAATATCTAATCTAATTTTCAAAAGTCAATAAATTTTATATTCAAAATATCCAATCAAGACTTGGTAAAACATTTTAAAATTCAAAATTGGATCTTAAAATTATTAGTTAAAACATCTTTAATTAAATTTAAATATGTATAATAATATGAAATGATTTTGCATCCAAAAATATTATTAATTTCTTAATTTTGAATTTTTTTATTATTTTTGTTAGGAAATCAAATCTATTGTTTCGATGACAACAACTATACCATGGAAATCGAATATGCATATATATATATATATATATATATATATATATTTCTATTTATAGGTAATTGCTAAAGTAACATCACTAGAGAGACAAGAACAAGGCTCAAAGAACGTATCAAGAGGCTACAAGTCGATAGAATCAGAAGAGCAATGACATAGATAGAAGAAAAGCAACATGCACAAGATCAGACGTCTGGGTGCACTAGCCAGACGTCTGAATAAATCCTCTGGATTACAAACCAGATAGAATCAGATGTCTGGTTAATGTACTCAGACGTTTGAAAAGCTACTATATACAAAAGATATATAGAGCCAGACGTCTGAGACATATTCCAGACGTCTGAAACTGAACTCGGTTGTTGACATTCAAATTACAACTGTCACAATTGAAAAGACACCTTCGGTTTTCTTCGCTGCAACTCTTCATCACCATCAGAAGCGACCATAGAACACTTGTTAATGGATACAACTACTCAAGGAATCTCTCTACCACTATAAATAACATCAAGAATCCAAGAGAAGGTTTCACCTTACTAACTTGTGCTCTTTACTCTTATACTCTGATATATTCTTGATCTCTAGCAATCATATATTTGTATTCCACTCTTTCATATATACAGAACTCTTCAGTCAATATCCTCTAGATATATATATTGAAAGCATTTGTACTCAATAGTCAATATTCGTATTATAGAACACACACTTGACAAGAACAAGATTTTGTAACCAAGCATATTCCTCCAGGCGAAGTGAGGGTATTTGATAGTCGAATTCCGAAGGAGAGGTTCGGGACTGGACGTAGGACGGAAGGTATGAACCAATATATAATCCTGGTGTGCTTACTTTATATTTTATTAGATTAATTTATATTAGTTACATCATACAGTTAGTCACATATACTTGTATATACACTACACGATCCATCCTATAGACTTTCAATTTTAAATACACAAAACCAATCCAATATGTATAATTAATTTGTAAACATACATATGTATTATAAAATAAATATTTAAAAATTATATATATGTAAATCTTATTTGGACAATAATTATTTTTAAAATAAAAAGTAGGTTTTATAAAAAGAACACACACCCACACACTATACATACATATATATTATATTCATATATGTTTGTATGTATGTACGTACGTACATATGTGTGTCTGTATACATATATATAGACATGTATGTAAATGTATGTATGTACGTGTGTGTACAAATATATAGGTATGTATGTAATATATGTATGTAACTATACATACACACACACACACATATGTGTGTGTGTTTGTATATTTGCATGTGTACACACACACACACACACATGTAGAATAATATTAAAATCACAAAAAATTAGGCGTTCTTTTTTATGTAACGACATGGTAACTAATCAAAAGGAAACTCAAATGTCAACAAATAATTTGCTAGATTCGGATCTAGATCCGCTTGATAAATCGAAAATGAAGAATACAATCAGAGCAAGAGGGGAAAAGCATGTGGATTCGGAGGTAACAATGAGGGAGAAAATTTCTATACAATCCGATTTGGGGAATTTCAAATCATGACTCGATATATTGATGATTACGCTAGACGTCGTTGGTGTTAACACTGTCCAAAGTGGCTGCAATATCCCTGCCAAAATAGAGATGCGTCACACTAGGTCGACTCTCGTCAGTCAAAGGGAGGCCTAAGCGTGCTGGGGCCAATAGGTGGTAAGGTTCGGGTATGGCATCAAATTTGGGGCAAAAGTACAAATGTGAAAAGCAATGTTGATAATTTCATGGTTGACTTGAATATAAAATGTAACACCCCGTGAAATTAATCGAAAATTTATTAAAAGAAATTAACCAATTTAAAGTAAATTTAAAAGTGGAATTTGAGCAAATGTCAAAATTTGGCTACGAGACTTGCATTATTATGTTCTTAGCGATTTTTTGGTCAACTTTCATACAAATTTTTTGTAATTGGAGTTTAAACGGAAAAGTTGTTAACATTCAAGATTTGAAATAAAAAATAATTTGAAAACATATTAAAGGAAATAAATTAGAAAGCTAATGGTTAATAAAAAAATAAATTAAGTAACATTAACTGATCGATGGCTTAAACGTAGTTCCATCGGTTCGAGTGCCAAAAGAAGTAGGTGCTTACTTGAACGCGGTTCCTTCGGTCCAAGAATCAAGGCGTGGCTTATAGATGCGTGCGAGGGTTTGGGCCTTCTCGATGTTTCTGGAACAACTCCAGTTTTCAGAGGGCGAGGATCGATTTTCCTCGTCAATTCGACAGTTTGAGTCGATTTGCTTCCTTCGACTCGATGGGTTGCTTACTTGAACGCCGTTCCATCAGTTCAAGGAGCTGTGGATGGAGCATACTTGGACGCAGTTCAACCGATCCAAGCAGCGAGTGAATAGTTTTGGAGTCGATCTGACTCCATCGACTCAGTAGGTTTCTTATATGAACATAACCCCGTCGACTCAGTAGGTTACTTACATGAACATAACCCCATTGACTCGGAAGGTCTGCTTACATGAACATGGTTCCATCGGTTCAAGAAGCAAAATAACTTTATTGATAGAATAAAAAGAAAGGAAAATCCTGCCTATTTACAACGACCCCAGTATCCCTAGCACTACAAGAAAAATGAGTTTTAACAGCAGTCATTGTCAGCGTTTAAAACTTTAATGCTGTAGAATGCGTTTGTGAGAATATTGTTTTTAAGGGTTGAACGCTGACAAAACTATTCGTGCTTATTTTGTTTGCCGCACCGCATACATCAGTGATTATTTCGTTTGCCGCCACTTCCCTCCCCAATTTCCATTCTCAGTTTCCATTCCCTCCCCAATTTCTAGTTTCCATTCCCTCCCCAATTTCTAGTTTCCATTCCCTCCCTTCATAATTTTCATACTTTCGGCCATGCATCGATTTTGATTTCAACAGTAGAAATCATCTTCCTTCATCCACCGCTTCGATTTTGGTTTAGCATCTCTGTCCTAGACTTCGATTTTGGTAACCCTAAACTCAACAGAACGGGAAACTGGTGAGCGTTTTTTCTCAACCCTAGTTTTCAGTTTGGAAATTTAACTGCTTCACTTTATGATTTCGGTTTGGAAACAATAACAGTAAAGTTTGGAATAAAAGCTCAACGTAAATGATTTCGGTTTATGAAAATTGAAGATGAAAGCAAACTTAAGATAACAATTGCCCGAAAAATTTACATCTTTTGCTGCATCCAGCAATTCAAGTGTGTTTCGTATTTTTGAGTTGAGATAATAGTTTCATACCTCATCAATTGGGTTCATTATCAAGTGACGTTAGGTTACTGCGACTTTGTGTTGTCCACTGCATAGAAAACAAACCATGTAAAACAACAGTTATTATATTTATATCCTTCATGTTATGTGATAGACATGTTAGGTAGGTTGTTTGCACTATTATATCATATAAGTTCAACTACTACTGGTTATTATTTTGATTGTAATTTACTTTTAGAGTGAATTACGAGGGTGCAATATCAAAATGATTCTATGCTCGCATATACATATATTTACTTAACATGTTAACTAGTTGACAATAAGTTAATTAAAGTGACTTTTGAACTGAGTTTGGAATCAGATGTACGTAATTCTACCGAGTAGGGCTTGTTGATTTGTTGAATCCTGTATATAGCATACCACTATTAGAAATGAGCACCAAAGAGTTATGAACATTCTCGATTATGAACATTCCTACACGGCTTCATCTTAAATTGTATGAAACATTATATTTCAAGGATATATTTTCATGCTTTTGAAGTAAATTTGCAATGTGAGAAGAAATATTGGTGATCAATTAACATACTGCAGATTAATCCTTGAATTGCAGTTTCAACTTGAAGTTTCCATAGAAGATGATTATCTTCTTCAAAATGGATGGTGATAAGTTGACTTTGTGGGCTAAGGACAGGCTTGATCAACTTTCCAGCTGCTTCTGCAGTTTGTTGCTGAGGATTGGTGATATTATCAGAGGTTTCTGAGTTGGTGTCTCCTTCAGCCGTGTTGAAATCAATAAAAGAGATAACTAGCTTGATGATTCAGAAACTTGCAGTTGCAAGATTGCTTCAGATGCAGTATGCTCAGGTTAGTTGCAGCCAGAATCAAATGATGAATGTGTTCTGATGATTTCTTGGCAGGGCAATTACTTTCTTTCTGCCTTTGATTGCTTTCTTGATATCTGTTTTTCTTTTCTAGATCTTCTTGCTTTGGAATTTGCTTAAAAACTTGTTGCAGTCAGAAACTTGTTGATTTCTTTGGCACGGCACCTGTTTTAATAAGCAAAATCAATTATGTAACCCAAATGATGAGATATACCTGATGGGTTATCAAGATATCAGATGATGATAATTCTCTGATGATATCTTGACTTCTTTCTTTCTTCAAAATCTGATTTCAATGCCGTTAAGCTTGAAACAGCTCTGATACCATGATAGAGAATTTGAAAAACTATGTTTAGCAAGAGAATTGATATACAATAGCAATTGCTTTTTATTCAATCAGTTTGTAATTGCTTCAGTTTGTACATGATATAGTTGCATTTATAGTGTGCAACTCTATGTGGGCCGATTCAGATACACAGCCCAATTGGCTATATTATACCCGAACCGCTATTTGTAAAATTGGAAAGATTAGGAAGATTCCTAAATTTGATGAGGCATAGTTGAATAGCATAAAAATTGGGAAGATTCCTAAATTTTATGCTATTTAGCTCTTGCCTTATCAATATCATAGGTAATCTGAAGATTTTGGACTTTGGTTAAGCTCCTTTACTGGGCTGGATGTGTTGCTTCACCCTACGTGTGGGACTCCGGTTCATGCTGTGATGGCACAAAGGTAACCTAAATTCTCATCACGCAAAGGTAACTAATAATATTATTTAGTTATTTTCAGCAAGTAATTTCCTTTATGTTATATACCTGATTATTTCTGAAGCATACTGTTCCTAATCCAATGGTGAGATCATTTGGTTAACAGTGAATGGATATTGCTGAACTTTGCATGTCTTAAAAGCCAAGTTAGCGTTTCTCAACTTATAGTTCGAATGAGCTGCAAGTAAACTCCTGCACTTTGAGAATCTGAACATCAGTAGGGGGATTATCACAAACATTCAAATAACTTTGAGAATCTGAACATCGGTTTATAATGACAAATTGAGTTCAATAACATTATAGATTCAATCCTTTTATATTAAAGGTTAAGAAATTTCTGACATCATTGGTGAAACTTTGTAAAATTTTTGTCCAAAAGTATTGGATAAATTTGTACAATTTTTGTCCAAAAGTATTGTAAAATTAAAGGTTAAGAAATTCTTCCATTTAAGTATTGGAAAAATTTGTACAATTTTTGTCCAAAAGTGAAGTACAGAATAACAAAGATTGAGTTTATTTTGATCTTGAAAACCATTTTTGGCAGGAACTTTGTAAAATGTTAATGCATTTTTCTTCAAATGTTAATAAATTCTTTTAATTGTTGTAAACCGGTCTAATGATGTTTGTAGATTGTTTAAACTTAACTTAATATTTATATGGCCATATTATATTTACATTAACAGTAATAATCATTTGTTATTCAGACCAAGCTTACCATGAAAGAATATACTAGCAGTACATGTTCATAACTAGTGGATCACATTCATTTTGTCCCCATTTTCTTTTTCTTTATGGTAATTTTCAGTATGTTGTTAATGATGACACCATATTCACCTGTTTCCAAGTTTTGTTGAATAATCGATTTGAGTCTTTTTTAAACCCATTACAGATTTCAGGATTGGACGTCTGAACAGTCACTGAGTTCTGAAAAATTATTCAATGAAAGGCGAAGAAACATATTTGCTTCTATCTTAAGCAATATATGGGGATCAGTCCACTGGTGGATTGATGCATTAAAAACCAGTTTCAATTTTCAGTCTAAATAAGATTCAACTCCTAAGAAATAAAAATATAAGAAGAACGTACTAGATCCTCAAGGTCCATTTCTTCAAAGATGGAATGAATAACAAGATATTAAAATGAAAGAGAGAACCAAGAACTTGATTCGCAGACAAATGCTGAATGAAAGCAAAATTTTCAGGTGAACTTGCCTAATTTCTTGTATTGGATCGGAGAGCAGCCAGTGATCTTGATCATTGGCAAGGCTTGATGATGATCTCAGTTTCAATTTTCTTGATTTTCTTAGTAAAAAAACTGAAAGCAGCCAAATAGTTGAATGATGATGATTTTCTGATAACTCTTCTTGGCATGGCTTGATGATGAACTAAATGATTTAATATTTAGTTCAATCTTTTTCAGTTTGGTATTATTTGCTTATTGTCTTCTGCATTTGTGACTGAAACAAAAATGGTTAAATGTTTGTTTTGTTGCTGTGGGATGGTTTTGAATGACTGTTGTAACTGTTTGTAGTGGATAAGTGCTTGATATGTGGTTGAAGTGGGAAGTTTTCAAATTCAAAACCATTGAAAACCATTGATATGTGGTTGCCTGATGATCAAAAACATTCCCAGTCTGAAAGTTTTCAAATTCAAAACCTATAAACCAAGATTCAGAACAAAAGCTGAGTCAAATCTTCAGTCTGGAACAAGGGTCAAGATCAAGCAATTCCAAAAACAAATCAAGTTTCAAGTGATTCAAAGATCAGGTAGAAGTAAAATGCAGATTCAAATTAAATCCAGATCAAATAAAAAGAAAAAAATATATACTGCTCTGTTCTCCACTGACAGGTGAGCAAACTCACTTGAACCCATCTATATGTTTTGATATCTGAATTGATACTTGATGCCTGTGATGATGGATATGGGTGATAACTTGAAATGTTTAGTTATGGATATAAATGCATGTATATAAATTTAGAAATACCTGTGCCTATCTGTATATATGTGTATATATATCACCCTGTTAGTATTACAGGTTCCCATCCATTAAAATAAATTCGATTGCTCTTCCTATAATCTATTTTAGGCCTTGATCTTTGAGTGAAAAATGGTTATAAGAGTGTGATATCACTTTTAAAAATAGTTTCAAGAATGTATATCTAGTAATTATTCCTAAAATAGAAATTTGCAGTGAAAATCATTTAAAGTCAGAAAATTAAGTATTTAAATTCCAAGCTTTGATTATACAAAATGATTCGTACTTAAATATGATGATTTTTAATGGTAATATTATAATTTTTAAGTAAGTATTCGAGGAGAATTGGCAAGTCTTAGGTATTTCTTGTCTTGATTGTCATTTATTGTGATATTGCATTTATGAAGTATATTATTCCAAATTGAATTTGAAAAAGGAAACTTTTTTTGGGCTTTGGATACAGAGATAACATTATGAAGCTTTTTTGAAAAGTGATTGGGTCCATTCTTCTCTGGATGGTGGCTCGCCATTAGCTGCATTAACGGTATGTTTCATTCAAAGTTCAAACGTTAAAATATATAGGCTGATAGCCTGATCGGTATTTTTATTCATAACTTATTGAATTTACTGTTAGTAATGTGGCATGAAAACTTGACTTCTTTCCTTTGAGGTTTATATTACTAAGTTGTTTTTTAGCCACGTCATTATTTTTCTTTGGAATTAGTGCAATTTAATCATTAAATATTCAGTTTGTCATTTGTTTTGTTTATGATATCAAATTTGATCCATCTCCCTATTATTCAATGGATTATCTCAAACTTTAGGAAACAAACATCTACTAAACAGTAGTATTATGCTAGCTTTAGGTGCTGAATTATTATGCATTTTATTAGACTTTAAGATTTAGTTGTTAATAAACTTAATTCAATGCATTAGCTTCTATAAGCAAGCATTGATTTCTTTCCCTTCTAACTTCAGATTTTTTTAATAAATCAAAGTTCAAGTTGTGGCAGTATTTACTGTGTCATTGTTTGTTTGGATAATATGCAGGTTGTTGAGATGGTTCGGGATTGGCACGACTGGGCTGAATGGTTCAGGATTGGCATGACTAGGTGGTGATTTCTGGTTTGCTGAGGAAGTGTGGGTATTGTTGTTGTGTATGTTGTTTGTATGGAGATGTAACAGAAAATGCGGTGAAAGAGGAACTGTTTGTGTGGTGGAACAGTGAATGTTGAAGAGGCAGGCGATGTAGATTGAAGTGAAGGAGTTTGCATTGAAGTTGCAGTGGCTCGGCTGAAGTGGTTGAATGACTGGGTGGTGTGCAGAGGTTTAGGGAAGTTTGTTCTGGGTAAAGGAAGTGGTGTGCAAGGGAGATTGAAGTAGCATGGTTTTGTAAAGTAGTGTGTTCAGATTGGTGTATGCTGTGGAGGAGTAGAAGGCAGTGGGAGGTGGTTGTGATGGTTTGCAATGAAGGTGATCAAATTTTGATTTGAGGGGAGGAGTTCGTGATAGAAACTTATGGGTTGTTCTTTGCGACGGTGAAAGAGATGTATTTGATTTAGGTGAAAGAGATGTATTTGATTTAGGTGATTTTTGGAGAAACCATTTTTGTTTATGGATATTATTGAAACTTGGTTTATGGATGTCTTTTGTTTATTAATATTGTCTTAACTAGTTTATGTAACTAATTAATAGTTATTAGAACTTGTTATATATACTAGTTGCTTGAATATGCTTAAAATATAGTTTTGGAATATTCAAAAATAGAGTGGAATATTGAAGCTGTTATATAAATAGAAGACAGCGTTTGATTAATGCTGTCAATGAAGAAACAACAGCGTTTAATTCGTGCTGTAATTATCTTGAAATTGTCAATAACAGCGTTTTTTACATGCTGTCGAAATAGTTGATGATTCAATAACAGCGTTTTTAACATGCTGTCGAAATTGTTGATGATTCAATAACAGCGTTTAGAAAACATAATACAGCACGTTATAAACGCTGTTGAAAACATTATTGACAGCTCGTAATAAACGCTGTCACAGAGATGTTTCAACAGCGTTTATAGAAACGCTGTTGTAAGTTATGTATATACGACAGCATGTCATTATACAGCGTTTCTAATAACGTTGTTGTATCATATTACAGCGTTTATCAAACGCTGTTAAAAGCCTTTTGTGGTGTAGTGTAGGTGGCTTATTTGTGAAAATAGGAAATACACAGATGGAAATTCAAACAAAATGGTGCTGCAGCGAATCGCTGTTCCAAGCACAGGGAATCTGGATTCCAATGACCGTTGTGAGCTTGAAAGTTCCATATCTAAGTTTTTGGCCAATAACGTAGGGTCCTTCCCAGTTTGGGCGAAGTGCTCCCGTACCCGAGTAGATTCGTTTCATGATGAGATCTCCTACTTTAAAGGTGGAGCTGTGAACTTTGGCATTGAAGTGTCGTTCCACTCTCTTTTAATGAGCGGTAGTCCTTAGCTCAGCTTCTTCCCACTTCTCATTAATTAGATCAAGCGATTCGGGCAGAAGTTGTTTATTTTCACTTTAGTTGAAATGTCGCCTCCAATGAGAGGAGACTTCCAGTTCTATTAGGATTATTGCTTCCGAACCATACGCCAAGGCGAAAGGTGAGTGCCATGTCATCGATTTATGAGTCGTTTTATAAGCCCATAGTGCAAGTGGAAGTCCATCGACCTAATTTTCTTTTGCGTTTTCCAGATATTTCCTGATGGTGGATTTGATGATTTTGTTCACTGCCTCCACTTGCTTGTTTGCTTATGGGTATGCCACTGCAAAGAAGCTCTTTTGCGATCCGCAAATGCTCGCAGAAGTTCTTAAATTGGCACTCTCGAACTGAGTTCCATTGTCAGTGATGATTTTCCATGGCACTCCGAACCTACAAATGTTATTTTTAGTAGCGAAGTTAATTACTTTCTTAGTAGTGATGGTGGACAGCGGTTCCGCTTCTCCCCATTTGGTGAAGTGATTACCACGACAATAGCATATACGACTCCCCTTTAGCTATTGATAATACGACGATCAAATCGATTCCCAAGATTGCAAACAGCGGTGGGCTGACCATTTGCATTAGCTCCATGGACAAGGTTCTCGTAACTTTGGCAAATCTCTAGCATTGATCGCAATGTCTAGCGTAGTCTACTGCATCTCAGTTGATTGATGGCCAGAAATATCCATATTAAGGACCTTCTTTGCTAGTGTCTGCTTCCCGATGTGCTCTCCACAGCCGTCTTCATGAGCTTCCGCTATCCACCAGGACTCGACATACAACCACTGGCCCAATTTCAATGGTTACCACTATCGGATCAAAAGTTGGCGCTTCTACTCCTTCAGTTTCTTGATTTCAAAACACCATGTCATCATCGAGTGTCTTTGCTACTTGGTCGGGGCACTATCCTCAATTGTGAAACAAGTTTCTTTCGGAGAGTGCTTTAGTGAAGGCACGTATCGCTCCATCTCCCCCAGCTTTTCTGTATTGGTGAGGTCCTCTGGAAATAGTGTCGATACCTAGTCTCTATTCCATCTGTTTGGATCCTTCTCTGCTGGGTTCAGGTTGGTTCCCTTAGCACTTAGAACTTGAGGTCCAACAGGCTGGTCAGAGTTTTGTGATTTCTTCATTAACTGCTGGAATCTGTTATTCCTAATCAATTCCTCGATCAGATCTTTTAGATGTTGGCACTTGTTCATATTATGCCTGTAAGTCTTGTGGAAGCAATAGAACTTCCTGATTACTTCTTTCGTTGGGATCCTTTCTTCTTAGGAGGCTTGTTGCATTTCTCAGCTCCCTGAGTTGCAAGGTAGATGTTCTCCGGGCTATCATTCAATGGCGTATATTCCTCGAGTCTCAGTTTCTTGATCCGCTTTCCGTTCCCATCACATCTACTAATGTTTTAGTTTTTCCTTTTCTGGCTTCCATCTTTCCCTGCATTTCCTATCACGGCTTCAGAATTGTTTCCATCCTGGTTGACCACTACATTGCTTTAAACTATCTCCTTTGGTGTGCAACTGGCAGTCTTGCCCTCCAATGTGTCTACCTCTTCCAATCTCAGATACTAACTTGCCTTCCGGTTGAACTCCTTTATGGTAGTTGGTTGTTTCATCTTAATCCATCTTTCAAAGTCTGTGTCCGGATGGATAGCTCGGACTAATGTCATGAATACCATATCTTCACTAGGATTTCTCACTTCAGTAACCGTAGTATAAGCCGGTTCATAAAGGTTTTTAATGACTCATTTGGTGCTTGGAAAAGGCCTGATAGAGACATCATATCTTTTGGTTGTGTCATGTGAAGCCTGAATTGTTCCAAGGATTTCCTTGCTAACCCATCAAATGTAGAAATGGATCTGGGTAGGAGTCTGGTAAACCACATAGGAGAAACACCTTCCAAGAAGATAGGGAAACATCAGCAGCGGACTACATCCCTTGCCCTAGCTCCATTCATGTGCCAACTATACTTGTACAAGTGTGATTTAGGGTATGTCGTCCCATTATAGGCTGGTATAATGGGGATAATGAACTTCTCGAGAAATTCCTCACTTAGGATATTTTCAGTGAATGAAGTGCGGCTTAGTACAGAACCCCAATCTTCACTTTTCTGCCCTCACTTTCTTCCATCAAGCATTTGACCATGTCCGCTATGTACGCCTCATTAGTTCGGAAGTCCATAGGTCGATCATCAAGGGCTACGCTAAGCATTTGACTCTACAAACGACCTTGGTTTGCCAATTGAAGTCTACATTCTCCATTCTCCAAGAGAACCACTCCTGCAGGATTCCATTGACGCACGGTTGGTTTTATAGCAGTAGTTTGAACTTCTTTTCCGACGTTTTGACTACCTATGTCAGCACTTAATTATAGTCCTTTAGCATTGAGTTGCATGTCATCTTCATAATCAGAGAGAAGCATCGCAATATTCCCTTGTGGAAACTTCGCTCTGTGGTTGGGGTTTGCAGGGTTTGTCATCCGGTAGGAGGGGTACTTCCATTACCTTCAATAACAATCCCAATTGCTCCACCGGTTATCTCCTTTTGCTTTTGCTTTCCATCCCTCCTATTAATGGCCGATATGGAGGAATTTTCCTATTCCATAGCCTTTGCAATTTCTGACCTAGTCCTCGGGGCAGTTGGTCGTTGTAGCATAAGCAGAGCGTCTATTTTGTCCATAAGAGCTTTTTGGCCATCAAGCGTCTTTTGGTTAAGTTGATAAACCATCTGGTTAAATTCTCCTTTTGTCATAAATTCATGATAAGCAGAAGATTCTGGTGTTTGATTTCCAGTATTAATTTTTGTTGGTAAGTTGGTGATGCTGTTGACTTCAACTTGCTGACGATTTAGTCCATCACTACCAACTGTTGCACTAGTAGATCTCCTAGAAGTTTTCTCTTTCTTCTCGCCAATGATCTTCAATGGAAAGTCTTTAAATTCTTTTGAAAGTAGGATTTATGGGTCTAACTTCTTGACCTATTTGATCCAAAGTGGAGAGCTAGATCTAAGCCCGGGTTCACTGGTTCTCAGTGAAAGCACTAAAATGTTAACCTAAAAAATGGATTAATATCCTAAAGTGTGATGTGAAAGCACCAGCCCTGTTAGAACAGAACAAATATAATAGAAAAGTAGCAAAGAAATAAATGACACAGGGAATTTTATAATGGTTCGGTTGTTAATTAAGCCTACATCCACTTTATAGCTTTGATTATTGATTGTATATGATTACAAGGTGTTTGAGAATGACCAAGCCACAAGTACAAGTCTTAGACTAATTCTAAGTCCTAAAATTGCCTATAGGAACTGCCTCGATGACTATTATGTAGAGAGACAGTTGAAGAATGACAGGGCTTCCACGTAGTAATGGAAAAAACCAGCTCCTCTCTTAGTTGCTCTTTGGTTTGTACTTATAGTGGTAGCAACCATTTGGACCAGAAGTCCACCACCAGAGAACTCCAAGAGGTGACCGAAGATTGCACAAGGAAAATGGTGGCCACCCAAGTTAAGGGCTATATTGATGCCAAATTAAGGCTCTTAATTCGGTACCGAATCTAATCCTTGGCCTTTGGGTGGCCAAACTCTTTTGTGTTGAGTTTTATACTTCATCTTGATGCTCTCCATGTAATTTAGTCAGCCCGTGACAAGTTTTGATCATTGTCCTTCCATGACTTTGATTATCCTACCATTTGGATCATCTCATTTACATTCTTGATGATAGACTCTCTTAATCCACAAAAGTTCACGAATATGCATAGGAGAACTAGGGGATCACTTGCTAAGAGTTTGAAGGTCCCAAGTCTTAGTAGGAAGATTCCGTACCGAATCAGTGGGTGCTAATTCGGATCGAATATAGGACTTAGCCCATTTTGTTTCCTTATTTTTTTAAGCCTTTTCTCTTGTCCTTCTAAGCGTCTTTACCAAGTTTCAGGTCGTTCCATCTTCATATCGATGTTCTAATACCTATCGATTTCTATGTGCTTAAAAACATAGTTAACGACAAGTTAATAGGATTAATTATAACGTAAATAAGAAAGAGGAATAATGTAAGGGAAAAAAATAGAAAAAGGCTTTATTTATTAAACCTAAACCCTTTCCATTCTCATATGATTAATCAAGGCCGACAATTGCTCAGAAATTCAAGAGAAGAGAAGGCTAGGAGACCAAAGGAAGCTTAGGGAAATCAAATCAACATTCAAATCTTACATCTCTTTATAAAATCAAGGTGAATAATGATTAATCATCTCACTATTTCTTATTTATTTTAGTTTTGTACCTAAAGCAAAATCATATGTCGTTATTATGTCATGCTACGATTGATTAGTTGATTATATGCTTGAATGATGAATTTGGATTTATTATAGAATATTTGATAGGCATTAAGAGTGAAAACCTAGTTTGTGAAATCCATTTGACTTGAAATTTGGATATGATTTTAGAAACATTATTTTAAAAGTGGGTTTTTAATTTCATAATTTTCCAGGAAAGTATTTTATGAATTTCCTAAGAGAGGAAAATAATTTATTTTGTGTTTTAATTATTAAAAATAATTAGATAATTGTTAGCACCAAAATTGGGCAGTAACACCCTTGAGTAGAGTTATTACAGAGATTAATGAAGAGAGTAAATGAGAACCGAAAAATAATGTAATTCAATACGAAGAAAACAACAAAAACGAGAACACTAGATTTATAGTGGTTCGGCAAGATTACCTACATCCACTTTGATTCAAATATTTTATTACTTTCTCAATCACTTGAATACAGATATAATCCATAGACCAATCACTTGAATACAAGTTTGAACTAAAAAGAGGAGAGTATTGAAAATGGCAGAGTCTCCCTAGTGTTCTCGGGAAAGGCCCCTTTTCACTACGCCCCTCTATTTATAGAGGAAGATAGGATGGAATTCCTTCACGGGCTCAAGGCCGAGGTGAGTCGGCCCATATAGGGCGATCTTGAGCTGGCCGATCCATTCTTGCCGAACGACACTTACTGGTCCTCCCGGACTGAGCTGCTTTTGAATAAGACTCCCCAAGACCGAACGAGAAACGCTGATCCGTCTCGACCGAACAAGGCATCTCGAATAATCCAGACCGAACGAGGCGTCCCTTCCTGTGACGACCCGGAATTTTCGAGCATTTAAAATTGGAATATTTAGTTGATTTCAAATATTCAATATAATAATTTTAACTTGAATTACGAATATCACAATTTATTTGATAATTAAAATTTTGAATCTTCAGTTTTAAGCCGGTTGGAAATAATTTAAAGGCTTGTAAAATTTATATTAATAACATTGAAGATAATAGAAGTTGTAAAATTGAAATTAACAGTGGTTTGTTCAGTTTTAAAATTTATGCTGTTTAAATTGAATTTAAAAATAGCCTTCCGAGGCGCAGTCTCGGAATTTGATGAAACCAAATCCATTGGATCCGTAATATTGTATTATTACAGGATTTCAATTTTCGTAGTATTTGGAGTTGGTGTGTGAGCATACGATATTTAAACGCATTGATATATATATTTGCATAGTCTAGTCAAACCTCAGCTGAAATATTTCACTTCAGCATTCTTTTCCCACTCATTTCAAAACACTATTGTCCTTCTGATTCATGTCGACTCCCTTTCCATCGTGTTCCCTCTTTTATAAACATCACGAAATTGTCAGAAAACATAATCATCGTTTCCCTTCTCCTTTATAAAATCAACTGCAGATTCGAAAGCTTGAAGGAAAAAGAAATGTGCCGTGCTTTATCTTTGCGAGCAGAACCAAAGCAACGAAATATAAATTTTCGTTCCTCCTCTTCTTATTCAATTCACGTCCTCAATTCTGTTCGAGATTTAAAAAAAAAAACGAACCACTTAATCCATTTCTTTCCTTGCCGATCTAATGCATTCATATAAAAAAGGGAAATGGGAAAATTCGCGTCTGTATAAATTCGAGTCGATCGGGGTATCGATCTCGGTAAGGGTAGAGCACGCGAGTGGGAAGTATGGCTATCGGTTGTTAGCGCGACTCAGTCGAAATGTCGCGGCATCGAGGACATCGCGATGAGCTCCGGTCGCGATTGACTAAGGTGTTGCGCTCGAGTTAGGCAGCTTCGATTTAAGGGGATGGTCGAAACTCTGGCAGGGTTGCGATTTGGGGAGACGTTCGTACGACCTGAGGACGAATTAACATCCACTTCGATGAAGTCGCGATGCTTGGTACGGCAAGGGAGCGAGGTATAGCTAACTTCATCCGCCTTTAATTTAATTTAATGTGTATATAGATTAGAAAAATAAGAACAGACGAGAGAAATATATATTGTTAAAATAAAAATTTTCTTTACAGTAGAATTTATGCAACAGTTCTGTTTTAATTTAATATATATATATACACAAAACCTTGGAAAAACAAAAAATTTATTTATAGAGATAAAGCTGGAAAAGAAATAGTAATTTTAAATTTTGAAGAATTTATATAAGAAATTAGGTTTGGAATTTGGTTTCTATAATTATAGTTTCAAATAAATAAATAAATATACATATACCTATTTTAATTTGCTAGTTATTTTAAGTAATGGATTTGAGGGAAAGAAACGTTTAACTAGCATCTTAATTATCTTGGTTAATAAAAGATCTTTTAAAAGGAAATTTAGTTTACAATTTCAATTGTTTGTTTAAATTAAATCATTAGTTAAGTAAAATTTTTTTAAATGGAAATTAATTGTTTATTTACAGTTTAAGTTATTAGTTTAAAATTAATTATTTGTTTAGATTAATTTTTTTTTGAATGAGAACTATTAAAATGAAATCACTAGTAAATTAAATTCATCAAAGAAGAATTTAATTATTAGATTGGTTCGAATGTTAATGAAATCGTCTAATGTTATACAAGGTTAAATTCTGAAAGAAATCAAGCCGGTGTGGATCGGATTTACAAATCTTTGGTCAAAGGTGAGTTAATCTCACTCAGTTAATTTAAATTTAAATGATTAAATTTAAATAATTGTTTGAATGGTTGAAATTGATTGATGTGCTGTAGAACGGTAATTTGGAATTGGCATATTATATTGTGCTAACATCTGTGGATGCAGGAAAACAGGTTGGTGTGATCCAACTGGACCCCTCAACATTTATTATTTAATATTCTCTGTTGTGATTACTTGATATTCTATGATGAATATATTCGAATATTGAATGTTATGATTTGATGGGATATATTTGGGTATAATGAATTACCAAATTATATAAATTGGATTTTGGAAAGAAAGTAAGGGAAGCAAATTCGTAAGTGAAACAATTTTAGAGAATCTAAATAAATTAAGAATGAATTAGAAGGGAATGGAAATGAAATTAAAATACTAATAAATAATGTCGAGTATAGAGGATCAAGGATTTGAATAAGCAGAAATTAATAAACAGTAAACTTAAGTGATATCAATTAAAAGAATAAAGAATTATATTAAATTTCAAAGTTTAAATTTATTTAAAAAGAATAAGAAGTAAATTGGGAAATCTAAATTGGTATTTCAGTTAAAAGTATTTTAAATCATAATCAAGGAATAAAATCTGAAATTAAAGGATTTTTGAATAAATGAAGTAAATTGGAAATCAATTTGGAAATTGATTTAAGTGTTAGATATTGGATATTTGAAAAAATAAATTCAAGGTGGGAATTTATTAAAGGAATGAAAAAAATTGTTTAAAAATAAATAGGGATTAATTTTTAAAAGGTTGCGAAGAGAAGTATATTTCTTTGGATAGTCAAGTACGTTTTCAAAGTAAGTTTCTAAAATTAAAATAAAGGTTTTAATGTTGTTTTACAAAGTATGTTCTTGGAAATTTATTATTTCTAAATGTTAAATTCTAAAGTAAATATTTATTCAAATCTATTACCGTTGTAATAATTTATAAAGAGTGACTTAGTAATTCTGTTTTAAAGGTGGAAACCTAGTTTATATTTATAAAGTAACCTATTTTCAAATATTCATATATTATATATTTTTAATCAATTATTGAAGTAGTTTTATTTTAAGTATTTTAAAGTAAATTCTAAAGTAAGTAATTTGTTAATCTATTATCGTAATAATTATTTAAAGAATGATTTGGTAATTTTTTTAAAGAAGAAAATCTAATGTATAGTTATAAGGTAACCTTATTTTAGTTATTTCTAGAGTATTATTTTAAATAAAGTACTAAAGTAATTTTTCTATATTGAATGTTAAATATATTTTACAATAAAGGGTTTTTAAATTATTTTTAAAAATCTAAAGTTTTGTGCTTGGTGATTCCAGTGGAAATAGAAATACTTGGAATTTATTCTGAGAAAGGCAGATAGTTTTGAAAACTGTTTTCAAAGGAATTTGAAAAGTGAAATATATCTTGTGAAGATATTTTTGAGATAAATAAATAATTTGGGAAATTATTTATTGTGCGATGGATGTTGTGAACATTAATTGATAGTTAAATAACAGGCTATCAATATTGGACAAATGCGTTGATCGTTTCGAAGAGACCGGGATCGAGATTTATTTCTCGAAAACCACTTCGATTCGGTTTGTACGTTTCGTATTTCTAACATTATTTCTAACTCTTCTTCTTTAACTCAAATGTTTCGTATTTCTGTACAACTTGAGTTGATTTAGGTAGAATAGTGTTGACTCAAGGGGTACGGATTTGCGGGTCGTTACACTTGGTATCAGAGCTTAGGTTGGAGATAACCTTGGCTCTGGTGGGAATTACTCATTGAAATAGAGTCAATAGTATTCTAGACTGAGTTTGAGCGTATTAATAGATATGAGCGCGTATTTGTTAGTGAGTATAAAATGATTTTATATTATGTTGATTGATTTATTGAGTAGTTTATGGATTCTGGTCAATACGAGTAATTAACGTTATTGATAGGGATCTCTAAACACTTGAATATAATAATTCGACACAGTATTGTTTTAAAGTAGGGTAAATGAAATAATTTTACCTAAATTATTTTTGTATATAAGGAGATATAATTCTTATAAAGTATATTATAATATTTGGATGCTTGATTGTTAAGGAATGATAATATTAAATTATGAAATAGAATTGAATAAGAAATTGAAAATTTATAACCAAAGTTGAAGAATAAATTTATATAACAAAATGAATTTTGAAATATAGATTATAAATGTAATTTATAAATTGAAATAAACTTCATATGCAGATGAGATTTGTTAATGTAAAGTTTAAAGGTGATTATAATTTTGAAATAGAATTCCAGAGAACCATTTGAAATTGAAATGAGATAAAATTCCAGAGAATGTTTGAATATAGATTTAAAGAAATTGCAATTTGGAATTTTTGGGAAAAATTTAAATTCCTTGGATTTGAAAGTGGTTTTCAAAGGTTTGGGGAAATAATAGTGGTGTTATTTCAGAAATATTTTGGATTGAAATTGAAATCTGGTGAGGTTTGGGAATTTAAAATATTTGAAATGTTTTTTAAGAGATAAAAGCATTAAATTATCTTTCGGTCGCTGGAAAATAACTTCGGTAATGACTGCAGCATCATCGATGTTCATTTTCGAGTTTCCAAGAGAGGAATTGCTACCTGAATGTTTTAAATTGAAATTTGTATGCAAACTGGGTTTGGTTTTGAAATTCAAAGAGATAATTGAATTTGCCAAAGGATTTGGATGTAGTTGATTTTAAAAGTGATTTTGAAATTTTGGAAAATTGTTTAAACTCTGGAATCTTATTTAAAATGTTTATGGAATAATAAAAATATATTGGCTAAATAAAAGTTATAATTCCGAGTCAAAAAGTAAAATGTGAATGAGATTGATTGTAAATAGATGAAATATAAATATAAATAAGTTGTGACTTATAAAATTTGGAAGCAAAATAAATAGGCCAAATAAAATTGTTTGTAATGATAATAAATATAATCCAAAATTTAAAATATAAAATAGACTGAACTCAAGTAGAACGGTTAGAGTGATTTTTGAAAAAAAAATCAAATATTGGATAAAATTTTAAATAGACTACTTGATTAATTAATAGAATATGGAAATGGAATTCAAATTGGTTAATAAAAAATTTGAGTTGTGAATAAATGATAGAATTTGAAAGTGAAACTTGAGTTATTAATAGAAATTCAACTTAAAATTGTAAGTGAATTAAATTTGAGTTGAAGTTGAATGGAATTGAATTAACATAAAAATGATTTATATTGCAAATAAAAATATAAGTAGAGATAAATGGGAAATGGCCTCGCTATAAAATGAAAGGAATTCAGAAATAAATTATTGAATGTGAACTAGAATTCATATTGATTAAATGAAATATACTAATTTAATTTAAACGAATGGAGCTGGCAATGAACTCAAGTTAAACAAAATAGAGTTGAAATAGTGATGGTTTGAGTGATAAATAAAATTCAAGTGAATAAAAATAAAATTGAAATGATTGCAAATGAATTAGATTGGAAGAAATTGAATATTAATTGAGTTGAAATCAAATCAAAGTGGTTACAAGCTTACGTAGTTATTTATTCACTTGCGTATGGTCAAATTTCATAGAAGTAAATTGTCATTTGACGAAAACAAGATTAAATAAATTCTATGAATTGATAGAAGTGAAATAAATCTGATTTTGAAATCAATTGAGTTGAATATAAGCTTGTGTGGATTAAAAATAAGCTGAATGTAAGAAATTGAATTGTAAACCATTGGGATTGAATGAAATGGCATCAAAATTGGTTGGAAGTGAGTGAGAGCAATCGAATTGGTGGCTGAAAATTTATTAATTACTTATAAGTGTTGTTTGACAGATATGGCTTATGATATGTGTGTGTTTAGCTATTGAAATTAAGTAAGATGTTAATAAACTTTGTGTATTTGACACTGACATGTTTAAATTGAGTAAGTACAGGTTTTTGGAAGCCGTTTGACTGGTTTTGACTGCGTTAATTGCCTAAATAAATAGATGTTTCTTAAAAATGCTAAATAAGGTATGCCTACGCAATAAAAATAGAAAATATGAACTGTTTTTTTTTGTTTTCCGACCGTGTGGGTCGATGTATATATATATTTATATCTCTTGTCAAATTGCAAAAGCTTCTCCGTACAAAGGAGACTCTTCCAAAAATTTTCAAAAATTTTTGGAGTTAGAAAATTTTGAATCTTTTGAAAATTTTCACTAACGACAAATGAATTAAAATTTGTAAGTAAATAGAATTGGAACTGAATATTGAAATCTAATTTAAATTGTACAAGTAAAGTAAGATGAACTGAAGATATTGTTCAAAGAAATTGAAGATAGAAAAAGTTTACAAACAACTTTTAATTGAGATATAAAAACAAATTAGTAAGTAAAACTAATAAAGGAAATGGTTGATTAAATATGGATTGAGATAGCATGAATCAAAATTCAAAGTTTGGAAATGAATTGAATTCAAGTGAAATTGGGAAGGAGTATTTATATTTGAAATTAATTAATAAAGTGAAGCAAATTGAAATTTTTATGGAATTGTAAAGGCAAATTGAATAAAATGGATATAAACTCCAATAGTGAAGTGAAAACTAATTCAAGAGGTATATAAAATATTTATATTAAACTTAAGAAATGAAGGTGAAATTCTTAAGTAAGTTGGCATTGGAAATACACTAAGTGAAAAATTGAATGAAGATTAAAACTGGAAGTTGTGGCAAGGGAAAGTGAGAATAAGTAAATAACAATCAAAATAAACGTGAATAAAAAGGAAATTAATATAGTTGATAATCAATTGGGGTAAATACGTAGGGTGTACGTATGTTATTTATTCGCATAGCTATATTGATCCAGAATTCGAGCACAGAATTTCGAGATAGTTATATCGATCCGAGTTAGGATTTCTCTCTCGATTTTCAACGGCGAACCTGGATATGGAATTTTGATTGATTTTGGAAATTCTCTATCATAGTTATGACTATGCAAGGAGAATGACGGTTTCTGATCAAGAAACCAGATCTGAGTCCGCACTAGGAAGTCGGGTGGACGATACTAGTTCGGAAGTGAAATTGTGTGATCGAGTGAGCGATCGGATTTGATATTGCGTACGGATGATATATGTGCATCATACGGGCTTAAGTAAAACAAACATTGAAATTCTGGAAAGAAGTCAAATAAAAGTTTTTGAATGTTGTGATTGGATATTATTGCTAAACAGGATATGCATGCATGAAAAAGGGAAAGAAAAATTGGTTTTAATTTCAGATAATAAATTAGAATTGCCCGGCCAAAGTGTTTAAATTTCTGTATGAAATTTGATTGGGTTTTTGGATCTAGCCACTTGACTTTTTGTTTTCTTATTGGATTTGGGAGGCCGTAGAGCCATTTTGTAGTTGTACCGAGCTAGCCGCGCAAAGGAGACGCTGGCGAAATTTTTCGGAAATTTTGAGAGTTAGAAAAATCTTAAAGAAATTTTGATAATTTAAAATTTGGTTTCAAATTTAAACTTAAATGGATTGGGTAAATGATATTGGTAGGAACCAAATGGAAAAATTTCGAATAGTTAGTAAGGTTGGTGATGTTCTTATTTAAAGGATGGTTTTGGATATTGTTAAAAACTATTGGTTTTGGGGAAAAGTAAACGGGTATTGAACCATTCTTCCTAACTAGTAATTTCGGGGAAGAAATTCTTTTAAGGGGGGGGGGGGGAACGCGACGACCCGGAATTGTCGAGCATTTAAAGTCGGAATATTTAGTTGATTTTAAATATTCAATATAATAATTTTAACTTGAATAACGAATGTAACGATCTCGGATTTAGACTATATTTTAATTTATAACTAAATTTATTTTCGAATAAAAATGTGTGCAATTAATTTGATTTGAAATAAAATCTTAAATAAATGGTTTTAAAAATAAATAGAAATAAAAAAATAGTAGTCATGTAATAATAAAAAAATAAATATAACAACTTTAAAATGATAACTTAAGAGAGGAAGAGTAAAAATAATATCCAAGTATTACTGTACAAACAAGTTGTAAACAAAAGTTCTTGCAAATGAAAACCTAAAGTACAAACAAACATATCATGTACAGCTGAGACAAACAGAGTAGTAATGCAAGACACGATGTAAAAATATAATATGAAACAAAGTTGTACATACAAAATAAATAAAGACAAAGTAAAGAAATGATATGCATAAACAATAACTGTAACGACCCGTTAAATTAATAATATTTAATAAATTAGATTAGTATAATTTCTAATTTGTTTGGGAATAAATGTAGAAATTTGGTATAGTAGTTGCATAACTTAGTGTAACAATAAAACATTATGACAATAGGTTTGGTAAATGTAGATGGTCACATTTTGTTGAAAGTTAGTGATAAGAAACGAATGGAAGTTGAATTTATAAAAGTTAATATAAATATTAACTTTAATAGTATTCATGTATACAAAAATGCAATAAGTGTAGATAGAAAAATTTAATGTCTGTAGAAAGAGAAAAATCTAATAGAAACATAAACTTTAATTATATGAAAGAGTATAGATCTGAGCAAATGGATGAAGATTGATAAGGACAGTGTTTGTAATCAGTTTGGTTATTAATATTTGAGATCGAGATGTGTAAATACGTAAATGAGTTATAATGGGAAGGAATGGTAAGAATGAAAATATAATAATAAGCATTTGATTCAATTAAGGGAGTTAAATTATAATAAATGGTCATTTAATAAATTCAACGTTCTGTGAGAAATCATAATAATTGTGTAAAATCAGCACAAGTTGGAAATGCATAAACCTTAATAAACATTCTAACTAAATAAATTTATGCAAATGTGGGAATTTGTTATAAGCGTGTAATTATGGGTATGATAACAATTAGTATAAAATACCTATATATTGGAAACACATTTGTAAAGCATAATTAATTGAGTTGGTGAATTGGGAATGAATTCAAAGTATGAACATTAATGTTACACAAATAAGAATTAATGCAGTAGCTAAATTTATGAAATCTAAATCTATGGAAAAATGTGTGTAAGATCTTTACTGATTTGAAATTAACGTTACAGGTAGTGTAAATTCCTATTTTAATAAGACTATGGGTTATAGTAAAGATTTTTAAATCAAGATTTAGCTACGTGAATAAAAAGAATGAAGGTAATTGAGTTATTGCAATTAAGAAAATTTAAACGTTTATTAATACGTTATGTAAAACTTAAGTTGGGATTTAAAATATTTGTGTATATTAATTTCATGCATTTGGCTATAATGGATTTAATAATAAAAATGAAACAGTGAAATCAAATGGATATAAAGATTTCAATTATACCTTGAAATTCATATTCACCATAAAAGGTTAATTGGAACCAAAGTAGTTAATATAGGAATCAAGCCTTATTTATCAGTTTGGATTTATTGCAATAGTTAATTCCATAAAATAAAGTTAAAGCTAATTCAAATTTAGTTGGACCATTGTTGATATAACTTTAGAAAGCAAGATTTTATTTATAATTTGAATATTAAATCCAACAAAGGGTATTTACTACAAATAAAATAGAATTAAACGTAAAATATTACGTTATTGAATTTAAAATGGAATTTGTAAACAATTGAGTGAATTTAATAAATTTATCAAACTTATAATGTTGAATTCATTAAGATTGGAATTAATAATAGTTAAGAAAAATGAGGGGATAATAATTTGAAATCATAGCAATAGATATTAATGTAAGGTTACCTTAAATAAGTTAAGGCAAATCAATGGAAGATACCTTTATAATACGATGATTGTGTGTAAAGGAAATGGGAATAAAAGTTTATTAATAATTTGGAATTTAATGTATGGTAAAAAGTTTATTTGCAATCAAATGAGTTGGAATGGAAATCAAATCTATTTATCTAATTGGATTCAAGTTGAGAGTATAAGAGTATAAGAATTAATAATTGGGTTTTGAGAATAAAAATTATAATTCCAAATAATAAGAAGTGCAGAAATTAACACTGCAAAATTGATATACTTATAGATTTTAATCCACATCCAAGCTTGTTAAATCATTTGGAATAGATTGAATTATATAAGGAATGAAATTTGGCCAATATTAGAAGTTGAAAAATAAAAATTGGATTTATAATTTATTTTAATTTATTTAATAAAGATTAAAAATAGCCATTTTTGTCACGGACTCGGATTTCGACGAAACCAGTTTCATCGGATCCGTATCGGTGAATTATTATAGGGTTTCAAGTTTCGTATCGATCGGACTTGTTGTTTGATCGTACGGACGCGAAACGCCTTGAAATCGATTTTATTAAAAATCAATTTGAAATCAATTTGGAATTCTTGTTTTCAGCATAACTTCTTCATACGATCGAATTTGGTCGTGAAAATTTTTCCATCGCGTTCAGAATATTTTAAAATACCTATCTGGATATATGGGTTTGATAAATTTCGTTCCGGGGTCAGAACGGGCTTTTTGGGCCAACTACCGTCTAGCGCGTTCGTTATCCGTACCCACCTAGCCTTCTTCTATTTGTCTATATATATGCGATCATAAACCCTAGCTTCACCCTATTGTCTATTTGCTGTACGTTCATTTTCTTCAACCTTCTTTCTTCCTCAATGGATACATCTCAGATCCAATTCCAGATCTATCCACAGTTCAAAATCAAAAGTCAAAACTCAAAAATTTCAGAAAATTCCAGAAAAATATATGTTGAAGTATTCGATACGCGTAATCTCATGGTGTAGTTCGTTTTTCAATTGGAGCTGTCGTTCATCCAGAATAAATTCAGAACAGTCCCAACCGTTCATCGTCGCCGTAACAAAAGTTGTCGGATCGGGAAAACATTTCTGGGTTTTGGAGAGAGTCGAGCATGCTTCGCATCGGTGTAATTAGTTCGTCGTTTTAACGGATAGATCGCCTCGGATTTTGGATTAGGGTTCGGTCCCCTAGGGGCGGCCGGCATTTTTTCGCGTGGATCAGGGGACTGGGGGAGACCGGAGTTTGGCCAGAGGTAGAGGGCGACGCGACTTGGAGATTGGTGGTGGTGGCCTGAGCTATCGTGGCCGGAGGTGGATGAAATTGATGGTCAAAGGTGGCAAAGGGAGGTCGGCCTGGTTGCTGTTTCGAGAAGAACGAACGGGTAGGGGGGATGACGTGGAAAAAAATATGTGAGTGAATGTGTACCACTTTGTTTATTTTTAATTTTGAATTCAATCACCATTTTTCGCCATAACTTTCTCATACGACCTCGGATTCAAACGAAATTTCTTTTGTTAGGATCGTAATTTAATTCCGGACTCGATGACGCTGGTTTGGACGAATTCCGAGACGGGCGAATTTTTGGGTTTAAATCGAATTTAAATTCGTTTTAAATTCAAAAGGTGAGTGTTTTAACCCACTCACAACTACTAGAAGCTTTTATGTTTGTTAAATTAATTTTAGAAATGAATAGAAATTTATTTATGTGTATTTGGCATGTTTATTTCATTCATATCTGTTAAATTGCATTTTATTTAATTTAACTGTTAATTTAATTGATTTATTGCGTATTAATTGACTGTTAGAAATTATTGTTTGCATATGAACTGTAGTTAACAGTTATATAAATCTCTGTTGAATATAAACTGTTAGATTAATAGTCGTTAAATTTAATTTGAATAAAATTGCCAGTTATTACCTGTTATATAATATCAAATATAAATTGTTATTGATTGACATTGCTTGATGATTGTGATTGGATGATGGATGATGTGATGAATGTTTATTGTATGTCATTAAATTGCAAAGTATCATGCATATTTCACTTCATTCGGGATTGTGGTTTGAAATGATATATAACCGCAAAATTTTATTTTAAATTGCGGATTGAAATGATAAATATCCGTATCACTTGACCATAGGATAGAAAATTTTATACAGGCACCGCGGTCTATATATAACTATTTTAATGTGATTTCTATGGTTTGGATTGAATACGGTTTATAAATCTTAAATTTTATATTGTATAAATATTTTATTCCATATTTATATACCTATGAAGTTGAAATTTTGAAATTAAAAGGTGAATAAATTTCTTTATTAAAAATGGAAGAAAATTAAGAAAATGAAGTTTGATGATTTATATCCTATGTTTAGATATTAAGTTGGAAATTTTAAAAATATGATATTTAAAATTGGATTTTTCCCAAAATATTTTGAAATGAATATTCTAGTAAAATTTGAATTTGGAAATATATATATATTTTACTAGAAATTGAAGTCTTATTAATTATGGATTCTATGTGAATATTCAAGGCTAATTAATAGAACATTTGATTTGAAAGAATAAAATCCAACTTTAGTTGAAATATTTATACTCAAAATGGATATACGTATATATATGAATTTATTGAAATGGTTTTGGAACTTGAAGCGATATTAAATTTTGGTTTTAACTTTAAATAAAGAAATGTATTGTAAAGCCACGAGAAATATTTCTTTTCAAAGTAACATTTAAGTTAAACCACTTATTTTATATACTGTTGAATATCCAAACCATTTAGTTTTGAAAGTAATGGTTTTAAAAACTATGGATTTCGAAGTATTATGTTGAAAGTTAATATTCAAATATTTGGTTACAAGGAATTATAAATTTTAAAAGTGGCATAATTTTTGGAAAAGATTTATATTTGGGAAATGATATCATTGATTTGGGTTTTATAAAAATAATATCAAAATGAATCGTTTTGGGTTTTAAAGAAGAAATGATATCGTAATATTATGGTTTTGAAATGGATTATATTCTGGTTTCAAAGTATAAACTATTTTTAAATGACCGCGGTGTTATAACAACGATTGGTTGGCAAAGAGACCGGGATCGGATATGGACATACTCTCTGTCGATACCGAAAACCACTTTGACTAACCGTGTACGCGGTGGAGATTCCAGAATGAAGTAGGTGGTGGTGACGTTTCCTGTAAGGTAAATACGTGGACCCAACTCCCGTGAGTTGGCATAAGGTGGCTAAAACAGGAGCGATTCTCAGGCCAATGAGGTCATTCCTCTGATCGGACGCTCCTCTTCGATATTATACTTTGACTTGGATTGATTCAGTGGCCACTTCTATATTTTGATTTTGGGGAGTTAGTCCGAGGTGGGCGGTAACTGCGGCTACGCGTTTCCACCAGCCTGGATAGCAATTGGTATATCTACCCTGGCATTGCCTAGTTGTGCCGTGTCACCTACCATACCGAGCCTTTACTACGAGTTTCTATTTGTGTCGTACCTATGGAGTATCCTCTGGTAGCCTCCCGATCAGGAGGTATTACGGTACTGTATAGACTATTGGCATTATTTGTGTTAAGGGCTATATGGGTAACCCCTTAACGCTATTAAAAAGTAAGTTTATTTTATAAATAGACACTATTATAATAGCGCAATATACTACATAGTAAATAGTTTAACGGATCCTTAGGAGATGTAAATCCCGAACATCTCTTGAGTTACTGTACTCATATTTATTTCTGTTTATTTAAGTCACATAAGATATTCTAGTCTGACTCGGGTGTTTTTGTCTTTTCAAATTCGCTCGGGTTAGTCCGAGCGTTTCAGGATAGCAGATTTTAGCTTTGGAGGACGAAGACGAAGAATCAGTATTATTTTATATATAGTATTGCACTACACCATTTAATTCCGCTGCATTGTTGTATTGGTATGTGTAACTCTGATATTTATTGCACAAGAAAAATAAATTATTTTGTAAATAGTTTCATGAACTGTATATTTGATTATTATATTTTATCCTTCCGCTGTGAGATTCTGTTTTGTTTTTTTTTTCTTCTCTGTTTTCTCATTTACCCCATAACAATCCGCCCTTCCGTATGGTTTGAATTGGCACGTGTGTCGGTTTAAAGTGTGCGAAAAGGCGGGACGTTACAATAACAAAGCAAATATATTCAAGTATAGTGAAGTACATACATGCTTTATAAAAAAATAAAAATAAACAGTACTTGCACCATATCTTTAATATCATCTCAGCCGAGCTAAAAGATGTAGGTAAGTATAAACAAGCTAGGCAATGCAAAATAAAATAGCAAACAAATAAAAGAAGTACAAGCTTGAAAAGGATAAAAATAAAAGCATTTTCAGACATGCATATTTCAAAGTATGAAACCAGACTTGAAAACCAAAGCTAAAGCTTGTAAAGCAAGTACAAGTATGCAAAATTCATATCAGCCAAAGTTAATAAATATTATGCAAAGTAAGATACACTTGTACTAAGCAATTAATGCCCTTACCTTGGTACACAATATAATACATCTCAGCCCACAAAACAATATCATATCTTTAGCCACCAGCAAGAATCACTTCAGCCGAGATAAAGGCAAGAACAAAGTAAGGAAAGGAAACAAAGTACCAAAGCATTTAATACAAACATCTTCAGCCCCAAAACAAGATCCTATCAGCTTATTAAACAAATGAAGGAAAAAGAATCTCTGATCTCCTCTTGTACAAAATAAAAAGAAAAACAACTTAGCCATACCTTGGTACAAATAAGATTTTTCAGCCTGTACAAGATATTATCACTATTACAAATAATAACATTACCCTGTAAACTTATTTCATATATCAACTTCATCTCGTTTCGTTCCATTCAAACAAAACTAAGCAAAACTGAAGTGAATGTCATTTTAAACTTAGACAAACTTTAGTTAAAAACATCAGACAAATCAAACAAGCCAGAGATCAAAAGAAAAGAAGGTTTCAGCAAGCAAAGTTCAAGTCTGGTTTTTCATCAAGCTCTGTTTTCTTCTTTGTTCTTTCTGGAAAATCAGGTGAGCAAATATGACCTGTAACAGTACGGATTTTCGTTGCCGAAAAACCGAATAGTTATGGGTTTTAGAAAGAATTTAAGAAAAAGAAAGAAGAGAGAAAAAGAAGAAAGAAAAAGAAAAATAGAGGGAAAAGAAGATAGACAATTTTTAGAAAACAGAGAATTAGAAAAACAGAGAATTTGAAAAACAGAAGATAGAAGAATTTTAAAAATAGAACGGGAAGAAAGAACAACAACAGAACAACATCAGAATCTCACAATTCGCAGCGGAACAACATATAATAATGAATGAATAATCTTTAAACAAAGAACTATATCAGTTATTACATTACATTTCATTACATTACATCATATCATCAGAGTGTACAACATCATACAACAACAAACAGTGCAGTGGAAAAGAAATACTATATAAACTAGTAATACGCCATGCCATCCAGCTTGCCTCCAGCAACTCCAGAATATCCAGAATATCCTGATAAACCTAACTCTTAACTGCCCGTGTGGAAATTTGTGGGCACCCAGAGTTTAGGAAGGAAAACAATAAACTCCGAGTCAGTCATGTGACTGGTGTGAGAACTCAAAACAGTTTATTTACTTTAAAATCAAAATAGAGGAATATTTTTAAATCAATTCGCAATGCTTTTAAAAATGAGACTACCATAAGGCCTCCCGCACACACACACAATGCAAACGCAGAATCGGAGGAGATTTCTCCTTATGATAGTCAAAGATGCTTGATACGCATTTAAAATAACATTTGATATTATTATTAGTGCATAGTGTATAACAAATTCATTTCGAAAGTAGAATATAAATCTTAGCCAACATACGACCATTATCGTATGCCTACTATAGCTACTATCCAAACAGTGGTGACCACCATAAGTGAATAGCAGGTTCTACAACTAATACCGTACACGTTTCGTATTGGGAATTGGATTTCCAACAAATGGTCAGGCCAAGGAACTTCCCATTGCCACTGAGAATGCCTCTGGATGGACATCCCCGAGAACCAAACCGGATCTCAACCAACACAAGGCCGGGTTACTCCTAACTGAGTAACAACTGACCGAATATGCCATCCCCCGGTCCTTTGGGACCTTTTTCCGAGAGCGCTCTCTAATCAATTCACACAATCATAACAAAGTGTTTTCAACATGAGTAAGTATCTGGGCTCCATACCATGATACCACCCTTTTCCAGAAGGAAATGGACACATCCTAAAGGGTGCTACCCCTCATAACCTTGCTGCTTCTTTCCTGTTTTGACCATTTCCGGGATGTGAGGCTCGACGAATTCACGTCCACAAAAACATACTTTATACAAAAGCCATGCTTTGGGTCAACAAATGATCAACACAATGATCACTAAGATAGACGATCAAATAAATGATCCTATCACAATAATCAACACAATGATCATTTCAGCATCACTCAGCATATCACATTACCAAATTGGGAATATATCGCTGATAACTTCAACTATATAACCTTTGAGCACATACGTCTCAAAGAAGGGTGTTAAGCAAAGAATAAATTCTCCGCCACCAACAGAAATATATTTGAAAGAAATCGGCTTTATATCTCAAATTGTAATGTCAGACATACAATCCATACAAGTCTGTTCCGGGCTCGAACAGAACCGAAGGCACTTACAAAGAAGTCCTTGCAATCCGGATATTCACAATCCTGATCGGATTTACCATCACATATGGAGTTTCTATACCGGCGCGACTCGGTGCAGAAACAATCGATAGGTCATCCTATCGCTCTTGCAAATACCGGTCTTCAACACCGATCTTCAAATGCGATTTATCACGACGTATCACATATTCGGAATGGGTTATACGACCCCATGGTCCTTTCCCGGTTAACCCGAATAGTGAGCGCTTATTCAAAAATAAGTGTGCATTCAAATTCAATCAAATCACATCAAATACCCATTCAAAGGGAAATACTGATAGTCGGCTATTGAACTATCAATGGATATGCATACATCACCAGATTCCAAATAATTTTCCAAATTATTTATTTTCCAAAATATCTTTACAAGATATAAAATTCCAACACTTCAAAAATAAATCAATATTTATTTTCAAACAAATTTCACTTTCACATATAAATTCCATAATGAATTTATACTTCAAAATATCCATGCATATATGATTTCAACTATTCATTTCAATTTATCTTCAAAAAGATAAATTCTAATTTTTCACTTCATATTGGAAAACATTCCCATACTTATTAAATAAGTAATTCACAATCTTTTATTTTCAACACTTAGAAAATATTCAATACACTTAAACCGAATTAAGTATATATTTCTTTCTTTAAGGAAATCATTCACTTAACATATTTATTTGGGCCAAAACGAATGTTGCGTAAAACATCGTTACGACAACCCAAAATCACTAGTATAGGGATTCGAAATTAAAATAGATATATAAATCCCAATACTAAACCAAAACATTTCCATTCGGAAATCATTTACTATAACAACAATGTTATAGTCCACTATTTCCTTTTATTTCTCGAAACATCTATTTCAACAATAAATGTTGAAATCTATGGTTTCGAATCTCTATACCTTTTAAAACATCGTTGGATCGTTTTAATTCTATTTAAAACATTCACATTCTAAACAATTTCTTTAACGTGTTATTCACTATTCAAAAACGTGAATAAACTACGTTAACCAATTTCATTCTTTTATTCATTTTAATTCAAAGGATTATTCACTATAAAAAAAATGTGAATATAACTCCATTTCTAAGTTATAACAATTAACTTGTCAAAATAAGTCCTTTGCGAATTTATAAAGCAACGTTTATAAATTCCTTTTCTATTTATTTATAAAAACTTCCTTTTTTATAAATTCCTTTATTAACATATTTGA
Organism: Allium cepa; assembly: GCA_030765085.1. Lineage (NCBI taxonomy): Eukaryota > Viridiplantae > Streptophyta > Magnoliopsida > Asparagales > Amaryllidaceae > Allium > Allium cepa. The sequence continues at coordinate 524,057,018 of CM060934.1, read as the reverse complement.
TTTCATATCTCAATTATAAACTAAAAGTTCATATTATAAGTCAATTGCTTATAAAACGATTATTTTACAAAATCGTTCTTTTTAAAGACTTTTCAATTTATAAACCTTATAACTTATAAGATTTATTTATTTAATAAATCTATTCTTCAAATAATTTCACCAAATTTATAAATCTTACTATTTATAAATTTCGTTTATAACTTCACAGTTTATAATTCTATAAATTTCATTCTATTATGAAATTCATTTTCACTACATTCAAACACTTATAAAAACTCGTTTTATAATGTCTATATTTCAATTTATAAATATCCATTTATAAATCTCTTAATATAAATCAGTTTATATTATTATTCTAAAACGTCTTTAATTTCCTTTATAATTTCATCATTTCGATTTATAAAATAATCAAATTTTATAAATCCTATATTTAAACTTTTATCATATATTCAAAAATCCAATCTAAATTATTTTATAAAATCATTAGTTCATATTTCTCAAAAATCGACTTTTAATCGTATTTCTAAAAATCAGCTTTTTAACTATATTTCACAAAAACCATAATTTTTATAACTTTAAAAATTATAACGTTTATTTATTTATAATGGATCAATTCCAAAAATATAGTATATTTTCAAAAATCACTTTAAAACCATTTTAAAATCCCAAAATCTGGGTCCAATGATGCTACACATCAAATAGTCAATCACGACCACAACGATATCATATATCGATATGATAATCCATCAAATATCAAAATATCTGAAAATCAAATAAAAACTGTTGAGGAATCCAGTTGGATCCCTCCAACCTGTTTCCTGCATCCAAAAACATTAGCACAATACCAATTTCGCTCCAGTACGAAATTATCGCGGTACATGTTCTTATTAAATATTATCCGCTTAATAACGGCGTAATAGGGTCTCATCCGCTAAACAAAAAATGCGGGAAATCAACAACTGCAATATATACATATGCCAATATATATATATTGATATTATATATAATACCAATTTCACTGTTTATGAAATATTCGCGGTATATGTTTTTAATAAATAACATCCGCTTACTAACGGCGCATAATGTCTATTTTAACAATCAATAATTTACAGTCATCATTCAAACATGCATTCAAATATTTTAAATCTAACTATTTAAAATAAAATCGAAATCTATTCGATTGAGTGAGAAGTTCTCACCTTGGTTTTAATTTCCGTTTTAGCTTTTATTTCGAATAAAATTAAACGCGCGTTTAATTTTACCCAAAATTCTCACTAACTCCAAACGACTCCAAACCAACTCCATCGCGTAGTGCTCGTCCATACGATTCCAACGCAACTGAGTTTGCATTTTTTCGACCTCGTATGAAAAAGATATGAATTTTACAAGTTTACACGTATTTATATTAACAAATTTTCAACACAACTTAATTAATTTTAAACCTAAGCTCATATTAGCCATCAGATCCCACCACCATCAGATCATAGCCGTCCCTTACCATCTTCTTCCCCACGCGCAATTGCTCCAGGAAGCTTCACGTTAGCCGAACCCAACAAATGCAATTTAGGGTTTAATAATACGATCTCCACACTCGACGAGAGCTCGATCAGAGAACGCCAATAGGAGCGCCTCACCCACGTCCATGCTCGGCCTGACCACCATCAAACTCGGCTACCCCCATCCCCTAGAATTTCGTGCGCAACCTACAACCATCGGCCTCCCCTAGCTCGTCCCACGATGCTCCAAACTCCATCAAATCCGTATGGATTGAAAGCTCATCCCGTGTTCTTCATCTTTGTAGTTGATGGCTTCGTGAATCGATGAATGGATTGAGAGATTTTGAGGGAGGAAGCTTGTGAATTTCTGGCCCTTCATTGCTAAAGTGGCGGCTGCAATATTGGCTAGGGTTTTGATAGATTTTTTTTTATTTATTTAGAATGGTGTCTATTTATAAGAAAAGCAAGCGTAAACACTATTCATCCCGGGAATTCCGAACTCTGATTTAGACGCCGTAACCAGCGTACCTAGGGTTTATCCCGCGTTCCGGACACAATGGAATAGGTTTCGGAAGCTAATTCGGAAGTATGTGCGAGTTATGGCTGCAAACGCTCAATTTAAATTAAACCGATTTAAGTCGATTTCTAGGCGTTTTAATTTGTAACGGACAAACGGTAAATCCAATTGACTTGAAATTTGAAACCTTACAATAATATCAGATTACGGATCCGATGAAACTGGTTTCGTCGAAATCCGAGACTTTTTGAAAAATGGCTATTTTGACTCGCCAAATTTAAATTAAAAACGATTCGATGCGTTTCGAGCTGCCACGATCAAACGATAACTCCGATTGACACGAAAATTGAAATCCGATAATAACTAACTATTACGGATCCAATGAAACTGGTTTCGTTCAATTCTGAGACTGTTCAAAAATTGGCTATTTTACAGTCGATTATTAAATATTAAAATATTCAATTTTCACAAATTAACTTTTAATTCGATTTTAAAAGTTCTAAAATATTTCTATAACTCCAGTATGATTAAATAAAATTTTACAAATCATTTTCTATCATATTTAACTCAATTTTCAATTATTTCCATAATTTAACGTATTAAATTATCGATTTAATTATTCAATTAAATCCCAAAATTCAAATAAAAATTTATTTGACTTATAAATTCACTTATTAATATTTAAAATTAATAAAATATTAAAATTTTAATTTCTAAAAATTCTGGGTCGTTACAATCTTCCCCACTTAAAAGAATTTCGTCCTCGAAATTACAAGTAAGAAAAGTTACAGTATTTATTAACTTTCCCAAAATTTATAATTAAACTTCTTATAAATCTTTACTAAGTTTTCAAATCATACTTAGTTATCTTTTCAAAAACAACTACTATCGTTTAACTTTCAACTCTAAAACAAAGTTAAAGTTTTCAAAATTTTCCCATTTTCTCAAAATTTTTCTAACGCCTTAAATTTTCGGAAAAATTCGCCATAGTCTCCTTTGCGCGGCTCGATCCGAAAAAAAAAAAATGACAGTATATATATCACAAATATACATCTCATCAAGTAATGAGGCATCCCGAAGGGAAAAAAGTGTAAAAGTGCGATATTTAATCCGAGATATGTACCTTATATTTTTATTAGCAAGCATATACGGCTAATATAGCGCTAAAGCGAACTCCAAATGCGAAGCAAACGCGATCCGCACCTACTAAACTCAACAAACAACATGAGAATCATGCATATATGAAAATAGTATCAACAGACATCATATAGCAATATAATAACTATATATGTCAACATATCAAATGAAACAAAAGCAATATATATTCAACCATCAACCAACTATCATCCATAACCGATCAATGTTCATTTATATTCTCATTAATATTAAATGAAATAGGTTTTCACTCTAAATCATATTTGATTTATTAACATTGGATTTTATCAACATTCATTCTCAATTTTAATTAGTTTGCATTTACTAATTAAATCCAATTCACGTTCAATTCTATTCAAATTTATTTATCTTTAATTTGAATTCAATTACATAGCTTTCAATTTCATTAACACTTAATGAATTTCATACAATCAATCAACAATCATATAACAATCAATGTATATTAATTTCAACCAAATTCCTTTACTTATATTCATTCAATTTGGTTTAACACCATCACTTTCAATTGGTTTAATTAAATTGATTTTCATTCAATTATTCAACTTTCTAATAACATTAGATTTTAATGAATTATCACTTATATTCATTATTTCATATCAATCTAATTTACATTTAATTGCTTAACATTCAATCCATTCATTCAATTCGATTACAAAGTTGAATTCTATTACATAGCTCAAGTTTATATCCATCACTTAACTTAATTAATTTAGTTTGATACCAATATCAACTTCATTCAACAATTCTTAAGTTATACTTCCATTTAACTTTAAATTCATTTCTTATTTATAACTCATATTCATATAATTTCACTTTTATATATATAAGTTTATTCCCAATTGTAAATTACTTTAATTATAATTCAATTCTTATAATTCATTTGCTTATACAATTATTCTTTTATTTAGATTATTCAAACAACCTAACAATCAACTTATATACACTTTAATAATTCTGAAAAATTATTCCTTTACATATAAAAATATAATCAAGGCAAAATTATTCCATTTACCCAATTTAAAATCAATATTGTGTCGAATTGTTCTATTCAAGTGTTTAGAAACCCCTTCGGCTCAGTTTCGAGGTTGTGCTGACGAAAGTTCATATGCCACTCAATAAACCAATCATCACAATATAAAACAAATTTTATATTCACTAACAAATACGCTCTCATAGCTATTATTACACTCAAACTCATTCTAGAGTACTGCTGACTCTATCTCTAACGAGTAATACCCAACAGAACCATGGTTGTCGCTTAACCATCAGCTCTGATACCAAATGTAACAGTACGGATTTTCGTTGCCGAAAAACCGAATAGTTATGGGTTTTAGAAAGAATTTAAGAAAAAGAAAGAAGAGAGAAAAAGAAGAAAGAAAAAGAAAAATAGAGGGAAAAGAAGATAGACAATTTTTAGAAAACAGAGAATTAGAAAAACAGAGAATTTGAAAAACAGAAGATAGAAGAATTTTAAAAATAGAACGGGAAGAAAGAACAACAACAGAACAACATCAGAATCTCACAATTCGCAGCGGAACAACATATAATAATGAATGAATAATCTTTAAACAAAGAACTATATCAGTTATTACATTACATTTCATTACATTACATCATATCATCAGAGTGTACAACATCATACAACAACAAACAGTACAGCGGAAAAGAAATACTATATAAACTAGTAATACGCCATGCCATCCAGCTTGCCTCCAGCAACTCCAGAATATCCTGATAAACCTAACTCTTAACTGCCCGTGTGGAAATTTGTGGGCACCCAGAGTTTAGGAAGGAAAACAATAAACTCCGAGTCAGTCATGTGACTGGTGTGAGAACTCAAAACAGTTTATTTACTTTAAAATCAAAATAGAGGAATATTTTTAAATCAATTCGCAATGCTTTTAAAAATGAGACTACCATAAGGCCTCCCGCACACACACACAATGCAAACGCAGAATCGGAGGAGATTTCTCCTTATGATAGTCAAAGATGCTTGATACGCATTTAAAATAACATTTGATATTATTATTAGTGCATAGTGTATAACAAATTCATTTCGAAAGTAGAATATAAATCTTAGCCAACATACGACCATTATCGTATGCCTACTATAGCTACTATCCAAACAGTGGTGACCACCATAAGTGAATAGCAGGTTCTACAACTAATACCGTACACGTTTCGTATTGGGAATTGGATTTCCAACAAATGGTCAGGCCAAGGAACTTCCCATTGCCACTGAGAATGCCTCTGGATGGACATCCCCGAGAACCAAACCGGATCTCAACCAACACAAGGCCGGGTTACTCCTAACTGAGTAACAACTGACCGAATATGCCATCCCCCGGTCCTTTGGGACCTTTTTCCGAGAGCGCTCTCTAATCAATTCACACAATCATAACAAAGTGTTTTCAACATGAGTAAGTATCTGGGCTCCATACCATGATACCACCCTTTTCCAGAAGGAAATGGACACATCCTAAAGGGTGCTACCCCTCATAACCTTGCTGCTTCTTTCCTGTTTTGACCATTTCCGGGATGTGAGGCTCGACGAATTCACGTCCACAAAAACATACTTTATACAAAAGCCATGCTTTGGGTCAACAAATGATCAACACAATGATCACTAAGATAGACGATCAAATAAATGATCCTATCACAATAATCAACACAATGATCATTTCAGCATCACTCAGCATATCACATTACCAAATTGGGAATATATCGCTGATAACTTCAACTATATAACCTTTGAGCACATACGTCTCAAAGAAGGGTGTTAAGCAAAGAATAAATTCTCCGCCACCAACAGAAATATATTTGAAAGAAATCGGCTTTATATCTCAAATTGTAATGTCAGACATACAATCCATACAAGTCTGTTCCGGGCTCGAACAGAACCGAAGGCACTTACAAAGAAGTCCTTGCAATCCGGATATTCACAATCCTGATCGGATTTACCATCACATATGGAGTTTCTATACCGGCGCGACTCGGTGCAGAAACAATCGATAGGTCATCCTATCGCTCTTGCAAATACCGGTCTTCAACACCGATCTTCAAATGCGATTTATCACGACGTATCACATATTCGGAATGGGTTATACGACCCCATGGTCCTTTCCCGGTTAACCCGAATAGTGAGCGCTTATTCAAAAATAAGTGTGCATTCAAATTCAATCAAATCACATCAAATACCCATTCAAAGGGAAATACTGATAGTCGGCTATTGAACTATCAATGGATATGCATACATCACCAGATTCCAAATAATTTTCCAAATTATTTATTTTCCAAAATATCTTTACAAGATATAAAATTCCAACACTTCAAAAATAAATCAATATTTATTTTCAAACAAATTTCACTTTCACATATAAATTCCATAATGAATTTATACTTCAAAATATCCATGCATATATGATTTCAACTATTCATTTCAATTTATCTTCAAAAAGATAAATTCTAATTTTTCACTTCATATTGGAAAACATTCCCATACTTATTAAATAAGTAATTCACAATCTTTTATTTTCAACACTTAGAAAATATTCAATACACTTAAACCGAATTAAGTATATATTTCTTTCTTTAAGGAAATCATTCACTTAACATATTTATTTGGGCCAAAACGAATGTTGCGTAAAACATCGTTACGACAACCCAAAATCACTAGTATAGGGATTCGAAATTAAAATAGATATATAAATCCCAATACTAAACCAAAACATTTCCATTCGGAAATCATTTACTATAACAACAATGTTATAGTCCACTATTTCCTTTTATTTCTCGAAACATCTATTTCAACAATAAATGTTGAAATCTATGGTTTCGAATCTCTATACCTTTTAAAACATCGTTGGATCGTTTTAATTCTATTTAAAACATTCACATTCTAAACAATTTCTTTAACGTGTTATTCACTATTCAAAAACGTGAATAAACTACGTTAACCAATTTCATTCTTTTATTCATTTTAATTCAAAGGATTATTCACTATAAAAAAAATGTGAATATAACTCCATTTCTAAGTTATAACAATTAACTTGTCAAAATAAGTCCTTTGCGAATTTATAAAGCAACGTTTATAAATTCCTTTTCTATTTATTTATAAAAACTTCCTTTTTTATAAATTCCTTTATTAACATATTTGATTTCATATCTCAATTATAAACTAAAAGTTCATATTATAAGTCAATTGCTTATAAAACGATTATTTTACAAAATCGTTCTTTTTAAAGACTTTTCAATTTATAAACCTTATAACTTATAAGATTTATTTATTTAATAAATCTATTCTTCAAATAATTTCACCAAATTTATAAATCTTACTATTTATAAATTTCGTTTATAACTTCACAGTTTATAATTCTATAAATTTCATTCTATTATGAAATTCATTTTCACTACATTCAAACACTTATAAAAACTCGTTTTATAATGTCTATATTTCAATTTATAAATATCCATTTATAAATCTCTTAATATAAATCAGTTTATATTATTATTCTAAAACGTCTTTAATTTCCTTTATAATTTCATCATTTCGATTTATAAAATAATCAAATTTTATAAATCCTATATTTAAACTTTTATCATATATTCAAAAATCCAATCTAAATTATTTTATAAAATCATTAGTTCATATTTCTCAAAAATCGACTTTTAATCGTATTTCTAAAAATCAGCTTTTTAACTATATTTCACAAAAACCATAATTTTTATAACTTTAAAAATTATAACGTTTATTTATTTATAATGGATCAATTCCAAAAATATAGTATATTTTCAAAAATCACTTTAAAACCATTTTAAAATCCCAAAATCTGGGTCCAATGATGCTACACATCAAATAGTCAATCACGACCACAACGATATCATATATCGATATGATAATCCATCAAATATCAAAATATCTGAAAATCAAATAAAAACTGTTGAGGAATCCAGTTGGATCCCTCCAACCTGTTTCCTGCATCCAAAAACATTAGCACAATACCAATTTCGCTCCAGTACGAAATTATCGCGGTACATGTTCTTATTAAATATTATCCGCTTAATAACGGCGTAATAGGGTCTCATCCGCTAAACAAAAAATGCGGGAAATCAACAACTGCAATATATACATATGCCAATATATATATATTGATATTATATATAATACCAATTTCACTGTTTATGAAATATTCGCGGTATATGTTTTTAATAAATAACATCCGCTTACTAACGGCGCATAATGTCTATTTTAACAATCAATAATTTACAGTCATCATTCAAACATGCATTCAAATATTTTAAATCTAACTATTTAAAATAAAATCGAAATCTATTCGATTGAGTGAGAAGTTCTCACCTTGGTTTTAATTTCCGTTTTAGCTTTTATTTCGAATAAAATTAAACGCGCGTTTAATTTTACCCAAAATTCTCACTAACTCCAAACGACTCCAAACCAACTCCATCGCGTAGTGCTCGTCCATACGATTCCAACGCAACTGAGTTTGCATTTTTTCGACCTCGTATGAAAAAGATATGAATTTTACAAGTTTACACGTATTTATATTAACAAATTTTCAACACAACTTAATTAATTTTAAACCTAAGCTCATATTAGCCATCAGATCCCACCACCATCAGATCATAGCCGTCCCTTACCATCTTCTTCCCCACGCGCAATTGCTCCAGGAAGCTTCACGTTAGCCGAACCCAACAAATGCAATTTAGGGTTTAATAATACGATCTCCACACTCGACGAGAGCTCGATCAGAGAACGCCAATAGGAGCGCCTCACCCACGTCCATGCTCGGCCTGACCACCATCAAACTCGGCTACCCCCATCCCCTAGAATTTCGTGCGCAACCTACAACCATCGGCCTCCCCTAGCTCGTCCCACGATGCTCCAAACTCCATCAAATCCGTATGGATTGAAAGCTCATCCCGTGTTCTTCATCTTTGTAGTTGATGGCTTCGTGAATCGATGAATGGATTGAGAGATTTTGAGGGAGGAAGCTTGTGAATTTCTGGCCCTTCATTGCTAAAGTGGCGGCTGCAATATTGGCTAGGGTTTTGATAGATTTTTTTTTATTTATTTAGAATGGTGTCTATTTATAAGAAAAGCAAGCGTAAACACTATTCATCCCGGGAATTCCGAACTCCGATTTAGACGCCGTAACCAGCGTACCTAGGGTTTATCCCGCGTTCCGGACACAATGGAACAGGTTTCGGAAGCTAATTCGGAAGTATGTGCGAGTTATGGCTGCAAACGCTCAATTTAAATTAAACCGATTTAAGTCGATTTCTAGGCGTTTTAATTTGTAACGGACAAACGGTAAATCCAATTGACTTGAAATTTGAAAACTTACAATAATATCAGATTACGGATCCGATGAAACTGGTTTCGTCGAAATCCGAGACTTTTTGAAAAATGGCTATTTTGACTCGCCAAATTTAAATTAAAAACGATTCGATGCGTTTCGAGCTGCCACGATCAAACGATAACTCCGATTGACACGAAAATTGAAATCCGATAATAACTAACTATTACGGATCCAATGAAACTGGTTTCGTTCAATTCTGAGACTGTTCAAAAATTGGCTATTTTACAGTCGATTATTAAATATTAAAATATTCAATTTTCACAAATTAACTTTTAATTCGATTTTAAAAGTTCTAAAATATTTTTATAACTCCAGTATGATTAAATAAAATTTTACAAATCATTTTCTATCATATTTAACTCAATTTTCAATTATTTCCATAATTTAACGTATTAAATTATCGATTTAATTATTCAATTAAATCCCAAAATTCAAATAAAAATTTATTTGACTTATAAATTCACTTATTAATATTTAAAATTAATAAAATATTAAAATTTTAATTTCTAAAAATTCTGGGTCGTTACTTGACCCATTTTGATTGAATCTGTGAATTATCTTGGTGTTTTGTGAAGTGTTTGTGTGAAGGATAATGAATGTCTATGGATATGTTTGTATTTATGCAAATATGTGTTAATATCCCTGTGCATGTTGACATACAGGGACCATTCACCCTGTTTTCTGGTTCCAGGTTTTTACAAAACCTGTCAAAATTCCCATAATCCCTGTTTTAGTTATTTTTAGGATGAATTGTTTAAACAAAAAGTGTACAAATTTATCAAAACTTAATTTTAAGGATAGTTTTAAATATTAAAAATAAATGGTTTTGCTGGGAAAAAAATCAAAACACAGTAGAACATAAATTTTGTTAAAATTCAATTGATTACAATTTAGGATTTGATTTTATAATCCTGTTCGTCTTCAAGAAATATGATTTTTAGCACAAGATTCTGGATTTTTCAAGTTGTGAAATTTTGAGCAATTTCAAGTTGAACACAAAATGAACTCGGGGCAACCCACGGCGATTCAGATGGAAATGAGCCTCGGGCTTGATGTCAGAGGTAGACGATGAAGTGCAGATCGATGGAAAAATGATAAGGAATTTTTCAGATAATCGTAGAGGCTTGGGCTCAAAGAAATAGGGTTTAAGAACCCATTTTGTTCACATTCGAAAACAACGGTGCTGCGCCATCCATGGGTGACCGGACATCACGCCACCGGTGCCAATCGCAGTGTCGTACGATAGCGGAGCTTGGGTCGAAGTTTGGAGACCGCTGAGGGTCTGTGGTGGTGGCGCGAATTGATTTTCCGATGATATGCTGAGGGGTTGTTTGGGTCGAGATGACTCGATTCTGTTTTTCGAAATTAATTCGAACTCTGAGTGCTTGTGTCGCTTTGAGGGATGAACGTTGACTCGAGGTTGGCCGCAGCTTCGACCAACAGCGGCAAAATTGGCCGTGCACGTGCACGCGTGAATGTGGTATCTGGGTTTGGGAGGTTGTGGAAGAAGAAGCAAGTAGTGGTTGTCGTGTGATGTTGCTCGAGTATTTTTTTTGGGGAAATGAATTGTGTTCGACCTGGCGCGTGAGTATAGTAGAATGACTGCAGTTTTTAACTTGAAGTTAAAACTAAAAAGAAAAAGAAAAAAAGAAAAGAAAGAGAGAGTAGAAGAAGTAAGGATGAGGAAGAGAAGGGGGACTGGGAAGAACAGGGGAGATTCACGCGTGTTGACTCAAGAAACTTTTTCAACTTGAACCTGATCCTAATTTCTGAGATTTAAAACCAAATTTTAAACTTATAAATCAAGGTTTTGAATTGAGTTGTAAACCAAAATATAAATATAATTCAAGTTTGAATTGAAATTTAGTTTGAACATAAATAAAGTTTAAAAGTTTAAATTGGTTTAAATGACTCAAAAGCAATTAAATGTTTGAAGAAAAATTGAATTTAAAGTAGATTTGAAATTTGTAAATGAAGAATTTAAACAGGATAAAATTTAAAGTTTAAAACTAAAATAAATTCTCAGATTTTGAAGTTAAATAAAGTATTACTTTAACTTGTAAATTTAAAGGTTTTAAAAGTTAGTTTTAAAATTTTTCTAAAGATCAATTCGTATTCATTTTAAAACTTGAAAATTTAGAATGAAGTCTCAAAAGTAAATTTAAAATGAATGGTTTCAAACTTATTTGTAAGTGATAAGTAAATCAATATTAAAAATTAATGCTACTGTAAGTTAATGAAGATTTAATAATTAAAATCCGTTAATTATTTAATAAATTAAAATGGATAATTTATTAATTTGGGTTAATTAAATAAGTAATTTAAAGTTTAAATTAAGTAAGAAATAATTAATTAGTAAATTAGGGATTATTAATTAAATATAAATTAATGATTGAAGTTGATTGATCAAGCGATTAAGCAATAAATTAAATTTAAGGGTAATGTGATAGATTAACCCAGGTAATTAATTTGAGAATAATTAATTTATAAAAGGTTAATTAACTAATGAAAGTGATTAAGGAAAAATCATTAATTAAGGAGTAATTAATTAATTAATTAAGAAAAATTAATTAAGAATAAATTATTAATTTAGGATGAATTAATGATTAATTAAAAGATAGTTTACTAAATGTTTTTAAATTAATTGATTATTAATTTTCCATGACCAACAAATTTATTCATAAAAATAAATCTGATTAACTTAATCAGATAATTGAATTAATCCTACCTATGGATGCTTGGATTATATTGGATGTTAAACTGTTTGATATCCTTGTTATATGATGCTTTATGATTATCCTGATTTGTGTTGTGATCTATGATGAAATTTATTATCTATGATATATATATCTGTGAATCTGTGTATGAAAGATAAGCGTTGTAATTTATATCGCTTATTTAATATATTGTTGTATTTGATCTGTGATGATTGAATGATGTTGCACAAATTGTGTTAAACCCCTGGACCACACTTATACACACACCAATATGGATTTCACGGAGAAATCGGTTGAGTCACAGATTTTGGAAAAAGTTTGAAAATTGAATATTTAAATTCAAATGTTTTGGAAATGGAATCGGAATAAATGTGAAAAGCTTTTAAAAAAAAGGAATTTCAAGTTAACATTTATTTTAATTTACTTGATTAAGTTTTGGAAATTAAATAAATTTATTTAAATTTAGATCCTAAATTAGAAATTGAATTCTATAATTTGAAATTAGAGATTAAAGATGTTATACCAGTTATATATGAGTTAAACCATTTTAAATATATTGATTTTGAGAATTAGAATTTAAATTCAAGGGCTTTAACTCGAGCAAATATAATTGGATTTTTTTGAAAGAAAACTGTTTGTTTTCAATTAATAAAAGCTTTCACATAAGAAATGAACTTCAAATTTGAGTTAAAATGATATCTAATTTGAAATGAAAATAATTTCCAAGTTATGAAAACGATTTGAAAGCTATAAGTTAAATCTTTAATTTAAAGATTTAATGGGTTGATCCTATAGAAATGAAATTGTTTTGGAAATCTATGAATTGATCTTTGTGAGATAAATCTTTTTGTTTAAAGATTTGAAATGGTAATTTGTTTAACCATTTAAAGAGAATTTTGGGTTTTAAGTTGTGACTTAATTGAAATCCCAATATCCATATGTTTTTGAACTATTTCGCTCACTATTCGGTTTAGCCGGGAGAGGACCTTTGTGTCATATATCCCATTCCGAATATGTGATTCGACGTTATGGATAGCATTTGAAGACCGGTGATGAAGACCGGATATTCACAAGAACGAAAGGATAACTCGTCGATTGTCTCTGCACTGAGTCGCGCCGGTATAGAGATTTTCTAAGTGATGGGAAGTCCGATCGGGATTGTGAATACCCGGATTTGCAAGGGCTTCGTAAGAAGTGCCTTCGGTTCTGTTCGAACCCGGAACAGACTTGTGTGGATTGTGTGTCTGACATTACATTTTGAGATATAAAACAGATTTCTTTCAAATACATTTATGTTGGTGGCGGAGAATTTATTCTTTTAGCTTAACACCCTTCTCTGAGACGTACGAGCTCAGAGGTTATGTAGTTGAAGGTTATCAGCGATATATTCCCAATTTGGTAATGTGACATGCTAAGTGTTGCTGTGAAATGATCATTGTTTGATCATTTGTGATATGATCATTTGTTTGATCATTTATCTTTGTGATCATTACTTTGATCATTTGTTGACCCAATGCATGGCTTTGTACCAAAGCGTAGTTTTGTGGACGAGACTTCGTCAAACCTCACACCCCGGAATGGTCAAAACAGGAAAGATGCGGCAAGGTTATTAGGGGGTAGCGCCCCTTTAGGGTATGTACATCTCCTTCTGGATAGAAGTGGTATCATGGTATGGAGCCCAGATACTTACTTATGTGGACATCACAAACCTATATATATATCTTGTTTTGTGATTTGATGTTGGGGCCCCGATTAAAGGTTGTTACAACCGGGAGGTGGCATACTCGTGTCAGTAGTTACCCAGATAGGGGTAACCCGGCCTTGTGTTGGCAGAGATCCGGTTAGGTTCTCGGAGACGTCCTTCCAGAGGCGTTCTCATGTGGCAATGGGAAGTTCCTTGGCCTGACCATTGTTGGAAATCCAAAGAAACAATACGAGTCTTGTACGGTTTTAGTTGTATTACCTGCTATGGAATGTGGCGGTAACCTGCTACAGAACATAGTAGCTACAGTAGGCATAAGTGCGGAATGCCTATGCTGGCTAAGATTTATATTCTACTTTCGAAATGTTTTCTGCACCGTGCACTTATAATAATAATATCAAAGAAATTTTCTGCGTATTAAGCATGTTTGACTATCATAAGAAGAAATCTCCTCCAAGTCTGCGTTTGCATTGTGTGTGTGGTGGGAGGTCTTATGGTAGTTTCATTTTCAAAAAGCATTGCGAATCTACTTTAAAATCTTTTATTGATTGAATTAAAAGATAAACTGTTTTTGTTGCTCACACCAGTCCCATGACTGATCCGGAGTTTATTGTTCCTTTCCTAAACTCTGGATGCTCATTATTTTCTACACGAGCAGTCTAGAGTTGGGTTTTTCAGATAGTTAGATATAGTGGATTATGTGGAGTTAGTTCAGTCTTTGGTTCGCACCAGTCTTGCCTAGCTTGGTGCATTGTTATGGGAAGTTCGAGCTATTGCTGGATTGGTTCTTGGAGATGGAGATTATCCGCTGCTGTTGTTATCTATTTTCTTTCCGCTGCTATTTTATTGTATCTCTGATGTATATTGATATTCATTGTATCACTCTGTTGTATCAGTGTTGTATATCAATGTATTATTCTTTTATTCCGCTGTGATGTTTACTTAATTATGTTATAAGCTCCGGCGAATCGGTTTTGAACGATCGAATCTACGGCATTCGAGTACGAATGAAGTATGGATGTCGATTTTCGAGCGGGCAAAACCCATATCGTCACAACGAATATCACAATTTATTTGATAATTAAATTTTTGAATCTTCAGTTTTAAGCCGGTTGGAAATAATTTGAAGGCTTGTAAAATTTATATTGATAACACTGAAGCTAATAGAAGTTGTAAAATTGAAACTAACAGTGGTTTGTTCAGTTTTAAAATTTATACTGTTTAAATTGAATTTAAAAATAGCCTTCCGAGGCGCAGTCTCGGAATTTGACGAAACCAAATCCATTGGATCCGTAATATTGTATTATTACCGGATTTCAATTTCCGTAGTATTTGGAGTTGGTGTGTGAGCATACGATATTTAAACGCATTGATATATATATTTGCATAGTCTAGTCAAACCTCAGCTGAAATATTTCACTTCAGCATTTTTTCCCACTCATTTAAAAACACTATTGTCCTTCTGATTCACGCCGACTCCCTTTCCACGTGTTCTCTCTCTTATAAACATCACGAAATTGTCAGAAAACATAATCATCGTTTCCCTTCTCCTTTATAAAATCAACTGCAGATTCGAAAGCTTGAAGGAAAAAGAAATGTGCCGTGCTTTATCTTTGCGAGCAGAACCAAAGCAACGAAATATAAATTTTCGTTCCTCCTCTTCTTATTCAATTCAAGTCCTCAATTCTGTTCGAGATTTAAAAAAAAAAACAAACCACTTAATCCATTTCTTTCCTTGCCGATCTAATGCATTCATATAAAAAAGGGAAATGGGAAAATTCGCGGCTGTATAAATTCGAGTCGATCGGGGTATCGATCTCGGTAAGGGTAGGGCACGCGAGTGGGAAGTATGGCTATCGGTTGTTAGCGCGACTCAGTCGAAATGTCGGGGCATCGAGGACATCGCGATGAGCTCCGGTCGCGATTGACTAAGGTGTTGCGCTCGAGTTAGGCAGCTTCGATTTAAGGGGATGGTCGAAACTCTAGCAGGGTTGCGATTTGGGGAGACGTTCGTACGACTTGAGGAGGAATTGACGTCCACTTCGATGAAGTCGCGATGCTTGGTACGACAAGGGAGCGAGGTATAGCTAACTTCATCTGCCTTTAATTTAATTTAATGTGTATATAGATTAGAAAAATAAGAACAGACGAGAGAATTATATATTGTTAAAATAGAATTTTTCTTTACAGTAGAATTTATGCAACAGTTTTGTTTTAATTTAATATATATATACACACAAAACCTTGGAAAAACAGAAAATTTATTTATAGAGATAAAGCTGGAAAAGAAATTGTAATTTTAAATGTTGAAGAATTTATATAAGAAATTAGGTTTGGAATTTGGTTTCTATAATTATAGTTTCAAATAAATAAATAAATATACATATACCTATTTTAATTTGCTAGTTATTTTAAGTAATGGATTTGAGGGAAAGAAACGTTTAACTAGCATCTTAACTATCTTGGTTAATAAAAGATCTTTTAAAAGGAAATTTAGTTTACAATTTCAATTGTTTGTTTAAATTAAATCATTAGTCAAGTAATTTTTTTTAAATGGAAATTAATTGTTTATTTACAGTTTAAGTTATTAGTTTAAAATTAATTATTTGTTTAGATTAAATCTTTTGTTTAAATGAGAACTATTAAATGAAATCACTAGTAAATTAAATTCATCAAAGAAGAATTTAATTATTCGATTGGTTCGAATGTTAATGAAATCGTCTAGTGTTATACAAGGTTAAATTCTGAAAGAAATCAAGCCGGTCTGGATCGGATTTACAAATCTTTGGTCAAAGGTGAGTTAATCTCACTCAGTTAATTTAAATTTAAATTTAAATGATTAAATTTAAATAATTGTTTGAATGGTTGAAATTGATTGATGTGCTGTAGAATGGTAATTTGGAATTGGCATATTATATTGTGCTAACATCTATGGATGCCGGAAAACAGGTTGGAGGGATCCAACTGGACCCCTCAACATTTATTATTTAATATTCTCTGTTGTGATTACTTGATATTCTATGATGAATATATTGGAATATTGAATGTTATGATTTGATGGGATATATTTGGGTATAATGAATTACCAAATTATATAAATTGGATTTTGGAAAGAAAGTAAGGGAAGTGAATTCGTAAGCGAAACAATTTTAGAGAATCTAAATAAATTAAGAATGAATTGGAAAGGAATAGAAATGAAATTAAAATACTAATAAATAATGTCGAGTATGGAGGATCAAGGATTTGAATAAGCAGAAATTAATAAACAGTAAACTTAAGTGATATCAATTAAAAGAATAAAGAATTATTTTAAATTTCAAAGTTTAAATTTATTTAAAAAGAATAAGAAGTAAATTGAGAAATCTAAATTGGTATTTCAATTAAAAGTATTTTAAATCATAATCAAGGAATAAAATCTGAAATTAAAGGATTTTTGAATAAATGAAGTAAACTGGAAATCAATTTGGAAATTGATTTAAGTGTTAGAAATTGGATATTTGGAAAAATAAATTCAAGGTGGGAATTTATTAAAGGAATGAAAAAAATTGTTTAAAAATAAATAGGGATTTATTTTTAAAAGGTTGCGAAGAGAAGTATATTTCTCTGGATAGCCAAGTACGTTTTCAAAGTAAGTTTCTAAAAATAAAATAAAGGTTTTAATGTTGTTTTACAAAGTATGTTCTTGGAAATTTATTATTTCTAAATGTTAAATTCTAAAGTAAATATTTATTCAAATCTATTACCGTAGTAATAATTTATAAAGAGTGACTTAGTAATTCTGTTTTAAAGGTGGAAACCTAGTTTATATTTATAAAGTAACCTATTTTCAAATATTCATATACTATATATTTTTAATAAATTATTGAAGTAGTTTTATTTTAAGTATTTTAAAGTAAATTCTAAAGTAAGTAATTTGTTAATCTATTATCGTAATAATTATTTAAAGAATGATTTGGCAATTTGTTTAAAGAAGAAAATCTAATGTATAGTTATAAGGTAACCTTATTTTAGTTATTTCTAGAGTATTATTTTAAATAAAGCACTAAAGTAATTTTTATTTATTGAATGTTAAATATATTTTACAATAAAGGGTTTTTAAATTATTTTTAAAAATCTAAAGTTTTGTGCTTGGTGATTCCAGTGGAAATAGAAATACTTGGAATTTATTCTGAGAAAGGCAGATAGTTTTGAAAACTGTTTTCAAAGGAATTTGAAAAGTGAAATATATCTTGTGAAGATATTTTTGAGATAAATAAATAATTTGGGAAATTATTTATTGTGTGATGGATGTTGTGAACATTAATTGATAGTTAAATAATCGACTATCAATATTGGACAAATGCGTTGATCGTTTCGAAGAGACCGGGATCGAGATTTATTTCTCGAAAACCACTTCGATCCGGTTTGTAAGTTTCGTGAAAACGAATTTGGATTCGAAGCTGGAGCAGTGAAGTGCAAGGGCTAGTCGCTACTAATCCTGAGGATATTTCCAAAATGGATGTAGTAGGAATAGTGCCTTCGGTTCCGTTCGAACCCGGGACGGACTTGTATGGATGAATGCTTGCGAAACATTGTCAGGTGGACGATGTGCATTCTAAGGGATATGTTCTTGAAATGGTAATGCTTAGCCTCAAACCTCATCGAATGAGAATGATTGAAAATCAGGGGTTATGCAGCAAGGCTAGGTGGG
Organism: Allium cepa; assembly: GCA_030765085.1. Taxonomy (NCBI): domain Eukaryota; kingdom Viridiplantae; phylum Streptophyta; class Magnoliopsida; order Asparagales; family Amaryllidaceae; genus Allium; species Allium cepa. The sequence continues at coordinate 524,038,343 of CM060934.1, read as the reverse complement.
TAGCACCCAAGCAGGGTGAGGTCATTCCTGTCTAGATGTCCCTTTTTATTTTGGCTTAGTGGGCGGTTGCTGATCCCAACCGCGGGGTGATCTCACTCGGGATTATCCAGTAAGGGGTAGTCCCGGTCTTGTATTGCAGGGGAGCGGGCGTACTCCTCGGTATAGTGATCTAGGCCCCATACCGTGACAGGTGTTACCCCAGTGCCTAGTCATTAGTTGTAAATCCATTCTCCCTATGAGCCTTGTACGAGTTTTGTTTGTATTACCCACTCTGTGGCTAGTAGCTGGAATTTAATAATGTAACAATTTCGGCTATTTTATAAGCATTTGTATATAGACCCTATTATAATATCAGAGGATTTCTATAAAATTGTTTTAGCTATCGTAAGGTAAAAACCCGACATGTTTATTTGTGACGTGGTCTTACGAGATGCTTTTGTTTTCAAAGGATTTTTGAAACTTTAATAATCAATTGAGTGTGATTTTCTCACGCTGGTATTCCAGACTGACTCAGGTGTTATTTAAATGTAATGCTCGGGTCAGACCGAGTATTATAGGATACAGGATTTTTTTGATGTGGAGCTCAGGAGACGAGCTAGATGACGATACGTACTTCCGTACTTGTTTATATATATATTCCGCTGTATTGAGTTACTGTGTATCCTTTTGTATGTTATTGATGTTGAGCTGTGATTGACGTACTCTGATGATGTAATATGTAAACAGAGATATTTGATTTTTTTGAGTAAAGATCATTTATTATCTATTATATTTTATTCCGCTGCGATGATTTGATTCTGATGTTATTTTCTATTTTCTTCTTCTAACTCTTCTTCTTTAACTCAAATGGTTCGTATTTCTGTAAAACTTGAATTGATTTAGGTAGAATAGTGTTGACTCAAGGGGTATGGATTCGCGTGTCGTTACACTTCCTTTGACCGAGCCATGTGTTACTCCACTTCGTTTTGCCGAGCGGTACATGCCGGGCGACGATGACTCAACTGACGAACGAGGCTTGCCAAGCCATCTAGATCGAGCGACGTGTGTAGAACTGCACTTGCCGAACCGTACCTAAATGCCAAAACATATCGAATGCATCAAGCCCGTATATCTTCAGGTTCTTCTTGGTCATAATCTTGTTTAGTGCTAACGATAATATCTTCAACTGTCGTTTTGTAGCCAGGCCAAGGTGTCGTGTAACATTTGCCCCCCAAAGCGTGTCATGTGAAGTAACACGACACGCTTTGAATCAGCGAATATTCCTTGTTTCCAGAAAGAAATTCATCATGTTTCCAATAGTCATTATCCTTCAATTTTATCCTCCCAAGGTGTCGTATCCTTCTTTGATCATCATGACTCTTGGTCGATTCCCAATATGATAAATCTAGGGTTGTAGTTCATCAGTGGCCATCCGTGTTCGGTTCTACAGAGCTAGTAATCTTCGGCTATCTGATCTAGTCTTTTCTTAATAACCCTAAGTGCAAATTTAATTTCTATTGATTTCAAGAAGTTGAACTTTTTCGGATGTACATATGCATGTTCGGGTACATGTTCTTGCCATTGGCTCTCGAATGCATTTTATATGCTCATAAGTCGTCACTAATTCCATCTAGTTTAATTTCAATTCAATTGCGATTTCTTATTTGTATTTTTTTTTAGGAAATAAGGGTTCTAATCAGCCACTTTATGAGAGGAGACTTCAAGTTTTTCATGGATGACGACCTCAGAGTAGTAAGCAAGGGCGAATGGAGTACGGTCAGTCATGGACTCATGGGTAGTTCTATAAGCCTATAATGCTGTTGGGAGTTCATCCACCCATTTACCTCTAGCCTTTTTCAAACCTCTCTTCAGAACAGACTTTTTGATTTTGTTCACAGCTTCAACCCTTCCATTTGCAGTTATAATGGATCATGTAAGGTCATAAGGACAGATAAAGTTACGGACAATGAAGTTGATTATTTTCTCCATCTTAGTCGTGGTTAAAAGTTCTTCATCTGCCCATTTGGTGAAGTAATCAACTGCTACGACGACGTATTTCGCGCCACCTTTAGGATCGACAAGAAGACGATGATGTCAATGTCCCCAAGTGGCAAACGGCTACGGACTAGCCATTTGAGTAATTTCCATCGGTGGGGCTCCCAGATTTTTTGCAAACATCTTGCAGTCATCGCATTGTCTAGCATGATCAACCGCATCTTGATTGATAGTTGGCCGGTAATACCCGTTGTGGAGTATTTTCTTTGTCAGGGTTTGCCTCCTGATGTACTCGCTGCATCCTTCCTCATATACTTTGCTCAAGACTCATTTGATATCATCATGGGTGATATACCAAAGCATGGGAATGGATAAACTCCTTTCTACACATGAATTCTTCTTGGATGATTTGGCATGAAGCTTTGAGGAGGATCTTTCGTTTTCCATTCCTCTGTTCAGTAAGAATTCCTAATTGTAGATAGTCTTTGATAGGAGTCAACCATGATCCCTTTTCTGGCTCTGTCTCCATGATCTAACCGATCTCCATCCATCAATGCTTGGAATGTCAAGTATTTCAACCGAAACAATGTATGTCCATTGCGCATCCCTAAATCTGGCCAGCTTGGCCAGTGACTGGACTCTTTTCATTTTCTTCGCTAAGTATGTGTGTAACCATGTAATATGTGAAGTCGGCTAGCAGCTCTTGGACCTGGCCGCGATTAGGAGCAAGACAATGCCTCCTAGCAAGATCAACTTCCTTAACCTTGCATACTACCAATCTGGAATCACAAAAGATATGTAAAGTTTCCGCTCTAAATCCTCTAGCAGGTTTGATGCTGGCGGTCGAGGCTTCATACTAAGCATCGTTGTTTGTTACAGGGAAATCGAGTTTCAGGACGTAGTAGATCGATCGTTCCTTAGGAGTCATTAACATGACTCCTGCGCCATAACACTGATCACTGGATGCTCCATCCGCATACATTTTCCATATATTGGTTGGTCCTCTAGTACTCTTCGAGTAGTCATCTGATGCAGTAAATTCGGGTATGAGGTCTCTTGATTTCCATCCTTGGATAGCCCTTCGTGGGAAATAAGTGATATCGAATTAGCTTAGTTCGATATTCTATTTAAGCAGTCTTCAGATGTCTCAGGTCGTTGTATGCCCTGTCGCAACGGTTGGTGGGTATAGGAATTGATGGGGCGAGCCTAAACGTAAGAGTGGTGCTTTCATGATGTAATCATAGACATTGTGCTAGCTTTTGTAGCTTCGGGTCGATATCCAATGCATGGCTCGCGATAGTTGGTGAATCACACATGTGTGTCAGAATGGGTCCAAAGGAACATATCATCATTGCACTGAGCTGTGATCCGATATTCAACACCCGAAAAGGGTCGCCATGGCTGGCTGTAATGTCGATTGTCAGCTTAGCGAGTGCAGTCCTGGATTCTTTGAGTTCAGATGCAACTATTTTGCATAACACTGAATGTGAAATATGGTTGGTACAGTCAATGTTGACGGTTACTTTGGTCGAACCCTAGAGTCTTGTCATGAGTTATTAAGTCTAATAGTAAAGAGCTCTGAATGCTCTAATCGATTATCTACAAATGGCCAAAGATCAGGTTTAAAAGCACGTTGAAGGAAATGTCGAGTAGGGGTCAGCCTCGAGTTGCGTGTAGCTGCATAACTGGATCTTGCTATGAGTTTGAATTTGCTTGTATATTGGAGTAACACACTTTCTATTCAATGCATTCATGATCCTTTACCCATGCTTCGGGTTGGAGTGATAGTCAGTTGCCCACGAGCTTAGGTATCTATTTAATGATTCTATCCCTAGGCATTCTTTCGGTCGTAGCCTTGAGTAGCTGTAAGCAATATATATAAGTTTCAATATTGAGCTATCACGACTAGTCTTTGGATGACCATACGTCTGCTCCTAGTTTCGGGTTGAAAAATGCACTACATGGACGGTTGAGTCTTGCCCTAGCTATGCTTATATTCTCACCTAAAATCCAAAGACATAGAGTTGATCAATGAATAGTCGGTTCACATTCATCTTGCTTCTCGCTCGTGCCCCTAGGTCTAGGGCATATACCGATAAGTAGGAAGGCCAGCCAAGCCCACTTTAGCTTTACTCTCTTTTCCATTGAATCGTGGGATCAGGCCAGTCGATGGGAGAATGGTCTCGCCTATCTTGGATTTTATCTGGTTTTTCATTCCAAGAGGAATACTTTGTTGCCTCATTAGTTTCAAGGAGTAATTTGGACACTGGACGGTCATCTACGTCCACTTTGGTCATGTTCTATAATCAGATCTCAGGGTAAAGTTGGCTACAAATGCGATTGGGTCATGCTCATCCAGTTTCATACTCCTCCTAACGGATTAAAGGAGGGCGTTGGAGAATTTTTGACCAAGTCTTTGTGGTTTACTCTACTTTCCACACTCTGGGGGTCATAGTTTTTTAAGGAACATCCGAGTCACATTCGTATGTGCTTGGTGCAAATCGGTATTGACCCTCAATCTGAGGTATGATATAGTCGGTTGCTCGCAGCTTTGGATGCCATTTCGATTGGTTCTGTATCGAGGCCTCCCTGTAGTCGTTGCCTTAAGTTGTAAAGAATGCCAAGCTACAGCTGTAGTAAGTTGTCGTATTCAAATTTTAGTGATTTGTACTCTTGCTCCCAGCATTGATTTGGGTAGGCCACTAATTGGATGATCGGACTCCATCCTTAGCGAGTTAGACTCCTTCTGTCGGTTTCAGGCCAAAGGTTGCGGAATAGAGAATGGTCGAAATCCACTCGTCTATTTTTCGATGTTTATACACCACTCTGCATTCTGGTGACTTAGTGTTATTCTCCCCTTGGTCGACTCACGCCTAATTTGTGTTCATGCTTCGGTCCACGCTCTGGGGACTTGGAGATTTGTCGAACGGTTTATGCTTTAGTCCACAGTTCAGGACGTAGAGATTTTCGTTAATTCGTTTATACTCTAGTCTGCACTCTGGGGACTTAGAGTACTCTAGTTCGCTTCAGGAACTTAGTGATTTTTCTCAAGTCGTTTATACTCTACTCCGTGCTCTGAGGATTCAGAGTACTCTAGTCCGCTTCAGGTACTTAGTGCTTTTCTCAAGTCGTTTATACTCTAGTCCGCACTCTGGGGACTGATAGTCCATGCTATGGGGACTTAAAGGTTTTAAGTCGTTTATACTGTAGTCCGAGCTCAGGGGACTTAGAGTACTCTAGTCCGCTTCAGAGACTTAGAGGTTTTTACGTCGTTTATACTCTAGTCCACACTCAGGGGACTTAGAGTACTCTAGTTCGCACTCTGGGGACATAGAGGTTTTTAAGTCGTTTATATTCTAGTCCGCACTCAGGGGACTGAGAGTAATCTAGTCCGCTTCAGAGACTTAGAGGTTTTTAAGTCGTTTATACTCTAGTCCGCACTCAGGGGACTGAGAGTACTCTAGTCCGCTTCAGGGACTTAGAGGTTTTTAAGTCGTTTATACTCTAGTCCGCACGCATGGGACTTAAAGTTCTCTAGTCCGCTTCAGGGACTTAGAGGTTTTTAAGTCGTTTATACTCTAGTCGGCACTTAGGGGACTAAGAGTACTCTAGTCCGCTTCAGGGACTTAGAAGTTTTTAAGTCGTTTATACTCTAGTCCGCACTCAGGGGACTTAGAGTACTCTAGTCCGCTTCAGGGACTTAGAGGTTTTAAATCGTTTATACTCTAGTCCGCACTCAGGGGACTTAGAGTACTCTAGTCCACTTCAGGGACTTAGAGATTTTTTTTTGAGAGCAGTCGTATTTCCACCCGTTTCATTTGTATTTCATTTACCGTATCGAGGCTTATGTTGTCGAATTAATGATCGGACCACGTTTGCTCATGGAATGGGACTCTGCCCCCAGTATGAAGGACGAAACATGAAGAATGGACGGTCGATTCTCGTCCGCTTGGTGATTATAGCTCTTCTAATCAAGTCAAGGAAGGAGGTACATGACAGATGGTTGGATTACATCCATGGTGGGTTAGACAATTAAGTCTTGCACAATTTGCTTCATATCTCTTTCTAGAAAATAAGGATAATAGATTATTGAGTAGACAAAGTAAGTTGTATATTTTTCAAGGTGCAGTCATGTCCATGTACTGAGAGCGATGGTTGACGAGTAGGTAGTCCATCACAGCTACTCCAAGTCGGGCTTTCGAACAACCTTTTGTGTTCAGAGTAGGATTTGATGTGTAGATAATCAAATCATGTCTACCCTAGATAGATCTCGACGTCACTGAGCTTCAGGAGAGGCATTTGAATTTTGTCAAACTTTGTTTTATGACTCTATTTGAGTGGATATCGTGCCATATTCATTCCAAGCCTTGCTTAGGTCTTCAAGTCAAATGTGGAGGTCAACGAATGGATAGTCGGTCGTATTCGCTTTGTATTGGGCTTTGATCATAACAAGCTTTTCAATCTTTAGTCCATAGCCCCAAATCGAAGGCACATGGTTGATGGTGAGCGGTTGAATCATGCTCGTCTTGACGAAACTCTATAGGTCCGATCACGGTCTGCGTGGATTGGTTGGTGGCCAAATCTGAGTACTTGATCATCTGCATGGTTTTAAAAGAAGTTTAGTTCAATTCGGTCGTAATTCAAAGAATAATTGAAATCAATATATCCAAAGAAGATTGGTATAAATATCATTGATAAAGGGGGTCGTATCGTGTGCTCGCTATTAAACTCTGCCCGTAGCCCCTTCTAGTGGGATGTCGACTACCAACGGTCCAATTGATAATTGGAGTTCTTTATTGATGGGCATCCGAAGGTCCTGGCCTGCCATTCTGCAAGGCTTGCATGTAGTATTGAAGCTTTTCTTTATGAATATGCTTTCCGATGACACCTTGGAGGTGTTCATTATCACCAGTGTTAGGATCCGTGTGCATATTGGAATATACAACATTCCCCTGATTTCCTCCAATGGACTCTCTCGAGGTTAGTTTTCAGTTCCACTTTGAGTCGCAAGTCTCCAAATAGAGGCTATTGATTAAATCTTTCAAAGAGCATATGAGTCTAATTTTGAGATCTTGTTTTGTCTATTGGAATCAGTATCCTTAGCCGACGGGCCTGCATTGTTATTTTTCCTAGCCTGCTCCACTCCTCCTCACTTTGATTCTGATTCATTTTGTAACAGAAACAATCCACGGCCGTAGGAGGCTCCCCAGCTAACTAGCTGCCAAAATATATCTGGAGGTCGACTCTCCTCAAACGCGATCAGTATAATATCCTTGTTAGCATTGGAATAAATTGCTTAGAGCCAAACATTGGTCTGCTTGAAGTCACTAAATTCGAAGTGCTGGGTAAGTGAAGAATGGTGCTTGGAGTCATCTTGGCGTTTACCTAGAGTCATATCATCTATGTTCTCCAACCTTTGGGAGTACCGTTTGAATAGCGGTTGCTTGTCCGTTCCCTTATTGCTATTCAGAAGCTGCCGCTAGATCCTCTATGCCCTGGTCGATCATGGGATGTAAGGGAAGTGGATAGCCTCTTTTTTTGAAATTTGGATCGTACCCGATTTTTTTTTATATGCACGGGTCGGTATACACGCGATCGGTAACACTCGCTCGGCATACACTGGGTCGGTGGACATACTCTCGCTCGGCATGGACTGGGTCGCTCGGCATACTCTCGCTCGGCATGCACTGGGTCGCTCAGCATACTCTAGCTCGGCAGGCACTGGGTCGCTCGGCATCCTCTCGCTCGGCATGCAATGGGTCGCTCGACGTACTCTCGCTCGGCATGCACTGGATCGCTCGGCATACTCTCACTCGGCATGCACTGGGTCGCTCAGCATACTCTCACTTGACATCCTCTTGGTCGCTCGACATCCTTTGAGTCGCTCGGTATACTCTCGCTCCGTAGGCACTGGGTCGCTCGGCATGCATCGGGTCGCTCGGCGTACTCTCTCTCGGCATAGACGTGTCGTTCGGCATAGATGTATGGCTCGACCTGGATGCCGTTCGGCCTGGAGCGGTCGGCATATGCCTATTCTGGGGCGATCGGCCGAATTGCCTTCAGAGGAGGGTCGACCTTCATTCAACTTGAGTGCAAACTTCAGCGTCCAATCCCAAGATCTTGCGCACACCAGTGAATCCAATCTATAACTATCAGATTCCTTTAGATTTCTTTCAAATCTGAGTAGAATATGAAGTTCTCTAGTAAACAACTGGATCTATCTCACGAATATGGAAATCCACTAGTAGACGATGAGATCCAATCAAGCTGAGGAATTCAATTCTCAGTGAAAGAACCAAAATGTTAGCACCAAAATTGGTCATTAACACCCTTGAGTAGATTTATGTAGAGAGATTAATGAAGAGAGTAAATGGGAACAGAAAAATAGTGTAATTCAGTACCAAAAAAACAACAAAATGAGAACACCAGATTTGTAGTGGTTCGGTAAGATTGCCTACATCCACTTTGATTCAAATCTTAATTACTTTCTCAATCACTTGAATACAGATACAATCCATAGACCAATCACTTGAATACAAGTTTGAATTAAAAAGAGGAGAGTATTGAAAATGGTAGAGTCTTCCTAGTGTTCTCGAGAAAGGTCACTTTTCACTGTGCCCCTGCCTCTCTATTTATAGACGAAGATAGGCTGGACTTCCTTCATGGGCTCAAGGCCGAGTTGACTCGGCCCATATATGGTGATCTCGAGCTGGCCGGTCTATTCTTGTCGAACGACACTTACTGGTCCTCCCGGACTGAGCTGCTTTTGAATAGGACTCCCTGAGATCGAACGAGAAAAGTCAAGCCGTCTCGACCGATCAAGGCATCTCGAATAATCCAGAACGAACGAGGCATCCCTTCCTTTGGCCGAGCCATGTGTTACTCCACTTCATTTGGCCGAGCAGTACATGCCAGGCGACGATGAATCAACTGACCAACGAGGCTTGCCAAGCCATCTGGACCAAGCGACGTGTGCCGAACTGCACTTGCCGAACCGTACCTAAGTACCAAAACATGTCGAATGCATCAAGCCTATATATCTTCAGGCTCTTCTTGGTCAGAATCTTGTTTAGTGCTAATGATAATATCTTCAACTATCTTTTTGTAGCCGGACCAAGGTGCTGGGTAACAATAATGTTTTTGGTCTTGAAATTTTATATGTTAAAGAGTACGATAACTCTGATTTATTATGATTTTTAAGGACTTTTTACAAGTGTTTATGATTTTATACTAATTTATTAGGTCAGAAAAGCTCAATAATTATATTAAAATAATAATATTAAATTATTGGTTCGCAAAATTATTTTAGGGAAAGTAATCTAATTCATTGCAGTATATTCTGAAAAGGATTTGATAAAGAAGTTTATTACCCAATAGTAATTTGATAAATGATTGAAGTTGGTGAAAAGAAATAGTTTTCTAAAGAAATGAAACAGTTTTTATGTTAATTACGAGATTGCCACGTCGTTATTAATCAATGCCGATGTCCATCTATGCCACATGTTTTCTATATCGCATGTTTTCAATGTTGCCTATTTTTATATTGGCTATAATAATGCCATCTATTTTTATATCAGTTGTATTAATGCTGCTAGTGTTGCATTCAAGATAAAGGTATTATGTCAATAATGCCTCATATTTATATCGCCTATAGTAATGCTACAAGTTTTCACTATGGTTTTAAACAACGTCGCATGCTTCCTATTTGACGCTATAGCTTAAGACAATAATAATGAAAGTAGTAGTTCCGACATTAATTACTTTAAGTAGCGATGCCACTTATATATAAAATGGCAATGATAATGATCAGAATTCGACATTATTATTATAGTAGTGCGATAACCCACAACGGTTATATCAATACTGCATATTATCAATTTGAATGGTTTTATTATATATATGGCTTTAGAGCCTAAGGTTTGAAGCTGCGACAACCTTTGAATGGTTTCTAAGTTCATCAAAGCTATTTTATAAAAGTATATACATCTTGGCATAATATTTTGGACGAAGCAAAGGGCTATATTTTCCTTGTTTTTGAGTATGATTTCAAGGGTTAAATCATTAATAAAGAATTGTGTTTTCAAGGAAATAAAGAGGGTATTTAGTCCATAATTCTACTAGTGAAATTATTATTCTTATCACCATAAGATAAATTATGAAAGAATAAACTGACTCAAGGATTAGAGAATAGAAAACAAGATAATGGGATTGGTGTAGGGTATCTCTTTACACTTCAACTGTTAGCTCCTAGTTGATATTAGTTCACAATTCCAATGTGCAGCGGTTTGTTAAGGGTAAAACTAGAAGTTGGTTTATGTATAGAAAAGAATATAACTTAGATAGGTTATTGGTTGGCTTGTAAATCCATTTGGTTCGTAGCGAGCCTAGCAAAATTATGAGATTGACAGATAGTCAGGTAACACTCAGATGGTTGTGTTTGGATGGACAGTCCAGTTTACTACTAAAGGTAAGTTGGAGAATTTTGGTATATCTGGTAGTCCCGAGTTAGCCATGTATCTTTGTAGTAGCCCTGGGGAAAATATGAATTTGAGACAGACAGTCAGTTAATTGAGACAAATTAGTCAGGATTACCCATGTAGCATGCATGCATTTAATTAACTTGTGTTTATGTAGCCCATGTGATTGCAGGAGCATGATTGTGATAAACATATTACCAGAGGATACTAGTAAGGGGAAAACCCCTTCCACTCAGCGACGTGGTCTCACTAGATATTTGTTATCGAGGTGGCATATCATCAGTCACACCAGACTTTTTGTCAGACCTGAAGTTTTTATTTTTTACCTTTAAATCTTGGGTACTCAGTTGAGTAGTTTGAGAGTAATGTTTCTAAGTTTTAGGTTTGATGAATAAAGCTTCTAAAGACGTGCAGGAGGTAGAGCTAGCTATATAGCAGCCTATTTATGTCCGTTGTGTTATCATTTTGTTTGAATGTATGTAATGGCAAAAGTTGTATATGTCTAGTAATAAACTCTAATCAACCAAGGAGGCATCTTCACATGTCACGCTTAGAGTATTTTGTAACAATAGTATTTTGTCTGAACCTGGCCAACGTTTTGGGATTACGCAATGAATATGGAAATTAATTAATGAAATTTGTGTTTTGAAAATTTTTCATATTCCTGTGCTTCTGATGTTGATGATACTATTAACTCATCTCATTTTATCACCAGAGAATAAAACTATTGATGACTACAACATCAGTAGCACTTATTTTCAGGCCTTTAAATGTGGAATTTTACAACTTGGTATCAAAGCATAGGTTTATGTAAAGCTAATTTTTTTTGAAAACATAATCCAAATGAATTAGAGAGTGAGTTTGGGGTATGAGATAACGTTATCATAACTTATTTATAGTTGCTATATATATAAGTATATATATCCTATCTCTATTCTTCCTACTCTCTTGGACCATTCTTCCATAGATTACTCAGTTTCGAATGCAAATCTAAGAAAAGTAAGATGCCGAGGCAAGAAATGGAAGAGTGAACCTTGGTGGAGGAAGCACCACAACCAATGAAAATGTTAGGTTCAATATTCGAAGGAATCCGGGTCGATAAACAACTGCTAATATGGGAGTTAGAAAACCGCTTGTAGACATGGGAGCTATGTACTAGTTCTTTGTCAACATAATGCAAGCTGGAGTTGCAGTTGGATTAGCTGGTGGCAATGCTAGAGGAGCAAATCCCGAAGTTCCGGCTGTCAACAACTATGATGTTTAGAGTCAGGATTATGCATGTCTTGGAGGTAAGTCATTTATTGGAATAAAAGATGTCATCGAAGTGGAAAATTGGCTACTTTATTGTGAAACATTTTTTCTGATTTGGGTCTAAATGACAAGAAGAAGAGGAGATTAGCTTCTAGGCAATTGCAAGGAGCTGCATTGTACTAGTGGAACAGTATAACCATGGTAGTACTAGAAGAGAACTTGACTTGGGCAGAGTCTGGAAGGAGATTTGAGGAGCGATTCATGTCTGAAATAGCCAAGTCAACTTTTCTTTGAGAGTTTACTAAGTTTATACAAGGTGATATAGCTGTGCTTGAGTATGCAACTAGGTTTGAGGAGCTGTCCAGATATGGATACGCAACCGTGGATACTGTGATTAAGAGGAATGAGAACTTCATCAGAGGATTGAAACTAGAGCTTTCCAGAATAACATTACTGCATCTTAGAGACCTTTGTGATGTAGTAGTGGAGACAGCATTAAGGAACGAAGAGATGCTTGCGTTATTTTATTAACAACAAGCCAACTAGAACTCAAGGTGGTACGAGTCAGAAAAGAAGGTTAAGGTTAACGAACCGTAATTTTATCACTTTGAAAATAGGAATATTTAATTTAAAAATATTCAAATATTAGTTTATTTCAAAACAATAATCATGTTTTGTACAATAAATTAGAATGATGAACTTATTTTAGAACTTATTTACAAAATAGAGAGTTTGGATTTTCATCGTAAAAGCAACAATAGTCAACTTTCAATAAAATTGAATATATGATCAAATAAGTGTTTTTAATGATAAATAATCAATTTTTATTTGTTATATAATAAAAACTGTTTTATATTTTTTTATAAACATATATACTTGTTTTATAGAAATGTACAAACTTTGTCATACTTTGACAAATCGATGTCGTATTTTTATATATTGAACTTTAATATTATTTAATATGGGTTTATAACTTTTGTTACAATTAATTAAGGATGATAGAAAACTATTTTCAATTTTGGTTTACAAATATATGTAGTTTGATAAAAATGGAAAATGTGACCGTAAAATGTTTTGTTGAAAATCAACGTTTTGCAATTTGAATAGTTAATATATAAACATACTAGCACATAAACACGTATTTACAACTAACAAAGATTAATTAAACGAAGTAAGTAATTAGTTAGGCAAAGTTAAAAAATCTAAACAAAATCTAGTCTAATCATATCACATCAAATCCCAACGAAATCTTCCATTTAACCATAAAATGCATCCACACTCATTTCCTTAGGTGCTAAGGCAAGAGATAAAGGAAAATGTGATGGATGATGGAAGTGATGTGGATTAAAGAGGGAAATGAATTTAGCTTAATGGTTTGGGAATGGATATTTTGGTATTTTTACATAAATATTTTTTAAACTTTTTAATCATATAAATATCCATGCATACTCTACTCATTTCATTCATCTTCTTCTTTTCTAAAGCTCTTCCTCCTTAGTTTAGTAGCCTCTTAACTAAGAAAAATTATGAAGAAAATTTTAGCAAATAATAATTATATATATATATATATACATACATATATAGTATACATACACCCCAAAACACTTCAAAACCATCACAAACCTTCTCCTTTTTCCCCACAAACCCCATGACAACCACCATTCCCCATCAAAGTCGAGCATTAAGGGTGGCTTACCCTAAAGCCGCGAGCCATATGGAGCTGGAGAGGCATGGTTGTGAGCATCAGAAGGTGGTTGGAGGTGATGGCATAAACATGTAATGACGATGAGGCTTTTGCCGAGAGTAACTAAGTGAAAGGGGGAAGTTTTGGCCCATGGTCGTAAGCATATGACGGCGATAGGTGCAGCCGTGAGCATGAAGCAAGATGGAGATTTGAAGTCAAGAGCAAGTAGAGGTTAAGATATGGTCAAACACTTGAAAAGATGAGAAGTGGTTTATGTGATGTATAAATGAAGTATGAAGTAGTTAATTGAAGTGTTGATTATTTGAATGTTGGTAGGAAAAATTAGTTAGAGACAAAGGTAAGTACTCAAGTTATCTTTACTTATTCAACTCCTTAAAATATTATTAAGTATGATTTTTAGTGAATTTATATGCTTGGTTGAGAATTGGATGATTATATGGATGTTAAGATGGTTGATAACTTCGTTGTGAAACTCTATAACCAATTGATGTGAAAATAATATTCAAGTTAGGTAATGATTAGTAAACTAACCCTAGTTAGTTAATAAATGCAAATGAAAAGTGTGTGAAGTTTTTTAGCTGATTTAATGATTAAAATAATATAATATTGCTTCGAATAAGTTAAAATAGTTTTAATATGGTTTCAAAACATATTTGAAGTATTTCAGACAAGTTTTGGAACAATTTACCAAATGGTCAAAATCAAGCTCGTCGCATAACGGCAGTTCGTAATATTCGACCCGTAACTTTAAACCAATGCATAGGTTGCAAACTAAGTTGAAAATCTTTGAAATAAGAAATTTATATATCCTTGTAACTATAGTTTTCAAATGAAAAAGGATAATCAAGTTTTCGTTTGATAGAGTTTGGGTTATGTCCAAAACAAGTTTTCAAAAAAATCGCTGTTTTGCAAATTTAAAATTGATTTAAAATGAATATTTTTAAATGCTTAAAAATATGAAATATATTTTATAAATATTTAAAATGTTTTAAAAGAGATTTGAGTTATAAAAATGAATTTTTAAATGATAGAAAAGTTTTTTATCAAATAAGCTTTTAAAGAACTATTCACAACACATTTTGCTGTAGTTTTTAATAACTTTTGAAATATGGCTTTAAACTTAAGTATTCTTTCCTAAAACTTTTATAAATGTTTTCAAATAAATAATTAAGTGTTTTAAATATTACTGGAGGATTTTATAATTTATTTTAAAAGTTTAAATAATTGAATTAAAGAAAAGTTGCCAAAATCAAGTGATTTAATCTTGGCCTTAAAAAGCTGACGAGTAGACTGGATTTTTCTATTCGTGAGATTCAAGTGAGGTGCTTAAACTAAGGAGATGTTCAGGAGTAACCAGTTCCTTGGCTCACCCAGCCTCTCATGGGCGAGGGATAGATAAGGCCAAAATGTCGAAAACGATTAAGTATGGAAGATTAAATTTTCCAGAATTTAATAACTAGGATTGCATGGAGATAATCTTCTTACACTTGGTATTAAATTATGAGGAGGCAATCCATACTATCCGTATGAATTTAAAAGGTGATTTCACTGCTATTCGATGGATAATAAAGGTTGAATACAAAAATTGATATTGAATAGAATTAATATAATTTGCATGATTCTTTTTAGTCAATAATGTTTTCCAATATGAGATTTAAATAAATGATTTGGAATTATTTTAATTCCTATACTTGAAATTAATTGTTTTGGGTTTGCAGTAAACTATGTCTTAAATAATACCCTTTTTGACACATTTAAAAGTTATGTTTTGGAAATGTGAAACTTTGATTAAGGTTTAATAAATGATTTGGAAATGTTTTCTTAAGTAAAAGGGTGAAATGATTTAGAATTATTCCAAAGTTTAGAAGGTTTTAATTAACCAAAGTATTTGATAAATAAGGCTTAATGATTTCATATAATCTAGATGAAGAAATATTTTAATTAATCTATCTCTAAGAGAAATTTTATTTTAATAAAAAGACTAATTGATCGGATATTGTTTGACAAACGTATATACCTGATATCTTTTTACCGACTATTGGTTCGAAGGAACCAGGGTCCGATTTGGGTACCTCGTATCCGAAAACCACTTCGAACCAATATATACATTTGAAAATGAAGACATCTTGATGATGAAGACATGTTAAAGATGATGATTATTGAAGACCGGAGATCTTCATAGCGGAAGTACTGTTGTTGACATTCTCTGGGTCGCTCCCAATATAGAAATATTTATTATAGTAGTAGTCTTTTCATGTTTTGAAATCTTCATATTGCAAGGACTACTTGCTTTTGATCCTAGGGGTGATTCCTAAAGATGTAGTAGGAGGATTGTCTTCAGTTCCGTTCAGTCCCAAAACGAACTTGTATGGATGAACGTCTGGCATTGCATTTCTGAGATTACAAACGCTGACTTTTACAAACATACATCTGCTTGGTGGCGGAGAAGGCAACTTCTTTCAGGTTAACACCCTTCTCTGAGACGTACAAGCTCAGAGGTTGTATGTTCATGGAAGTCAATAGTAATCGAAGGAACGACAATGTGGCATTATAAGTGGAATGTGCTTTATGGAAGAACAAAGCGTGGCTTTGAGAAAAACAAAGTATGGCTTTACGAAAAAAGAGCGTAGCTTCTCTAGTCTTCCAACTCGGTAATGATGCAGGATATTATGTGGTCTGCAACACACAGTTCTGGGCTATCAGATGAAATGCGAAAAAGGCTACAGCTTCCATGGGTAGAATAATTGGCGTTTGAGTCCTTGGACGAGTAGTCATTGATATTGATTCCCATTGGTTGTTGACAACATTACGATGGCGTCTGAGTCCTTGGATGTGTGGCCATTGGATATGTAACGACCGGGCAATTTTCGACTGTCGAAAATCGACACTAATATGTTCACTGTATAGAGTGCTGAGCAATTGAGTGCCGAAAATACCAGGTTGTTAGGATTATAAAGAAAAAAGATAGAAGAAGAAATAGAAATAGGAGCACAGAATCTTACAATCGCAGCAAAACAAAATATAATATAAAATAGCAACATTATATATAAAGAAAACGGCAACTGTTAATATATATATGCAAGTTGTCAGAGTACAATTATCAACAAATAAATTTGGACAGTTATAACAACTTGTCCCTAATTGCTAAAAATATAGCCTATAATACACAGCGGAATATTGTCAATACGTCTTTGCCATCCTGCTCGTCTTCTAAGCTCCACAGCATCATAACCTGAAATTATGTAATACTCGGTCTGACCCGAGCATTAAAATAAAGTAACACCCGAGTCAGGCTGGAAACCAGCGTGAGTAAAGCCCACTTAATTTGAAATACTAAAGTTTTGAAAATCTTTTGAAAACAAGGCAACCCGTTCAAACACGATGATTTATCATCTATTTTTAACCCAAACATTTTCAGAAAGCCATCGATATAAAATAGTGTCTAAGTACAATACGTATTTAAAATAGTTAAATTTGTGAAATTAATCCAATTCCATCCTATTAAACTCTATAATCAAACCCATAAAGGTTCAGAGGGATTATTAAATTGAAACGGTTATGGATAACACAGATATCCGATTTCGGTGTCTTTGAATCCAGGTAATAATTTAAAAAGGTAAATTGTTTAAAATAAACAATTTATTATTAGGATGACAATATTTAAATACAGGAATTTATTTCAGATGTTTATTTCAAATAAAATGTATCATCATTTCAATCCAACCATTTTGACTCTTTTGACCCCTTGATGGCATAGACAAGAATATTCTAAAATAAATGTCCAATAGAAATAGGCCAAGATATAGATTGTTACCAATTTAACGATCAATAACAAATGTCAACAGTTCACACATTAGAATTTTATTAACTTGACTTAATCGAATTCATTTGTAGTTTTATCCAAATTAATTACAAATTAAATCATCAATCAATTAGTTATTAGTTAATCCAAGTTAATGTAATGACCTGGAATTTAGGGCAATATCAATTTAATAATCTGGATTAAAATTTAAATTGATTTGATAATTTTGATTAATAAAATTTGAATTGATTTAACAATCTTCTTTTAATAAATATTTAAATTGGTAAATTTTATCTTTTAAAGCTAATAAATGTTTTCTATTTATAATGTATATATATTTGTATATATTTTAGATAGAAAAGCTTGGATTAAATAAATAAAAAAATCTTGTTTTCAAATTCTAAATATATTTGGCAATTTGGAAATTCTAATTAATTTAATATAAAGCTTTTCAAAAGTTATTTAAATAAATAACTATATGGTTTTAAATACTTAAGGTAAATGTTTAATAGTTTAAAATAAATTTTAACTTAAGTTTAAATTTAAATAAATACCCTTCCTGCCAACCATACCTCTGTAACCGTCCTTCCTCTTATCTCTCCCGTCCTTCCTATTTCCACCACCATACCTCACCCGTCTTCTCCATCAAACCACCATCGTCCTGCTCCTGACCCCCCCGACCCTCCCCCGCATCTGTCTGATGTGCCTTCTCTTCTTGAGTCATCTTCTTCTTTTGTTCCTCCTTTCTCTACAGTGCCTTCCCACCTTATCCCATCTTCATCTTCAGTTCCACCTATCTCCTCCTCTCGCCTCCCTGCTTTTCAACCTCAACCTTCTCAACTGCCATGGACTTCCCTTTTTAAGCGTAAGCCGAGTAACGCGGGGAAGTACATACCAGTTGAGATGTCCCCTGAGTTCTCAAGTGATATTATGATTCTACCTCCCAGCGTGATTGATGCTGGCACTCATGAGTGGAGTGGCCACCTGGTTGGTTTTTTTCTCGATAAACCGCTGTCTTTCACCACTGTTATTAATTTTCTGAAAAAGTATTGGAAGCCGAAAGGTTCAATTAAAGTCCGTTCTAATGGATTCCTATTGTTATTTCATCTGGCATGTGATGATGATAGGACCAGAATCCTGCAACGTGACCCAATAGTAATGCGTAACAAATTGTTTATTGTCAAACAGTGGGATCCATATGTAGGTAATGCCTGTGAAAGTATTTCTTCTATGCCAGTGTGGGTAAAATTCTCGAATATTCCTATGTTTTCTTGGTCACATATTGGGATCAACTGGTTGGCAAGTAGACTCGGTAAACTTGTTTGCATGGATGAGTCGACAGAGAAGTTGGAAAGACTGTCCTATGCAAAGTGTTTAATAGAGATTAAACCAGATCGTGGGCTCGCTGATTCCTTTCCAGTGCATCTCCTAGATGGTGGAACACAATATATTCATATTGAATATCATTGGAAACCTGATATTTGTACGAGATGTTGTGTTTTTGGACATACAGTGTCGAACTGTGATAAGAATTTCTCTTCTGTGGTTAATGAGAAGAAAGAACTGATAAATAATTCAGACAATGCCAATGTAAAAGAGTTGAAGGAAAATAATAAAGAAGGGAGTAAAATTATGAGGTAGACGAGACGAAAATGGATAGTTATGAATTATAATAAAAGACAGGGCATTAAACCCATAGTTAAAAATGACCATATGATGGAGGATCATGAAGTAATTATTACTGATAAAAACCTGAAACAATGTAATTCTGTTCTTGAGGAAGGAGAAATTGAAAATGATAATCCTATTCTTGATGCTGAAGATGGTGATTTAAACACTGTGAATGATCTCTATAGTTTGCAGTGTAATAATGGTTTGCAAGTCCTTGCTGAAATGAATGAGACTGATTCAGAAGAGAACGTTTCAGAAGTAAATGCTCTCAGAAATAAGGAATTATGTAATGTTTCTTGTGTTGTTACAACAATGAATTGCTCAAGTATGCATGGTACAACTATGCCACTTTTGATTAACCTTCTGAACCTGATCAACTAAATGCATCTGACCAAGCTCCATCAAATAACCCTGAAACAACGATTCCTGATCCACCATGAAAAACCACTTCTGCTGATATTTCCCCACCCACCCATTGTTCGCTGTCTTTGACACCAACAGCCTCCAACATTGAAATGTTGACTGAAGCTAATTTGAATAATTCAACATCTCAAGCCAAGTCTGTGCACGTTCCCTCTGTGCATGTGCACAACGTCTTTGATACCAACAGTGGTGCTGTTCCATCATTATCTGCAACATCAACTGTTTCTGCATCTCTACTAGAATCTGAATTCCCCTATTCTCAAGTCCCTGCTCCCAATGCATGGAAACCCCTTCCTCCATTCCTAATCCTCTCCACTTTTAGTCCCTCATCCAGCAATCCTAATCTGGTTGTGTTGCAGCCATCTAGTAATTCACTAACTAAAAACAACAAAGTATCCAAATCTAAACTTCCTGCTACCTCTGATCTTAACCCATGTGGTGGTTCAATTACTACATCAACGTATCCTGAATCAAATGCTCAAACAACCCCACTAACTAGGGGATCCAAAAAGAAACTACGTAATAAACAATTTGTTGATCAATGTTAAACAACATTGGAGCATGGAATATTAGAGGTGCCCACACGACAATAAAACTAAACCAGTGTAAAAAAATCATCTCTACTCATTCACTGAGTCTTCTTGCAATTCTGGAAACCAAACTTAATGCTACTCTCTCTTCCAAGGCTGCTCTAATCATTAACCCTACGTGGACGATGATTCATAACCTTTCTGAAGCTCCTTATGGTAGAATACTTATATTGTATAATCCCTCTATCTTTACTTTATCTACTATCATTACAACTTCTCAACTTATTCATCTCCACTGTCTCCATTTATCTACTTCCATGTCTTTTTACCTTACTGTTATTTATGTTCTAAACTCTGTTAATGCAAGACAATCTTTTCTGAATCTCCTCCCTTCCTTCAGACAGGAATCACATCCATGGTCAGTTACTGGAGACTTTAACTGCTCCTTCCTTCTATCTCACCGTCTTGGTGGCAATCCCTTGTCCATGCGACAAATTAGGCCCCTTAGCTGTTCATTATCCCATTTTAATCTTATTGAGATCACTGCTGTGGGTGCTCCTTACTCTTGGAATAACTCCAGTAGAACAATGCCGCGCACTTTCTCCAAAATTGACTTCTCCTTTTCTAATCAAGCTGCTCTCTCCCAATGGCCCAATATGTTTAATCTCCTTCCAATGCCTGGCCTATCTGATCACTCACCACAAATTTTATCTTTCGGCGCTACTGTGAGAAAAAGAAAATCTCATTTTAAATTTTTTAACGCCTGGGCTCTTCACCCTGAATTTGTTCAAATTGTTAGTATGGCTTGGTCCACTTTATTCTTTGGTAACCCAATGTATATTTTGCAGTGTAAACCGAGACAGGTTAGATCTGACCTGAAAGAGTGGTCAGCCAGCAAATTTGGTAGTGGGAACTTGTCGTCCTCCCTTCTCTCGCAACAGCTCCACCATGTCCAAGAGTCCATGTTGACTGATATGTTAAACAATGACTTAGCAGCGCAGGAAGCATCCTTATCATCACAACTCTACGAGGGCTTAAAGCTTGAAGACTCAATGATAAAATAGAAAACAAGAATGCAATGGTTCAAGGACGGTGATAGAAATTCCTCCTTCCACTCATCCCTAAAAGCCAAGCAGTCTTGACAGTCTATAAGCACTCTTATTGATGATAAGGGTGAGTACATCTCTGACCAACCCCTAATTGCTAACATGTTTCTTGAATATTTCAGCAACTTGCTTGGCAATAGTAATCAATTCATTCCCTCACTCGACTATTTAGACACAATTAACATACCCAGAATTTCATTTGAAGACAATGCTTTCCTATGTTCTGCTGTTAGTGACACTGAAATAAAAATTGCACTATTCTCTCTCAATTCTAACTCCTCTGGAGGTCCTGATGGCTTCAATGCCTTTTTCTTTACTACATGCTGGGAAATTGTTGGCCCAACTTTTTTGAAAGCAGTTCATAACTTCTTCAACAAATGCAAAATGATTGGTTCTATTAATGCAACTAATTTAGCCCTGATTCCTAAAGTGAAAAATGCTTGCTGTGTCTTTGAATTTAGACCTATATCTTGCTGTAATACAATTTATAAATGCATCTCTAAGGTTATAGCTAACAGGCTTAAGTTAGTTCTTCCAAAAGTTATATCTTCCAATCAAACTGCCTTCCTATCTGGTAGAAGCATTCTTGATAATGTTTTGATGTCGCACGAATTACTAAAGGGATACAACACCAAACATGTCTCTCCCAGAGCTATGTTTAAGCTTGATATATCCAAAGCCTTCGACTCATTGCAATGGAATTCAATTATAAGAATAATGGGGTTGATGAATTTCCCTAAACACTTTGTGGCCTGGATTGAAACTTGCATCTCCACTCCCTGGTTTTCTATAATGGTCAATAACTGTAATGAAGGATATTTTCAAAGCAAACAAGGAATTAGGCAGGGAGATCCTTTGTCTGCGTATTTATTCATTCTTGTTATGGAAGTTCTAACTCAAATTCTGCTATAGCATGTTCATGACGGCAGCTTCTTGGTCCACCCGAAGTGTAGGGACCCCCTTATCACCTCGCTAATGTTTGCTAATGATTTAGTTGTCTTTTTCAAGCCAACTATACTGATAGTTAGTTCTATTATGAAGAGCCTCAATATATTTTACAAAATCACTGGCTTGGCTATTAACTTAACTAAGTCAGATCTTATGATAGCTGCTGTAAGTAATGACATGATCATTCAGATTTCTAACTTCACATCCATCACACATCAGGTTGATACATCCATGTACTTAGGTATCCCTTTGGAAACTTCAAGAATCACGATTGCTCAATGTATTCCTTTGTATGAACGAATAATTGCTAGACTTTCTCTTTGGATTAACAGGTTCCTTAGTCAGGCTAGAAGGCTTACCCTTATTAATGCCATTATCTTCTCCATGATAGTCTACTGGTCTAGATCCTTCATTCTTCCTACCAAATTGATCAGAATGATAAGGAGCGCAATGTCAAGCTTTTTATGGCATGGACCAATAAACTCTGGAAAACTTACTCCTTGTGCTTTCACCAAGCTTGAACTGCCAAATTCTAGAGGAGGACTTGGAATTAAAAATATGATACTTTGGAATCATGCGGCCTTGGTCGCTCACATTGATGATTTCTTGAATCATAAGGACAACATATGGGTTAAATGGTCTCACAAGTATATTGTTGGATACAAAAACTTCCGGACTATGGCAATTCAAAAATCTTACAGCTGGACATGGCGTAGCATCCTCAAACATAGACCTGTTTTCCTCGCATTTTCTAAAGCGAGAATTGGTTTCAATGGTCGTATATCCTTCTGGCGTGACCCATGGGTGAAGGAAGGATAATCTTGAGCCAACTTCTAACTTACAATCAACGAGTTCAAATTGGTATAACCCACGATGCTTACGCTCACAACTACATCACTGATGGTGCCTCTGTCCCGCCGTACACTAGTAACCAGTTTATCAGACAACAATGGAATGCTTTGAGTGGTTGTCATGTCTTAGTGTCACC
This sequence comes from Allium cepa, assembly GCA_030765085.1. Classification (NCBI taxonomy): domain Eukaryota; kingdom Viridiplantae; phylum Streptophyta; class Magnoliopsida; order Asparagales; family Amaryllidaceae; genus Allium; species Allium cepa. The sequence continues at coordinate 524,015,468 of CM060934.1, read as the reverse complement.
TGATGATGGCATATCTTGGTCCTGTTGTAATGACAGGTACAGAATTAGAGACATGTATAAAAAGCTAATTAGTCAAACTAACAGAGTTACTCTAAGTTGGATAAGCGAATTTGGCTTAATCATAATACTGAGCGGCAAAACCTTCTTCTATGGAAGATTTTTAGTAATTCATTGATGGCAAAAAGTAAACTGCGTCACATAGGACTTAACATTGACACTGCTTGTGTTTTCTGCCAGGCTGAGGAAGAGGATACTCTTCATTTTTTTTAGGTGTTCATTCATCAGCTTGTTATGGTCTTGGATTAACTCTGTCATAACTACGAGAAGGATTAGTTTGGTTAGTGAGATAGAATGGGATCTCATTTTTAAGGCAACAAGATGGAAAGTTGAATCTTCCTTTGTTATGCTGTTCACCCTGAAAATATTCATAATGATAATCTGGGAGGAGAGAAATGCAATAATTTTCAATGGAAAAAGAAAGACTGTCACGCAAATGAAAACTAGCATTGTGGAGAGTTTGAGATATGCTAATGCTGCTTCTATCCATGTCTTTGAGCCTGATTTTATGTCTGGCCGTTCTTGATGTTGGTTACATTTTATGTTCCTATGTTTTGTTTTTTTCCTTACCTTTATTGTTTGATATGCCTGTGTCTTCTAAGTATTCTTGTTTCCTTGTTCTTGCTACCCGTGGTGGCATTGTTCTTATCTTTGTACATCTCTCTTGGTATATCAATAAAATGGTAGGGGTCCATTTCTATCCCCGCTGGCTTTGCCAATTTTTTTTTTAATAAATAAACAAAAGGTTTGTTTCTTTTTCTTTTTAAATATTGCTTAATAAATATGATTTGTAATTATGTAAGAGTTTAAAATACAATTAACATGTGATATGTTAATTCATTTAATATGTAAGTAATTTTTAAACAGTAAGATAATTTCTTTTATAAACTATTTAACTCTGACAAATTTGTTATTTTCAAACAATATTAATAATGTATTATTTTTATATATAGATATAAATAGATTATAATAAAAATAAAATTGATATTTTTAAACTAAATGTGTTGTTTTATATATATAAGTTGATTTTAAATTAGATTTTCAAATTTAATTTGAATTTGAATTTAAAGTTGAAATTTAAAAGATATGTATTTTAAGATTTTTGGACTTAAAACACAAACACACACACACACATATATATACAAGCTTTTATCTTAAAAAAATTCATATGCATTTAGATAAGTATGTATAATTAGTAAGTTAAGAAAAGGCTTTTTATTAACTTTAAAATAAATAAGGATTACTTAAATGACATGTGCTAGAAATTAAGAGACATTATGTAACAAGTGTTAGTTAATAAATAATACTTATGATAAGTGTTGAATTTTAAACCAAGTGTCCTTATTAATTTTCATTTTATTTTATTTTAGTTAAATCACATTTTTACTTATATAAACTTAAGACTTCTATGTTTTATTTTATTTTTAATTCAAAAGCTAAGTCATTAAAACCGCTTTTTTTCTCAAAGAAAATCTACAGCTCAACACCTCCAAACCAGAAAACAAATCAATTCAATAACCTGTAGCTTTATTTCAAAATCTGTAGTTCACTGCCTTAAACCAGAATAATCAAATTCAAACCTGTAATTCATTTTCAAAGTTCAAAAATCAAAGCCTGAACTAAATTCTTCAACCTGTTTCCAAATTTATATACTGTAGCTTCATTTTCAATATAAAAATCAAGGTTGCAAGCATTTCTTAAAACCTGGAAATAAAGCCTGAACTTCTTCTAATCCGAGATGAAGATCATCAAGCCTGCATCCTTCAAACCTGAATTTTATCAAAGCAAGTAAAACATGAAAATCAAGGAAATCATCTCTGTAACAAGTTTTCGATCATTACAACTAGTGGTCAAAGAAATCAAAGAAGCAATGCAAGTTTAAAGTTTTCAAAAGCAAAAGACATTCAAGTTTTCAAAATGAAAATCTGTTTAAGCTCTCTATCCAATTTCTTTCAGGTAAGCAACAAACCATTTTAAAAAGTTAAGTAGAAATCTGGTTGCATGTTAATCTCTGAAATGAGTATGTTTGTGTGAATCTATATAAGAACATTTTCTGGATGAAATTATGATGTATGCATGCCTGTTGTCTCTGTGATGTTCCTGTTCTTTGTTTTCAAGCTCTGGTTTTAATCAAAATCCATTATCTCCTTATCTGATCTCTATTAGGACTTAGATTCTTAACAAAACTTGTTTGTTTCATTTCTAAGTAAGTTTTAAAATTTTATTTATGTTAAAATAAACTTGGAAATTATTGGGAAACCAGATTGAGCAGGAAAATTTAAGTTATAATTAAAATTCAAACATTCTTAATCATTGATTCAGGAACATAATCTGAATCTGTAAACTAAATAATGAATTTTAAGAATGAAACTACAATTTTTAGTTTTGAATTAAGAGAGCAGTTTGAGTTTTATCATAAATGGTATTTTTGGTGACTTCTGATGATCTATGTGGTCGGGGTGGATGCGATCATCACTGGAGATAGTTGAATGACCGCAGATTGGGGGAATAATGTCAGGTGAGGGTTCAATGCGCTGTGGCGGTGATGCCTGTAAACCTAGATTTGGGCTTGATTGGAATTTCATTCCTTACGGCATCTCCGGTGGACCGAGCTCCACCAGATTCTGGGAGATGGTAGCTTGGGTGACGGCGAAGTTATGGCCGGAAGCAACGGAGCTCGGGTGAACGGCGATGTGTGGTCGAGATTATTTCAGGTGAAGTCTGTAGTTTCAGGTTTAGGCCTAAATGCTCGAATTTGATTTCGAGTTCGTACTGGAAATCTGATGGTCGGATTTGGGTTAGGGGATGTCGCTGTTTTGCTGAAGGTTGAGGTGATGACCAGGGATGGTCGGAGTCATCGTGCGTATGCACGGTGCATCTTTGTGCCTGGGAAAGCTAAGAAGATGATCACTCGGGTTTTCTCGAGTGATTCACATGAGTTACTCGACGTGTTGTGGGAATTTGCTCAAAGTTTTTGCGGGATGGCTCGGGTAGTTGGTTTGTTACAGGTTTTAAAAACTCGTCAGGTTTAAAATTTTAAAATGAGTTTTAGAATTTAAAGCAAGATTTAAAAAAGTTTAAATCAGTTTTAATTATGGATTCACATCTAAATTTGTATCCTGGTTTTGAAATAAAATAAAGTTTTATAAAATTTAAATGTTTCAACAACTTTAAAATGTTTAAAGTGTATTTAAAATGATTTGAATTTAAAAAGGAATTTGGTTTAAACTCTTTTAAATTTCTTTTATAAGATAAGTCTTTCTTTAACATGTCATTTAAATTGGTTTTAAATTGTGTTAAAGTTAAATTTGTACTTATTTTGAATCTTAATTTGAAATGGAATTTAAAAGTAAATTCAATAGTAAAATGTTTCAAATGTTTTTTGTTAATGACAATTTAGTCATAAATAAGTAATGTTTTATCTTAAAATAAATTAAGCTTTAATGATTTGTGATTCATTAATTGTTAAGGTAATTAAAAGAATAATTAATTAATTTAATTAATGATTTGGATCAATTAATTAAGTAATAAGTGACTTAATTAATTAAGGTTTAAGTTAATTAATTAAATTTAATTAATGTGTAATTAAGATCATTAATTAGATAAGTTAAGATTTTTAGTTAATGATTAAGAAATTAATTAATCAAGTATCAGTTAATCACTTAATTAATTAATTATTAGAGATTAATTAATTAGTATTAAAGATTAAAGTAGTTAATAATGATTAATCTAAGTTTAATTACATCAAAGAAGTAATTAAAGAATTGTTAATAGTTAATGAAAATCATTAAATAGGGATTATTAAATAATTAATTAATGTGATTAATTTTAATAATTAATTATTTAAGTTAATTAAGGATAATCATTTGTGAAATTGTTTAAGTATAATTACTTAATGGAAGTAATTAAAGGAATTAATTAAAGTAACGTGATTAGTTTAAGTTAATTAATTAATTTTAATTAATTTAAAGATTATCACGGGATGATTGGTTAAGCATAATTACTTAATGTAATTAATGAAGTGTAATTACTTAGTGAAGTAATTAAGATGGGTAATTAACGGATGAAAATAATTGAAGATTGAAAGTAGTCTTGGGTTTAATTACTTAGTGTAATTAATATAAAGGATAATTACTTGGTGAAAGTAATTAATAATTAATTTTTTAGTGTAATTAATTTAAGAATTGATTAATAAAGTTAATTAAGTAATGTAATTAATTAAGGGTAATTAATTACCAATGTGATTGGCTGATTAATGAATAAAGATAATTAAAGGTTAATTATTAAATATGATTAATAATTAATTAAAGAAGTAATTAGAATCAATAATTAATATAATTAATGATGTAATAGAGGTTGATTAATTAAGATTAATTAATCAATGATAATTGATTATAGAGTAATTAATTAATGTAATTAATTAAGCATGAATGTAATTAATTATAATTAATTAATTAAAGAAGTAATTAAAGGTTAATTACTGTATTTGGTTAAGAATAATTAATTTGTAAAATTAATTAAAGGAAAATTACTTGAATATAATTAAAGGATAATTAATCAAGGATGATTAATTAAGATGAATGATTAGATGGTGATTAATTAATTGATTTTTTAATTAATTAATGATTATGTAAGCAAGATTTATGTGATGCAAGAAATTAATTCAATTTATTTTAAATTAATTATAGATGGGAGTAATTAATTTAATTCATTTTAAATTAATTAGAGATAGTGTGATTAATAAACCCTTGCTTATGTATGGATGGATGATATTGATTGCCTTGAATGGTTTGAGATCTCAGATATGAGATAAGTGATGTTATGTGATATGGATGCTTTTGTTGAAGTATGATGATAATGTCAATTATCTATTTTTGATGATAATATGGATTATCTACTTGTGTGACAATGAGAATTATCTATCTGTGTGTATATAGATAATGAATTGAATTGTTTTAAACTTTAAAACAACTTGGACCTAAAAGACGGTGTTTTGGATTTCGGTGAGACCGGGATCGGGTTTGCTACATTACAACATGATAGGGGGTCTCACTTTGCGTTTAGTGGCGAATGGGAGACTCTTACCCCTACATGTCCGCTGAGGTATTATAAGGCACATAAGGGTTATCGTCGTTAACTCTGAGGGTGATTCCAAAATGAGTGTAACGAGATAATGCCTTCGGTCGTTCGAACTCGGAACGAATTTGTATGGATTGAATGCTTTCAGAACATCGTAAGGTGGACGATGAGCACTCTAAGAGATGTGTTATCTAAAGGTAATCGTAGCCTCAAGCCTCATCAACCGGGAATGGCTAAAACAGGGGAGGTGCAGCAAGGTTAAGTGGGTAGCACCTAAGTAGGACAAGATTTTCCCCTGTCTAGAAGTCCCTTTTTATTCGGCTGTGTAGGCAGTTGGAATGCGCGCCAACTGCGTGGTTGTCTTTTTTGGAACTATCCAGTAAGAGATGGTTCCGGCCTTGTGTTGCAGGGGATTTAGGGTGGATCCTCGGTACGTTGATCTAGGCCATGTACTGTGACAGACGGTACCCCAGTTGCCCTGCCATTGATGGAAACCCATTCTTCCTACGTGCCCTTACGATTTTGATTATATTACCCACTTCGTGACTAGTATGCTGGAATTTAATCATGTAACAATTTCAGCTATTTCTTACTTACTTGAAAACCTTAGACCCTATTATAATATCATCTGATTTCCTATCAAATGTTTTGGTTAGTTTAAGGTAAAAACTTACCCATGTTTATTTGTGGGAAGTCTTACGTGATACCTTTTCTTTCCAAAGGTTTTCAAAGTTAAGCAACGTTAACATGTTACTCCCACCAGACCCATGTCTAACCCGGAGTTTATCCTTTATTTTTCCTTGAACTCTTGGGTACTCAAATTTTTACGAGTTGCCAAGGGATTCAGGTTGGCTTTGACGAATTCTGGAGGAGGTATGGAGCAGGAGGCTTCAGCGATTGTAGATATATAGGTGGTTCCGCTGTGTGATCTCTGAGTCGTTTCTTTGTGTTGTATTTGAGTTATAATAACTAGACAGGTGTTTATAACTGTCTAGTATGTGATGTACAATCTGTGTAACTTTGATAGATGTTGTATATTTGTAATACTTATGTGATTAATATAATTTATTTGTTTAGCTATTGAGATTCTGATGTTGTTACTCTCTTTCTTCTCTATATTTTCTATTTTCTATCCCTTTCCTTCTTATTAATGACGCGTCTTTCTGTGAGATGAAAGGCGGGTCATTACAGTGGTATCAGAGTGCTAGGTTGAGTGAATACCTAGGCTTTGGAGTGTTTTCTTTCATGAGAGAGCGTACTTGTATTTATATATATATATTTATATATATTATTTCTACCATTTGATTAGATTACTTGTTCGGGTTTTCCAATATAAGTTCTAGAGATAGATATGGTAGTGGTGTGTGTAGCACGACTACCAACGGTAGTAGTCCGATTGTTAGGATTGGAAGTGTTTCTGTCGAGACTGTAGACCTAATACCGTCACGAGTAAGTTTTGCTGTGGTGAAGGATTTCATCAATCTCTGAAGGAAACCTTTAAAAGGTTCAGATTCCATCTTTGAAGTTGGATGAGTAGAGTTTGGACCTGTCGGTTAGGCAGAAGCAAGCGATGGTATCTTGGCAACTTCGGGAAGAAACAGCTGTGTGATGAGATGCAGTAACTTTGGATGTTTCTGAAGATATTTTCTTTGGAACAAGTTTTAGGAAGAGTGTCTGCTTCGGAGATGAGGCTGAGTTCAGCAGTGTATTTGTGTTTGGTTTGAGGTCGAGTTTCTTAAAGAGCTTGGATAGGATGTTTTTGGCATCTTTATCAGCAGCTCTTTTAAGGTGGAGTTCAGAAGCAGCAGGGTGGATCCATTTCTTCGATGGATGGGTTAAATAAGCATAAGCTGTTTTGATTGGTAAAGAGAGAACAATATCCTTGGATATTGGGCTGGGTTGATCGCAAAAGTGACTTGCGATAGTTGAGTGTTCTCTTGGGTTGTCAGAGTTTTTTCGGATGTCTTCGTAGAGGTCAGAGGTTTACCTTAGCATCTGGAGGTTGAGTTTTCGGATCGACTACGATTCCAGGAGTGGCTCTGGTGGTTTAGCTTGGTTCCTAGAGAGAGGATTTGGTGAAGCAGCTTAGGATTTCATGGAACTTCTGAGTTTTCTCTTTTGAATCTGATGAACCATATTTTCTGGGATGTGATATCTAGTCTGTGATCATGTTCATCATCAGCATTCTCATCTACTCCAGATCAGAGTTGTGCAGCGGAAGCAAGTATGGGAGTGCACCTGTTTTATCTTTTCCGGATATGAGAAATAAGTGCAATATTTTGAGGAATTGTAGAGTAGAGTTGGTGTTCTTGATTTCGGTTGATCTTGGGAGGATCATTTTGTTGCATTGTTTTGGTCCAGTTTGTTTCTAGAGGCATCAGTGAAGGTTGAGCTGATTAGGAAGATGGAGGCAGCCCAGGATCATCAGAAGAGCTCCGTGGATAAGAGGCAGTGGAATTTGGAATTTGAAGTCGGAGATTTGATTTTAGATAAGTTTTCTTCGATCAAAGGAGTTATTAGTTTGGTAAGACTGGGATGCTAGCTCCGAGGTGTGCTGGATCTTTCCGTGTTCTTGTGAGGATTAGTGCTTTGGTTATCAGGGTTGAATTGCGAGTTTGGAAGACTAGGATTCAATGTGTTTCACGTATCTCTGAGGGATGTGTGATCCATCTCTGGTTGTGGAACCAACAGTTCAGGGGGTCTGGTAGTTGAGCAGGACACGACTGTGGTCTGATATCCTGTTCAGTTTAGTAGATCTAGTTGAATAGGATCCCTATAGAATAGTAGCTAGATAATTAGGATTCAGTAGGGCGAGTATCTTGGTATTTATAACTGGGAAACTCTAAGAAGTTCTATCCAGAATTTTGTCTGGATAGTTAAATTTGTTTGATTGAGTGAATTGACTGCTATGATTGTTAGCATATGGTTGATAATATATGCTTTTGTTGTAAAATTAAAATTGTTGATGGGTTATTAAATTATCTTTGCTTTTAAATTTCGGGGAAGAAATTCTTTTAAGGGGGGAGGAATGTGATGACCCAGAATTTTGGACAATATCAATTTAATAATCTTCATTAAAATTTAAATTGATTTGATAATCTTGGGTAATAAAATTTGAATTGATTTAATAATCTTCTTTTAATAAATATTTAAATTGGTAAATTTTACCTTTTAAAGAAAATAAATGTTTTCTATTTATAATGTATATATATTTATATATATTGTAGATAGAAAAGCTTGGTTTAAATAAATAAAATCTTGTTTACAAATTCTAAATATATTTAGCAATTTGGAAATTCTAATTAATTCTGCTTTTCAAAATATATTTGGCAATTTGGAAATTCTAATCAAGAATACCAATTCTAAATATAAAGCTTTTCAAAAGTTATTTAAATAAATAACTATATGGTTTTAAATACTTAAGGTAAATGTTTAAATAGCCTAAGTTTAAATAAATCAACAAAAAGGTTTGTCTCCTTTTCTTTTTGAATATTGCTTAATTCATTTAATATGTAAGTTATTTTTAAGTAGTAAGATAATTTCTTTTATAAATTATTTAACTTCGACAAATTTATTATTTTAAAACAATATTAATAATGTATTATTTTTATATATAGATATAAATAGATTATAATAAAAATAAAATTGATATTTTTAAATTAAATGTGTTGTTATATATATAAGTTGATTTTAAATTAGATTTTCAAATTTAATTTGAATATAAATTTGAATTTAAATTTGAAATTTAAAAGATAGGTATTTTAAGATATTTGGACTTAAAACACACACACACACACACAGATATATATATATATATATATAAGCTTTTATCCTAAAAAAATTCATATGCATTTGGATAAGTATGTATAATTAGTAAATTAAGAAAAGGCTTTTTATTATCTTTAAAATAAATAAGGATTACTTAAATGACATGTGTTAGAAATTAAGAGACATTAAGTAACAAGTGTTAGTTAATAAATAATACTTATGACTAGTGTTGAATTTTAAACCAAGTGTCCTTATTAATTTTCATTTTATTATATTTTAGTTAAATCACATATTTACTTATATAAACTTAAGACTTCTATCTTTTATTTTATTTTTAATTCAAAAGCTAAGTTATTAAAACCATTTTGTTTCTCAAAGAAAATCTGCAGCTCAACCCCTCCAAACCAGAAAACAAATCAATTCAAGAACCTGTAGCTTCATTTCAATCTGTAATTCACTGCCTGAAACCAGAATAATCAAATTCAAACCTATAATTCATTTTCAAAGTTCAAAAATCAAAGCCTGAACTAAATTCTTCAACCTGTTTCCAAATCTATATCCCGTAGCTTCATTTTCAATATAAAAATCAAGGCTGCAAGCATTTCTTAAAATCTGGAAATAAAGCCTGAACTTCTTCAAATCTGAGATGAAGATTATCAAGCCTGCATCCTTCAAACCTGAGTTTTATCAAAGCAAGTAATACCTGAAAATCAAGGAAATCATCTCTGTAACAAGTTTTAGATCATTACAACTAGTGGTCAAAGAAATCAAAGAAGCAATGCAAGTTTAAAGTTTTCAAAAGAAAAAGACATTCAAGTTTTCAAAATGAAAATCTATTCAAGCTCTTTGTCCAATTTCTTTCAGGTGAGTAACAAACCATTTTAAAAAGTTAAGTAGAAATCTGGTTGCATGTTAATCTCTAAAATGAGTATGTTTGTAACAACCTGATATTTTCAGCCATTCGCATCCGCACATGCCGGACTTGAATTGCTTAAAATACCGCATTGTAATTAAATTTGGAGCAAATGAAATACAAATCATAGAATCACAGACACAGAAATATCAGAATAACTCGCAGCGGAAATTAAAATACCATAGTAGTTCATGAAGCTACTATAACAAACTCTCAAAACATAATACATACTATCATTCTGGAAAAACCATATACAATAGAAATCTCAAATACATAGAATTTTATAAACACCAGAGCTGAAATAGAACAACTGAATCTGAAAGGGAATAGATAACTAGACAAGAAGAATCTCTAGCGATTCCTAGCTTTAGAAAAGAAATCCACAGCTAAGCTGTAAATACTCAGGCTGACCCGAGCGTAAAGTAAAACACAAAACACTCGAGTCAGGACATATATGCTTATATAATGTAAATCAACTGAAGTGAACTGTAGTAGGAATGCACAGTAACTTAAAGGATGCTTGGGATCGCCCATCCTTTAAGGGTCAGTTAAACTATAAATTAAATACATCCCGTGTTTAAAATTTCAAAATGCTATTTATACTTAGGAATCAAATATCATTTCAAAAATTCAATATCATTCGAAAATCCATTTCAAATATCAAAATATCATATCTTCCAAACCACATTCATTTATTAAAATACCATTTCAACACACACTTCAAATAGTTTATATTTCAAAACAAATTACTTCATTTTAAATCATAAAATTAAAGTAATTATATTTAATAATTAAATTATTAAATTTCCAAAATTTTAATCTTTTAAAATTCATTTATTCACTTAAATTTATTAAAACAATGAAAATTCAACTTTCGCAACATTTATAAAAATGCTACAGAAAGTTACATTTAAAACAATTCAATTTAACAAAAGACAGCATTTAAAATGCTGTAATTGGGTTACATTAGTTTCAAATAAACTTAGTTAAATTCAACAATTATAGCACTTACAAAATGCTATAATAGCCTTTAATTAAATTTAGCCATTTGGTTCATTATTATCAACTACAGCATTTACAAATGCTGTAATATCATTTACATTAGAAATAATAACATTTCAAAAATATGCAGTTAATTAACTTCAAATATTCAATATAATTTCACAAACAACTATATTTTTATTTAAACCATTTTTAACTTATCAAATCACATATTTTCACTAAAATAATCATTCAAATACCCTTATATTCATGATTTTATACAGTTAAATTTCCATTTAAAAATCAAGATTTAATAATCATTCACTTATTAAATTCCAACATTAAATTTTAAATTCATTAAATTAAATTTATCTTAACACTTAAGTTTAAATTTTCAAATATAACTTAATTTCGTTTTTATTTACTTAACTTAAAATTCACTTTTAAGCCAAATTCACCAATTTCCAATTTTAGTTATATTTCAAAATTTCAACCTAAATATTCATTCATTTCACATTTTAACTTTATTCAAAAATCATTAACATATTGTAAAATCATTTAAATTCACTTTAATCCAAATTATCATGAATTTATCATATTTTCATATTTAATTTAAATTCCAATTATCACCAAATTAAAATTTCCCAAAATAACTTACGTTTCAAAATTTCTAACTTTACCATTTATTTATTTCACTTATAAATTTTCAGAAAATCAATAATACTTTACAAAAATCATTTCTAATTAAGTTTGAATAAAATATTATAATATTTACATTTATAAAATATTTTAATTTTTTTAGAAAAACATATTTTAACTACGGGTCTGTATATCATTTTCTACACTAGAAAAAGTGATACGGGTAATATATCATTTCAACCCGTAATTTACAAAGAAAACCCAGGTTTTATCATTTCAAACCCGCAGTCCCAAGTAAATGAGATAATTTGAAAATCGTCCAGGCCTATCATTTCAGCCCATAACGATTTCCCCGTATTCTAAAGTCCGTTCGGGTATGTATCATTTCGACCCATAGTGATTCTAATCTAAATGGAACTTGCAGTGATAAACTGATATAAACAATAGAACAACATAATATAACAGTAACATATGATATAACAGGTGTTTAAGCATGGGTGAACATCATATAATCATAGCATAGCAGATATAATATGGTGATGCATTTTACAGATTCAAAAGTGGTCAACTTACTAGTTATATAGGTATACACTGTCTGGTGAGAATAACTCACTGGTATAGATGGAGATGACACAATGAATACACAATCGAGATCCATACAAGCACGATAGCACGAATTCGAGTGATAGAGCCAAAGTTCAATTTCCTTGAACACAAATAAAAAAACAATATAACAATCATAAGCCTTCAACTCAAAATACGATTAAATTATGCTAGAATTAACTGCATAAAACAAAGCTGAAATGCTTTGCACTTGCTTCCAAAATTCTTTAGGCTCGGCCATAAGGTGGAATACATGGCTAAGGCAAGGTTTTGATCTGGTTTTGGGTCCAATGGGGTCGGCCATACATGGGAAAAATGGTGCAAAAGTATGTTGCAAAGTAGGTGATGTGAACAACACAATACAAGCAACACACATGGTTTCAAGGCCAAAATAGGTCACGGCCAAGGCCACATGGGCACGGCCTACTCTGGTAAGGTCAAGAGGATGACATGGCAGAGGGTTTGGTCGGATGGAGGTGGTGATGGTGGAGTAGGTGGCGGCTAAGGGGTGATGAAAGTGGTGGAAGCATTTATATGCTCGGCTAGGTGGTATTGTTGGAGTTTTGGAGCATTTGGTGAAGGATCTACCACCAAGGGTGGTGCATGGCCTAGCTGGGGTTGTAGAGGAGGTGGTGGAGATGGGTTCCAGGTGGTGATGGAGGTGGCAAGGCTGAAGGAGGAGCATGGACGATCCTAGAAAGAAGAAGAACAAGTGCAAAATTAATATAAAACTAGCATAAAATGAAAAGAAAAGAAGATTACCAATTTTTTTTCCAAAGTAAGAGAGGCCGAAATTTTTTCAGAGATGAGAAAAAATATGTTTTACGTGAGTGTGAAATGAGATGGGTCGGCTGAAGAGGGAGGTTATGGCAACAAAATTTGAAAAGATGTTGTTTGAAAGTGAATAGGTGAGAATACAAAAGGTCTTAAGAAATAAAAAGTCACACAACCTTTCAAATTTTACTTATTTCTTTTTATAATTTAAATAACTGTAATATATATAATAATTCAGTTAAAATTATAAAATATAACAAATAAACAAAATATAAATAAATAAATATTAATTATATATGATTAAAATAAGAAAAATAGCACAGAAAATGAAAACTAGTCTAGAAAATTTGAAAATAAATAGAATGAACTTTGGGAAATTTATATGTACATGAAAAATATTTATAAATAAAGATAATAACATAAAATAAAAATGCATTCACAAAAATAAATAAATAAATTTTAATTAAATATAATTTAAATGAAGAAAATAGCAGAAAAATAGAAACTAGCCTTTAAAAATAAGAAATAAATTTTGAAAAAATTCTATTATCACTTTAAAGAACGAATCTTTGTAAAAGATTGCTGAACTTTGTAAAGTTAATCTTTTTGTTTAAAAAGATTTGAAAATGGTAATTTGTTTAAACCATTCAAAAGAAAGGTTTTGGGCATTATGTTGTGACTTAACTAAGATCCCATTATATCCATATGCTTTTAAAATTAAGCGTTGATTATTTGATTTAGCCGGGAGATGACTTTTTGTCATATAATCCATTTCGAATAATGATATTACAAAATGGATAGCATTTCAAGACCGGTGGTGAAGATCGAGTATTTTTGAAAGCGAAAAGATTACCCGTCGAATGTTACTGCACCGAATGGCTCCGGTATAGAGATTTGATCACCCTTTTTGATCGGGAGTCCGGACATGATTAGGGATTATCCGGGTTGCAAGGGTTCTTTTGAAGTGCCTTCGGTTCTGTTTGAAACTGGAACTGACTTGTATGGATGTATGTCTGACGTTACACACTGAGATGTAAAGCCGGTTTCTATCAAATACAATTCTGTTTGGTGGCGGAGAATTTATTCTCTTAGCTTAACACGCTTCTCTAAGACATACGAGCTCAGAGGTTATGTAGTTGATATTTACTAGTGATATATTCCCAATTTGGTAATGTGGCATACGAAGTGCTGCTAATCATTTGTTGATCAAAGCATGGCATTTGTGAAAAGCTTAGATTTTTGGACTAGACCTCATCAGGACCTCACAAACCGAAAATGGTCGTAACAGGAAGAATGCAGTAAGGTTATGAGGGTCGTGCCCTTTAGGGTATGTCCATTTCCTTCTGGAAAAGAATGGTATCGTGGTATGGAGCTTAGATATTTAACCTATGTGGTTGCTGCAAATCTATTGTTTTGTGGTAGTTGGTGTTGAGCGCTCGGATAAAGGTCGGTAACGACCAGGGAATGACATACTCGTGTAGTAGTTACCTACTTATAGAGGTAACCCGGCCTTGTGTTGGCAGAGAGCTGATTAAGTCCTCGAGGCGCCCCTCCAGAGGCGTACCCATGTGTCTCAGGAAGTTCCTTAGCTGGACCATTTGTTGGAAATCCAAAAAAACAATATGCGCCCTATATGGTTTTAGTTGTATAAACTGTCACCTAAGGTGGTAGCTATAGCAGGCATAATATAATGGTACCTATGCTGGCTAAGATTAATATTATACTTTTGAAAGGTTTTCTACACTATGCACTAATAATAATATCAAAAATAATTTTGCGTAACAATAATTTTTGACTATCATAAGGAGAAATGTCCTCCAATTGTGCGCTTGCATTGTGTGTGTGTGCGGGAAGGCCTTATGGTAGTTTCATTTTTCAAAAAAGCATTGCGGATTTGTTTCTATTTCTTTTTGTTTGTTTTTTTAAAAATAAACTGTTTTTGTTTGCTCACACCAGTCCCATGACTAACCTAGAGTTTATTATTCCCTTTCTTAGCTCTGGGTGCCCACAATTTTCCACGCTGGCAGCATTGAGTCAGATTTTCAGAGTATCAGCTAGTAGATGTAGATTCGATAGCCTTCAGCTTTCTTTTTGGGATTCTTTGGTGTCTCTGGATTTTGGCAATCACATAGTTACCTAGTTTGCTCAAGTTTAGCATGATGGTGGTTCGAGCTTTTGGTTTGTGAGTTGTTTGCCAAGGAGCTTTAAAACTTGGTTTACAAAGACTTTTTAAAATCTGCATTAAAACTTTTTTTCGGGTTCTACCCGAGATTAGTTCAGGTCCAGTCTCGAGTTTTCTTCCATTTGCAAAATCTTAAAATTTCAAAACTTATTTGATTTAATTTTTTTTAATCCAAATTCATTTATTAATAATCTTTCTTTTGAAACAAAGAAAAACGGTGGGCCAAAACCCATAGCCCATTCCTATACAACCCTGATGTTATTAAAAATACGCAACCCCAAACCGACCTATAGCCTAATCCAAAAATGAGCGAGCAAAATCCGATACCATCTTCTTCCAACATCCCATTATGTTCCAGATCCAACTCCGATGTCCATAACCAAATTCTACACAAAACTCAACTCTAGAATTCAATCATCACTTCTGAAACACAAGACCTTCGCCGATCACATGAACATAAAAGAATTTGGAAATCACTGCTTTACCTGAATAGATTCTGCTTAGAGACATACGTGCACCTCGTGTACGTGTACGTCCTCCTCCCCGACAATCAATCCATCACGACACCGCCATCCAGTCACTCTACCACTCCATATTCAAATGCGATAATCGTCGAAGTCAGAAACTCCTTTGATCAAAAATCGAACAGTATCATCATCCTTCGGAACTCAGGAATAAAACACCAACCTTCCCAACCGACGATCGGCACACGCCAAACACCTATGACCAACACGTCCCTTCACCAATCGGAAGTTCACTTGCTACGCTATCTTCTGGCCAAACCTTACGCACTTCGGTTTGCTCCAACACCCTCCAGATTTCTTACGTTCGTCGATCACAGAACCCATACCCAAAAACCCTAACATCCATCGACTGCCCCAATCTAGGCCCAAAAACCCAAATGTGCCACGGTCGACAGCTCCCTAGTGAACACCAACACCCTCCAGTCAAGCCGCGCTGACTCCTGTTTACTAGATCGATGAAGACAATTTTTTGAAGGGAAAACATTCATTTGTAAATTTCTCAAAACATAGATTGCTAAAAATTTCAATTTAACTGCTAAAATTCATAATTTCAAACAACAATCGAGTCTACATGTTTAAATTCCAGAATTAAACAAGTTTATTTTTCACTAAAATTTAGTTTCCACTGAAAATTTCCAATTTCCAAATAAATTGTTTATTAAATTTACTTGTTTTGGTTTTTAGAATCTGTATGATGTCAACACAACCAAATTTCTTTTAAACATCAGGTGTTCATAGTGATCAGGGAAAGAAATATTAATTTTTAATGTAATCTACCCTGTAAATTTTTACAGAGGCATGTATATGCCTCGACACAAGCATGCATTCCTTTTCTTACATATATACACAAGCAATATTCATAGCCATTCAAACAAATTAATAGATTTGAATCCTTGTGAAGGTAGTTTACTCAAAAGCATAAATTTTCAAACAAGATTTAGCATTTAGTTAGTATCAGTTTACTCACTAGCTAAGGAACAGAGGACAGAGCTGCACTTGATTAGATCAGATCATTCCTGAATTGATATTGAGTAGGATTGATTCTTTGCATTGATTTTCTTTTTGCTTCCAGGATATGCAAGATGGAGATGAAGAAGAAATTTAGAAGTGAAAGTATCCTGGCTTCTCACTTACATTTTTTTTTTAGAATTCTAAATCAAAAGAAAATTTTATTTTTATTTTTTTTCCTTTTTGCCACATGTTCATTTTGTTTACACTTGTTTATTACCTATTTCATTTATTTAAACTTTTGTCATCAATATGTGTTTTATGCCTAAATCGCTCTTTATTGAATTTATTTATAAATTATGTTTTTAAACCTTGTCATTTTAATATTTGCAAATTTATTTACCTCTTATTTTATTTTATTTTCAACTTAAGTTAAAATATCCAAACCATTTATGCTTCAGAAGATACACACACACACACACACACACTCATGTAAACAACACTTATTATATTTTAAAAAAAAGTCTATTTAAAATATATTTATACCTATATATATAAACAACACATTATTATTTTTGTTTGAAAGAACAATTTTGCCATTTTAAAATTAAGTAAATTAGAAGATTATCAAATAAACATTTATCTACATATTTGTAAATCAGCATTTACTATAGATCAATTCACTAATATACATATCCAGATATCTTTATTTATCAAATTTTATTTGTTTAATCAAATGAAATCAGTATCTCAATTGTTTAAAATCAAATAAATTTTCAAACTAACAGATGTTCAAAATCCAAGTTATCACATTCCTCCCCCCTTTGAATCTTTTCATCCTCGAAAAGGAACGAAGCCAAAATTTATTAAAATGCTTAAAATCTGATAAATTTTCTTTGGCTAAACACTTTTAAAATCTATATAATATTATCAAATAGTTTTATAAAAATATCATTTTATAACTCGATGTTTCAACAAGTCATCCTCGTTCTCATATAAATTCGGTCATACGTTGATCAGGCGTAAGACTGAAAATCTATAAGTACTTGGTAAACCCATTTTCAACACCTAGTGAAAATATTTGGAAAATAATTTTATTAAAAATATCAAAAACATTTTTTTTGAAAATAGAGGAAATATCTTTGGTGAGAATGCTCTAGAAATCATCACCCCAATCCATGGTCGCAGTTAACCCGATGGTTACAATGCCATCCCGACAAAATCCATAGATAACTGTAGGCCTCCGCGCCCCTCGATTACGCCATGGAACCCGCTACAGATCGCAGCTACAACCAGGGTTACGTTGCTGTCACAGCAAAAGCCCATATAACTATAGGCCTCAGCGCCCTCGAATTCCGCTGCCAAAAGAATGAAACTTCTCCACTCCACTTGACCATAGATCGCAGTCTACCGATGTTACGTTGCCTTCCCGGCAAAATCAAGCGTAGACCGTTGACACTCACCTCAACACGATTTTCGCTATGGTCCACACAGTACATCGCAGCGACATCGAGTTACACTGTCGTCACAACACAACCCAAATGCCTCTGTAGGCATCAGCGCCCTCGACTTTCGCTACCTAATAATCCTCAGGAGCTAGTTTGTCCGGACTCCTCACAGGATCAACTTTAGAACCCCCCTTAGGGTTCAAGGCAGTACCACCCGGTGGCACTCTTAAGAAGTTCATTTCAAGGGAGCGCCTTTTTCTCCAAAGCCATTTTCAAAACAATTTATACTATACCCATATAGTATCTTCCAAATCATACACCTAGTATGAATCCATATAAATCTCCTTTCTCAAAATAGATTATCCCAAAATCGATAATTCTCAAATCAGGCTTTTCCAAATTCCAATATTGATTTTACCCAAAAATCAAAAGCCTTTCCGAATCCAGGTTCCAAAAACCTTTCCAAAATCATCCTCATGAAATTCTTTATATATACATAAATATATATATAATTTGAAAATCTTTGGATTACTTCAAACTTATATAAATTCCCTTTTTCAAAATCATTCTCACAAGATCCTTTATATACATAGAGATATGTATAACCTTGAAAAATATTAGGATCATTTCAAACTTGTATAAAACCCTTTTTATACTTCAAATATTTTCAAAACCCTTTAATTCTGGCTAGATTCAACAAGGGGAGATTTATCTTATATAACAGATATATATAACTTTACCAAATCAAATATTCAAATTTGATTATTCTTTTATAAAGTTAAATGCTATCATTTACTAGTTATGTAAGTATAAAATGTCTGGTGAGAATTACTCACATTTTTATGCTGGAGTTGGCAATTCAAATGACACAAATGGATTCCAAAAAGCACGATGACACAACAATAGACTCAAGTGGATGAGAACGAAGCTGATGATCTTGTCATAATCCATAAACAAAACCAAATATTAATATAAATTCAGTACCAAAGTTATTGAAACAAAGTGGGAATCAAAGCAACAAAGAGCATCACCAAGCTTTCAAAACAAATTTGCTTGACCATAGCTCACATATGCTTGGCCACAACACAATGTAGGCTCGACCACACATGCTTTCAAGTCGAAATGGATCAGGTTTGAATCATAACTCATGGCTAGCATGGAGAATAAGAGGTGGTAGGAGTTATAACCCAAGAAGGCAAGGAGGCAAGGCTTTAAAGTGGAGTTTG